>CM072910.1:495297-1085297 GCA_037013685.1 Acridotheres tristis | reverse complement strand
CTTTTAAATGGATTTGTGGGTGGGTGGGTTGTGAGCTTGGTGGCTGTTCCAGTGGATGTTTTGGGATCAGCAGAACTCTGCTGTCTGGGCAAAATGTTGCAGTCCCGAAGCAGATATTTGCTGGTGTTGGACATGCATATTTGATAAGGTCTGTGTGCTGCCTCTGAGCTAAGTGCTGATATTTGGTTGCACAGATAGAGCAGGAGAAACTGGCTTCCATGAAGAAACAAGATGAAGACAAAGAGAAGAGAGATAAGGAAGACAAAGACAACAGAGAGAAAAGAGACAGATCCAGGAGTCCAAGAAGGTAATGAAAATGCACAGGCAGCATATCAGGAACACAGGGAGGACACGTGGCAGAGAGGAATTAATTGAGCTGTGGAAATACTCCCCTTAGCTATTGTAGCAGGCTGGCCTGACCTACTGCTGAACAGGAACTGCAAGTAACCCAGAGCAGCTGTGACAGGGGTGCTGTTTTTAGTGCTTTATCTATTCCACGCTTTGTTAGGTTTAATTTCGAAAGGGTTGGGTTTTTTGTTGGACGTCTTAATTTGTCCATCACTTAGCAGCAGAAAGCACAGTCCTGCGTGTGCTGTGAATGCTGCAGCCGGTGCTGGGGGTCCGTGGGTGCAGGGGGCTGCGTGCTGCTGCCTGTCCCAGCGCTGTGAGTGTCCCCGCGTGTCTCCCCAGGCGCAAGTCCCGCTCTCCCTCCCCGCGGCGGCGCTCGTCTCCCGTGCGCCGCGAGCGGAAGCGCAGCCACTCCCGCTCCCCCCACCACCGCACCAAGAGCCGCAGTGCCACCCCTGCCCCCGAGAAGAAAGAGGCCACTCCTGAGCCAGAGCCCTCCGTGAAACCAAAGGAGACTGTTGTGCAAGAGGCAACTTCAAACAGGTGAGAATTGTCTCTGAAAAATTGAATTATTATCCTAATGCCTCACTGGAGCTTGGCTTGGGCAATGCCTGCTCCTCCCTGTGCCCCTGCAGCAGCCAAAGCATTTATTTTAGAATCTCCTGTGTAGAATTCCAAGGGCAGCGTGCTTTGCTGCCACTGTGATTTCATTGTCCTGGTCATCACTGACACTTGTGACAATGTCATCTTGACTTTCAGCTGGTTGTCATCATGTAGCCTCTATGTTACTTATTCTCCTTTTTGCATCATTGTACCACATTCTAACTCTTTTCGAAGTTCTGGAGCAATTTGTCAGAGAACAGGCAGGAGAATGTTGTTGGGGAATATCTTGGCAGCTTTTAAACGTTACTCAGCAGGCTGTGGTTTGTATGTGCTTACAAATGAAGTCCTTATTTTTAACAGTGATATCCCAAAAGCTCCTAAACCTGAACCTCCTGTACCAGAGACTAAGGAAACTTCACCAGAACGTAATTCAAAGAAGGAAAGGGAGAGGGAGAGGGAGAGGGAAAAGGAGAAGGAGAAGACTCGTCAGAGATCCCCAACTCGGTCCAAGTCCAGGTCAAGGTCCCGATCTCGTTCTCCATCTCATTCTCGACCCAGAAGGCGCCATAGATCTCGGTCAAGGTAGGGCTTCAGCTGCTGCCTGTGAAGGCTGAGAATATTTTCTGCTGAAGGTGCCACTTAATGTTCTTGGTTAGTGATGTTAGTGATGTTTTTAGAGGTGTTGAGCTGGGAATGTTCTGGGCCAAATGAGAAGGATACTTTTGGTGCATAAATGTGTTTGGGAGTGTTTTGTTTGTACTGATTTATGACAAGATGCTCACGGTGACCAGAGCTGATGGGAGAAGGAATTGGGCTGCTTAATACTGATAATGGGAGTTGGGTAGCCTTTCTTTAGGACATGGGTTTGATACTGAAAATGCTGGGAAATTAAAAAAGGAGGTAAAGAATGTGTTATTCTACTGCTTAATACAAAGATGTTGAACTTCAAAGCCCTGATCCTGCCTGTACATTTGGCATCCTCACCTGAATACAGCCTTAATACGATGCGCTTGCAGGAAAACAGCTCTGCACTCAGTGCCCCGAGGATACTTTTCCTCAACTAGGGAAGTTAGGTAGTTGGTTTTCAGTGGGATTTCTGATTGTGACCGGCCTTCCTCCCCTAGAAGGCGACCCAGCCCGCGGCGCCGGCCGTCCCCGCGCAGGAGGAGCCCGCCCCGGAGAATGCCTCCCCCACCCAGGCACAGGAGGAGCAGATCCCCCGTGAGGCGGTAAGAGCCCTGCTTTTTGAGCCAGCTGGAAGTGCTAAACCTGCAAAGTTGAAGGGAACTGTAGCTGTGTTAGCAAAATTCCCTGGTTCATCTCACCTTAGCGTTGGCAGGTGTGTGATCAGAGCCATGGAAAAACTGCGCTGTCACATTTCCTGAGTGTGTTGTGGGGGAACACAACTGCAGATTGAAATTATTTCTTCTGAGTTAGGACAGTGATGAGAATTCCACCTTTTTGAAAAGTGGCAATTTCAGAGCTTTGTTTCTTTTTTACTTCTTCATATGGCTTTGGGTAGCTCCCAGCACAGACTGACATGACATCTCTTAAGGCTTAAGTCTTAGTACTTTTCTTTCCTGCCTGGGGAAAAAAAAATGAGAACAAGTAATTGAATCTTACTCGTTGGGAATTTTTAATTATGACTTGTATTTCTAGCACGTAAAATTAAATTTGGACTTGAAATATGTTTCTTCTTCATGTTCTCTTACTTAAGATTCTTCAAGATTTGCCCTTTGGTTTTGAAAGTCACATTTTTCACAGCGTAAGAGTTGTCCTAGAGGCAAAACTCATAGCTGCCTTGCAGAGTAAATGATGTGCTTTTGGCAGTGTCAAAATAGACATTTTACTTCATGGAGAGAGAACAGATTCTGATCCTCTTTATAGGAAGAGAATCAAAGTGATGCTTCTTGTGTACAGCAGTTGTTTTTGAGGAAGGAACACTTCTCTTCCTTTCTGTGACAAGGTGATGACTATTTCCTGAGTTTGTCAATATGTTCATTTCACACAGTTACTGGGAAAACTGTGAAAAGTATCAAACATGTATGTTGCAAGATGTACAAGAGCTCCCTTTCAGCAAATGTTTATCTCACTCAAGGTAGGGTTTCTTTTTTCCAGGTTCTCAGGAATTCTGCAGCCAAAGGTGGATTCTGCAGGTACACAATTGCAACAGAACTTGCCACAAATTTTGCCGCAGAATTCTGAGGCCCTACCTTTTAAAATTGCAGAGTAAAGATGAAAGACTAAAACATAAGGATGGATAGATCGATTCTGAATTGTTAAGTTGTTAAGTTGTCTGAAATTTTCACCTCCTGGTGTAAAACGTTTTAGTGTCTTTGCACACTTAAACTCTTACCCAGATCTGCTCTGGGGATCATTAAGTCACACGTGCTAACACAGACAATTCTCTTAACCACCCAAAAGTTAGAGAGCCCAACCAAAACTAATTGTTTCCAGGGGCAAAGCTTAGCTGTAGCCTGTAGATGGACAGAAAGCCAGTGAAGGTGACACTAACAATTTTTAGCTCACTATTGTAGTTTAAGAATAACTGTGAAAGATTGGTCGTTATCCTCCTCTTCTCCAAACCGAGTGTTGCAGGCTGTCCACCATGTTTGGGAAGTGCTGTTGTCTGTGGCTCAGTGTCTGTGCTTGCAAACAACTGCAGTTCTTTGTTCTTTGTGCTGAGATGTTCCCCTCTGTGGCCGGCCAGGACCTGATGTAGGTTTTTGATTTACAGGAGAAGACGTTCCTCAGCCTCTCTGTCCGGCAGCAGCTCCTCCTCCTCCTCATCGCGCTCCCGCTCTCCACCAAAGAAGCCTCCCAAGAGACCCGTGTCCAGCCCCCCCCGCAAAACTCGCCGCCTGTCCCCCTCTGCCAGCCCCCCCCGGCGCCGCCACCGGCCCTCGCCCCCCGGCAGCCCCCCGGCCAAGCCCCGCCGCTCGCCCAGCCCCCAGCAGTCCAACCGCGCCCGCAAGAGCCGCGGCTCCGTCTCGCCCAGCAGGGCTTCAGGTGAGGGGCAGCACCCCAATCAGGCATTGCCTCGGGGGCTTTGTGCCTTCTGTAGGGCTGGAAAAGCGTGGAATCGAGGCTGAGCTGTTTCGTTTTGTCTCGTAGCACCCAAACATAAGAGTACTGAGAAAAGAGAATCTCCTTCGCCAGCACCCAAGCCCAGGAAAGCAGAGTTGTCGGAATCAGGTACGGCTCTGGCTTCTCAGCTCTGCTCCTGGGTGGGGTTTTTAGTCAGAAATACTTGGGCAGTGAAGTGCTGAGCCCTCCTGGACTTCCAGGTGTTGAAAGCAAGAGTGTTCAGAACTCTGCTGGTGAGGTGATCACTCCTACTGCCTCATTCTATCCAAGATTGCCCAGAATAAAATACACTTTCAGCACAGGTGTATTCCAGCCTTAGGTTATCCTAAGATTTGAGTGGGGAAAAAGCCCACACTTGATGGTCTGCTGTCCATAACTTTGCTTCTGCCTACATAAGGCAAATCTGTATCCTTGGTTGAAGTGCCCTGTCCTTGTGTGTCTTTTCAGAAGAAGACAAAGGAGGCAAAATGGCTGCAGCAGATTCTGTCCAACAGAGGCGCCAGTACAGGAGGCAAAATCAACAGTCTTCATCTGGTATGGAGCACAAAAATTCCCTAAAACTGGGTTGCAGTTTACTTCTACAGGAAGTAGTTAAGATCAAATACAGATTAAAACTATTTGCTCTCTGCTCTGCAGTGCTATTGTAAACTTAATTACAGATTTGCCACTCATAATGAGGTCACATTAATTATTGCTCAGGAAGAATGAAACTATGACTTTTAAAGGTTATTACATCTTTTGTTAATGGGTTTGCAGCTTTAAAAGTTGCACTTTTAGACTTAACATCGCACACAAAGATTGTGTGCTGTGGATTACCTCATCTGTCCTTACTTTGGACTCTTATGCTTGACATCAGTAAATTCACCTGGCTGTTTTTGTCCACATAGTTTCAAAAAGCAACTGCAGTTCACTTTTAAAAATACCTGTTTAGCCAAATATCATGGGGAGGGTTAGATCATTACAAGTATTTTTACCTGTCTCCATTAGATTTATTTATCACTTTAGTTCAACCAACACCTTTAGTTGATCTGCTTTTAAATTTCGCCTTCTCGTTTTGCGGGAGGGGAGCTCGCTTTGAACTGCAGCATTACCCTGTCAGTGAGCAGTGCCACAAGGATCATTTCCCAGAGAGTGATTCTTCTACGTTTGCAGATTCTGGTTCTTCATCTTCCTCAGAAGAGGAGAGGCCCAAGAGGTCGAACGTGAAGAACGGGGAGGTGGGCCGGCGCCGCCGGCACTCGCACTCGCGCAGCCCCTCGCCCTCGCCCCGCCGGCGCCAGAAGGATTCCTCCCCTCGGTAACTGCCTGAGCTTAACTCGTCCCTTCCTCTTATTCACTCTTTATCTCTCACCAATTACACATCGAGTCGTGCCCACTCTGCCCAGTCTTCTTTCAAGATTTCCTTCCCATTACACTCATTCGGTAAAAATCGCTCTGACGTGGTTTTTTTTTGATGGTGTTCATTTTTGCCTCAGATCCGTGGCAGATAGATTTGTTGTTTTGTTTTGTTTTCCCTCCACTGCTCTCAGGATGCAGATGGAAAAGAGGTGGCAATCACCAGTGATGAAAAGGTTAGTTAGAAGTTCATATCTTAAACAGGCTGTTGTTTATTTTGGCATGGATAAGCATTTGCCACCCTTTGTCCTTTAGACTTGCACATTCACGGTGAGGGAAATTCAGACTGATGTGTTCCTTCTGACCCATTTCACTGGCAAAAAGAGAAGGGACAGCACCTGCTCTGTGCCCCTCGCTGTTCACCCCTTGTTAATTCACATCAGCCTGTGACATCAATAACTTTGATGTTTTTACATCTCTCTGATGCCAGAAAACAGCTGAACACTTGTGTTCCTCAGGGGCTTCTCACTCCACACACCCAGCTTTGGGTGAGCAGTGTGGTATTCCTGCTGCCACTGACTCAAACCCTCCTGCACACTTGCAACAAGCATTTAAGATCTTGATCTTCTGGGTCTGATATGATTGGAGTTTTCAAAATTCTCATTCCTCGGTTCATGAGATATTTGGGACTACTGGAAGTAGACAATCAGTAAAACAGCAGTGACTTCTTTATTTGTGACACTTTTTGCTCTGTGTTGATCTAGGAATACAGAAAGGTGCAGGAAGCTTGATAGGTTTATTAATTGGATTTAATGACCCTTGAGCAGGCTGTAATTAAGCCCAAGCTAGCAGATGCTCACAGCACACATCATGATGTAGGAGATAAGGATGACTCCCTCACCAATTCAGACCTTCCTAATTATGGATCCTGTCAAACATTTCTATGGAAAACAGGTTGGGATTCAAAGGCTTTGATCTTGTTTTGCAACAGACTGAATTCACGTACTGCCTGTTGCATAAATACATGTTTAATTAGGACTCTTAGTACATTTGAAGGCTGGGGGTTTTTTGGATCATAAAAGAACATTGTATTTTGGAGCAAACTCTTATCTATAAAAGTGTGTCTCATTGCCTTGGAGAACAATACCCAGCACATTTGAAATCAAATCTCTCTTCGTGTAAATGAGCTGCTTTGCTTTTTAATTGCTCTCATTTTTCCCTTATCCAGTCATTTTATCTTAATTGCTTTTTTTTAAAAAAAGGAATATTTCACTTTACCAATATTCCTCTCCTTTAAAATTCTATGCAAGTATATGTTGGATTAAAATTCCCCCTTCCAGAAGTCTTTTGTAAACCCTGCAAAGGAGAACATGGCTTATTTGGTGAACAGCTTTAATCAAGAGCTGCAGTTTAGCAACCACTCTGGGTTTTTTTCACTGCATTTCAAGAAATAAATAATATTGGATTTCAAATGGAGCACAGTTTCACACTGTGAAGAAAATTGACTCCACCCAAAGCCAAATCAGCACATGATCCATCATTTATTGCAACCACTTGGTGTTTATCTGGCTACAAGCTGGTGATGGATCAGGGATCAGATTGTGCAGATGGGGAATTGTGTCCTGGCTGATGTGGTGGGCTCAGGGTCACAGTGAGACACCTGAGGGGGGCTCAGGGTCACAGTCAAACCCTCACCATTTCACGCTCTCCAGGAAGATTTAAGTGCATTTCTTTCCGTTAATGCTCCCAGTAGAATTCCACTTAAAGGTGCATGAAGGAGCAGATTTTGTGTGGTGGAAGCAGAGCACAGAGCAGCTGCTGGCTCAGCCGGCAGCGTCCTGATCAATCCCTGTTTTCTGCAGCAGGAGGAGGAGGAGCCCCTCGCCGCCCCCCGCCCGCCGGCGCCGCTCCCCGTCCCCGGCACCGCCGCCCCGGCGCCGCCGCTCCCCGTCCCCGCCTCGCCGAAGGTACCACCCGGGCAGCACTGCCTGCTCTGGCCCTGGGGGCTTCTCTGGGCATGGGAGAAGGGCCCTGCTCCCAGTGCCTTCACTGGGAAACTGAGGGGGTTGTGTTGTGTTGGGGAGGTTGGGTGTGGTGGGTGCACGGTCTGGATGTCATTGGGTTGCTGCTGCAAATTCGGAATCACAGAACCATGGGTTGGATTGGGTTGGATTGTGTTGGGTTGGGTTGTGATGGACCTTAAAGATCATCCAGTGCTACCCCTTGCACCTTCTACTAGCCCAGGTTGCTCCAAGCCTTGTCCAACTTCCACTTGTTCCAACTTGGCCACTTCCAGGGATGGGGCAACCACAACCTTTCTGGATAACAACTTTTTTTAAAGAGTTTTATTTTAAACTCTAAGAATTCTAGTGTAACCTTTGAGAAGTTTAAAGAGCTCTAGAGTCCTTTTCCCCCTCTCTGGGTGCACTGCAGGGCTCTGCTGACTGATTGCCATGTCTGAACATTTGTTCTCTTTGCAGGTCTCCATCTCCACCCCCGCGCAGACGTTCTCCCTCTCCACGGAGATACTCCCCCCCTATCCAGAGGCGATATTCCCCATCTCCCCCTCCCAAGAGGAGAACAGCTTCTCCTCCTCCCCCTCCCAAAAGAAGAGCCTCCCCTTCCCCCCAGTCCAAGCGCAGAGTCTCCCACTCCCCACCACCAAAACAGAGGAGCTCCCCAACTGCAAAGCGGCGCTCCCCTTCCGTATCTTCCAAGCACAGGAAGGGGTCTCCTCCCAGCAGATCCAACAGGGAAACGCGTTCTCCACCACAAAACAAAAGGCATTCACCTTCACCACGGCCTCGAGCTTCCCACCCCTCCTCCAGCCCCGCGGCGCCGCGCCGGGGAGCGTCGGCGTCGCCGCAGAGGAGACAGTCACCCTCCCCCAGCAGCCGGCCCATCAGGAGGGTGTCCAGGACGCCAGAACCCAAGAAAACAAAGTAAAAAAAAAAAAAACCCCACCTTGTCTGCTTTGGGTTTGATGAGGGGTTGTTGTTTAGTTGTAATGCAGTGAAAGTGGTTAAGGAATCGTAGAATATCCCAGAATGGTTTGGGTGGGAAGGGGCCTTAAATCCCATCCAGTGCCATGGCAGGGACACCTCCCACTGTCCCAGGCTGCTCCAGGTCCCATCCAGCCTGGCCTTGGACACTTCCATGGATCCAGGGGCAGCCACAGCTGCTCTGGGCACCCTGTGCCAGGGCCTGCCCACCCTCACAGGAAAGAAGTTTTTCCCAATATCCCTCTGGCAGTGTGAAGCCATCCCCCTTGTGTTGCCTGCATAAAAAGCTTCTCTCCGTCTTTATAAGACCCTGGAATGCTGCCACGAGGTCTCCCCACATCCTTCCCTTTAATTGCTGGCTGTAAAGAAAACCTAACTTTGTCTTTAAACCTAACTGTGGAAGGGGACCAACACTTCTCATTAGCACAGAAATGATTCCATAAGATGCCATTCATGATAAACTGTTAAAATTGTAAATATTTTCGTCTTTAGTGAGATGCTGCTTTTCTGAGCAGACGGTGAAAAGTGTAGTGATGGTTCATGAATTTTTTCAGAAGGAAAATGTGGCTGAATGGAATGAAACATGAATGAAATATCATTGCTGTTCTCTTGACTTTTAATGTGATAATAACTTAGTTAATCCAGAAAGGCAGCAATCAATTCTGAGCAGCAGCAGGGATGTTTGACAGATTTCAGGCTGCATTATCCCTCTGCATTAGGGATCAGCAAAGCAATTCATCGATTTATTTTTTTAAATCAATTTAAATCTAAGTGCAGCTTGACCAGGTTAAAGCACAGGTGTTACCTGGCTCTTGTGTTGCTCCTGCCTTGTTTTGTGGCTCACCTCTGACTGTGACTCTTGTGCTCCCCAGGGCTTCCACCCCCAGCCCCCGGCGCGTGTCCTCGTCCCGGTCTGCGTCAGGGTCACCCGAGACGGCTCCCAAAAAGCACCAAGGACCTGCGTCTCCTGCCCGCTCTCGCTCTCCTTCTGCAAACTGGTCACCTGCAAAAAAGGCCAAGAGCCCAACTCAGAGCCCATCACCTGCCAGGGTATTTGTCTGCTCATAAAGCAGCTCTGCTTTGGCTTCTAGGGCGGATTCTTGCTGGGAAGGCTGAGCTGCTGTGCAGCCCCGGGGTTATTCACAGAGGGGAAAACTGCTTGGGGTCATTCTTCCCAGCTAAAAACAATCTGTAACGTGAATTTTTTCAAGTTTAACATCTCCAAGTGTAAAGAAAATGGTGTTCTATAGAAAATCAGACTTGTGGGGAAAAGTCTGTCCCATTTCCTGGGTGTACATGAGTTTCATGGTCTGCAGAGTGAGGGAGGTTTATTTATGCTCAGCATGCTACGTGCAAACTCAGAGTATTCCCAGTGGGAAGAGAACAGAACAAATTGTTGGGGATCTTCACCTCTCCTGAGGTGTTTCCCAGGGGCAGTTCCATTCTTTGCCAGAGAAGTTCGAAGCCTTAGAGATGAGTTGTAACATCTATGGAATTATTTATTACAGAATTCAGATCAAGAAGGTGGTGGCAAGAAGAAGAAGAAAAAGAAGGATAAGAAGCATAAAAAGGATAAAAAGCACAAGAAACACAAAAAGCATAAGAAGGAGAAGGCAGCAGCAGCTGCAGCAGCTGCTGCTGTAGCTGCAGCAGACACCACCTCAGCACAGGGAGAGCAGGAAACAGAGACAGAACCCAAAAAGGTGAGAATTTGGGGCTTTGTAAAGGCTCGGTGTGAGCAAACAGGGTGGGTGTGTGCCCTGCCGTGCCCTGCCCTGCCCTGCCCTGCCCTGCCGGTGTTCTGACAGCCCTAATTCCAAACTGGCCCTGGGGGTGTGTGATTCCCTGTGGGGATTGCAGGGCTGGGAGGGCTCAGCAACTCTTTGTGTTTGTTTGAAGGAGACAGAGAGTGAACCCGAGGACAACCTGGATGACCTAGAAAAGCACCTGAGGGAGAAGGCCCTGAGGTCCATGAGGAAGGCGCAGGTGTCCCCCCCCTCCTAGGACAACCCTTTGATATAATGTACATTTTATTTGGTTTGTACTCAGAATTCAATTTCAAATTGCTAAATGTGTTTGAGCTTTAGAATATAACATTTGTTGTAATAATTGCTAGGTTGAGGTTCACCATGTACAAAGGGCATGGATTTACATTACAAAAGGTGTCCACAGTGTACTAGTGACATTCTTTCATTGACAGTCAGCATAATTTCATTTAGAGTGAGACTTCTTAGAAGCAGTAGGAATTTGTTTTGGAGGTTTGAAACATGACCGTCAGTTCCCTTGTTTCTTTGAAATCCAACAGAGCCTTGAGCAGAGTTTGTGAGGGTCTCATTTGACTTCTTTTGTATCACTTACATGATGCTACTAACCTTTGTGGTTTGTAGGCTTGCCCAGGAGTAAAACCACTGCAGAATTCAAGGAAATACATCTCTATTTTAATGCTTTCTACTGTTGCCTGTATAGTCTCCATTAAAGCCAATCAAGAATAGCAATTTAGAGTGGTACATAAATGAAAGCATGTTGTTTACCAGGACACTGTGGGTTTATATTGATGTAACATGTTGATTTGGAACACTGGAATTTCATTTGTATTTTTATGTTCTTTTTTTAAAGGGCAGTTTCCATGATCAGCAGTCCCAGAAAAAAAATATAATTCCTTCAGTTCCATAAATTTTGTTTGTGAGCTGTCGTTGCCCCATTCATAAATCTTGTCTCGTTATGGTTCTTCAGAATGGTCTGAGCAACTTTCAGAGCTGTGTTCTTTGAAAGTTTAGAGGAACCTAAACTTTGGATATTGTCATGTTTTCACTGTTCTTTGTTTTTGTTTTTTTAACTAAAGCTATATAAAGCTTGTGGATTAAACAAAATAAATTTCTAAATTTAAACAGATGTTGGCTATTTTTATCTGGACATTTACATTTGCTAATCAGCTTTGTTTTCTGCAGGGTTAATGACTGAGATAGAATTTGATCCACTGTGCTGGCTCTGGAAAAATTGGGGCTTTTAAGTGTCCTTGGGGAGCAGGAAAAGCTCTTTAATTTTTAGTGATGCTCCTGTGGAGTTGTTGCCAGCAGGAGTCACACAGCCTTACCTGGGCAGTGCTCTGAGAGGATGGAGAAGCTCAGGCTCAGTATTTGCTGTGAAAATTGCTGGTCAGAGTAAGCGAAGTGTTTGAAGGCCCTGCAAGAAATGACCAGCAAGTTTGATTAACTTGGAGAAGGAGCTGTAGTGGTATGGGAGGAATCCTGGGGGCTCCCTGCCTTCCCATAATCATGGAATCACAGAGTTTCCTGGGTTGGAAGGGACCTTACAAACCATCCAGTCTCAACCCCCTTTTAATCACACTGGAAACTTGCTGGGTTGCTTTGTAAGAACTCGAGCTGTGATTCTGAAATCAGCTCAGTTCTGAAGCCTGAGGTTCCTCTGGAAGGTGCTTTTGAATCCTTGTGCTGTGATGTCCACAGTGAAATGTGCAGATTGGTGACTCTTCCCTTGCCCTTGTGCAGGGTTTAACCTGA
This sequence comes from Acridotheres tristis, assembly GCA_037013685.1. NCBI lineage: Eukaryota > Metazoa > Chordata > Aves > Passeriformes > Sturnidae > Acridotheres > Acridotheres tristis. The sequence continues at coordinate 1,073,401 of CM072910.1, read as the reverse complement.
GGCAGGGCTGCTCCAGGTCCTGGCTGGGAGGGGAGGTTTCAGAGCAGCTCCTGCATTTCCCTCTGTGCTGAATCTTTTGTTTCTTCACATGAATATCATTGTGTGCTCAAGTGCTTGTAAACCTCCTCCAGCAGCTGTTACTAAAATATGTGTGATAAATTCCAAGGAACTTCTGGACAGAGGCATTTCTCAAAGTGCATCTGGGTGAATTTGGTGCTTGTGGAGCCACAGACCTGAGTTTGGGACGTGCTGATCCTCATTCACTTGGATTTTCCCTGGATGTCCCTGTGCCTGCAGGGGTGCAGCTCCCCAGGGTTTAATGCCTCCTCCTTTATCATCCCAATCTTGCTTCCACCTGGGTTTGGTGACCTCTGAGTGCCTTTTAATCTTAGCACTAATAGAAGTTCTTTAAATACATTCAGGACCTGAGTCACTGCTTATCTTCCCTCACACCTATTTCCATCTCCTGTCTCCAGGACTGATAAAGGACCTCTGCTGGGTTTGGATGGGCCAGGCCTTCCCTCCACCTTTCCATCTCCCTTGGAGTTTCTATTGTTTTTTCATCTATTCATAAAGAATGGTGTAGGCTTAAAAAGAGCAATTAAATGCAGTGTTTAAAAGGAATATAACTTCTAAATTGTGTTTAGCTTAGTATTTTAATTCCTTCCCACTTAGCCATTCAAGTACTAACATTTCATTTAAATACCAGTTGGGATAAGGAGCCCTGTCCTCTCCTGAGCTGTCCCTGCTTTTGAGCACAGAATCTCTGCTGGGCTGGGTTCCATCTGTGTCTCTGCTGTTCATGACACCAGTGAGTTCACTCCTGATCCTCTGAGCTCCCCTAACTCGGCTGATCCCTTCTCCATCCCAGCTTCTTGGTTAGCCTCTTCTCTCTGTTTTTAAATCCTTATATTTGTAGTTCAGAAATGACCCTGCAGGTGCCTGGTGTGATGAGGCAGGAGCTGCCTGGATCTCACGTCTTGTTATCCTGGATCTGCTCATGCAGAATTTTGGCTTCTTGACCCAGGCCACCCTCGTGAAGTGACAGACATAGGGCCTAGGTAAGGGACGTGCTGCAATAATTGTATCCAACTCCACAAAAATGGAATTGGGCTGTGTAATTGAAATGGAACTGAGTCCTCAGGAGTGAGTGTGAGGCTGAGGTGAGTCACAGGTCAGTCTCTGTCGCTGCTTCTGAAGAAAGATGTTTGTTGTGTCAACAGGTGAGACAATGGCAGGTGTGTGTGTGCAACAGTTCGAAGTTTATAGAAACTCAGGGCTGGATTGTTAAATTTTTCCACTTGTGTGACTTTGGCAATTTGCCTGGGAGTGCTGCGTGGAGCTTCTTGAGCTGAGGGATTTACCCTGAATTGCCCCAGGACACAGAACTGTGCTGCTGCTGCTCCCTGGGAGCCCAGGGAAAAATGCCAGCACCAGGGCAGAGTTCTGTGCTGGGAGCCATCCCAAAACCTCCCTCACCTGACACAAATCCATGTCCTGAGCAGTGAGGGCTGCAGGGAGGGACCTGAGTTTGGAGGAGCAGTTCTGCGGTCTGGCTTCATTCCTGCAGCACCAAACTCCAAATCTCTGTGTGCTGGTGTAAAAGCAGCTCTGGGAGGGGCAGCTCAGCAGGGCACAGAGTTCCATTCCAGCTGTTGTGTGTCATAGGTTGTGATTTGGTACAGGATCATCTCATAAACCCTTGGTTTGTCTGTTTGAAGTCCACTGTGTGTCACCAGTGTCTCAAAGCACTGACAATTCAATGGAATTGTGTTTCTCTTAAATCAGGTCTTATTCATTCCAATAAATTACTATTGGAAGTAATTATATCTCTTCCAGGATTACAAAAAGATGATTGAATCTCAGCACAATGGGATAGGGAGTTGTGTATTCCCAGACTAATCAACAGTTTGACTTCTGAACTTTATGCAACAATCGTCAATGAGTTCAGAGAGGCTGGAAGTGCTGGAGTCGCCTCAGCTGGGTGTGAAACAAGAGCTGGGGATGGTTCCCCCCTGGCTGGAGGCAGAGGATGTCCTGTACCAGCCACTCTTACCTGAGCTCCCTCTGCCTCGGGGATCAGATAGTCCCTGCTGCAAGTCCAGCAGGAGCTGGGCTCCTTCCTGCATGTGGCACAGCTCAGCTGTTCTGCAGCCCTGGGTTTGTTCTGAGCCAGGTTCTGGGGGAAAGAAGTGCTTGGCCTTGTTATCACTTGTTCAGTTTAGTTCTGACTTGAGCCAGAGCGTTTCCTTCTGCTGTGAGCAGAGCTCAGGGAACATCCAACACGGTTAAAGATCTTCTGGTTCACTTGTGATGGTTTGTATCTGCTGCCTTGGTGGCTGCAGGCAGGCAGGGAGACACGTGGTGGATTTTTCATGTCTCCCATCCTGAGTGTAGATTAAGCCTTGGGAAGAGTGGGGAGAACAACCAATCTACAGAGGCAGATGATGTTCAGAGGGGTCCCCAGTTCTCACTGCAGGTTTGTACCTGAACATCCCCAAGTGGCTTTGGCTCTATCTCACCAGGCTGGGGATGGACTGGAAGCTGTTCCTGAAGGGATGAGGATCACGGTTTGTCACGGAGCTGGAAAGGAGAGTTTGGGTTTTTCTTCCCTTTTCCCCACAGTCTTTTATTTAAAATCAAGAGTCACAATGTCCCTCCTTTGGGGTTTGCTGGTGTGTAGGGGCTGTTCCCGAGCAGTGAACAGGATCTGTGTGGCTCCAGCCCATCTCACAGGGAGAGAAAACGCCACGAAATTCTTTCTTAGCTGGGAGTGTCGGATTCTGTAATGGGAGCCGGCAGCTCCCGGGGCAGGTGAGTCAGGTGTGAGCCCCAGCCCGGCACTGGAGCAGAGGTGACTCACGGTGACGCAGCCGCGGGGCCACCCGTGCTCATTTGTGCCTTGTTTTGGGGTTGTGCCGAGCTTGTTTGGGCGTTTGGATAATCCTAAAAACCAGGAGGGAACGTGCCGGCTCCCAAACCAGGGCTGGGGTCAGTGCAGGGGGCTGGGGTCAGTGCCAGGAGCGCAGCTCCCCACGGTCGGGATTTGCTGTAGACTGAGCCTTCAGTGCAAGTGTTCTAATCACCAAGTCATTAATTATCTATAGCGTTCGTGTTGTGGCACGTTCTGTAAGAATCGTGTTTTTTTCTCATTCAATCCATCATGAATTGTGTGGTGAGCACCTCCCGGGGCCAGGGATGGGATCAGGAATCCTTCTGACCTCCCACAGGTGCTTCCCCAGGCCGAGGAGCTGAGTGCAGGAGGGATGTGGGGTCCGGAGGGTCCTTCCTCCCGCACAAAGGCAGGATGGGGCCGCCCCGGGGCCCCCGAGTCAATGCGGGCTCTGCCTCGGGCAGGGACCAGCCCGGGGGAGCCGGGGCTGCTCCTGCATCGAGCCTTTAAATGCCGGCAGAAATGGAGGAGATGTCCGGCACATCCTGCAGTTGCCAGGCTGCTTTTGGCGAGGGGCTGGTCCTTGTGGGGATGCTCCGAATCCCTGGGAAGTTCAGGATCTTTCTGTTTCACTTCAAAGAAAACACGGAAAACAGCTGTCCTGGGAAAGCAGCGCTGGGGGGAAGGGAATTGTAGGGAATTGTTCGGTTCCCCCACACAGGCTTTGTGTTCAGTCCAGGGCCAGGCTCGTGTAAATTGTTGTGGCTATGAAATAAACGGAATTTAATTCTGCAGCCGATGTCAGCTGGGGAATGGCCCCTGGAGAGGAGGGTCAGGGTGAGGGGCTGGACCCTGCAGAGCACGAGCTGTCCTTATCTGCTCAGCCAGAGCTTCCTGTGGGCTCTGTCCCCACCCCTGCCCCGTGTCCTGCTCCGGGCTGGCCCCGAGTGCACAAAGCTCGGCCCTGACCCTCTGTGGGGGCACAGCCTGGGAAGCTCTCAGGAGGTTTTTTACCGGGGGGGGGGGGTGGGGGCTTTTAGTAATTCTTCATTCAGTCGAGTTTCAGATGAAACCAAAGCTGGTGGAAGGGTTTGAAATGTGAAATGTGGATCCCTTTTAAGAATAACCCCCCCAGGCTTCCCTGCTCCAGGAGGGAGGAAGCTCCCATTAAAAATTGATAGTCTCCCTGTCAGCTGGATTTTAATTCAGCAAGTGGATTTGACTACTGATGTGAAAAAAATTACTTTTGTCACCGTGCTGATATTTTTTTAATGAGACAGAAATGGTTTGGCACCTTTCCAGCTTATTAAAACCTTTGTGAGTCCACAGGCACCGGCACAAGGGGATGAGAAGGGAAAATTACATTAAGTGCATGATTGGCAAAACAAAATTGAGCTCTTTTTTATTTATTTATTTTTTATCTATTTCAAGCCTGTGAATGAATCTTCTATTATTTATGGGGGAGGATAAAGGGAGCCATCCCTGTGGCTGCAGGCAGACTCTGTTTTCATTCCAACTCTTCTTTCCAGACAGGGAAAGGGGACACCTGCTGTTATCCAGGACAGAGATAAGTGAAGGGAGCTGTGTGAAATGGGAGAAATCTGCATGTTCTGTAGGGGAACTGGGGATGATTGATCTCCAAGGGTGATGGGTTTGTGTCAGTGCTCTGTGGGTTCCCAGCTCGCCACAGGGAGAATTTCCCCACTGGATAAAAAAAATCCTTCCCCTGTCCAAGGGGATCAGACTTTTCAGCCTCTACATCCCATGCGTTGAGTCTCCCCAGGGTCTCCATCCTGCACTGGCCCAGCCACAGGAGCTGCTGCAGCCCCGAGGTTTTGGTGCTCAGAGCCCATCCCAAGCCCTGGCCCCTCTCCAGCTCTGCTTCCTTCCCCCTGCTCTCATCCCAGACCCTTCCCCCCCTGCCCAGCACCACGGACACGCTGCAGCCCCTGTCCCTCAGCCCCTGCAGCCCCTGTCCCTGCAGCCCCTGTCCCTCAGTCCTGCAGCTCCTGTCCCTCGGTCCCTGCTCCTTGCCCTTCTCGGGGGTTTTTGGCAAGGAGGGGCCGAGCTGGGAATGCCACACACTGTGGGAATCCTCATGGGATCCCCTCAGCGTTCCCAGTGATGTAATGGAGATTCCTGTTGATAAAGGGCTTGATGAAGCTCGTGTGATGAGCATCTGAGACTCTTCCTGCAGCTCAGAGGTCGCTTTGCTGCAGAGGGGCCGGGAGGAAGGGGGCTGTGGGAGAACGGTTTCCCCCTGCTGCCAGCAGAGGATTTGGGTTTATCCTCCCCGACTGCACATCCCACTATTAATGAGCAGCCAGGGCACCGTTTGAATTTTAATGACATCACAGATGCAGCGCTACTAATTGCTCATTTGCTTATCTAGAATGAGTTTTAAATCTGTGAAAGAAACCTGAATCAAGGAAACCTCTTGTGCAGCTGATGAGGGCAGGGTTAGAAAAGCAGCTGCCTGTGGTTTAACCCCTTCAGTGGCAATTCCTCCCCTTCCCATCCCATTGCCCACCTTGCTGGACAAATCATGGCTGGGATAAAATTAAAAGATTTAAAAGGGAAAATCTCCACAGCCTTGGTACTCAGAGAGATGTTCTGAGAGCCTGGCTGGGTTTGGACATCCCTGGCTGGGCTGTGGGGCAGAGGGGTGGCTCCAGTCCTCAATTATCTCTCCCGGGTTTGTGCCTAAATTTTTGGCTCTTATCGTTACTCATTAGGTGCCCGAAGAGCCTTAGAGCAGTCATTACACAGACAAACCACTGGGGTAAAGAGGTGATAATTAAAATTGCAAAAGCAAGTACCCGATGATCTGAAATACCAGAATTTCAGCCTGAGCAGGTCGAGCGTGTGCTGCAGATAAGGAGAGAGAGATGGGAAGATGTGGGAGCTCTTTGGTCCTGCCCTGCAGGATTGTTGTTGTTCTCCCCATCTGCAGGGCACAGTGGCTTTGCTGGGGACCACAGCAGCTTTTTGAGTCGGTGACTCAGGAGGTTTGGGTTCAGTTCCCTGTCCTGCTGTGGGGATCTCAGGGATTTGGGATGTCATTTCTTGGCAGTGCCTCAGGCTGTGAGGTTTGGAGAAGGTGGAGGAGTTTCTGTCCCTGTGTTTGGAGAGCTGGAGCACTCTACGTGTGCTGCTGCAATGCAAATAATTTTATCAGAAAGATTATTTCTAAATCCTGGTAGAACTGCGAGATCTTGGCCTCTTGTCCTGCCCACAATCCTTTTCTTTCCTGAGTACTTGGAAAAAAAATGTGGCTCCTTCCAGTGTGACTCAGGTAGGAGGAAATAAACCCCACATCCATCATGTCACTGCTTGAGTCAGAGCAGCATTGACGCCATCGGTGCAGAGCAGGGTGGCTCTGGGAGAGGTGTTCCCTTTGTTCCTTGGGATGAATGTCATTCATCCCAGCTCTGGACTTTGCCCAAAGAACCTCCTGGAAATCTGGGAGATTTGGGATGTACAGCTTCACCCCACAGGCAGAGCAGAGATGTAAAACTTCAGATGGTGCCCAGCTGTACAGAAGTGGTTTGGGTTTGTGGAGGTGACTGTCCTGCCCTGAACTGGGATGGGTTATCTGATCTGATGGAATCAGAGAATCATGCAATGGTTTGGGGTGGAAGGACCTTAAAAATGATCCAGTTCTGCCCTGCCATGGGCAGGGACACCTTCCACTAGCCCAGGCTGCTCATCCTTGGGCACTGCCAGGGATCCAGGGGCAGCCACAGCCGTGCCAGGGCCTGCCCACCCTCACAGGGAAGGAGTTTTTCCCAATACAGCTTTGGATCAAGCCAGCCTGGAGATAAAGAGGTTTTCTGTTGGACTTGGACTTTTTTTGTGGATCTTTTTCTCTCTGATGTTGAGCTGCACCTCAGAGACAAAACAGAGCATGTTGGTGTCATTGCTGTGACTGGATTGATCCCTGCAGATCCATGGGAGGGTGGCTGGAAGCTGGGAAGGAGCTGCTGCTCCCCTTTTCCCCTACACACAAAGACACAGGCAGCACACAGAGCTGGCTCTGCCTTCCCACAGCTCCCCTTCCCCGGGTCCCTCCGACCCTGCAGCCCAGTAAAAATCCACAGCAAACAGAATTTCTGCCATTTCAGCTCCATGACACAACCAGCCCGCGGTGCTGGGATATAATGCACAGGGTTCATCAGGGGAGCCCCCAGCTACCAGCAACTTCCAGGCTTTTCAGATGATGGGAATTGAGCAGGAAACCTCGGTGGTGGCAGTGTTTGATTGCTGCTGCAGGGAGTGGGGCTGATTTAACCACTTAATCAACCTCAGCCAGGCAAAGCTGGGGTTGTTATTTTGGGAGAAGCAGGTTGTGTAGTTCTTTTTTCTTCACCAAATCTCCTTATCAGCCCAGGTGTTTGAATCACCTGGGGACTAACCTTAAAAGAAAACAGCCAATATCTGAATTTATTTACTTTCAAGAAACTTCTATACATAAAGGTGGGGAAATAGAGATTTTAATCAGGCTCACAAAACTATCTCTTTTTCTTTCCCCAAATAACTTGTGAAACTAGGAATGCAGTGGATTTGGGGTTTTTATTGAAGGACTCCTTGTGTGTGTGCACCTGCACAGTGCTGCCATGGGAAAGTTTCCCAGCACTCAGACCCAGCTCCATCTCTGCCTCTTTATCCTTTCCAGGTCTCTTCCTGCAGAAGGGAGAAGCCCAAATCTTTGTTTCCTGATGCTCACAGCAGAGGACAGGCTGATATGTGAATCTGGAAAGTAGGGCAGTGAGAAACCCTGGGCAGAGCACAGCAACAGCCTGCTGCTGAAAGGGGAGAGTCAGGCATTCAGTTCCTCCTGTCCTGTGTGTGTGGTCCTGTGAGCCAACTTTCCTTCTCCCCCTCCTCGGATATCACCTCCAGAGGCTGGGAGGTGACAAGCCCTTCAACTTCCCCCGTGTTCCAAAGCAAGGGAAGTGAAAAACTGCTTGTGTCAGCATTCCCAAAAGCTGTCCCTGGTGCCTCCACGGAGGGGACTCACGGCAGAGGGAACCTGCAGACAATGCCTGCTTTGTCCCCTCCCTGCTTCTTGCGCGCCCTGAGATGCTGAGTCCAAACATTTAACCACAAAATGCATTAATTACCATCCAGCTCCCCAGGGAAAGGACCATATGCCAGTAACCAGGGGAAACAAAAAAGGAAGAAGCACGGAAAGGCCATTGCTTGTTAAATGACTCCAAGTGCAATTACTGCCACTGAAAGTTCTTGATGAACATTTCCTAGAAACATGGAGTTCTCCAGCCTCTGAGCGGTGCTAACTTGGACTGTGGGGCACAGGGGTGACCCAGAAATTGTGGGATGAGGTCACCTTCCCACATAATGGCACGGGCTGTGTCCTGTGCTGGGTAACTGCGAGCTGTTTTCCATGGATTTCTCGCTGTGGCAGCTGTGAGCTCCGGGGCTGGCTCCACGCGTGTCCTCAGCTGCTCACTGCAGCTAATCCTAAAGTTTGGCAGCCACCCCGGAGGAAAATGAGCCATCCAGGGACAGCTGGTTGGGAATCACAGCAAACTGCAAACAGTCTGACACCGGCACAAGTCGGATTTCCCCCGCAATCCTTGGAAATCTGGCATGCTCCCAGCAGCTCCAGCCCCAACTCTGCTCCATGCAGGGACAATAAAGGAGGAATGAGCCATAACAGATTCATCCCTCCCAGGAGGCAGGTGGTGGATGGAGCCCAAAATCCCTCTGGGTGCCTGGATGGGAGGGAGGAAGGTGGAGCTCCTGGGATGACTCTGCTAAGGGGCAGCAGCTCAGCAGAGCATCTGTGACAGCAGGGCTGGGCCTACATCCCAGCCCAGGATCCTGAATTAGCTGTGGAATGGGAATGCTGGTATTTAGAACCAGGCTGTGACTGTCCTGCCTTTCCTTTAATAGGTTCTTGTCCCAGCTGTGTCCAGCATGGCTTTCAGGAGCTCTGATGAACCCGACAGTCAGGACAGGCTCCTGCTTCCAGCCACAGCCAGCACTGGGTGCTCTCCTTCCCAAACCTCCTCAGCATCCTTCTTCTCACAGCAGTTTTGTTAAAATTTTAAAAATGGGATGTTCAGACACGTGTCCCTATGTGTTGAGCTCCTCCCATGCCTGAAAAATTCCCTGTGGAAATAAAAACCCATTTTTGAGCACTGGGGTCAGCGTGGCAGCAAATTCCACGCACAGCCAGGGCAGGAGAGAGCCTGCTTTGATATCTTTAACATCTGATGCCTCCAGTTTCAAAAGCACTTGGAAAGTTTGAGATGGAAAAACTGCTGCAGAAAGGCCAAAAATGCCAGAGAAGTGAAACAATCCCACGTTGTTTCGCTGCTCTGCCAAATGGGAACAAAGCTCCTGAATGCAGCATAAAATAATATTGAGGGAATGACCCACTGAGCACACGTGGGGGGCCAGAGTTGCTTTTTTCCCACTCTGTGGCTCGGTGCAAATTTAGCTTTGAGTAACTCACAGAACTTCCCTGACTCATTCCTCACTGCTGTTAAAGGTGGGTGATGCTCATTTCCCTATGGATTGTTAAGAGCACTGGTGATTTATTATGTAAAGCGTGGACAAATTAATTCTAAGAGTTATAAAGAAGAAATAAATAAATCTAGAATGATACAAGCAGCAATTACTGAAAGAGGAAAAGAATTGAGAGCTTTCAGACTGAGCATTGTTAGAGGTTTCATTTGAATGGGGAGCATGAGGGGTTTGGTAAGTGGCAGCTGGAAACCAGGAAAATGTCATCTGAAAGTGAAATAATTGAAAACATATTAAAGCAGAGCCAGGGCTGGTACAGCTGGGTATAAATGAAATAAGCTATTAGCTGCTCTGCGAGATACCAGCAGGGGAGAGCTTTTGTGAGAGCAGAAATGCAGCAGTGGTGAGGGAAAAACAGCCCTGGCAGTTCCTTTGTGGGGCTGGGAAACATTAAAAGGCCCTGAGTGCCTCACAGACCTCAAATTTGTTGCTCTACACCCACCTTCGTGGGCGCCGTGGGAGAGCTGCTGCTTTGTGCTAAACCACTGCCTGTTCTCCAGCAGGTGGGTCTGTGCTGTGGGGAGCCCTGGAAACTGCTGCAAGTTGGACAAAACCCTGGGAATTCCAACTTTTTGGGGAAGCAGAGAGGGAGGCTCTGTCCTCGGCTGGGTGGGAATGCCTGGCTCAGCGTTCCTTGTCATGGAATAAGGACTCAGCTCCTGCCTTTCCTAGCAGACAGAGGATCCAACTTTCCTTTGCCCCTCGTTAAACCAGTCCCACATTTGGCCTCAACTGAATCCACATTTGGCTTCTTACTCTGCCATGCAAAAAAGTGAATGCAAAGCCTAAGACAGCCGCTTGTGGAGTCTCTGGGACAACCCCATTCAAGGGAAATTTCTTCCCTTCTGTTGGAACCCACGTTCCAACAACAACAACAACGGTGGGACGGTGTCCTTAGTGGTACAGGCTGCAATTAATTAACGGGTAATTACTAAGGGAGGTTCCTGGCCAGGGCTGGACTGCACAGCCCCACATTTGGTTCCAGTGACACACGGATTTCCAGCCCAGACTGTCCCACCCCATGAATCAGCGAGATTCCTTGGACTCCAAACCAAACACAGACGGATATTCCACTGGCTCCCGAGGAGCTGGGGCCGTCCAGAAGCTGCAGGAATGGGAACCAAAAGGACTTTGTCACATCGATGGCACAGCCCTATCAGCTCCGGAGAGGGGCTCGCAGCAGTTTTTCCTGCTCCAGATGAATTCAAGGACATTCAAAGCTGGTATTTGCCTAAAGATATCTGGTTATGCAGAACCGAGGGCAGCAAACGCCTGGGGAGACAGGAGGTTTTATTATCAGCAGCGAGCGCTCCGTTGGTAACCATTGCATGTGGAGCCATCCCGGGCTGCATTTGGGTACAAATTACAGGCTACAAATCCCGGGTCACAGACGGCATTGAAGTCACTCCGTGCCACCCCGGGGGATGCCACAGCCTCGGCCTGCCCTGGGAACGGCTCTGCCGAGACGCTCAGGTGCAGCTGCACTCAGACTATTAAAAATAGAGTCTGGGCTTCCAGCAGGAAGGCAAGGGCGGGAGGCGCCGGGCCATGAAAGCCGCTCTGCTGCCGAGGGCTCCGCGGGCCTGAAGCCGCATGGGGAAAATGTGATGGCGGGCTCTGCTGTTTTGGTGGAAAGGCTGGAAAAAAGTGTGGTTTTCGCTCTTTCCGATGTCTCACCCAGTTCTTCCTCACATTTTTCTGAGGCTCCTCAGTCCCTGACCTTAATAGTGAGGGGAAAATTAGGCTGGAGACTCAACTGCCGCCTGGGATGGATTTTTCCCCTTGCCAGGAAAAGAGCTGTTCGTGCTGCTCTGGTCTGTGAGGGGGAAGTTTCTAGATTCGAAGTTTTTAACTTGAGGGTGAGGCAGGCTAGGCCGATGGCGGGTGGGGGGACACCCACAGGGCTGTGGCCCCGCCAAGGCCGCTCCCAGACGTTGTCACCGAGCACGCCACCAAGCGCGGGCGGTGCCTCAAGCCCGGGGCGCCCATGGCTGACACGGGGGTGTCCCCACCGCCATGGGAGGGACCGCGAGGACCTCTGTCCCTGAGGGGACATCGCGACCGCCATGTCCGGCACTGCCCCCTCAGAACTGTCCCCTCACGGCGGCCACGCCCCCTCCCAGAGACCACGCCCCTCAGCGCTGCCCAGCATTGTTCCCTCACGGAGGCCACGCCCCCTCAGCAAAACAGCCACGCCCCCTCAGTTCGTGCCCCGCCCACCCCCGCGCGGCCCCGGCGGGCTCCGGGCGCGGGGCGGGGCCGCTCTCAGTCGCGCGCAGGGCGGGTGAGGGGAGCGGAGCGGCGTCGCCGTCCCGGCTGTGGCAGCGGCGGGCGAGGCGGGGCAGGGCAGGGCAGGGGCTGCAGCAGCGGAGAGAGCAATGGCGCTGTCCGTGCCGGTCAACGGGCTGAAGGAAGGCGACAAGGAGCCCGTCATCGAGCTCTTCGTCAAGGTACGGCTCGGGGGAGAGGAGGGGAGGTGTGGCGGGGGGAGCCTCGTCCCGTCTGGGCGCCGGAGCGCGCGCGCGCCGCGACCGTTGGTCGCTCCCCCCCCTCCTCTCCCTTTCCCTCGCTCCTTCCTCCCGCCGCTTTCCCGCCCGGGGGGCTCCCGGTCCCCTCACGGCTCCCTCGGGGAGCAGACCCCGCTCCCCGCCCGGCACAGCTCACTGGGGAGCCCCTCTGAGCACCCCCCGAACACCGCTCGGGGCGGCTCCCGGCTCGGTGCCGGCACAAAAGCGGAGCCGAGGGCGTGTGCCCGGCGCCGGGAGGGGAGTGCGGGAGCCGCGGTGAGTCAGGGCGCGCAGATGGAGCGGGCGATAGCGCCGGAGGACCGCAAAAGCAAAGTCACTTTTTTTTTTTTTTTTTTTTTTTTTTTGTGGTGGGGTAAAGTGCGGGCCCGGGTGCGTTTTGCTGGAAGATTCTCCGGCCGGAGAGCAAAGGGTGCGGCGGGTGCGGGGCAGCAGCGCTGGCACAAGGCAAGGACCGAGCGCCACAATGGATCGCCCTCGCTCGGCATTGTGTGCCCGGCAAAAAGGCACCAAAAACACGAGTTACTCCTCGCTCCCCGCCACAAAATCTACTTTTTATGACGGGAAGCGAATAGGTAAAGTAACGCCAGGGTTTTTATCCAAACTAGAAGAATGAGCATGTGTTGTACTGCCCTTATCTGGCAAAGATACCATATGGTATCTCCACATGTTTTGCATTCGTTTATTGCTGTATGATGCAATATTTTGCATCCTCCGGGGCTCTGGGTGATGCAGCATCTTACTTTTACTTCGTATCAAAAGTAACAGCAATTAATCTGTGCAGTCTCTTCTTTCTGTGCTTAAAGGTCCTTTAATGAAAGCCTCTGCAGAAAAGTATTTAAGTTCTTCAGATGAAGTTTCTTCCAGTTGCAGTGAGAAAATCAGAGATCTCTTCATCTGGGAACTTGGGAATTGCTTTGTATAAAAGCAACGATGACAAACATGAAAATCTCCAGATAGAGATTTGAAATAAGCTATTGAATACAGATTTTATTTCTTAAACGATACTCTAAAAGTGTTGAATTTTTCCTCTTTTCATACTTCTTAATAATAATATCAAGAGGCAGTAACGGGACCCAGGGAGAGCATTGCAGTGGAGGATTCCAGACCTGATTTTGGTCAGAATATTTAGGCTTTTAGTATAGAGGTTAGAACTTACAACTGTGGCAATTAAGTTACAGATCACTTTGAATTATTTATAGCAGTGGATAATTATTATAAGATGCCAACTTATCTTCATCTGTCCTGAAGTTCTTCAGCTGATTTTTCTTCTTTTTAAACAAATTCGAGCAGTGATTGATGGCAGAATGATTTGGGGGCAGAGGGAAATCAGCTTTGTGGGTGTGTTTAAAGAGAATATTTCATGCATGAGGAGTGGCATGGACGAAGCTGTAAAAATAGTTTTGAGAGATATGTGTTCATTCTGATTAAATCAGAATTGGACCAATAAAACTGTGAGATGATATGAAAGGGGGAAATCAGGGAATTTTTCTGTCCTTTTCAGTTGAAATTTCTTTATTGGCATGGGTTTGAGAAGGCTAAATTTGGGGTTATCAGTGAGGATTTTTTTCCCTCAAGGAAACCTTTTCCCGTTGTTATGGATGACTGCTGCACACTGAGCACTGTCTGCCCTAAGGATAAAGTTCAGGTTAAAATGAGAAGTTATTCTTGCCTGCCTTCACGATCTTCAGGTAAAGGTGATTTCCTGTAAAGTCCTTCAGATAAAAGACAAAGCTCAGCACCAGCAAACAGACCCAAAATAGTTGTTTCACCTGGGTGTTGCTGCCTGTCCCACACTTTATTGAAGCTGTTGAGGATTATCAGGACAGCGTTGTTGTAAAGCCAATAAAATCTTGTTTTCTGACTCATTAAGATGCTCACTTTAGAAATTGCTAGCAGAATATGTTTATTGAAGAGAACCAACAGTGTCTGTCTAGAGGAGCACTAAATTTGGATTTTAGTGATTATTTTTTTCCTCTGTGAATGGGCCGCTCACTTGCAGTTTTTCCACGTGATTGTGGATGCAATCTAGAAAAAAACCTCGAAGTTACCTCGAGTTTCTCAGCACAGAAAATCACTTTTCAAGCCGTGTCTGGGATCTACCTGTGCCCTGCTAGCCAGGGAAGCTCTTCAGGCAGAGATAGTGGAAAAAGCTCCGGACCAAACTCGAGCTCTCAGCCCAACGCCCGCGGCCCAGGGGCGGTGACTGCATGACCTGAGCACAAAGGATTGTAGCAGCCAGACTTGAGATGAAACAAAGGTAGGGATTAAAGCTTGAGAAACAAACCTGTGAAGCAGGAGAAAGGGTCTGGCTCCGTGCCCGAACTGTGGGGTTTGAGCCTTATTAAATTGTGATCAGTAACAAAATAGGAGGGGCACATGGCTGGGTTCAGTTAGGAATTATTCTATCAGGGTGTTGTCACCAGCAAATTGATACGATTTTCCCCCACAAGACAATGTATCAATGTGCTGTAACTCGTATTTTCTGTGAGAACTCCGTGCAGGATTAGGATACTTAGGTAAGAAAATCTGTTACAGTGGTGAATCTGTTTCTTGGTGCCACAATGAAAACTTTCAGCACTGTTTTATTCCAGAGCCGGTGGGCTGCCTGTGGTCTCTTTTAAACCAAGTGTAAATATTTTCCGAGTCTTTTCTCTTGAGAGCTGATTAGGACAAAACCAGTGATGTATCTGATTTCATTTCGTTTCCTCCTCTGCTCCATGTTTTATTAATGAGGGAGGCTTCCATTGTCTAACAGGAATATTTTTATGTGCCCTAGTGGCATTTCAGAGCAGTGAAGGCTGCATTGTGGGGAATGGAGAAACTGGGAGAAACTTGAGCTCTGGGATTTGAGTGCAGCTCAGACAGGTCACTTGGAATAATAGCCGTGCTTTCGTTGATGGTATGTGGAATTTTATTGTAAATAAAAAACGTGGTGAAGTGACTTGGTCAAATAGACCCAGTCACCTGTGGAAATCACAGGACAGAGTTACAAAACTGCCTGTGCAGTTCCTGTTGGGGAGTGTGTGAGGATGGAGCTGCTGAAAGCCCAGCCCTGGGCGTTCTGGAGGGCACTCAGTGATTGCATCCTCTGCTAACACCGAGCTGAGCACACAGAGGGTCAGCAAGCTCAGTGTTAGAGGAAACAAACGCCACCAGTGAGAAATTCAGAGTTGTGTGTCTGTGCTGGCATGGCAAGGGCTGGAGCAGATGTAGGGAAGTCTCCCCTCTCCTCTGGGTAACGTGTGTGTACTTGCTAATTAATCAGACCTTGGATTTCTGGCAGCTCTCAAATACGATGTCATTGCGAAATGGGGCACCTGTGTTGAAAACCAGATAAAGTCTACTATCTGTTTACCTTTGAATTGTCAGTCAGTACAAAATAAAAAGCTGTGATTTCACATTTAATAAATACCCCACTCTGAAACACTGGCAGTGACTGTAGCAGGAGCTTGTATCTGAACCAAGCAGAGATTTGGTAGGTGAACTCTTTGTCTTCTGGGCTCGGGGTGTGTTTTGTTCAGTGCAGGAAGGGGATATGAGCAGCTCCACGGGATGGATTTGTGTGGATTCAGGTCTGCCTTTGTGTCACCCTGTGCTCATTCCCTTACATAAGCTCTGCTGTGGCACTCTGGAGCCTTGGAGCTCTGTACGTTGGTTTGTAACAAACCATCCCTGAGCTTCTTTGTCATCAATTTTTATTTATGTTTTTGGTTTTTTTTTCACCCACAAAGTAGCTGTACAATTTAAAGGCACATCAGTACAAGGAAATAACAGGACTGGAGACATGCAGTGCTACATCTCAGAGACAGTCTTGGCAGGGTTATTGCTTGATAATCTTATTAGATAAGTCTCCTCCTTATGCACCAGATCATCCTTGGAGGGTTTGATGTAACCTCAGCAGCTGAGAAGCTCCTCATCCTGTCTTTGATACGTGCTTGGTGTAGACAGCAAAATGTCATGTGAGGGTTATTTGTTGGGAGTGTTGTAAAGGAGCCCTTTGTAAACTGAGGTGTAACCATTTCGTTATATCCTATGCTCAGTGGGTATAAATCAGGCCTTTTCCTTCTCTGGCCAGCAAACTGTAATTCCTTTATAAATTCTGCCTGGAAAAGTCCTGGCAGCCAGAAACATCCTCAGCTTTTTCATTGGAGTCTGGTTGGTGATACAAGATCTGGTGCTCCTGGTACAGAGTTCTTTAAAAGTACAGAGATGGTCTCAAGTGTAAATGTTAATTTTTTCCTTTTTGCAAGTCATTGGTAAGTAAGCTTAAAACCTCCTGGCAATAATTTCCAGAGGGATTACACAGATGAGTTAGCTTTCCTTCAGTCAGGAATTGCTTCTGAGTAATGGTTGTATTTCCTGGCATCCCTTCTCCCCTTCCCAGTGATTAACATCCAGACAGCTCTGATTGTCACAACTTGTGTTTGACTTCGCAGCTGAAATGTGTCTTAACACTCAGGCACTTCTCCTTTCCCCTCAGAGGGATCTAAAAGCTGTGTGAATTCCCAAATTTCAGCTGGTGGCCCTTCACAAGCTGAGGGTTGGGCTGTATGGCCAGGGGCAGTGGTGCTTGTGAGTCACTCCCTCCGTGGGACACGGGCCATGGACACATTCCTGCAGCACAGATCCTGCTACAAGGGACAAATCCTCCTCAGTTTTCCCAGCTGGGATTTCTCAGGGTGGGCATTGAGGGCTTGAAGTGGAAGGAGAAGTCTGTGTGTCAGAGCACACGTTATGGGGCAAACTTTAGGGACAGAGGAAATCTGAGCATCCAAGCCTTGTCCTGATGTTTTGTGTGTCACTCTGTGACAGGGTGAGGGTGCACTGATGAGTTCACCAAGCAGGGAAGGGCACAGTGAACACCAGAATTCCTTGGAAAATGTATAAAGAGAGTGAGATCCTCTTTAAAAGAGAGTTTTGTGTGGACATAAAGGTACTCGATTGTTGAGAAGTCACAAGAGAGGAGAAATCTTTGCATCGGTTTAGGGAGTGGGTGGGAGGCACTGCTAATCTGGCAGTGGGCAGCACTGGGACAGGATTAACTGCTGAGAAATTGGTCATCATCCCCCTCCCAGGCTGCAGTGACTCATGGCACTGTCTGCTCCTTCCATGGCTATCCTGACCTCATCTTGCCCATGGAAGGAGTTCTTTATTCAAGCCTGTCTGTCTTGGAATGGGGAGAGCAGACAAGTCTTTGGTTCTCTGTACATGGATTTTTTTGAAGGCTGAGTTGTCCCTTCCAGAAATCTGTGTTTGGAAGAATCTAACTGGGGAATTCCTTGAACCCCAAGCTAAACAGTAAGCTGTGTACTCTGGGAAGCGACTGTTGGACTCTAAAGTTTGATTTTTTTTTTTTTTTTTAAGTATTCATTAGCTCAAAGAGATTAAAAAAAACAACCCTGGACTGTTATTTTCTCACCAGTGTGTGCTCAGATTGTGTTTAAATGAAACATTTCTTGTGATGTGACAAACACAAGGCCTGCAAGCTTTTGTTACAGTGCCTCCATCAATCCTAACTTCTGGCCAGGCTGGACATAGCATTTAAAAATCCACAAGAAAGACTTTTAAGACTGGATAACTGTACTTGGCAGTAATTGGATTTGTTGCCTTGTTTTGGTAGATGTTCTCTTTTCCCAGTGAACTGAGCAGTGCAGTTCTGTAAAGCCTGAACTGGACAGCGTGGGAGAGAACGAGGTGGTTTTAGTCTGCCAGGGGAGGCACTTGGTTTGTCTAAGACAACAAAATTTAATTAAGGTGGTGATTGGTTGCAAATTGATGGTTCATGGAAAAATAGTTTACATCTGTGTTTGTTATCCATCTAATTTGATTTTTATCTTCAAAGTTCTTGGGAAATAACCTGTAACAAACAGCTTATTGTCCTAATCAGGTTTGGTTTTTTTTTTCCCTGCATATTCTTCAGTGTGGAATAATACAGTTTTAGTCTTAAAATAGATGATGGGTTCTCCCTTGTGGTATTAAGTTTGTGCATATTTTAACGGCAAAAACACCCAAATCCAAAAGAATGTTGTCTTCACGGGAGTTTCAAAAGAGGTTTGACTCCAGGAGCTTTAAATCATTTATTTAGAATACTTTTTCCCTAAAAAAAACCCCAAAACAAACAGTTAATTTTTTTAAACTTGCTTTGAGTAGTTTGGGGTTTTAAATTCAGGTCAGGCACAATGTGGATTTTTAGGGTGTTTGCTTCTGCTGAAGTGAAAAACATAAACTGTTAATTACAAACATCTTTGTGTGGGAATTCTAGGAGAGCTCAGACTTATTCCTTGTATTGTTGGCCACACAAAGGGCAAGGAACTTACCCGAGGAAAGGAAATGACTGAGTTCTGCACACTGAATCTCCATATTAGGTATAAACTAAATATAGGAGTGTAATCCAGGAGTGAAGTCATATCTGTGTATTTTCCTGAGAATAGCTAATGGGATCAGTCAGTGCTACTGGACCAGCCTCAGGGTTTTTTTGGCTCTCTTGGAACTTTACTATTTTGGCTGCACTTTGCTGCTCTGTCTTTTGGAGAGCAGCTTTTCTGAAATGAAGGAAACAACTTTTTTTTTTTTTACGTGGTTTTATCTAAAAATAAAATCAAAGCAAGCCTAAGGAGATTTCTGTGGTGATTTCTGCATTAGGTGACACTGTGTTCTGGAGCTCGGGGACATCAGGGGACACATCCCAGAGGAGAAACTGGGCTCCCATCTCCCAGGGGAGGGGGAATTCAGCCGGGAGGTGCCTTTTAGGTGGGCATCGCTTGTGCTGGAGAGAGAGCAAACCTTCCTCAAACCCTTCATCCTGGAATACAAACCCCAGCCTCGTTTTTGGTCTCACATCATGCTTCCCCCCCTGAGTTTCTGAGTGTTCTGCCAGCAGGGGAACAGGCTCAGGACTGCCCAGGTTTTTGGGAGGGGGAGCATTGGGGCAGTTTTTGTGTTCATGAACACCTTCCTCTGCGGGCACTGCTGCTCACAGCCCGGGCTGTGGCTTTTGCTGCACATCCTGTGCTTTAGCAGCCTTTGAAGCTCTCAGCTGGTGCCTTTTGGGCTGGGATTTTGACGTGAAACTCCCCTGGGTTCTGCAGCTCCTGGGAGGGTTCAGTCCAAGTCAGCTGGGCTGGAATGACCTGGAGGAGGAGGAGGAGCAGCCCAGGGTGAAGCTGGAGCAGCTCTTGCTTGTTCTCTCTGCTCATCTGCCCAGCCCCTGGCTCAGCTCCCTCTAAATGAGGTTCTAAAATACCACAAACACGGCTCTGTCTGTTCCTGTCCCACGGAAATGATGCACAGGCAGAGGTTTATTTGAAGAGCTCTGAAATGTCACAGTTACAGATTTCACTCAGTTCTTCTGAGCCCCAGTGACAGTTTGCAATTCTTTCCTCTCACTTTGGTGCTTCATGATTTGGAAATGGGGCTCCTGGGCTGTAGCCAAGGCACACACTGTACTTCAACAAATTTAATAAATCCAGCGAGAGAGAATGGCTGTCATGAACAATTCCTGCCCTAGGTTTATGTGCTTGACACCCAAAGGCAACTTTGAGGCAGTGTAAAGAA
Source organism: Acridotheres tristis (assembly GCA_037013685.1). Taxonomy (NCBI): domain Eukaryota; kingdom Metazoa; phylum Chordata; class Aves; order Passeriformes; family Sturnidae; genus Acridotheres; species Acridotheres tristis. The sequence continues at coordinate 1,053,874 of CM072910.1, read as the reverse complement.
AACCCTGGGTGCTGCAGAGTTAATTGTCTGCTCCCAGTTTCTACCAGAATATTGCAAGATTGTGTCAAGATGTTTCCCAGCACCTTTTAGTCAGTGTGGCTCCTCTGATCCTGTGGGTTTTTTTTTTCAACACGAGCTCTCTGTTCAAGCTATTGCCACAGCAGAGATGCCAGGCTTGTGCCATTAGTGAATAATTGGATTTTCCTGTGCCAGGGCAGGAAGTGTCCTGAGTCTGGGTTTTCTGTTCCTATCATTAAACTCATTTCTTCACTGAAGAAAATGGTGATTTGTATTTAAAGCAGGTTTGGGACTCTCCATCTGATTCTCCCAAAGGATGAGCATGGAATAATTCCTGTTCTCCAAAGGACTAGAAGCACTTAATTAAATTCTGCTGAATTGTGCATTTACTTCCATACATCATGAGGATCCCACAGCATTTTCCTAAAGCTTTTCAGTGGGAATTGGGCAGTGATGAGCAGGAGTTGCAGGAAAATGTGCAGGACGAGTCTGCTAATGATTTTCTTGGGAACAGCATCACAGGACTAAAAATAGCATCATCCTAAAATGGTCAGTGACTGTTGTGTGACACAGTGGGGACTTATCAGAAAGGTAATGACTTGGATGGGCTGACAAACATTCCTTTCCCTGCTGAAAGGGCCAGATCTCAAGTAAACACAGCGACTTGAGTTAATTATTTTTCGAAGTATTTCTTGAGTTTAAAAGGAATTTCAGCTGAAGTGGAACTTGTGTTGGTTGTAATGGTGCTAAGGGTCATGAGAGGCACCGGGAACTCACGCTGGTTTTGCTCTGGGTGTGTTAATGTTAGCATATAGCAACTATACACTAATTATCTTTGGCTAATTCTCTTCGAGAATTCCAGGTGGGAGCACTGACCTGGTGCTTTTTGTTTTCCATTTTCCTGTGTTTTTCTCAAAGGAATGACTATTTAAAGTAGCAGTGACAGCCTTAGTTCAGTACAGCTAAATTTGGGCAGGATGTGGTGGTTGTGACTTGAGAGTTTACCTTCACACAGTGTTACCAAATTAAAAATTCACTTTCTAAAGGCATTTGTGATATCCTGAACCCTCTGCAGGATGTGCTGTTGTTTTTTCTCTCTAATTCCCACCTTTCCTGGTGTGGCAGGGAAGTTCTTTGGGCTGTCAGCCTCGTTTTTGTGCCACCCCTGTGCTGAAACGTTCTGTTCATGTGTGCTCAGCCTGGAAAGGAAAAGCTTTGCCCTGGAGGTCGTGGCCCCAGCTGTGCCCTGTCCTGGACAGGCAGAGGTGACAGGAGGAAGTGTCCCTGTCACTCAGCCCTCAATTAAATCTGGTTGAACCGGATTTAATCAGGGCTTGACTCTTTTTGCTCCCTGACCTGTTCCTCCCCTAAAAACACAAACCACCTCCCTTCTCAAACTGCAGGGCTGGGAGGGTGACAAGCAGTGGAACACCATTGCAGATAAGCTTTTCCAGCCCTCACTACCCTGTCACTTGTTTTGCTCTTTGAATGAGAGGAAAACATCAATATTCATCAATATTTGAGCCACTGGGAGCCTTTAAGGTTTGCAGAGCATCCCTGAGGTTCGTGCATGCTCTGCCTGAGCACAGGGAGCAGTGGTGGCACCGGGGGCAGTGTTTGTTCCATCGATTGCTGTCACTCCTTCCGTGGGTGTGATTCTTTACTCTTGTCTGGAAACACCCTCAGTCAGCACCAGGAATTCTGTGGCTTCAGCTTGGCAAGATAAAAGTCCAAGGATTTGGGCAGATACAGGCAGAGCCTTTTCATGTGTGGGACATCAAACCACTCCTTGCTGTATCCTCTGTTATCCCAGCCCTCGGGATTGCTGCAGCTTTTTCACTTTGTTAGTTCACCTTAAACCATTTCCTCTCAAAACAGTAATCCTTAAAGGATTATTATTAATTACTCAGTTTTGGAATGAGCTTACTGCTCATTAAACGTGCAAAATTGATTGTTATCTGCTGCTTTTTTGGCTTGGCCTCATGCTGGGGTGCTCATGCAGTTTTCTCAGCAGGTTTGGTTTTCATTGTTAGAACTCAAGGCATATTTCAGGATTATTGAGTTCAGAATTTGAACATACCCTCTGATTTATTTTCATTTTCCCTCAATCTCTTTATTGGAACATTATTCTTCTAGACTTTGCAGAGTGCAGATTTCCTCCTTGGGGGAGTGGGGATTTCCTTGGTGCTGCACTCAGGTGGCTCCAGTGAAAACTATTCTGTGAGATGCTTCTAAAATATCTTTACTCCTCTTCATCCAAACTTTTTACCACTTCTGGCATGTCAGTTCTGGGAGAAATTCCTTTGAGAGTTTTGGGTAAATTAAGAAATGGTCTTCTGGTGTTCTACCTTTTCCTTTTGTTTTATTTTTGCAGGCACAGACTGAGCTGTATTACATTGCTTATCAGATGCACTTTGACTTCATTATCTTGACCCAGTTTGGGAAACTTGTAGTGGGCTCCTTTTAACTGGTTAATATTTGAAACAATTTTTCAGAAGTCTTTGGCACCTAGGATTTCTAGAATTCTCAGATCTGTGCTGTATAAGAAGCATTGAATGTTTCTTTGCTTGTCTGGCTTTTTGTTAGACTTGCAATAAACTTCAGCACTCCCTTGCTAAAGTAAATCCACACAGGTTCTGGTGTCAGGACTCAGGTTAATTTTTATGCAGCTGTAAAGACAAACATTTCACAATTTAAGTGGATTTTTTTTCCCTTTCCTTAGCTTTTTCAGCCACTCAAACAGATGTTTGATTACTTGTACTCTCTGGGGTTTTGTTTTCTTGGAAAAACATTCTCATTTGAATGAAATCACTGCCCAGGGGAAGAGAAAGGGAGGAGGTGGCTTCCGAGCTAAGCTCAGACTTGCAGATAAGTCGATTTTTTTGGGGTTTTTTTTCCTTTTCCAAAAGACTGAACTCGTGCATGGCAGAGCTGCTGGGCACTGGGAGTTGCCAGGAGTTTGACTGTGATAAAACAGTGACTTCTCAATGAACAGCTGCTCTGTGTTACTGCCGTGGAACTCTCCCATTCTTGTTTGAACTTCCTTTCTTATTTAATGCTTCTTTAAAAATAGCTTTATTTGTTTTCATAGAACACTGAGAGCAGTGCTGTGGCAGGGCTGTGCTCTGCTCTCCCTGTGCCACGTCTCACAATTAACCAGGTCCTTTTTGCCACCCTTACAGAAGTTTTTTGAATTCAATTCAGTTTGTAGAGGGTAACACACAAGTGAAAAATTCCATGTTTCCTCGCTGTGTGAGAGGTGTGGCACTTCTCCTCTGTCTGGTCCTAATCCCTACAATTAAAAACCTGAAATTCAGTGAAATTAGATACATGGTGAGGTTTTTGAATACATATCCTTCAGAGGGTGATGGAAGAATTGGAAATTAGCCCTAATTGCAGGCAGTTTGGCATTTGTAATATTTCCAGTATTACTGGCAATAAAGATTTTTAGACTGGTTTTGAAAAGAATTTGAAATAAAACCCCAAAGCTTCTCAGGATAGAATGACTATAACCGTGTTAAATAACAAATAACCTATGCTGATGTTAGTGCAAAGAAGTCAACATTTAATATTTACTTTACTCTGATGCTGATGAGGATTAGACACCAAAGATATCCTGGAATTTTCTGGCCTGAATTCAAAGACAAGGCAATGACAAAGAACAATTATTGTGTGATTAACCCCCTGCATGACAAATCGGCTCAGATGTCAGAATATTCTTGTAATATGGAAAGTTTAGAGTTTACTGCCAGCACAGCTTTGTTCTAGCACAGAAAATCAGAGCCAGGAGTGACTCCTGCAGGAGCATCCACCAGAGTGGTGACCCTGGGGGGAGAATCCGGGGGTGGAGAGAGGGTCCGTGGATGGAGAGAGGGTCCATGGATGGAGGGAGGGTCCCATCCATGGATGGAGGGAGGGTCCATGGATGGAGGGAGGGTCCCATCCATGGATGGAGGGAGGGTCCATGGATTGAGGGAGGGTCCCATCCATGGATGGAGGGAGGATCCAGATCTGGATTCTGCTGCTGAGGAGGGGCTGCACAGACACAGAATGGGCCTCTGGGCAAACAGTTACAGAGCAGAATTCCTTGGCTCCAGAGCACTGGAGCTGAAGTTTCTTGGCATTCTGAGTGCATTCCTTTTCCAGTATGTGCTCAGAATAACTTGGGACTTTTTGGAGCAGAAGTGGGACAAACGTTTGCAGACAGAAAAGTCTGGGCTCTGCTTGGGCTGTTGGGCTTTGGGTGCATCAGGGTTTGTTCTTAGCACTGGGTGTTATTGGGTTCTAATCCCCTCTTCTGACTCAAATAATCCAAAAAGCCTGGCTTAAACTGGAGCAGATGCTGTTGGTTGGCTGTTCACTTTGCATGTTGCACTTGTGCTGGGAGGCAGGGAAAGTTTTGAGATCAGTAAATGCATTTGACCATTTTTGGTCACTTTGATTTTAGCTTAGGAGGATGGACCTTAATGAAAGCCACAGGTCAGTGCTATGCCTGAAATTTTAAATATTTTTTGTGCAGTTCTATGATTTTAAAGTTGCTTTAGTTTGGATTCCAATGGGCAAAGTTTAATGGGATGGGGGTTTCAGCAGTGTAACTCAGGCTTTGTTTGAAGTTTGAAGGCTCAGATCAGTTCTGAGTCAAAGAATTATTTCTGCTCCAAAGCATGAGTTACCCTGGGCAGTACAGAACATGTATTTCCCTTGGATGGGATGCAGTGTTGTGTTTTGCAATCCTTTTTTCCAAAGGTAGATCAGATCTGACACGTGGCAGCAGAAAAAGCAGATGAATACAAATCTATAATTTACCTGTAGGAAATGTCAATTCCAGTGTAAACACAGGGATGTAACTGTGGTGGGAATTGCTGAAATCCAGCACAGTGCCCAGGCTGCCTCTGCTTTTCCTTTTTCTGGATGCTTCCAGAATTCACTCTCCTGAGCAGACACATGGCAGAGTTTAATCCATTCCCAATAATCTGCTGCAAGTTTGACTCTGCTATCCAAAGATAAAGCAGGCAATTTGTAATTTATGGCAGCAAAACAACTTCCTTTCTCTTTCAAGTCTTCATTAATGACACTAGTAAAGATTTGAAGAAAACTGACTCTGTATTTACAGCCAGGTCTTTGGAAACTCTGACAAGAGAGACACTTGCAGAAATGAGTCCATTAGCTGTAGGAGCAGTAATTAATTTATAAATCCTCAACAGCTGTTAAAGAGACTCAGCTTTATCTGCAAAGGCCCCAGGACTTTACAAAACTCAAACCAGCTTTCTGAATTTAAGGCAGTTTCACTGAAAAACTTTCTCTTTTCCTGGCCTTTGAAAACCCTGCTGTGACTCTTCTCAACTTGCAAAGTCTTTCTGAATTCTTCTCACTGTGATGATGAAAGAATTGGCCAGACTTTGAGAATTGCCCTGATGAGAATCACTCTTGGAAGGACTCTAATAATAATAAGTAAAATCCATTGAAACTCATCTAATACAAAGTACACATCAGGACAATCTGACATATTTGGCTGCTTTAAGTACTCAGTTCTCAGAGGATTGAATTTTGTAACAAAGGTTTCCAGTGCCTCCTTCTAGCCCAGTAAAAACTGAAATTTTCCAACTCAGCGATGCATCCTTCATTGTCAGGGGGATGATGAGATGTGTGCTATCACTGGGGAGCTCACTGCTGCTTTCTAATGGGCCTTTGTTGTTCTAGGACAAAGACTGATTGATAAATTGCCTATAAAAAGTGGCTTTGGGATATTATTTAATTGTCAGTGAAGTCTCTATGTACTCACAGTTATGTCTCTCCTCACAACACCTGCAGTACAATCAATTCTCAGTTCCTGGCTGCAGTTGGCTCTCCCTGGAGCTCTGCACAGGGAGAGATAGAAGCACTGAACTGGAAGATGACTCCAATTAATTAGCTATGCCTTGGAGAAGAAAGAAAAAAGAATAATGAAGAGCAAAGAACAGCACTGACGTTGGAAAGGTGCCATTGGAAGGTGTGGCTGCTCAGAGGAGGATGTTCCTCTGCCAGGGGCAGCTGCAGCATTGGCAGGACCAAAGAAAACTCCAATATTGCTCTGGACAGTTTTTGAGCAGCTTGAGGACGTGACAAACAAAACCTTGACAGAAGTGTTTCCAGTTTCAGCTGTAGTGAGTGTGTGTTGGAGCTAAAGGTGTTGCAGGGGTTGTGAGGTGAGTGATGCCCAGGCTCATGCTCTGCTCTGTCCTGCAGGCTGGCAGTGATGGGGAGAGCATAGGAAACTGCCCCTTCTCCCAGAGACTCTTCATGATCCTGTGGCTCAAGGGAGTCGTGTTCAGTGTCACAACAGTGGACCTGAAGAGGTAAGAAACACTTGATTTATGGCACCAGCAAAACTTCTCAGCAGCCTTGGTGGAACAGAGCTTTTATGGCTTACAGGCTGCTTTTCTGAAATTAAAATCTGTGCTAATAAATGACTGAGCCGACCTGGATGTCAATGGTGCATTCATTGATGGTTTAACCAAAAATAATGGGCCTGGTAAGTTCTCTTGAATTTGTTCAGTGATGCTGTTCTGTAAAACTCACACAAAGTCTTTTATAACTGAATATTGACTCTACTGACTTCACATCACAATCCCCTGATGGATATTTTTAATCAACCACTCTCTGGTCAAATCTCTGATGGATAATTGTCACAAACAATGGGCAGCATCCTCCTTTTTCTTAATGTTTTTAAGACCATTTTGGTTATTGTGCAATAATAATGAAAATATTTGCCCATGAGGTAAATCCAAGTGAAATGAGTAGGAAGAAAATGTAGAATATTCTACCTTTGTTCAGTGTCAGCCAGGATTAAATTATGATGCTGTCACCTAAATTGCAACTGCTCCTCTATGAAATGAGTACCTTGGTGACTAAAACCAGTGAGAAGTGAATCCAGGAGAGTTAATTTCCTCAGGCTGGGCATTCTTTTTTATGAAAGTGCTAAATTCAGCAGGGGCCTCGTGTTTGTTTTGGGTGTGAGGTCATGTTTTCCCAGCACTGATGGAAAACTCTGCAGAGAGGGGAGGCTGCCAGTGCCTCCAAACCTGAATTTCAGGAATAAAGCCAACAGAAACACACTGTTCTGCACTGAGTCCAACGTGGAAGGGAGAAATCATCCTGCTGGACTTCACCTCTTGGGATTTTTTTTTTTTTTTTTTTTTTTTTTTGAGGGTGGTGATTTGTTTGGGTTTTAAAAATCCCTGAAATTGCTGTTTCAGTGCTGCTGAGGAGTGTTAAAGATTTCCATGTGTGCTGAGGGGCAGAAAGCAGCTTTTGTCAGCTCTGGGTGCATTTGGAGCTGCTCAAAGAGCTTTTCTGGCCAGGGTGGCATTTCCCTGCAAATATTGGTGCTGCCAGCCCCATAAACCACACGTGTCACATCTTCCACCCAGCCCTGCCTGTGGTTTGTGCAAAGCCAGGAGCAGAACCTGTGCTTGTTGTAGTTTGGGATTTCCTTTTCCTCTCATGGTGGGCTTGTTTAACCTATTGCAGTTACTGGGATGGGCAGGAGGAGGAGGTGGACAGAGATATTTTAGGCTTGGAAGGCTTTTTACTGCTGAACCAGTTTAGGTATCATTAAAATGCCAAATATTCCTGATGAATTGGCTTTATTTTGTGTCCCCTTGGCAACTTGGAGTTAATTGCATGGGGGAATGGGATGTAAGATTTAACTTTTAGCTTATAAATTGCTTGCAGATGTTTAAAGTTGACCTTCCTTACACAAGGAAAGCTTTCTTTCAGGGATTTTTTTTTTTTTCTGTTGAGGAGGGGAAAACACAAAATAAGTGCAAAATTAAAGATCTGCAGGGGAATAGGTCAAATAAACCACCTTTGTGTTGTGCACTGAAGGGGTTCTCTGAGAAAGGAAACAAAGGACACTGAAGCTAATTCGGGTTGGAACAGATTTTGATACAAACTTAATTCATTTTAGACTTTATTTAGGTGTCCATAAATACAACTGGAACACCGTGGATTGATCAATAGCCAGTGGCAGAGCAGTGCAGCTTGCAGATCATCACATCCAGCCAAGTGCTGAATAGGAAATGTTTGATATCAGATGGGGCTGCTTCCCTTTGTTATCACCACCAGAATGATAATAAATGTTAGGTGGGGCTTTAATATTGCCACAAGAAACTGCTTTTGTGAGCACATTATTCCAGCTAATCATCTCCTGTTAGACACAAACTCAAAGAGCAGAGCAGGAATTATTTTAAACAACTGAATTTATTTTGTTGGCCAAAACCAGAAAAAAGGCTTTGCTTGCCTCTGCCTCACAACATCAGTGCTGCACGACAGCAAGGCCAGTTGTGTCTGTTTGTGAGGCTGAAAAGGTCATGGTTGGGTACAAAAGTTCACAAGAAAGGGACTTGGGCCACAGGAAAATGTGAGCCTGACTCTGCTGTGAGTTTTACCCTCCAGAGCTGCACTAACAAAGGCACATTCTGCACTTCTCAGCTCTGCTCTCAACACACAAAATATGCACATAGGCAAAGGAGGAGGGCAGTCCCACCCTCGGCAAGGACTCGGCCATTTCTTCCTTCTCTTTGGGCACACAGAGGCTTCATTCTTCCCTTCTGGGCAGCAGCGTTTCAGCTCCGAGCTGCAGTGCACAAACCATTTGTTGGGCTTGGAACAGCACTCAGGGCCAGCTTGCCTTCAGCTGAGTGCTGAAATCCTGTTTGAAGCGTCTTCATTTGGACTTTTTGCAGTTCCTTTGACAGGCAAAGCTTAAATAATGATATGAAATGTTAAAATGAAATATTCAAGACCACCCAGAGGTGAATCCAACTTCAGCACTGCTGAGGAAATGAGGTTTCAGGGCTGACTTTTCCCCATGTAACTCTTCAGATCCTCATTGCAGTTTTTGTGTAATTTATAAATGTATTACATTTGAGGGCTGGGCTTTGTCTTCTCCACCAGAAATAATTTGCATGCTAATTACTATTCTGGTTTGTGGCAAAGCCATGAGGTGTTTATACCTTAATTCTGGGGGTAGTGATGGCCAGATAATGAATGTGGCCCTGCCTCCACAATCCCTGGTAAACTTTGGGTTAGGCACAAACCATGCTGGAGTTATTTGGAGTGTTTACAGAAGGTTTTTTGTTTGGGTCTGGTTTGTTTTTTAAGCTCTCCAGCTTTATCTCTGAAGTAAAACTTCATTGTAACATTAATTGCCTTTTTGTTTGGCCGTTAAGGGAATTTGTACTCTGAGCCTTTTAGGGCTGTTCCTCTGTGCTTGTGCTCCAAGGGCTTGTTTAGAATCTCCTGGCAGGAGCAGCAAACTGGAAGTCAAACCCTGAGTTAAGTTTGGGCCTGGGCTGTGGGATCTCAACCTCTGCTTGCTTTCATTTGAAAGGCCCAGGTGGTCTGACTGCATGAATAAAATGCCCTGAGACTCACTCTGGTTCTTTGGAAAACTTTTTTAGTTAGTTTTTTGGAAGAATGTGTTTCTGAATTAAAGCTTGCCTTTGATAGTATTCCTGCAGATCCGGTGGTCTTGCCTTTGTTTGTTTTTAAAATAACATTCCTTTTGAGGAATTTTATCTGGCCAACATGGGGAACTGGAAGGGAGCCACGATGACTTCCTGTAATTGTTGGGAGTTACAAAGCTGTATTTAAATGAAGTGTTAAGCTACTTAAAGCATTACCCATGACAAACTTTAAATCCTAAAAGTGAGAGAGTGGTGGCAACTCTTAGCGAGAAATAACTTCAAAATTGAGAAGAGTTAAATTCTCGTGTTCATAATGTTTCCATCTCCTGGCTTAAAGCAGGGTGTGGAATATTCTAAAGTATGAAAATCACTTTTCTCATTCAGTCTTACAAGTAAGCACACTTGGGCTCTATAAACGGGGCAGCAGTGGGCAGGACATGAAATTCTGGCAGGGGTTCTTAATTTTGTAAGAAATGGAAAACAAGCCAGACTTGTAAGCTGGGCTCAGTGTGGAGTCCAGCTGCTCTCATGCAGGACTGGCTTTGTGCCTGTCACCAGTTCAGTTTCCCTGTCTGGTGGCCTCAGGAGCATTTCCTGAGCTGCAGTTCCAGTTTGCAGTAAATGCAGTTGCTGCATGCCTGGAGCTGGCTCAGGAACGGGGCCACTCTGGACAAGGCTCGGTCCCACTCCGGGGTTCTGGTCCAGTCTGGATTTGTTCAAACAAGAGCCAAGGGGCAGCTTCACCTTGGCTGAGTTTTCAGCTGGGCCAGCAGGAGGTGGTGGCCAGGCTGCTCTGCTCTGCTCTGCCTGAGGGAAATGTTGGTTAGAAATAGAGTTAGAAATGACTGAATATTTCAGCTTTTTGCTGTTTCTCTCATGTCTAATCCCAGCGTGGGGATTCCTCTCCCAGGTGTGCTGCTTTCACTGGGGGAAACTGAACTCTAATTTTAAACATGATGTTCAAGCATCTGGAACCAAACTCTGGGCCTGTAATAAATGGTTTGTACACGGGGCTGGATCAGAGTTACTTCTTTGCAGAGCAGCTCAGTGTGAGGGGGGAGGATTAGCACAGATTATTCTATATATAAACTTCTGTAGGGCTGGGGAAAGAGGCAGAGTGTTTGTGTGGTGTATGTATAGATATCCCTCTTCTAGTCAACACTGTATTGGTTTGAGAATAAACACAGCCAGAGGTAAGAGGAAATTGGTTTTAATTAATTGTTTAAATTAATTGTTAGCAGGTCTATTCAAAATGTTTAGTTGTAAACTCACTTTTTAGAAAGAAAACTGGTGGTGTCTATTTAAAGCTGAGGATGTGAAAAACCTCAGCAGTGCTTTTGTGGTTGTAGCAAATGAAATTTTGTCCCCTGCTTACACTTTATGGGTTGGCATGTCACCCCAGGAAACCAGCAGACCTTCAGAATCTGGCTCCAGGCACTCACCCACCCTTCATCACATACAATGGGGAAGTGAGAACAGATGTGAACAAGATTGAAGAGTTCCTGGAAGATGTTCTGGCCCCACCCAAGTAAGTGTTAAACTGATAATTTGTCACCTCACATAGGCACAGTTCTCACAGGGCATTTCTGCCCTAATTGAGATGTTCTTCAGCATCAATAAATGAAGACATGGAAGATAGTTCTTGTCATACCTTCCTCCATTGAACTCCCTCATCTTTATATCAAAAACTGTTTTCTCTTTAAGATTATTTTTAAATTATCCTTTGTGTATACTCCAGTCATCCTTTCTACACTTTGAAACTCTTCCTTTTGGTGACAGGCACGTTTGTGTCCAAATAATGCAAATGAAGATGAGTCTGCTGTACAAAACCCAGTCCTAAACTATAATGAGTTTTAGTATGTTTAAACTTTCTCCAGACTCTTGGCTTTCTGCTCTTCAGCTGCCAGGCAGATCCAGACACTGCCTTTAACAGACTGAACCGTTTTGTGTTTTTAGCATGGCAAAACTTCAGGCTTTTGTTAAAGGATGTGGAGTCCATAATTCTCTGATGTTAATTGAAATGGAAAACCCTTTATTTTGCTTACAGATGTGTGATGTGTTTACAGATGTGTGATGGACTAAGGGAGCTCTGGTGCCCCTTTCTGGGCTGCCTCAGAAACTCTGCCTGTACCAAATGTCAGGTTCAAAAAGCAGGAAAGAGCTTTGGTGTCCCCGTGGGAAGTGCTGGGTTTAAAACCCTTAGTGTGTGACACTACACTTCAGAAGCAGGTCTGGAAAAGGATGAATTAGCACCAAAGTGCCATTTTGTGCTAGTTAATAGATGGTGAGCACCGTTCTGCTAAATGTGCTGTAGATCTGCTCCTTGCTGCTTTTCAGGTACCTGAAACTCTCACCAAAGCATCCAGAATCCAACACTGCTGGAATGGATATATTTGCCAAATTTTCTGCATTTATCAAGAACTCTAGACCAGAAGCTAATGAAGGTGGGTCACTCCTGCTTTCACTGCCTGGGTTTGTCAGAGCTACTCTGTGGGAATTGCCTCCCTGGCAGATTTAGCTGCATGTTGGTGGACACTTGAGAGTCCAGTGAATTAAAAGCTTATTTAAATTTAATGTCAAAGATTTCAACTTTTGAAAGAGAACTTCAGTTCAATCAGAATTTCAGTGGGGTGTGCATGGTTCATGAATATCCCTGGCATTGGATTTTCTCTGTGCAACAGCCACTCAAAAGTCTTGAATGAAAGATAAATATTTCAACATCCAGAAGGAAATTTCAGGCAGTTTGTCTCATACCCCAATGGTTGAATTTCTGTGCATCTGCTGCTCTCATTTCACCTTTCTAGGACTGAGGGCTCCCATCAGAGTTCTGAGCTAAGCTTAGTTTGTGTCACTTCCATTAAAGGATTAAAACCTTTCTGTGTGGAGGGAGAACAGGAGATTTCACATGAGGGATCAATAAGTGGTAAAGAACCCCACAGCTGGGCCTTGAAGTAGTTCAGTACAAATCAATTTTGTCCTCAAAGTACTTAGAGGGAAAACCAAACTCAGGGAATCAGGATTCCTTTGTGCTGCATTTCAAAGGGAGAGATGCAAAATATTTGTAAAGAGTTGGGAAATAAAGGGGGATTTGATGGGGTGTGCTGCCCTCTGCTGCTGCATTCCATGAACCTGCTGCAGCATCCCACATCCTGCTGTGCTCCAGCACCAGCCTGGCTGCTCTGGCTTTGCTCAGGGCTGTTTGCTGAGCATGTGACATTAAACAGATTATGTTTAAATGTATATAAACCCCAGCATAGCTTAATTCTAATCAGTTTAAGCCAGTTAGGCACAGTCTTAAGAAACTGACATAAGCCAATTTTTAAACCAAAAATAAACCCTTGTGGGCAGTCTTACAGTATTTTAAATTAGTGCAAACTCCTGTATTAGCCAGCTTTTAAATCACCTGCATATGTGGGATATTTAAAGAGATTCTGGTCCAGTTTCAGTGTTCTGGTGAGCACACTGGAGCCAAGGGTTACAAACCCTTCAGTGTTTGTGGGTAGCACATGGATGTGGGGTTTGGATTTCAGATCTGGTAGCAGTCTCAGTTTAATATTTGTTTTGAAATCATCCTTTCCTGTGCAGCCTTAGAACGTGGCCTCTTGAAAACCCTGCAGAAGCTGGATGAGTACCTGAACTCCCCTCTCCCAGATGAGATCGATGAGAACAGCATGGAGGATGTCACAGTCTCCACCCGCAAATTCCTGGATGGAAACGAGATGACCTTGGCAGACTGCAACCTGCTGCCCAAACTGCACATTGTCAAGGTAAAACCTGGGGGCTTTCAAGGGGGAAATGCAGCAGGAAATATTTAATGGTTTGTGACATTGCTGAGCCCAGCTAATTTTGGCTGTCTGTAAGTTTAACTGCACTTGGGCAAGGTTTGAGTCACAAGGGCTCTGGGCAGGAATGGAAACCCCATTTCCCTGCACTGAGCCCGTGGTCTCAGGGAGCTGCAGAGCTCACAGGGAGGAGGAAGGTGAAGATCAGGTGAGCAGTAATGGCTGAAGTGGATGTCTGCTCATTTCTGTAGAGGAAACTGCTCCAGAACAAAGTCAATGACACAGTGGGAAATAAAGGGATTGTATGAAAAAACCAAGTTGGAATCTTGGAAGAGGCAGCCTGGGATAACCACAGGAGTGCAGATGTGCCCACATGAGTGTGGTTAATTCCTCTCCCTGCCTGCAGTGATGTGTGTCAGGTCTGTACTGCAGATGGAGCCACAGGCTCAGTTTCTGCTGCCTGCAGAATTTCCCTGGGTGAGGACAAACCCCAAAGGGAGCGAGGCAGGAGCAGCTCTGAGGAACAGCCAGGGCCAGGAAAATCCCTCAGGAACAGCCTCTGGAAACTTCAGGAGTCATTCCAAGTGTCCAAATTGGAAGGATAACTTCACAAGAGAGTGACCAGGGCTGGAAAAGTGTTTTAAATTAAGGATGTAAATTCATAAAGTAATTCTTTCCTTCCAGGTGGTGGCCAAAAAATACCGCAACTTCGAGATTCCCAAGGAGATGACAGGGATCTGGAGATACCTGACAAATGCTTACAGCAGGGATGAGTTCACCAACACCTGTCCTGGGGACAAGGAGATTGAAATAGCTTACAGTGATGTAGCCAAGAGACTCACCAAGTAATCAGCACTTGCAAAGGATGGCGTCCTGCATATCCCATAACAATGCTTCTAACAGACTGCTCTTTTCATATCAAATAGCAATTGTTGTGTGCATGAACTCGCAGTTACTCCAAGTCACGGTGGATAGACCAGGTACAGTCATTACCTAAAGTTTGCAGACTTTATTTACAGGTTTGTTTTTCCTGACCTCCTCTCACAGCCTTCCACCACCATCCATTCAGTCGTGCTCCTGCTGCACTGGGGTGACTCTGGATTCTTCAGTGTGAAGGGTTGTCTTGCCCCTGCTGCTGTTCTCTGTAAACATTTGGTCCATGATTTGTCCAGGAATTGGTTTAGGATCTTGTCTCACTCTATGGTACAAGGAATATTTATGTATTTTGGAATTTATTGCTTTTCCAGAAGATCTGTGACACATTGAACTGTACCTGCTTGTCTATCCTATTTACATAGAGAAGGGAACTTAGTATCCAAAAGAGCCATTTGCAAAATATTTGGCAATGTTTTGTTGGTTTGTTTTGTTGTATTTTTTAAAAATCTCTTGGATTTGAAGTCACTGTAGTGGTTGAGAATGGACTCAATGTGAACCTTGGATTTGAATGACCTCAGCATCAGGGAAGTTTGAATCCAGGCTTAGGAGCTGGGCCAGGAAGCTCAGAGCTCAGAGTTGAAGCTTATTGTGTCTTCAAGAGCTTGAGGAGATTTAAACACCTGCATTGTCTGAATTTTGAGTTGCAGCAGACAAATAATTGTCAGGATTTCCCATCAGGAAGCAGCAGAGTTGGAAGCTGCCCCTCTGCTCACCTTAAGAATTGCAAGTGGCTTTCTTTTTGGTAGTTAAGAGCCTTTGTTTTGTATAGGTCTTTTTGGTGATTTTTACTTCAAAATCTGTTCTGTCATAGCCCAAATCCATGGAAACTGTAGTGTCCTAACTCTGGGTGGGGAATAGCAGTGCAATGATGAGTGATGCAAAATGGACTGAGAGCCATGAAATGGGAACCTCTTAATGTCCTTTCTTCCCTGAAGAAAGCTAAAGTGACCTTTAAAGAGAACATTTGCCTTAAATGATAGTAGGTTTTTGGTTTTTTTCCTGAAAGGAAATCTGGGAATTTTGTAAAGAAATGGTGGTGGAATCCAGTCCTTCCCATTGAATTGATCCCAATTGTTTCTGTGCACCTGGACTGCAGTTTTGCATACTCATAATCATTGCACTACTATACTTAAATCTTTTTACAGCAACACTGAGGAATAGCACTACAATTTTTTTAAAAGCAATTTTCAAATCTTTCTAAACCAGGGAATAGTTTTCTTGTTTAAAATTAATGGTTTTGATGCGTGAAATAAACTGCTAGTTTATTTTTAAAAGACCATCATAAACAACTCCAAAGAATGCTAGACTTATATGCCTATTTTTTTGTAAAGATACTTTTATATTTAACTGATTTTAGAAGCTGGAAAGTGCTATTCCTGCTAGGTTGTTCTTGAAATATTTAACATTCTGCAATAACGTGAAAATGCTCACATAAACACTTTTATACACTAATTTTTTTTTTTTTTTTTTTTTTTTTTTTGGTAAGCACTGGCTTTCTGAAAACCAGCCTGACTTTTCTAAGCATCCTGCTTTTGCTACTTTATGTACCCATGGAGTTAGTTCCACATTGAAGAGGAAGAGAACCAGATCCATATTTGTATACCTGGCTTTGTGGTGCCTTGCCTTCCTAGAGCTAGAATTCCAATATTAAGGCACTTAGCAATCCTGTCACATCTCTTGCAAAGGCAATTCTCCTAGATCCACTTAACCCCTGTTCTGATTTGTTACAGGAACGTTTAGGCACAGAGGGAGTGACCTGGGTAGGAGATCTTTAACTGTAGCCCTTTAATAATTACTGTATTCTAATGTCACCTTCCCCTCCTGAATAAACCCATAAGAATCCTCGGTGGGGCTTCAGTCTCTGCTATAATGTGACAGCTAAAAAGAGGAATTACTTTTTTATTTCGATAACAGCATTTTTAGTGACACATAGGGTGAAAAAAACCCCAAACCCAGCCCTCCTTGGTTTGGTGCTCCTGGCCATGGTGGAGTTCACAGAGCTGTAGGAAGCGTGTGATTGTGGGCATATCTTTGGGAAGTTTTTAGCTCTCCTTTCAAAAATGGATGAGGATGGCCCTTGGAAGTTGTGCTGCTGGGGTTGTAGGAGTCAGGCTGTGCTCCTTTCCCAGGGAATTCTCCCTGGAGTGCAGAGTGCAGGGCACCCACAGCCAGGAGTTCCACCTCCTTAAACACCAGCTCAGGCTCCTTCTGGAGATGTAATCCCTTCCCTCTGCTGTTCGGGCAGCCTCCAAACCATTCTCCTCCTCCCTCAGTGTTTTAATTGTGTCTGAGAGTTTGTAAACAGACTTCAAGCTGTCTGTGACCAGTGGATTCCTTATCTCAGCACAGTGGAGCCTTTCCCTCGGAGCTGGAATTCCAGTTTGGCACTGCTAACTGTCCTGGGTGTCTCTCAGGCTTCCTGCTGCAGTTTTGTTGTGGCAGGAGCTGCCCCAGCCCCTCCTGGCTCGGGCAGGGAGCAGGAATCTGGTGGAGAGGAGCAGCTCCCAGCTCTGTAGGTGATCCCTGCACAGCAGCAGGGAAAGGCAGCGTCTGGTGTGGGCAGAGCACTTTCATCTGGCCCCAATCACCAGCTCCACACTAATTAAAAAAAAAAGCCCTTTCATAACTATGTAAATTCTTGACTTCTGTCAACTTGTTTACAATCTGATCTTTAAATGCATTTTTAATTTCATCAAACAGCAATTAATCTACCCCCTGTTTAAATTTAAAATGCTGCTTCTAGCCCCTTCTCCAATTTAAAAACAGCAGTTACCCTTTCAAGTAGGCATTCCAGTTTGCAAGTTGGTTGCATGTATTAGCATGCTGAATAACTCACTTTATTCTCAAGCTGAAATATGCTTAAATTCGCATTAAAACAGGTGACTTGTGTATTTCCTGAACACAAAGGGAAAATCCATCACCTGCACCCTGTTTTTGTGTGGGAGAACAATTATCCTAGGTGCATTATTATTTTGTTTTTTCCCCTTAACAAAGCTTTCCTTCTTGAAGAGATCCCTGCTGTGGAAAGGCTGGCCCGTTGAACAGGAGGTGTGTGGGACTTGTGGAACAATTCCATCCCCTCCACAGCTTCCCTGGATGTCCCACACGGGCAGTCCCAGCTTTTAACTTTACATTTTCCCATAAAATCCGTGTTTTCTCCACACTGGGCATGTCCAAACTGATCAGAGCTGCGTGCAGCTCCGTGATAAGGAGAGAGATGTAATCAAATTTTTATGCTAAAGCAGCAAATTAGCATTTGGTATCAAAGGAGCACAGACAGGAATAAATGGGAGCTGCTGGAGCCAAACCCACTGATGCCTATCTGGGTGCAGAACAAAAAGTGGTGAAGTGCAGCCAACTCTGCTGCTCTCCCTTTGCCACTCAGAACCATCTGAACACTCGCAGTGAAGATTTTTCAGGACGAGGCTCTAACCCAAGTGAGAAATGCTCCATCTGCCCCAAACCCTGTGCCACCAACTCCTCTGTTTTGTTTCTGGAGGGGGTGGGAGCAGGATGAGGGGATGGAAACTCCTGAGACAGGACATCGAGGATTGGAGCGTGGTTTGCAGAAATACTTGAAGAGTTGATATCATTTGTTGTAGTTTGCTTATGTCTTTCACTTTCTGGAACATCTTTTACAGATATACCAGTATACTGCTGGCAGCTATTGTTAAATAAAATTATATTTTCACTACCAAGCAGATCTTTCTCTTATTTCTGAAGATTTCACGTTGGAATCCAGGATTGCAGGGTGATGGGCTGAACTGCACAACACAACTTATTGGTAATTATGTTCTTCATTCTTGCCCTTCAGGTTCAGGGGTTTTTCAGTGATTTAAGGCACAATTAGTG
The DNA here is from genome assembly GCA_037013685.1 of Acridotheres tristis. NCBI lineage: Eukaryota > Metazoa > Chordata > Aves > Passeriformes > Sturnidae > Acridotheres > Acridotheres tristis. The sequence continues at coordinate 1,035,837 of CM072910.1, read as the reverse complement.
TTATTTCTAACTTTATAACCAGCTGTGATGCCCCTGAGAATTTAAAACTTCCTTAAAATTAGGAACAAGTTGGGAAACTTTCCACAATTTCTTTAAGAGAAGTGAGATTTTTTTTTTTTTCCAGATTTTCAGTGGCAATTTAAGAGCAGATCATGGTAGCTTGATTTTTCTATGGAATACAGGTTTTCAGAGATGTGTGAGACATCCAAAGAGTATCTCTAATATTTGGCACCTCTCTATCTGTGACCCTCCCTGGGATCACTATCTGGCAGCTGCCATTTACTGTATGGCTCACTATCTGGCACCCCCCCGGGGTGTTTGGTTTAGCTTTATTCCCTGAGTGGCCATTTCAGGAGCTGAGATTGAACTGATCCCATTACAGAATTCCTGGATTTCAGAGCTCTTGTTCTGAGTTTCAGGTGGGTTTCTTTGCTGGCTTTTGCTTTCAAATAAAATGCAGCAGCTCTGGCAGTACCAAAATGTTTTAATCTGGGTTCGTGTTTTTTCCAGGACTGTGGCTGAGCAAGCTGGGGTCGTGTTTAAAATAAGCAGTCATGGAGGTGAATTAGGAGGTAATTAATGAAAAGCCTTAATTTCAGGGGACATCCAGAGCCTGGCCTGGAGCTGGGAGAGGTGAGCAGGGGAGGGGAGCAGCTCTTCTCCCCACAGAGCTCCTGCTCTGGGCCTGGCTCAGTTTGGGCTGAGCTCTCCAGGCTGGTGCTGGATCCTTTCCAGAGCTGGGAAAAGAGAACTCATGATTTTTTGAGTCAAGAGAAGAACTGCTGTGTTCTTACCACTGGACAGGGAGATGAAAACGGTTGCTAAACAAAGATCAAACATGTGAACTTTATAAATAAACAAACAAAATTGACGCTAAGGGACGTCTGAGCTCCTTTGCCTACGGCAAAGGGCTTGGCAGGACCTAGGGAATGACTTTGTCAGTTTGCACACGGAATTCATATTTTAAAGAGACTGATTAAAGTGATACTGCTTCTCTTAATGAGCCTGAAGGCAGCACTGGTGAAAACATCCCTGTCCACACACGGGGGAATGTGGGGGAGAGGAGAAATCATTTATGGGGCTGAGCTCTGGGTGCAGAGCACAGCAAGGTTCTAAATCCTAATGATCCTCAGTGATTAAAAATGCTGATTGGGGCAGCAGGTTTGAGAGGCTGCCAGGGAGGGAGCTCAGGCAAGGCTGGGCAGCAGGGGCTGCTTTGATCTGTGCATTCCCAGCCCCTGGGCCAGGCCTGGACCTGGACCATAGAGTGGGATTGCTCAGTGTCTTACAGAAAGTTGGTACTTGGAGTGAGAGCAGAAGCAGACAGATGTTATTTGTAGTTTTCTTCCCTCTGTGAAGTGGTGTGGGTCAGAGTCCTGCCCAGCAGGGACACTGGTCAGTCCTGGCTCCCCATTCCAGCATCACAAACCCTCCATCCTCAGCAGCTCCTCCTGTTTTTCTCCCTTGCTTCCATGGCTTTGCTGCTGCCTCAATCCAGATGTTTCCAATGCAGAGCAGCCCCAGCTCCTGCAGGGAGCCCAGCAGCTTCTCCCAGGGGAACTTCAGCTCCTGGATGCTCCTGCCACTGTGGGATGTGAGGAAAAAGATGAAGAGCCCCCAGTTGTCTTCCTGAACCATTTCCTGCCTGAGGCTTTGCTGCCTTTAAACACAGAGCAGAAGAGCATGGACAGCCATGTGGAGCTCCTGCTCAGCTGCTGGAGGTTGTTTTGGGGGTGAAGTTCTTGTTGGGAAGAGCCTAATGAGGAATGGGATGATCTGGACCCCTGGAGTTGACTTTAGAGGCCGTGAGTTCATTTCTTGTCTGTCAGGCAGGCTGTTCCCATTTGTTGTGAAAATGTAATTAAAATGTAGGGTGAACTATTCCCCTTTCCATAACTGGGTGCTTTTTCCATTTCAATTGATTTAATTTCAAAAATTCCAAGTAATCATTTCCTTTGGAAGATTTTGGTGGCATTTCCCATCTGTAGCTACACTCATGTCCCTCTGAGAGCTGAGTGGGGGAACCAAACCTGGCCCAAACTCTCACGTGTGGCTCCAGAGGAGCCCCAGCACTGCTGCACCTCCTGGCAGGAGCTCCTGGGGTGAAGAGAGGAGCTGAGGTCGCTGCCCTGGAGGCTACTTGAGGACAAGGGCACGTGCTCTGAGGAAATTGGTTTTTATTAGCAGTGCTGGTCACAGTGACTGCAGTTTATCAGCTCCTGGCTGCTGGGAGCCAAAATCCAGCAGGGTCACAGAGCTCTGTGCCTTGGAGCTGAGATTTTCCATCCAGCCTGGGTGGGTTGGTCTGGATCCATGGGCTCCTGCCCTGGATGTGTTTGGAGCACAGCTGGGGAATGGAGCCTGTGCTGGTTTTCCTGTCACTCAGGGCAACTTCAGCTGCTGCCTGGCTGCCAGGTGGCATCACCTGTGGCACAGGAGCCAGGATGCCCAGGCAAGGACAGAGGGCAGGAAAGTGCTGGGAGCTTTTACAGCTCCTGCTTTGGGGGATTTAAAGCGTGGGCAGGCTTGTGCTGCTTCAGCTACTTCTGAGTTTTAATTTCCTCAGGCAATTGCTCTTGTAGGGACTGGGAGTTCCTGCAGTCTGTGTTTGGTTGTTTTTTAAGGCAGTGGTTGGCTGCACCCACTCAGCCAAGAATCAGATCCACAACAGCACAGGAACATTTACTGCAGGCTCCATGCATGGGCTTGGTGGGTTTGAAGTGTTCAGGGTGAGATTTCTTCAACTCTTCTTCATTTCTTCTTTAATTTCCCAGCTTTTCGTGGCCTTGGAGCCAGAGTCAGCACCAAGGAGGAGTGTGAAACAATGCTGCTCTGACCTTTGGCTGAATTCTTCTCTGTGAGATTCCTTGAGGAGGGAAATTTTGCACACTTGCAGGCAGCTCACAGGATGAGATTGTCCCTGGGTCCCTCCAGGCAGCAGAGTGTGACAGCCCAGCTCAGGCAGTCGGAGATCCTGTTGTGCCAGTGGACAGTGAAAGATGCACATGAGCAAAGCTCACAGCGTGACTTGCCCGAGGGGGCCGTGATCCAGAGGCACCAGTGGCCAAAATCCCTTCTCGGGCTCCTTCTGGCCTTCCCCTCCAGCCCTGACTTCCTTTATGAGCAAAATTCGTTCATCTTTCCCATGGAACCTCTGGGTTTGTCGTGGCTGCTGCCCTGCCTGAGCCAGCTGGCATTTCAGTGTCTGGGGGTGCAGGGTTTGGGGCAGGCTGAGGATGATGAAAACCTGCTGGGGGCTCCTGAGGGCAGCTCCTGCTCCAGAGCTCAGCTGCAGGTGCTTGACTCTGGCTCCAGATGGTTTGAAGGCCGTGCTAGAGGAGGGAGAGGCTGCTGCAAGTTCGGGATGGTTGGAAGAGAAGGATCCTGAGTATCCTAACACGACTCGGGAGCCTTTGAAGTTCTCCTGCCATCCCTCCCGGAGCTGCACCTTTCATCCCTCGCCAGGCTTCCCCAGCTGGAGCCATGAAAGGGAAACTACAGAAGCCATAAATCCTGGCTGGTAACATCTCCACTGGGGAGATTTCACAACGAGCCCGAGCTGCTGCACAAGATAAGAGAGGGCCTTGAATCCCAGGCAAGTCGGGGCTGGTTCCTGGGAAGAGCTGAGCTCCATGGCATCGTTGGGGGTCCCTCCAGCTTCTCTGGGTGCAGGAGCTGCCTCTGGGTGCCCTGGGGTGAGCCCCAGCCTGGGGCAGAGCTCCCCAGCCCTGAGCCCAGGGCAAAGCTGTGTTTTGGGTGGAACAGCCCCTCTGCGTGGTCCTGCCGTGGTTTTGCTGCTCCCAAGGGTTGATCTTATCAACCTGCAGGAGCTGGGCTGACAAATCCCTGTTTCAGCAGAACCCCCTGTGCAGAAAGGCCAGGAGGGAATCCAGCAGTCCTGATCCCCCAGGATCCCTGCTCTGGCCACACTGGCTGGCTGGAACAGAGGATGAAAGGTGAGAGATCTTTGGATCTTTGTATCCTCTCCTGGCTTTATCAGCAGTGTTGGTTCAACACAGGGGAAAAGCAGCCTGAACTGCCAGACAGCAAATGGGAGCAATTCCTGGGAATGTTTCCTGGAGTGAATGGGAATGTTGTTATGGGCAAGCTGGAATCAGTGCTGGACTCCTAATTTTATTTACAGCCTGGGGTTCTGCACAGAGCTCACGCTGGAGTGAACACTTGGCTCTGCAGGATCCAGCTGTGCCAGGAGCTTCCCCAGCTTCCCATGGCAGCTTTTTCCTCAGCTCAGCAAATCTCCCTGTAAACTCAGGCCAGGAAGGATGGGTCAGTGGGGCAGCAATGAGAGGATCACATGAGATGATCAGTGGCACAACAATCCCAGAAGGTCTCGAGGCTCCACCTTAGGGGCTCTGTTTCCCCACTGGCATCACTGGTACCCCCACCAGGAGAGGGAAATCCTGGAATGCTGCATGTGCTGTGGACACAGCTGCCCCAGGGCTGGGAAATGGGGCTCAAGGCCTGGGGTGAGGGACATGGAGCAGCTCCTGTCACATCGGGCCAGTGTCCTCCAACACCAAACCTGCAAAACATTCCTGTGTCCTTGGCTTTGCTCTGTTTGTTCTCTGGTTGATCCTCCTGTGATTCCCTTGCTCTGAAGCCCCCCAGCAGCACCAGCTCCAGCTGCCCTTTCATTGCCAGGTTTCCCTTCCCATCACAGGCAGAGAGGATCCGCTCTGGAATTTGGCTCTGACACCCAGACAAACCCCAGGCTCTGAGGAGGCACAGGCTGTGTCTAGGAATTCACAGCAGCAGCTGTTGGTGCAAACCTCAGCCAGGCAGGAGCTGCCCTTGCCCTGCAGGGATGACTTGGCTCTGGCAGGGCTGTGCTCACTCAGACTTTCTTGGAACAGGAGTCTTGGTATCAGCTCCATCCATGGGATCTTCCTCTCTTTTTGAGCTGAAAACCAAAGCCTCAAATTGCTGCCTTATTGATTATTGGGATACAGGATAAGCCTTTGCAGTAAAGCAAAGGTGTAAACAGTCCTGGCCTGCTGTCACCTGTTGGAGCAGGTGCTGTGGATTTGGGGCAATTGGGATTTCTGGGTCTGCTCCTGGCCAGGGGGCTCCTTAGGGCCCTGGGGATCCCTGTCAGCCACAGCTTCCCTGTCTGCAGCATTCCCATCTCCTACGCCCTCTGGATGTCCACAACAGTGGGAAACAGTGGTGGAGATTCCCAGGAAAAGTCCTGGCTGCACCAGGATGGAGAGCAGAAACCAGCCCAGGATCTGCTGTGTCCTGAGCCGGGACCTGCGGCAGGAATTCCCGCTCCCCCCAGGTGTCCCCAGCTTTGGTGACACTGGGACAGTCCGGTGGGGGCAAGGCAGGAGTCTGGGGGTGTTTCCAGGCGCTGCCGGGGCTGTGATGATCCCGCCGGCCTGCGGAGGTCAGCCTTGGCTCGGGGAATCTCCCCTTCCAGCCAGCCCAGCTCCGCTGCCTCTCGCCGCCCTCCGCGTTCTTCTTGCTGATCCTGAGGAGAGAACACAGCGACGTTTGGCTTGGCTTGGAGAAATGTTTGTCCCCCATTCCAGGCTGGGCCACTGAGCTGTCCTCGCACTGAAGATGCAGAGGTGGCCACGGACGGACACTGGGATTCCTTTTGGTGCTTTTCTGACCTTTGGGGTGATTTTTTTGGTGGGGGTTCTCTGGATCTGAACCCTTTGGGTGTTATCAGAGTAATAATTCTTCCCATTTCCCACCCAGTCAAGCCAGGAGAGGCCCTGGGGGGCACAGGGAGCTGCTGCTCCCTGGGGTGACTGTCCCCTCTGAGCCCCCATGCCAGGAGCATGTGGAGAAGGTGGATCCCTGTCTTTGACGAGCTCGTGTTCTCTGCCATTCCCAGGTTTCTCTGGATGCCACAGAGAGTGTTATTAAGCAGATGAAAGGCCAAGGAACGAGTTTGCTGTGCTTGTGCTTGCCCAGGGCTGAGCTTTCTGCCCCTCCCCAGGTTTTTGGTGCATCCGTCCTGCATCTAAGTCACTGCAGGGAGCTCCAGGAAGGGTCTGTGATGGTGATGATGGAGCAAAACCAGAGAATATTTTGCTGCCTGAATGGTGGCAGGGCTGAGCCCAGTGACAATTTCATCTTTTGCTGTTGCAGCCTGTTCTACCCAAAAAAAGGGGAAAAGGGCAGAGCCTCCTTCCCCTGCCCTGCTCCTCGCTGACTTGTGCATTTCTCCTTGCACGTGTTCCAAGGAGGAATGGCCCCAGCTGGAGCCTGGTGGGGCTGGGCAAGGTGGGACATTCCTCTGCTCAGCACCCAGGGCTCTGGGGCTCACCCTGGCCAAAATGTGGGGGCAAACCCTTGGAGCTGGGCTGCTCCTCGTCAGGGCTCAGAGGGAAGGGAGCTCCGGGCAGCAGGAATTGCTCTGCCCAGGACCCACAGCTGCCTCTTGCTGCTGCAGATCCTGAGGTTTTATTGCAGAGAACAGGAGCAGGGAAGGGTGGCTGTGCCGTGGGGCAGGAGAGGATTTCAAGGAGCAGATAAATCCCTGTGGGGCTGGGGAGCCTCGGTGCCACCGTGGTCAGGGGTCTCTGGTCTCTGCTGTGCCCGGGGCTGGTTGTCCCTGCTGGTTTCCACGGGCTCTGGAATCACTGCCAGAGCTCCTGGGCCCCTCAGATCCTGCAGAGCTCTTGGTTCTGCAGCCCCAAGGCAGGCTCAGAACCAGCAGGGATCCTCCTTCAGCTCCATCCCTCGGGATGTGCAGCCCCAGAGACGAGGAAGGACATCCTGAGCATGGGCAGAGGCTGAGCCAGAGCTGCTGGAGCCTCCCCGAGGCTTCTCCTGCCCTGAGCCGGCAACTCGGGGCTGGAGAGCTCAAACCTGAGAGGTTAAAGTGACCTTTCCTGGAATTCCACGGGAGAGAGGAGGGACTGGGAGCCTGGTGTGGGATAAACGAAGAGAGAAGGAGCAACACCTGCAGAAACAAGGGCTGGGAAGAGGCACCAACTCCCTGCAGTCCGAGGGAGAGGAAACCAAAGGCACAGACTGAGGTTGGATGCTCGGAAAAATGCGCAGCTGCTGGGGCAGTGCCGCTGTGGGGTGCAGGCTGTGCTGGAGCAGCCAGACTCGCTGCTGTGGGTAAACACGGGGTGCCTGGGGCCAGGGAACAGGTTTGGTGACTCCAGCCCTGCTTCCCCGGGATCTGTGGGCTCGTCCTTCCCTGTCCCACCGTAAACACACGCGCTGGATCTGGGACAAAAGTTCACATCCATATTGCTTTGCTTGGGCTCTGTCATCTGCTGCTGCTCTTGTTGGGAGCTGCAGAACAGCCCCCGGCCCCGAGAGGGATTAAACAAATGAAGCTGTTGTAGGGCTGTAATTTCAGAGAATTTTTTTTTTTTTTCACCCTTCTTTTCTTTCTCCTTTACTAAAAAAATCTTTTGTGCACTTTGGAGCAAGCCTGTCGTATTTCTTGGAGTCTCCAGTGACTCCTTCATCCTACAGACTTTCTGGAGTCCTCCTTGTTAGGCCGAGGACTGCATGATTCATTGTGTGCTGGAGATTTAATACTTCACGGAAAACAGGCCCAGTTCAAATTTGTTTTCTTTCTTTCCCCCTCCTCTCATTTTTTTTTTTTTTCCCCTTTTCTTGGCTTCTCACTTACATCCTGGAATTTCTTTTTTTTTTTTTTTTTTTTTTTTCACATGATATAAAATAAATACCCAAATATGTCCAGGAGGAAATGATCCTGTTGGATTTTTTTTTTTTAAGGCCATTAAAAACAATTTGGAGCTGTTCAGCTTTCTCAAGGGCTGTGTGTTGGGAAGACCCTGTCCCATCTCTCCTGGATCTCCATGAACAGCTCAGCCTCTGCTGCATCTGGAGATGTGTATCCCCAACCAAAGGCTTCTGGGGTTGCTTTTCCAAGGGTGAGATGTGGATTTTTAATGCCAGAAGGGACCTTTTTGGTTGTTGTCCCATCCTGGTGTGGATTAGCAGGTGATTCTCTGGGTCTGATGTCACCCACGTGCTCCAGCTGTGGCTGGGATTGGGATTTTCCCAGGACAAAATCCTCTGAGGGGCAGTGAAGAGGTGACCTGACCCTGGGAAGAATTAATTGAACCCTTTAATTAGAGGTTGCCTGCAGTGAGGTGCCTCTGTCCTGCCCGAGCTCCTCTTCATCTGCATCTTCCAAATCCATGGTAATGAATTCCTGTCCCTCTTGGCCATGACCTGAGAATTGATGTTTCAGAGGAGCCCAAGGCTGAGTTTCCTGGGATTTGGTTCTGGGATGAGCTTCTAGAGCAGCTCCTGACCTTTCCTGCAGCACTGCAGGAGCCTCATTTCCAACAGGGCCTCAGCACTCCCACGGCAGGAACATCCTGGACCCCATTCCCGGGATTCAGGATCAGCCTGGACCCCATTCCCGGGACTCAGGGACATCCTGGACCCCATTCCCGGGATTCAGGGACAGCCTGGACCCCATTCCCGGGATTCAGGGACATCCTGGACCCCATTCCCGGGATTCAGGGACATCCTGGACCCCATTCCCGGGACTCAGGGACATCCTGGACCCCATTCCCGGGATTCAGGGACAGCCTGGACCCCATTCCCGGGATTCAGGGACATCCTGGACCCCATTCCCGGGATTCAGGATCAGCCTGGACCCCATTCCCGGGATTCAGGGACAGCCTGGACCCCATTCCCGGGACTCAGGGACATCCTGGACCCCATTCCCGGGATTCAGGGACAGCCTGGACCCCATTCCCGGGACTCAGGGACATCCTGGACCCCATTCCCGGGACTCAGGGACATCCTGGACCCCATTCCCGGGATTCAGGGACAGCCTGGACCCCATTCCCGGGATTCAGGGACAGCCTGGACCCCATTCCCGGGATTCAGGATCAGCCTGGACCCCATTCCTGGGATTCAGGGACATCCTGGACCCCATTCCCGGGACTCAGGATCCCTGCAGGAAGGTGGGTGATCTCCCTGAGCCCGCTGGGTGCTGAGGATGCTCTGCTGTCCCCTGTCCCCTTGCCAGGGCTGTGGGGCACGGCTGCACCTCTGGTGCCAACCCCACACCCCCTGGGGGATCGGTGGCAGAGCTGCTGTCCCCGTGTCCCCAGGTAAAACCTCTGCAGCTCCTCATCCTCACAGAAACGGCTCCCGCCCCTCCCCGCAGGATTTTTGGGGCGCCCCAGCTCCCGATCCCACACGAGGACACCCAGGGAAGGGGATCCTGCCCCCGGTGCCCTCCAAACCCACAAAACCTGGGCTGGGGAAGGCGGCAGCGGGGCCAGCTCTGTGCTGGGACACAACCCGCAGTTCCAGCTCTGTTGTGTGAAGGGTTTGGGATTTTTGGCCGGGGAAGAAGCGCTGGGACAGACACGAGGTCACAGCCGGGAGCTCCTTGTGCAGGTGCATCCCACACATCCCGGGGTGGCTCCGCCGCCTCCTCCCAATCTGCAGCCATCGCGGCGGGGCCCCGGGGCCGGCCCGGGCTCCTCCTGCCCAGCCCCGAACCGCGGCGGGCCCGGCGCTGCTTCCATGTGGTTCCGCCACCGGGGGCTGCAGCTTCCCGGCCGGGGTGGGGCCGGAGCCGGGGGCTGGAATTGCTTCAGCCACCACCGAGCTTTAATCCCGGCCTGAGCTGACTCAGTGCCCCCGGGGGCCCGAGTTAAGCTCGCTCTCGCCACACTACGCATTATATATATATTTATATTTATTCATTTATGGGCTGTGGGGCTGCCCTCCCCAGGCACCACAGGCAGGCAGAGATACCCCGAGATGAGGAGTTAAGCGAACCTGTCTGACCTAAAGCCGGGCCCAGACAAGGAGCCCATCTGCGGTCGCTGGTGCAGCTGAGGCAGCTCCTCAAACCTGGGCTCTGCTCCCCAAACCTGGGCTCTGCTCCTCAAACCTGGGCTCTGCTCCCCAAACCTGGGATCTGCACCCCAAACCTGGGCTCTGATCCCCAAACCTGGGCTCTGCTCCCCAAACCTGGGCTCTGCTCCTCAAACCTGGGCTCTGCTCCCCAAACCTGGGCTCTGCTCCTCAAACCTGGGCTCTGCTCCCCAAACCTGGGCTCTGCTCCCCAGACCTGGGCTCTGCTCCCCAAACCTGGGCTCTGCTCCCCAGACCTGGGCTCTGCTCCCCAAACCTGGGCTTTTCTCCTCGGGGGCTCTGCTGGAGCTGCCCCCGCCCCTGCCAGTCCCGGGCACACCCTGCCCTGAGCCGGGGCTGCCTCCTGTCCCTGTGTCTGCAGGTCCGGCTGTCCCCTGCACCCCTCGGCGTGTCCTCATCACCCCGCAGCATCTCCCCGGCTGCTTTTCACCATTGATTTTGCTTTTCACCTGATTTTTCCCATATGCAGAGGGCGAATATTTGGGCTGGTGTGGCGTCTCCTGCAGGTACCGCTCATGGTTGGAGATGCTGAGCACGGAGCAGAGAATCCCAAACCTCCCTGCCTTTAAATTTGGGCTCCGTCTGTGCCTGCCGAGCACACTTGGCTGCTGGCAGGGATGTAGCAACTCCCCAGCACACATGTTGGTGGTTTTGAGGGCTAAATTGGACCTTGGGAATTAGCAGCCTTGTAAGTCAATAACAACATGTCCTAATGAATGCAAGATGTCCCCAGGAAATGAAAGCTCCTCTGCTGGACTGGGATCCTGTGACTGGCGGAGAGGACCAGTAAACAAGCAGGAATGCTTCAGCTGGAGATGAGCAGGAGATACAAACTCCACATCTCGGCATTGCAAACACACCCCGAGTGTGGGTGGTGGTGGCGGGGGGAGCCCGAGCCATCGCCAGTTGTGAAACGTGGCCGTGTCTGACTCCTGAGTGTCCCCAGAGTGTCCCCTGCGTCCCCCCGGCGCTGGGAAACGCTGGGATGTCCCTGCTGCCCCTCAGCAGCACGGCTGGGGTGACTCCAGCAGCCCCCCGACCCTCCGGAGCCTGTCCTGGGGAACCCCTGTCCTTGTTCCCTGTTCCCTGTCCCTGTCCGTGTCCCTGTTCCCTGTCCGTGTCCCCAGTGCGCTGCCTGGCCATGGCTGAGCCATCGGGGAGGGCCGGGAGCAGCTGCAGAGGGGAGGTTTGGGGCTGGGATTGGTTTTGGAGGTCGGGCTGTGCAGGGAGGAGGGAGAGGGGCTGGGTGACACAGGCTGTGATGTCCCCTGGGCTGCCCCCATGGCAGGAGGGGGCTGTGGGTGAGCTGAGGGGGAGATTTAGGGGCAGAGCAATCCAGGTCCGGCTCATGGGGCATCACCAGTGGCACAGGGGACTTTGTCCTCACGGGACAGGAGAGCGAGCGGCCTCACGGATCCCTCTGGGGGATGGCACCTCGGGGGGCTTGTCCCTCAAACCAAAACCTTTCCCCCAAAGCGACACCTCGCCCAACTCCACCCTGGAAAGGGGCTGAAATCGTCCCAGTGCTGGACAGGGGGGTGGCACTGGGAGCCCCAGGAGCTGGATCGGGATGTCCCGGGGGGAGCAGGGAAGGCAGCCGGGGATGGCAGCGTTGCCCAATCCACGCGCATGGAGATGAAGCGCTTTGTGCTTTGTGCGCAGAAAAAGCCTCGCTCCGCAGAGGCGCTGGGTGTGTGCGCGTGTGGGAGTTCAGACTCCGCAGCAGCAACCTTGGATGCCTGGAAAAATCTCTTTTGTGCATTTAATTAGCGGTAAATGCCATTTGCATGCGAGATGCCTCTCGGTCTGAAGCTGCTGGTTGATCAGCGACTGCAGCCTGTTTGTGTTGAGAGCTTTGTTGGCCTCAGACCGCAACGGCGCTGCCGGAGCGGAGCCGAGCGCTTTGCATTTCAAAGCCGGGCAGGTACCGGGGGTTATTTCACAACCGGGACTTCGGCCCGGCCTCCCCTCCCACTTTCCCTGCGAGCTGGGGACGCTGCAGCCGCTGGGGAGGGGTCCCTACTCGGCCAGGGTCGGGTCCGGCTGCTGTGCCAAGCAGAGCCCCCGAACAGCCCAGGCCGGGTTTGCTGGGATTGGGAAGGGCTCGTCCAAGTGGGAAAAGTCCTGGTGGAGCTCGGAGGATGCAGAGAGGATGGAGGGGCCGGGGGTAGGTGGGGAATGACGGCGCTGGGGTCAGCACATCCCTCTTGCCTTCCCCCGCGCATTTCCTTGGCTGTGCCCGCCGTGCCCAGGCCAGCCTGTGACCCCACGGGTGCTGCCCAGACCTGTGAGTTTTTCCTGTGGTCACTGCAAACCCTTCCCAGAAACCAGCAGAGTGTGGGTTTGGGCTCAGGTTCCCTTTTTCCTGCTCTCTCCCCTGCAGTGCCTGTGCCAATGACCCGGCTCACCCCCCCGGGCTGTGCTTCCCTCTCTCTGTCCTGGCAAACCCCGGCGGGAGGCAGGGACAGCTCTCACTCGGCCTGGGAGATGGGAATGGGCAAAGCAGGGCTGGTGCAGAGCAGGGCTGACATTTTAAATTTGTTATTTTATTTAATTATTATTGCTTCATTTGCATTTATTTGGCTTTCCAGCCAAGCTGTGGCCAGCAGGGCCGCTGGCATTTGTAGGGAATTAAACTGGACTTGCTGTGCTCGGGTTTTCCTCAATGAACCTCGGCCAGTCCAGACCTCCCTGAGCCTCACCTGAGGCTTGGGGCTGTGGTTCCTCACACGAAAATTACCATTGTTACCCTGCTTTTTGTTTTAAAAACCCAGAATAAAAATCCCTTTGCAGCTGATGCCAGCCAGGGGCCATTCCATGGATATGGAAATGGAAATCCTCTTGTCCCCAGGTTTTCCCCAGCACAGGCAGTGGGAAGCTGGGTTGGAGCTTGGCTTCCAGCCTTTTCCTTTAGTCCCAAATCCTGTTTTTCCCTGAGCCCATCCTGAGCATCTCCCTGTGCTGCTGAGGCAGGGATTTATTCCCCATCCAGGAACATTGGACCCTTCTGGAGCAGCCCTGAGCTCCTCCTGGCTCGGGGGGTGAGGCTGGGTAGCAAAGAGTTAAATCTGCTCCCTCCACCTGTATATTTTCCCAAGCCTTCGATAGCAATCGGGAATGCAGGAAACGCTGCACTGAAGGGCTCTGAATTTGCCAAAACTGTGCCACGAGTCAAACGTGTAAAGCAAAGTTTATTTGTGAAGTTACAGCAGGCTGAGGCATCTCCTGTGAAGGGCTGAGCTCTTTAAACCTATCCCAGGTTTTTTATTTTTCCATCTCTGCCTTTTAAAGTGACCAGGCTTGGGAAGAGGGAGAGGATTCATGCAGAGGGGTTTGGTTTTAATCTAATAAGGTTTTTTTTTTTTTCCCCCTCCCCGTAGGAAAATGCTGGAACTCTTCAAGGCACAGATGAGCCTGGGCTGGGTTACAGAGGGGGCTTTGATTGGGAGAATTTCAGCTTGTTTGGAGCCCTGGGAGGGGCCTGGGGGGGCTCAGCCATGGCCCAGCTCCAGAGGGGCTCAGCAGCCCCGAATCTGTGGGATGCTGGTTTGGGATGCTCTGATGGGATATATTTTGGGATGCTATTTTGGGATGGTGTTTTGGGATTCTGTGCTGGTCCATGGACCACGAGGTTTTGGCCATTAACCCAGCCCGGCTCCACGTGCTAATTACGTGCTAATTACGTGCTAATTAACAATTAACAAAGATCCTCAAATCCACGGAGGCTCCGTGGGGGTGTTTTCTAACCTCTCTACTCCAGCAGCAGCCGCCGTGCCCCTCGTGCCGGGGGAGCACGTTAAAACTTCTTAATTAGATATTAAAAAGCTAACGATGTTTGTATTTCTTGTGGCAGGGGGGGAGCCGGGTTTGGCTCTGGGCATTCCCAGCTCGGAACCAGCGCCGGCTCCTGTTGCTGCTGCCTGCCCCAGGTAAGAGGGGAGCGTGTCCCGTCCCCATCCCATTCTCATCCCATCCCATCCTCATCCCGTCTTTATCCTGTCTCTATCCCGCCCCTCCTCCTGCCTATGTGAGCTCTGGCACACTCCTGCTCTCCTGAGCTCCCGGAGCTGGGATGGACAGAGCCATGGAACCGATCACCCCCCCATGGCATCGATCACTCCCCATGGAACATCCCAGCCCCTCCAGATCGCTGCTGCTCGGACCCAACACCCTCAGGGACCCCAATTCAGGGAACAGCTCCAAATCCATCTCCAAGCCCAGCTCCTGCTGGCTCAGCAAGGCAGGGCTGGAGCCGGGTTTAGCGCTCCGTGCTCAGCTCTCTCGGGTTTATTCAAATCCCTCTAATCCCCCTGGAAGGATTTGGGCTCAAGCCAGGCTGGGAGCGCTGCAGGTGCTCCCCGGGCGCGGGGCAGCGGGGCCGGGCACCCTCGGTGGCACCGGGCCACCACAGCCTGGGTGGCCCTTCTGGGGCGGTGATTAATGAGCGGTAATTGAGCCGGGGCTGCGCTGCCACCTGGGGAGGGGCAGGGACAGCGATAGGGGCGAGCACGGCGTGTCTGGGTGCCACGGGCACGGCCCAGCCGGCCCGACCGGTCCGATCAGCCCGGCACGGTGCCCAATTTCGGCACCAGGGCTGGGCTCGCTCCTCCTCCTCCTCCTCCTCCTCCTCCTCTGCCGAGTGCCCGGAGCCCCAGCGAGGTGCAGGAAAAGCTTTGGTTTGGTTTGGGGTGTCCTGCAGGTAAAATTTTGGTTTGGAGTGTCCTGCAGAAAAAAGCACAAAGCCACCCCAAAATGCCAGCTCGGGTGGGGTTTGTGTGAGGAGGGGAGCGCGGGATCCTGGCGAGGTCTGGGGGTGGCACTGGGTGGTGACTTGGACACAGAGGCAGAAAAAAGCGGGAATAAAGCTTTTAAAAAGAAATAATTAAAGCTGTGCAGAGATCCCCGGGGATGGCCGGGCCCTGGGGACATTCCCCGGGCTCTGGAGGGGACACGGGGCTGTGCCAGCCTGGGGCTCCTCGGGCATCGCTGGCACCGGGTGAGGTTGGGGGTGATGGGAAGGGGCGCCTCAGCCCTTCAGACCCCATCCTCAAAAATGCCAAGGCCAGGAGCCTGCTTTACACTCATCAAAAAAAAAAAGGAATTAAATTACATTAAGAGGCTGATCTCCTATAAAAGAGGGTTTAGAAAAGCCACCAGCTGGTGCACACAGGAGCAGGGATAGAACACAGCAATAAAATAATTTCTTCAGGCAATCTCCACAAAACTGGAGATGATTTAGAGGGCTGGAAATACCTCTTAGCTTCCCCCAAAAAGGGTTCAGAGAGGTACGTGGGTGCCTGCATGTGCTGAGTGACCCCGCTTCCTCTCCATGGAAAAAAAAATTAAAATCCCCCTTGAAAAAATTCCTGCAGCGTTTTCCACCCATTTCTTTTTCCCCCCATGTGGATTGTCTCCTCTGGTTCCAAAGCCACAAGAAAATATCATCACATTTTTAAACCGAAACCTCAAGGTAAATAAAGGAAAGGGTTTGGATCTGCATCCAGCCCTCGCCACTTCTATCAGGGAGAAAAACGCCGGCGCAGTTCCCCGCCGATATAAGATAGAAAGGTGGAGAACATTTTTTAAATGTTCTGAAAACATTCCATCATCTATAGGAATCAAAGCCCCATTGAAAGCTACAGAACCCCTCACATTCGAGGGTTTTAATGAAAACCAAATTTTTTTTTTTTTCAGGCCCTGTGTTTTTCTTTGTGAGGATTTCCAGGGGCATACAACTGGAGCAGGGGGCGGACGTGGGGAACTTGGCTGGAGTTTCTCCTGCCCCAATAGGGCCTTCACTGTGGGGCTTTTAAAAAATGGTTTAAAGATAATATGGCCTCGTATTTTTGGACTTGTCAAAGCGCTCCGGATCAGCTCTGGGTTATTTTCCACTGGAAAATAAATGATGGAGCAGGGGCAGGAGGGGAGTTGGGGGTCTTGGGTGCTTGCCATGAGAGGAGGGCTCCCGAGGTCGGGCTGCCAGGCTGTGGGCAGGAAAGCAAAGACCAAATTCTGGGCTTAATCTTTAATGGTGTGGAGCTGGGCAAAACTCCTGCCTTCCGAGCCAGGGAAAAAAAATCCCCTGGCCCCGGGAGCGGAAACTCTGCCCGCCCTCCTCGGAAAGCAGCAGGGGTTGTCCCCCCGTGAAAAAAACCCGGCATAAAAACCCCAGTTTTGGGTCAGCTGAAAGGCTGCTGGTAATAAACATCACTTTGGTTTGGGGCTGTTTTGTCCCATTCCTTTTGGTCTATCCCCACGTGGAAGTGTCACCATGGGGAAAGGATGAGGAGATGGGGATGAGGATGAGGATGAAGAGATGAGGGGCTGTCAGAACTCTCCACCAGCCCCATCCCACATCAAGGACTTCTCTCTGTTCTTTCCCTGGGCCCCAAACCCCCCTGGAGTATTTCCATGCCCGGAGGGGTCCCGGTGGGGCTCGGGTGAAGTTCTGTTGCCCACCCGGGGTTCTGGAGCACACAGGTCCGAGGCAGCACAAGGGAGGGATGCAGGGAGCCCCCAAAACGCCCGGTGACAATCAGGGCAGCTCGGGGACCCCCAGGATTTGCAGGAATATTTAATCCCCTAATTAACGTCCCCCATCAGAACAATTCATTCTTTCACTCCGGCTTAAACACCCAACTTGGCTTTACAGCTCATTTCATTTATGGCTGAGAAATGAAATTGCTGTATCGATTTCATGGCAGACAGAAAAAAATAAAACCAAAAAACCAACAAAACTGGGTGTTCCAGGCCGTAATAAACCCACCGGCTGCAAAGGCAAACAGCAAAAAGTGCCAAGGGGGGGTCTGTGAATAACACCGGGAATAGCACCGGGAGCGGGCTAGGGTTAGGGTTAGAGTTAGGGTTACGGTTAGGGTTAGGGTTAGCCCGGCTGTGCTGGGTTTTTCTCCTGCCCGAATTAAAATCTGCCCTATGTTTGCAGGGACCCGGGGGCTTTGCAAACGGCTCGGATGGAAAGGAAATACTGCTCCTGCTAGTGCTGGTGTGAAATATCCCTCCTGGAGCGCCCCCAGAGCCCGGCCGGGGCTGGGGAAGGGGCTCCCGGCATCTCCGCAGGGGGATCAGGGCGATCGCTGAGTGATGGAGACCCCGAGCTGATCCTTGGCCGCCCACCCCATCGGCATCGCGGTGTGGGTGCTCACAGGGCCGGCATTTGGGTGCTCCGAGCCTGAATTTGGGTGTTCACAGAGCCAGGGTTTGGGTGCTCACAAGGGCGGGATTTTGTTGATGACAGAGCCTGAATTTGGGTCTTTGGTGCTTTGGGCAGGAGCTCGGGGCAGCAGCCGGTGCTCCCGGCGCTCTCCTGATGCCCCGGTGCCGTCTCAGGGATTGTTTTGGTCGCCCAACCGAGACACCCGTGGCTTTTCCAACCTCGGGAAACCGCATCACACGGTGCAGCCTGCCAGGAGCGCAGGGAACATCACCAACATCACCATCACCCCCGGCAGCCCTGCCTGACCCTCGGGGCTGCAGCAGGAGGGGACGCATCCCGGGGGGAGCCGCCGGCCGGGAGTGCCCGGGTGGGGCCTCCGGGAGGCTCCGGGAGCCGCAGGGAGCGCGGACCTGCCCGGTCACGCGTGAGCCCGGCCCACGCAGCAGGTGCCCGCCCGGGGCGCTCACCTGGGGGATGCTCCGGGACACACACGGGACGCGGCCCCGGCTCCCCTGCCCGCCCCTCCTGCCCTAATTAGAGCCGCTATCGGCCCATCTAAGCAATCCCCGGGTTAATGAGGCCTCGCTCTCCAGCGTGCCCTGCCCCGGCGCTTTGAAGTGGAGCTGCGCTCAGGGCCGGGTGTCTGACAGCGGCGGGATCCCGGCGCTGCGTCGCTTAACAGCGTTTTCAGCCTCTGTGGGCTAAGCCAAGAATAAAGACTCACATGAGCCTATTTTAATTTAAACTCTTCTGATCTCCCGGCCCAGCCCAGCCTCTGCACAAGAAAACAGCTTCTCTGCATCCCAGGCTGCTGCTGGCAGGAATTAACAGTTACACGGGGGCCTTGCTTTGCATGGACTAAATAAAAATAAAGTGTGCGATTAAATCACGGAACAGCACACGAGGTGCTTGCTGAGGCTTTCAAGATGTGGTTTTTGGGGCTGCCAGCAGCGGGATGCAGGCTCAGGTGCCATCAGGAGATGACACAGCCCTGCTTGGTGGCATCTCTGATGTGGTTCAGGGCTGGAAGGTGATGTCAGGACAGGCTGAAGCTGGGGAGAAAGAGCTCCCTGAAAAACAGAACATCCTGAACGAAACAGCTCCTATGACCTTGGAACAATGTTTTCATTGGGTTGGTTTTGTATTGCAGCAAACTGGAGGAATTCTGAGTTATCAGGAATGAGGGATTGGGGTTTTTTTTCACGGGTTTTGTACTTTGGGCACTGGACCAGCCCTCCACCCCCTGCTCCTCTCGCAGCTCTCATCCCTCACTGAAGGAACATCCAGGTGGGGATCCCAGGCCGCAGGTGCTGCCCTGGCCATGGATTTGACCTTTATGGATCCTGGCCTAACAGCTCCTGCCTTTTCCAAGTACTGATCTCCTCCCAGGGGTGGGAAGGGAACAGAGCCCAGGCCGAGGGGGGCAGCGAGTTTTGAAGAGAGGCAAAAAGTCTCATTTTTGTGCCAGTCTGGAAATTAAATGGAGGAGGAAAAAAAAAAACAAAAAACAAACCCCAACCACTCCTCCGTATAAAATCCATGTATATAAATGTATATAAATATATCTCTCCCCCAAGGCGCGAGGTCCCGCTGAGTAAGTGGATGTGAATGACGTGTAACCCAACACTTGCCCAGACACCCTAATGAATTTTCCATGTTTTCCATCATTTAGCTTCTAAATAGGCAGCATTCACAAAAACACCCGCCCCAGCCCCACAAAGCCCCGTCCTTTCCAGCAGGAAGGCCCTGCAGGAGGATTAACCCCCCGTGGGTGCCCACGGAGATGATGCCAGAGTGGGAACCTGGCTCTGCTCCAGCTGGGTGCCCACTGGGGTGATTTTTTTGCAGGTCCAGGGGGTCCCTGGGGGTGCTGGGTGGGTGCTCTGCACCTCTCAGGGCCTCCTGGTTCTATTTCAGAGGAACAGGATTTCATTCCTGTGTCAGAGGAACAGAACTGGGCCCTAATGATGCTGATTGCTCGTTTGGGCACGGCTCGTTAAGGGCTTGATGTGGGCAAGGCAAGAGTCAGGATCCTTCCCCTACATCCTGTGTAGTCTCAGAATTTGTGCGAGTTGAAAGATTATTTACCAAGGCGGTTTGGTCACAACAGAGTCATTAAAACAGAGGCTGGGCTTTGGAGTTGGGGCTGGAATGAGAATAAAACAAGCTTTTTGCTGAGGCTCTTGTTAGCTCTGATCTCAAAGGAAATAGTCTTCATTTTTCCTAGCGGATTTTTTCGTCCAAACTCCACGCAATTTAATATCTGAATGCTCAAAAAATAGCTTTCCAAGCTCCAGCTATTTTTTCCCCCCTTTCAGTTTTCTGTTGCAAAAGAAAACCCAAACATTCCTGCTCTGACTGCCCCACGCTGTTGCTTCCAGCCCTGTTTTTCAGCTTCCCCCTGGAACTGAGGGAGCCCTCGGGTATTTGGGGGGAGGCTTTGGGGGAGGTTGATGCACCCTATAACGCCACACTGGGGTCCAGCTTTCCCATTTAAATTCATTAAATTAGGGCAAAACGTTGGATTCCGTGCAGGTGGCCCATGTAAAAATATCCTCATTATAAAAACATCAGCCTCATAAAAATACCACCCATAGAATAATGCAAATAATAATATTAGCCATATAAAAAGAATGAATATATAAAAATCGCACCCCTCTGGCTCTCAGGTGCTGGGCACATTTAACACTTAAATTCTCATCAGGATTTTAGGTTCTGTCGTCCCCCCTGGCACTGGGGGGACACATCCTCATCCCCTCCACGGGCACCAGCACCAAACCCCATGGATTTCATGGATCCAGTGCATGTCAGTACAAAAAAAAACTTTTTATTTGTCCTCTTTTTCCACCCTTTCCTTCTCCTTCTCTCTTCCCACTGCAGCTCTGAGCGAGAAAAGCACTGATCCGTTTGGAACAGAGAGTTCCTGTAAATAACAGCTACACCTCGGGGTGTTTCCTCTCCCAGTAGCTGTGAAGAAAAGGCAGCAAAGTCTCGGGTTTTCCTTGGAACACATTCCCGCTGGCCAGGGCTGTGGAGCCGGGTGCGAGCATTTATTGTGGTTTGGTTTGGGCTTTTCCTAATTTTTTTTTTTTTTTTTAATTTTCCCCCCCACCTCTTTCCACGCAAACGCCGCTGTGAGCTGTGCTCAGGAGATGCTGCAGGGGGGAGGCAGAGCTTTGGGAATGGCCCCGGCGCTCTTGCCCCGGGCTCATGAATAATTCTGGCTCTGAGTTTCCCCGGCTCCTCGGGAGCCCCGGCCCGCAGCGCCTTGGCACCGGATCCTATTGTGGGCTGGGATATTTTTATTTTTGCCTTTCAGCTGTCATTTGGGTTCTGGAGGCGAGCGCTGAGTGCTGAGGGGTCTGGGCTCGCACCGTTCGGGTCCTGCTGGATTTGTGTGGAACTTTTGGGGCTCGGGACGGCGCTGACAGGAGGAGGGCAGGGAGGGGATGCGGGGCTGGGATGCAGCTCTGGCCCCGCCAGGGCTGGCCCCGGGCACGGGGAGCGCTCCAGACCCCTCCGGGGGGTTTAAATGGGTTTTTAGGGAGCGCTCTAGACCCTTCTGGGGGGGTTTAAATGGGTTTTTAGGGAGCGCTCTAGACCCTTCTAGGGGGTTTAAATGGGTTTTAGGGAGCTCAGGTCCTCCCACCCCATCCCATCCCTGCCTGCCCTCCCCAGACCCCCTTGTGGTGCCAAACTGGGGCCAAGAGCAGCCCCCAAACATCGGATCCGGTACCGGGGTGCTCTGAACGAGCCGAAAATCAGAGCCTGGAGAAAGAAGAGCGGGAGGAGCCCAGGGACCCTCCCCGGTACCGGGACAGGGAAGGAGCAGCGGGAGGAGCCCAGGGACCCTCCCCGGTACCGGGACAGGGAAGGAGCAGCGGGAGGAGCCCAGGGACCCTCCCCGGTACCGGGACAGGGAAGGAGCAGCGGGAGGAGCCCCCCTGGCCCGGGCACGGCCCCCGGCGAGAAGTGACAGGCGGGAGGCAGCGGGGCCACTGTAACCATTCGTTTATTGTTCCTCATGGCATTGACACGATAATGACACGGCCACGGGCAGCGGAGCAGAAATGAGCCCATCCCAGAAAAGCAGAGCTGTCCCCCGAGCCGTGGCTCTGTCCCCAGGGCAGCCGGAGCCGGGACACTCCTCCAGCCACAGCTTCCCCGATGGCTTCTCCAGGAGCACAGCCTCCTCTTCCTCTTCCTCTTCCTCTCCCCCTCCCCACCTCCCCCCTCCCCAGTGACAAGTGCTACAGGTTAAAAATTGGGCTACATATTAAATATAGGGCGTTGCCTTCAAGTAGGGCCGGGGTATTACACAAATAACCACATTTTTTTGGTATCACTAGCATATATTTTTTTTTAATGTCCATCATAAGACACCATTAAAAAACCCAACAACTTCAGCCTTCTTTATCTACAAAGATCTCTGATCTCATCTCCTTAGTCTGGTGTTATTTTACCCTGCACATAACAAGTATTAGAAGCATTATTAAGAATCGTATCCTTCAACACATTTAAGAATTATATTATTATAACAAATAAGACCAAAAATTAGATTTTATAGTTAAATATTCTGTGAACCAGACAAAGGGGCTTTACTGTACAAGCGATTGTGCATTTTTTTTTTAAAAAAGCAAATTATAGTGCAAAGCAAAAACATTGGCCTGTCTCATGACCATTTGCATACAACAGAGGTGCATCTATTTACACCTTCACATGACAATATGTCACAAAAACAACATCGCTGCCATTCTTTTTATTATTTTCTCTTTCGAAACTCGCTACAAACAGTCTTAAATTAACCTAACAACTACGAATGCCTTGTTTCCTTTGTGCTTTCAACCAGTGGGATGGGATGACAAATGCAGAAAGGCATCAGAACTCAGGACAGGCTGCCCTGTCCAGCTCCAGAACCGGCCAGCGCCGGCGCTAAGGCAAGTGGAGGTTGCAGTTTTGCTGGGGTAAGGCGTTTTTTTTAAAAAATTATTATTATTATTATTAATAATATTATTATTGAGAAGAGTTGTTCTTCGTTGCTTGTGGAACTCGGAGTGGTCATGGCAGCTCTCCAGGGCAGCCAGGAGCCGTGGTAGTGCAATCGCAGCGCTCTGTGCTGAGGGGGAGCGGCTGCCAGCTGGGAGCTGGGGACAGGTGACAAGGCTGGGACGCTGTGGCTGAGGCACAGGGGCCACCAGGGCGGCTCTGGGGGCTCCATTTCCTTCTGTTCGTGGGAGAAACGGGAAAAGCAAGGCGCGGTTACTGGTGGCACCGGGGCTGTGCAGGGCGGTGGGTACTGCAGTGATGGATCCCCAGGAATCCGCCTGTGCCCCCCCAGCCCTGCCAGCACGAGGAATCCCCAATCCAGCCCCAATTCCCGTGCCAGCAGAGGGCACAGCTGGCCTGCAGGAGGTGACAAACTCCGTGCTGTGCATCAGAGCCACCCTGAGCTGGCCCTGGAGGAGCCCACAGCCCCCTGCAGCCGCCTCCCACCGTGGCCCTGCGTGGTTGCAATCGCTTTGGGGTCAGCTCTGAGGGTGTGTGGTGCTTGTTCCTGAAAATGCCACCGGATGCCACCTGGAGTGCCCCCTCTTCACCTTATTCCTTTACAGTGAAATCCCCATGCTCCAGGGGTCACCTGGAGGGGAGGGACAGGAGGGTGAGGGGATGGAAAACGCTGCACAGCATCAGCTCGCAACATTCCCACCACCAGGAGTGCAAACTGCTCCTTCCTGCAGATCTCAGAGCTTTCAGGATGAACTGACACGTGTGAGTCAAAACAAGAAATCGTGTTAATCCTCTCTGGGTGAGAACATGGGGAAGGACCAGAACAGAATGATGATGCTTTGCCACCAGCTGGGAGCGTGGCCACTCGGAAGGGACGGAAGGAACACCTGGAGAACGGTGGCAAGGCCGTGCCAAAGGCTCCTGAGCCCCTCGGAAGTGCATCCCAAACGTCTCAGATTGTCCTGAACGCCGCCTTCGCTTCAGCCACCGTCACTGAGGTTTGCTAAGGGGAGCAAAGAGCTGAATGGTGAGGTCAGGACAAGAGAGCAAACAAACAAAACAAAACATCTCTGTAAAAAGTACATCTCGTGTGTAAACATGGAGGGGAGGGGTCAGCCAGGCCCGGGGTCAGCCACGTTACTGATTGACAGACCACGACAGCGACAGCAAAATGAACAATACAACTTCTGCCGTCAACAAATAATAACAACAATCACATCACAGCTCTTGTTCACGTGGCTGACCGAGCCCCAGTGCCCCTGGCTGTGCTGCACACCCCACTGCTCTTTGGTGCTCAGGGACCCTTCACCAGCGGGGAGGGAAGGACAGGAGGCAATGGGGTTTTTTTCTTTTTTTTTCTCCTTTTTTTTTTTTTTTTTAAGTTCAGTCCTCCAGCACTGGCAGAGACATGGCTCGGATGACTCCTTGGTGTTTTCTCTTCTCTGAACCATTTTGCAGAGGAAAGGTGAGATTCTCCTCACTTCTGAATGCTTTGTGTGGGGAAGAGGTGCGAGTGAGATGAACGAGAAGTGTTCTGCAAGTACCAAACATCTGATTCCACACGTCCTTGGGGTTTTTTTTTTTCCCTATGTACAATCCACATACCTAAAACACACGGGAGGAACCACATCAAGCGAC
This sequence comes from Acridotheres tristis, assembly GCA_037013685.1. Lineage (NCBI taxonomy): Eukaryota > Metazoa > Chordata > Aves > Passeriformes > Sturnidae > Acridotheres > Acridotheres tristis. The sequence continues at coordinate 1,012,148 of CM072910.1, read as the reverse complement.
ACATTCAAGCCTCGTGGGCGTTCACCTTGAAATGCAACGAAGGTCTCGGTCCATCTTCGCTTGATGTTTGCATGCAGAGGATCCTTTGCGTTTTGGAAGACTTTGCTTTACCTTTTCCTTTGGCGGCTCCCAAAAGGACTCAAAGGCATCGCTGCCCAAGCCGAGCTCCTCCTCAGTAGGGTCTCCAGACTGACTCATCCATCCTGCCCGTGGTGCTCATGGCCGTGGGGGAATTGCTGTGGCTGCCGTCCGCGTCCACGCCGTCGCTCTGCGCTCCCAGCCCGGCGTTCATCAGGTTGTTCCCCGCCGAGGCGCTCGTGCACGACGACAGCATGCGGGTGGGCGAGCGCTCGCCCCCGGCCACCATGGAGAACTGGTAGGAGCCAGAGGACGTCCCGTAGTACAAGTGGTAGGGAGAGGGGTTAGCCTGGAAAGGGCCGCTCTGGTTCTGCGTGGAGCTGGGGTAGGGCGGCGGCAGGTAGGTGTGGTGGAAGCGGGTGGTGGTGGGCATGCTGGTCATGCTGATGCCCCCGATGCCCGTGGCCGAGGGCGTGGCGGTGTAGGGGAAGGCGGCGGACATGGCACCGGGGTAATGCATCCGCGGGTCGGAGAAACGCGTCTCGGTCAGCGCCGGCAGCGCCGGGAAGGAGCGCTCGAACTGCCGCGGGTCCGAGAAGGGGCTCAGCTCCGACGTGCCTGAGGGAAACGGCGTGGTTAGAGCAGCAGAGGGGAAAGTGTGGGCACGCTGGTAGAGATCTAGGAAAATTACAGCCAAGAAAATCATTCCCAGGCTACAGTTTCTCCCGTTTGTCTCAGCTCCGCTAGGGAGACTTTCTCCCAAAATGATAAAATTGGTCAAAATAGAATAAAACTAATAACATTAGATTAACACCTGGTGATGACCATAGGAGTCATTCTAAAGTATTGTCCCTGAGGCGTTTTCTCAATTATCCAAGGAGCTACTGTCTTGTCTTAGCTCTATGGACAACACTATAAGGACGGATTGTGCTCTCAATAAAATACCTTCTTTCCCCAAGGATGTCAGTGTGTGTTTTGCTGTCATTGCTCTCATTCTATAACTCAGTAACCACAGAAAGCACCTCTTGAAAAGAGCTGAGGGACTTAAATAAAAACCCCAAATCCGTTTTGTTTAAGTTGCTCCCATTTCCTGTCCTAAAATTTGTTGTTTCCTATCCAAGAAGGGACGTGGCTAAGCTGACTTCTCTTAGGGGTCTATTCATCTCGGGCAGATTAAAGCAGCACACCCCATAAACACAGAAAAAAGATGTTTAGCCATGACATCAGCTGTGTAGTAAATAAATGGAGGCAGGCCCCAGACGGCCGGGCCTGGGATCATCCATCCCTGCTGTATACACACACACACACACACAGAGACAGGCAGGAAAAGCTGGAGCCCAGACCAGCCTGCTAAGCCTTTTTGTGGGTGGCCTGTTCGTGCTGATACCATCAGGGGATGGAGCTGATAAACACACAGCTGAAAACTCCCAAGCCAGGAGCCACAGTATCCCTCTGCTTGAGTTCTCTGTGTATTTTTCTCCTTCCAAGAGGATAAGGAGAGTGAGAAATTCAGGCTCTGTGCTTAGGGGGAAGGGAGGCTCGTGGTGGGATTGGATAATGGAGCCCCCCAGGCCTTTTCCTGGAGGGTCTAAGCCCAAAGGGGGTCGCAGCCAGCTTGGAACTGGAAAGGAACCTTGGCTTTGGTCCCCTCCCCCTGCAGGAAGCCCAGGTTAGAGGTGGGAATCTGCAGCAGAAGCTCCTCTGAGGAGCTGAAGGCATTCCTGTGGCTCTCTCGGCTGTCCCAAGGCTGAGACAGAGCCCAGGAACCTCTGACCTCGGTGCATCAAAGCAGAGAGAAATGAGGTTTGCTCTCCAAGGAGAGAATTGAAACCTGTGTCCTTCACACCTCCTCAATTTTCCTCTTGTTAAAAGCAGGGCCTTTCTCCTTTGCTGGTGGGATGCCATCCAGCCTCAAAAGTGACTTTTTTTGGTGACATCATCTGGATTTTGTATCCCCCAGAGCAAGAAACTGTGAGGTGAGTATGCTAACCGTGCCTGTAGGTCTTGGAGATGCAAACACACATCCAGAGGATTGTGTGGCTGCTCTGCACGCACAGGGACGTGTGTTTCAGACCTATTTATTCCAATGAAGCATTTTTAACTTCTCAGGGCTGGCATTCCAGGCCCTGAAGCATTTCCCCAGGAGAAAACACTTGATTCAATCCCTTCCAGCCACCAAGTGACACGGGCACGCTCCGGAGGAGCAGGTATGGAGGGGATTTGATGTGAACCTCCCTCTTCTGATCCCAGGTGAGTCTTTCAGCAGGAGAAGGGGAGGATCCTCCCTCCCTTCCTCCCTCCCCTGCAGCCTTTTTGCGGGCACCCAGCAGCGCCTGCCTTCCCACGCAGGCTCCACGGAGGGGAAAGGCGGGGGAGCACCTGGTTTGTGAACGTGGCTGTGGCTTTGGGGCCGAGATAAGAGAGGAGCAGCTCAAAGCTGTCCCGAACCGCACTGCTCTGCACACGCCCGGCGCTGCAAAGCATCCCTGCTCCGTGCTGGGCTGGCTGGAAAAAAAACCACAGAGGTGGGGGGAAAAAAAAAATAAAAAATCCCAGCCTGATTTCAGAGCCTGGCAGGACACGCAGGGATCCATCCCAAAGCACTGGGAGATGAGGTTTGGAGAGCAGCTCTGTGAGAAGCAGCCTGACCATGGTCTCAGTGCTGGTAGAAATCCAGCAGCATCAAAGTTTGAGATTAGGACAATTGTTCAAACCTGCTCTAAACTAAAAACCCAAACCAGCACCGGGAGCTCGCACCAGTGACCCACTGGGGCCTGGCCTGGGCCGTGGCATCTCCCAGGGCTGAAAGAAATAATAACAAACTGAATAAACCGGGCTGCAACCCGCAAAAAAAAACTCTTCTAAATTTATCATCTCTTCAGAACGGCAAAAGGTTTTGTTACTTAGAATTTTTGTGCTAAAAAGTGCTTTGCCTGTTAAATAAACAGGGTTTTTTTCCCCGCTTCTCTCCGAGAAAATATTTCCTCGAACCAGTTAAGGAAAGATCTGCTAAAATCTGTTTTCTATAGAAACCCCATTCAAAAATTTTCTCCCAAATTTACCCTAAACCAGAACAACTCGGCAGCCCTGCAGTGAGAAAAAGCAGCCTCCAAACCCCCCCCAAAACCCAGATTTCTGCTCGCTGCCTTCCCAGCGCTCACACGGCGCTCCTTCATTACTTTTCACAGCTCCATAAATAATATTCCATAAAATGCAAATAGAAATCCAACCTGAGCGCTCAGGGCACATTTCCCTTTTCCTCTATAATACGCTCACAGAGGTTTGTTTTTTTCTTTTTTTTGGTGGCTACACTTTGTTGGCCTGAACTTGCACCGTTTGGCAGTGGGTCCCTGCTATTAATTTAGAGCACGTAAGAGTGTTAATTACGGGCTCTGTATGTGTGACAGCGAGGCTGTGGGGTCTGGAGACACTCGGGTGGGCACAGAGGGAGCTCTGCCAGGCTCTGAACCCCTGCAGGGCTGCGATTTGTAAATGTGGATCCTTCAAAAAGCGAAACCCTCGGTGCCAGCCCCTCAAATGGAATCCACACCCAGCACAGCCATGAGGCGTCCGAGCGCCCGCGACCAGCTCGCTTTCACTTCCGCCGCCTTTAGGCTCTAAGTCTGGCCCAGAATAAAGCTCCAGCTTTCCCTGACCAGTCTCAGGTTACAAATAAACCCCAAAAACCACTCAAAAAAAAAACAAAAAAAAAAAACAAAAAAAACCAAAAAACAAAAAACCAAACCCGCAGTGGGCCCGCCTGAGGCGGCCTCGGGCCCGCCGCCGGCAGGGGGCGCCCTCCGCGCCGCGGGAAAGAGGCGGGAAAGAGGCGGGAGGAGGCGGCCGGCAGAGGGGGCCGGGCCTCGCCATCGCCTCAGGGCCGGCCCTCAGGGCTCTCCGTGTGTCCTGTGGCCCTCACCTTGGAGTTCTCCTCTGTCCTGTGTCCCTCACCTCGGAGTTCTGTCCTGTGTCTCCCACCTCGGAGCTCCCCTCTGTCCCGTCTCCTTCACCTCAGCGCTGCCCCTCCATCTTGGTCCTCGCCTCAGGGCAGCCCCTCCATCTTGGTCCTTGACTCAGGGCTTTTCTCTATCCTGTGTCCTTCACCTCAGGGCTATCTCTCCATTTTGGTCCTCCCCTCAGGGCTATCCCTCTATCCTGTGTCTTTCACCTCAGGGTTTCCCCTCCATCCCATCTCCTTCACCTCAAGGTTTCCTCTCCATCTTGGTCCTCGCCTCAAGGTTTCCTCTCCATCTTGGTCCTCACCTCAAGGTTTCCTCTCCATCCCATCTCCTTCACTTCAGGGCTGCCCCTCGATCCTGGCTGCCTCAAATCAGAACCACACAGCCCCTGCCCTGCATCCGAGGAAATCTCCACTGAAACAACCCCAGCGAGATCCAAATAAAACATGGTCATTAACGCCCTCCATAACCACCTAACTCAGCAGCAAGGACCCCCTGTCACAGCCGGGATCAAACAGCAACCTGGAGCGAGCAGCTGCTGAGCAAGGCCAGGGAACAAGGAGTGGGTGAAGCTTCACCCTCAGACCTCGCATTCCCTTGGGAATCACAGCTGAAAACGGGCTTTAAAAACCCCGTCTTGCTGCTCCCTTCCCCGGCACATCTCACACACATCTGCTCCGTAGTGCTGCCTCCGAGGATTTACTACGGTTTTCCCTCGCTTACTCTCCGTCCAGCCCCCATTTGCTTTTTTGGACCCTGGCAATCCGAGCTTGAGTACTTCAGTTGTCCAGTTGCCAATCAAAATATTTGAAGGAAATGTTTATTTTCTTCTCGAAATCACACCAGCTGCTGCACTAACTGAATAAGCCCATTTAGCTGTAAGAATTTAACCATTGTAAGAGTGAATTGAGTCCCCCAACTACTCCAAAATCTGACCCAATCTATCAGCGGAAATGTCAATGTTTTGGATGGGAGTTTGGGGAAGTGTGGAATGTGTATTAAATAAAAGCCATGTAAAGGTCAAAGCCCTGATTAGTAATGCCACTGTCTCCTCCTTAGGGCTGAGCTGCCCCTGGGACCACGGAGGCCGGGACACACCCCATGATTTAATTGTGCAGCTGCAATTTGCACCTTTTGAGGACCCCCAAGTCCCCCACCAAACACGTGGAGCTGCATAGAAACACGCTTTGAAAGCTGCTCAGCCCCTTTCCAGATAAAACAACAGCGCTGCAGTGACACAGCAGCTTTCCTGGGGTGGGTGGCCAGGAGATAAATGCAGGGAGATGCCCCTGATGGGAGCCAAACCTCGGCTGGCTCATGGTGGCAAGGGCTGGCCGTGAGGTGGGGAGGGCTGGTTGGTGAGGTTGCCAACCACAGAGGTTTCTCTGGGTGTGTTCAGCCACCTCCCTTCAGACCACATTGGGTTTGGGAGCTGCCTGCGATGGAGTGGAACTGGTCCCTGCACCCTGGCAGGGTCAGGGCCGGTGGATCTGCTCTGAGGTCCCTGGAAGCATTTGAGGAGATGAGGCAATGGACCCTGCGGATGGTTTCAGGGATTGATGTGCATCCAGAGGAGCAGTGGGTGCTGCCACTACCTCCTGACCCAGGAACACATCTGCTCTGCCTGGAGGGAAGAAAGGGCAGCAAAAGCAACGTCAGGAGCTCTTCAGTGCTGCAGTGGTACCCAGACAACCAGCTCACCCCAGACACGTGGCAGAGCACAGCACCAGGGCCTGCTGTGCAGCAGGATCATCATTATCAGATTGTCTGGGGCCAGGCAGGGACGTGTGGAACCTGAGCAGCTCCTCAGCACCCAGATACCACCTGGTCCCCACCTCAGAGATGTGGGGAGCACGCGGTGGCTGATGAACCATCAGCAATAAACCTGAGCTTGTGTGGATGTTACACAATAAATACTCACAGTGTGTGAGACACGCAGAGAATAAAGGGAATTTAAAGGGAACTTGATAGTGTGGCACTCTCCAAGTGTATAAAATAGAAAATATCTTCAGCCTGGCCATAGATCACTGTTCTAATTCTATGCATATGTGTGCCTTGCAAAACTGTCATGAAAAATCTACCCCAGGGGAAAAAGCCCTCCTTTCCTGTCTTACTGCACAATGATTGACGACAATGTAAACACTAACGATACTTTGTGCTTCTGTATATAACACACCAGCACGTGTGTGACGAGTGGGGACAGATATTCACACTCTGGATACACCTCTGGCTGTTTTTTCTCTGCTCATTTCCGTCACTCTTAGACCTCCAAGCCATCTTTGAGCATTTTTCTGATCTTTGTCCCTCTCCGCTTCCTTCCCCCGATGGCAAAAACTCCATGTGGGAGCACAGAGATGGCCAGGAGAAGGAGAGAATCTCCATGGGAAGGTGCACGGGATGCATCTGATCTGTGAAAGGCCCAGCTCATCTCTAGAGAAGGCGCCGCTCTCCTCCCCACCCACGCGTGCAGGCACGCTCTCACGCCTCTGTCACGTATGTTAACAAGTTCATTTGTTTCCAAGTCAGAGCCAACTAAAAAAGAAAACGGCCCCTTCCTCCCAGCCCACGTAAAATAGAGCAAAATATATTTTGGGGGAGGAGGGGAGGTGTTGAAAAAAAAAAAGAAAAAAAGGAGGAGGGTGTGAACAGCATCCGTTGTTACACGCCCATGGAGCACTGCTCTGTATCTGATAGAACCAGCTCACAAACTGGGTGCACGGACTTCCTCTGCACAGTCTGACAAAAAAATGCAAACCCCAAACCAAAACACAACACCACACAGGTCCTTATCACAGCATCGCCAGGCACCACCTCAACACTGCCAAGCACGTTTGCTGCTCAGTTTTGTGATTCTCCCCGAAGAGCGTGTGCTGCCGTGCACACACACACACGCGGCCCCAAACCCACCCTGCCGAGCACAAACCCAGCTCCTGGGTCCTCTCCCACCCCAAATACACCAGGCAACAGCGGGGCAGGGAAATTCCCCGGTGTTCCCAGCTCGGTGAATCATGCACCGCATTTCAACCTCCTCTGCAAACCCTTCCAGGTCCACTGGGATGCTCCAACTCTCTAGATCCTTCTGCTCCTAATCCCAGTGTGGATTTATGCAGAACCAGTCCAGCCCCATGTCCAGTGTCCTCCAGAGCTTACATGAGCTCCTCTGCCTCGCCGTGCTCACCCCCTCGATGTATTTACACAGAGCAATCAGCTCCGCTCGCCGCCTGCCCTTTGCTAGACTAAACAAGCGCAGCTTCCGGCACAGCCTGGCTCATCCCAGAGCCCTCTGCCCGCATCCCCCTGCCCGGCACATCCCGCAGTCCCCGCTAATGAATAACGGTGCTAATTGGGTGGGCTGAGCGGGGATGGCAGGCGCTCCCCTCCGCCCTGCCTGCGCCTCGCTCTTTACCTGTTATTCAAAGGGTATTAAAACAAATTAACAAGCCCCGACTACATAAAAGGAAGCTGCTGGATTTACAACCCAGCCTGCAGCTAGACCACCTTGCCTGCCGAGCAGGTTTGGGCCAGGCCACGTGTGCCATGGGAATCCCACTGCGGATGGCACGGGGGGCTCCAGTGCCACCCGGGCTGGGGGCTGCCCACGCCACACTGCAGATCCCAGCACGCTGCAAAATCCCGTGTTAAAGGCAGGATGGCACCCCTGGGGCAAATTCCGGGGGAATCCTTGCTGTTCTGTAGGGATGCAGCACCCGGAGCTGTGGCTGGGTGTTGGCCGCACGTCCATGGCACAGACGCAGCCTGGACTCTGTCCTGGGGTAAACTCCTGCCCAGCACTGCTCTGTGGTTCACCTGTGACTGTTCCGTGCCAAATTCACTGGAGGGGCATCACAAATGTAAAGGAGAGGGGCAGAAGAGCAGTTTAAAGATAGACACAGAAGCCTGAGAGCAGGCAGGAAACCCATCTCGAGCGTGTTCCTTCCTTTGAGGCTGAAGCTGAATCCCACAATATGTTTTCTTCCCACTAATGCTTGCCTAGCTTCCTTTGGAAACAATTTAGTCTCTGCCCGTGGTAGAATGTTTTTATCCATTAAGAAACGGATATTTTAAAGAAACCATAAGTCAATCTGGACAGGGATTAGGAAGCAGCAATTCAGTGTATTTTCTGGGCCCATAATTCAGGACTTAACCTCAGAGCAGCCACGTTGCATTTCGGAAACAATAGGGGCACTTGCTGCCTATGCCAAAAGTCTTCTTAAAAGTAATGTAATACTTTAAAAATGTATATTTAAAAAGAAAAAGAGAGAGAAAGACTTTACTTTAAAGGCGTACGATGAAGCATTCTGCTGATGATAAAAATGTTGCGCTGACCTGAAGTAATGGATTGAGAATGAAGCTGAGCAAATTCCAGATCAGGAGATCTGGGGCTCTTCACCAATGAACACAGATGCTCCCAAAAACCATTCAGCAGGCACTAGGGCTAGGAGAGGCTTGCAAAAGGATTTGACATTAATGTCCTCCCTGTGAAATCCCTGTTCTCGCTGTGAAAGGGAGTTTGGCTTCTCTGGAGCAAAAACAAGAGCGTGCAGGGGGGCATGAAGTGCATCAATCCAAACAGCTCGCTCTGGTACCGAGGAGATCCAATCTAAAATCCCTCTGCAATTGTCCTGGTGAGCACAAGGCTCCTCCATGCTGCTGGACAAAGCACACAATTGCTTTTGAGTGGTTGAAGATGTTTCCACCACAGACCTCAAGCGTGGGCGGTCCTGCTCTGCTGTGCTGGGAACAAAACTGCTCAGCCTGAGCTGCTGCTGAAACGCGGGCAAGGGAGGACCCAGAGATTTTGGGGCTGCTGTGTCTCTCCCTAAACCAGAGGGCCCTGAGAAGCAGCTGAAGGCAGGCAGCAGAAGTCCCTTCAACATTTTGCTTCACTTCTGAGAGCTACTTGATTTTTTTTTTAAGCTGAAAGACAAAACTCGACCGAAGCAGGCACGCAAGGCTCTGGCTTCGCGTGCCCTGTAATAAGGAACCATTTCAAGCCATCCTAATGACAGCTTGGTGTCTCACTGCGGGGATGGCAGAGCTGGGATTGCAAACACTCACATTTTCCAGACCTCTCTGGAGAAGCATTGGGCCAAATCCTCCACAGAGGCTCTGCTCAGTTGAAGCCAGGGAAGCAGAGCTGGATGGTGATGGGGGTTTGTCTGCCTGTCCTGCCCAGCACTGGGCCAGATTCCCATCACAGCCGCAGGGGGTGAACCCAGAGTTCCCCAATTCACCCCCAGAGCAGCACAAGTGGAATGAGATCTGCTGTGTGCAGGGTTGCCAGTGTGCATCCCATCGGGGGACAGGCATGGGAAGGGATCAAGTCTCTGCCCATCTGAGTGGGGCAAGGCAAGGCCAGAGGCACTGAAATACCCTGAACTGGAGAAAGAAGGATCCGACCTGCCCAGCCTCTCTCCTCCCGTGTTTCCTGGCATGCCCTTCAGAATCCATCGGCTTTCTCTTACCGGGAGGCTTTTGGTTTGAGACCATCTAACCTCAGGATGATCATTTTACATGGGGGCTATTTATAACCTCCAGGGGCTGCTTTACTGAAAGCCTCTGCGAGTGGCTGAGGGCCAGACCCTTCTCCCACTCCCAGCACTGTCCTTGCTGTGATCTCCACCACGGCCACGGCTTTCCCTCCTCGGGAGGAGAGACTGGACTGGGCCAGAGCAAAAACAAAATAACAGCAATTCTCCCAAAGACAAACACGGTCTCTGACTGCCTAAAAACCCAAACTCCACGTGCCATGTTCAGGGATTTGAGGTGCTGGGATCTCCCCACAGTGGCTGAGGCTGTTCCTGAGCATCCCAGCTCCCAGCCTGCTTTGGCCAGGAGCAGATTAGGAAGTTTGTGCAAACTGCTTTGTCAGCAGAACAGAGAGGCCAAGCACACCCAGCACACGAGAGGGAGCTGGGCACTGGTGGAGGGAAAAACCTCCCTGTCCCACTCTTAAATCCCTGCACAGGGATGCCAAAAACATCAACCTTGGGGGCACCCCATGAAAGATAACGGGGGTGGATGAACCCCAGCCTGCCCCATGGCCCCTCCCTGCTGGTATCTCATTCTGCTTCCCACTAATCGGCCTCTCCTGCTTGCTACCCAAGAACGTGCCAAGTTGTGAGAATTACAGGCCTGTTAACTCCTGTGTTATTCTTGGCACGGGCCGGGCTCCACTTGCTCGGGTAAAAATTATGATCTTTGTGAATAAGCCGTGTGTGTGCGAGAGAAAGAGGGGTTTTTAAAATGATGGTTATGATTGGTCATAGCCAGAGCTGTGTCAAAAGGACAGGGCTGAGATGAAAATTACTGAGCTGGTCCTGCTCTGAGTTCCTCTGCTAGGAACCCACAGTGATTTTTAAGACGGTTCCTCCAGCTCGGGAACGAGGGAGCCAAGAGCAGAGCGTGCACAAACCGCCTTTTGCAGCATTCCTGGGACTTCGGATTCACTCCACAGGAATGATTTCAGAGGCTAATTTTGTGTGTCTCCACTCCTGCTGTCACTTGACATTTGGGAATTTGGCAGGGGCGGTAACTTGTGGCCAGCTCCATTTTTTTTCTCGTTGAATTTGTGTCATCACCTGATTCTTCGCTCCAAACGACGCTCTTTGGGTTTCTGGCACTGCAGGGGGCTGTGCTAATTTAAAATACAAATCTTTTTTCTTCCCCAAGAATCTCTTTCTTTATGATGCGGCCAATGGGACAAGCCTGGAAAACTCTTTCTCTCTCTCTTGCTTTTTTAAAAAAACCCAAATGATAATCCTACACAAAACGCCCGTGTTCTTCTCATAAACCCTGTTAATATCAATGAAAATTCCAAGCGTGGAGATTTGCATTTCAATGAGAAATAAATTAAATTTTCTCTGTAATTTTGGGTTGGGAGGAGCGGCGCAGCTTTTACAGTTCAGGTAACATTTTCAAACATGTTTTTACACCCAAAACCCCCTCTTTGCCAAGGACACCGAGGCTTTCAAACAATCATATCCCTCCTGAAAACACAGCACGAGGGTTTTGGGAGCTTTTTCTATGAAACTTTCCCAGAAGGGCTATTTCTTACCAAAAATACAGACAGATTAAATGCTATTCCTTGAAGCCCTGTTAGTATCTCTGCTGATTTCTGAAGGAAAGGAACCAGTGAGACTAAAAGTGCACGGAAAAGCAGCACAGAAAAGGACAGAACGATCTCTAAATTCATCCTGGCAGCACCTGCCTGTGCAGAGGGATGGAAGCAGCACAGCAGCTGAGATATTTTTATATCTTTTGCTTCGTTTGGGACTGAAATCCCGGGATTAGCAGCCTGATCTCTCTCAGGTAACTGCAGTGGCAATTCCTGCCCCTGTCCTGGCAGCAAGCTGCGGATTCCTGGGGAACGCCCAGGGACTGGGGCGCTCTTTGCCGCTGGCAGATGTGGGAAGAGCAAAGTTCTGTGTGTGTGTGTGTGTGTGTGTGTGTGCCCGTGCAGGTGTGCATCTGTGTGAGGAATTATGCTGGAGCTGGCTGAGGGATCACCACACTTGGCAGCCACACAATGATGAGGAACTGTTGGGATTAGCATGGAAAGCACGGAACCCTCCCTGGCTGCTGCACAACCAGAGCCTGCCTTCATGGCAGGGGAGCTGCTGCCTTCAAAGGTGCTGCTCTCACCTCCATCACACTCCTGCTGCTCAGCTGAGCCTCAAAACCCAGATCTGATGGTGCAAAGAGTGACTTAATGGGTGCAAATATCCACACGAACCCCTCCCTGGCACCTCAACCAGTGGGGAGCTGGGCTCCAACCCTGAAATCCCATCCAGAGGGTTGTTCCCACTCATGCTCCCAGCCATGCCAGGAACACGAGGGTTCAGGGTGACACTGGGACCCCCAGGAGGTTTACCTTGGATTGGAGTTTGAGCCTGGGAGCCGAAGTGGCTCGGGGTGCTGAGGGATCCACGGGGGTTGGGAGTTGTCGGGGTGACTCTCATGGACTGGCGCAGCCGTTCCAGCTCTCCGTAGCGGTCGGTGAAGGGCTTGGCTTGGTCTTCCAGCTTTTGTCTGTGCCCTGGAACATGATAAAAGAGTCTGGTATCTGATCAGCTCCCCTTTGGCTGCAGCAGCTCCCTTTGGTTACACAGGGAGCCAGCACGCCTCTGTCTCTGTGGTTTGCTGTCACTTGCACATAATGGAGAATGGGTGCCAGCCCCGCAGAGAGCAGCTCCTGGGGCAGATGGACACAGAGTGACCCCCGGGGGAGGCTCCAGATCATCCAGAAAGTCTCCAGGAGCTGGATCAGGATGCCCCTGAGTGACCAGCCCCCACCAGGCCTCACTGACTCTAAACACAGAGGGGAGACTCGTACAAGGCAGGAGAAAGCATGTCCTGGCAAAGTGGGGACTGGGGAATCAGCAAACATTGAATTTTAAGTGTTTCCTACAGCTTTTGCTCATTGCATGAAGAACAAACTCTCGTCTTACTCCAGCCCCCTCCCAGCTGTGCCCACCCAGCTCGGTCAGAGCCGAGTGGGGCTGGAGGAGGCACAGGAGGGATGGGATCAGCCCTCGCTGGTGCCACACCTCGGCCACCTCACTTTGCTTCTCTCTGTTCCTCTTTCCTCGCCTTAAAACGGGCAGACTAATCACCCACCTCCCCCAGGCAGGGCAGCAGCTAATGAGCCTTCATAAAGCACTCCCAGCTCCTTAGGTAGCAGCTGCTGGCACAGGGCAATAATTATTAAATTTATGCTAATCGTCCCGAGGCGAGAGGCGCATGAAACGCACTCGATACCTAACTTTCACATTTTACTGTGTTAATCATCGCCGAACAGCTTCGCTCTCTCTGGACCGGATTCCATCTCAGTTACACCCGCACAAAGCTGGAGGGGCTCCAGAGGAGCCTCGGTTTTCCATCAGCGCGGGGTTCTGCCCTTGCCTTCTCCTTGTTCTGGCCCTGCCCCAGCCGGGCTGCCCCTCAGCTCTCTGCACCTGCCACGGAGAGGGACCGTGCCCAGGTGGCACCGCCTGATCCCGGGCACAAATCCCAGCGCTCGGGGGCACGGGAGATGTGCGGGCACGCCGGCACAGAGGCTGGGAAGAAACTTTTCTGCAGCACTTCAGAGAGCTGGGCCTTATCAGATCCTGCAGCCCGACATCCACCGAGCCAAGCTCAGCTCTTGGTGGCTTTTAAAGAAGAAAAGGAAAGCAAAATAGTTTAAAAGGTGATAAACGCAAGCAGCTCTCGGCAGCGCTCCCCCCTGCTCTCCCCCCTCACATCTGCACAGCTCTGTGAGCGCCGTGTCAGTTTAGAGCAGTCACAGAAAGTCCCCACACTTCCCCCTCTTTAAATCCAACCTCTGCTGTCTGCTGATCTCCCCCTTGCTTGGCTCGGGCTGTGAAGTCGCTGCATGGCTGGGATGGGAGGGAAGCACATCGGCTCCAGAGGGGAATTCACACTCCCAGCTGAGCTCCAGGGGTGTCCCTCCAGCAAACCCCTCCCAGCCGCAGGTTCTGAGGGGCTTTGAGCCCTCTCTGCTCTCTCCACATCCAGGCGAGCCCCACCATCCCCTCCAAGCTCTGTAAGCCCCAGACTTTCAGAGATGTGAGAGTCCAAAGCGAGGGAAAACATGCTGGCACCAGAGAGGAAAACTTGGGGAGGACGAACCCAGCAGAAAGCAAAAACCCGGTGGTATTTTGAAAATGTATTTATTTTCCCTGCTGTGTGAAGCAAACCAAGGAAACCTCAAAGCAAGACCATAAAGGATCTCTTATCTCCGTGTGTCCCCAGACCTCAGGCACCTCTGCATTATCCAGAGCTGTGAGCAGAATCTGTCACACGGTGCTTTCTCCAGGGGAAAAGTGTGTGCACTGAGGTGCCTTGCTTTAGCCCACATTTTATTATTTCACTATACATTTAAGCCCAGAAGAAGAAAAATAGGGTTATATTTCACCTTTGCCCAGTTTTTTTGGGCAGAGCTTCGCAGGAAAGCCAAAAGCACTTCAAAGACCAAGCTCCCCAGAAATCTAATGAAAATTAAATTCCCTTCCTCTATCTCAGCACAAACCCTATCCTGTGGTGGTATCTGGCATGTGACGGGGAAAATCCTGAAGAAATATATCAAGTGATCTCTATGCTGATAATGTTTTTAAAGATTATTCAGCCGTGCAGCCCCACCAAGGGCTTCATGTGGCCGTGTCATGCTGCACTGTGGTTGCTCTGGTGCCTGCACTGTCTGAATGTGGGCACAGCCCCGTGGGCTTTGCCAGCCTGGAGCAAACACCTTCCTGAAGGGGCTGGTTTGTGGGGAGACCCAGCAATTCCCAGCAAAAACCCCCTCCAAACCCGTGAAAAGAAAGTGGAAAACTTGATGGGAATATAAACCAAGGCAAACTGAGGGGTGGGGGGGTCAGGGCTCTTCCCAGCTCTCCCAGACCCTCTCCAGTCTGGATCCCACCTTGTCCCCATGTGTGGGACCTGGCAGCCCCAAACGCTGTGGAACAAGGCAGAGAATGAGTTAAAAACCACCAGCTTGGCCCGGCAGCCCTCTTTAGCTCAGGCTGTCTCCCCAGGACTTCCTGCCGCTTGTCACTTCGGGCTGGGGACGTCAGACTTTGTCACGCAAGAGAGAATCGCTGTTAATGGGTTTCTTTCATCAGAACAACCTGAGCTTTTTAATTTCTGCAGCGGTTGGCTTCATTAAAAGCCCTTCCCCATCTGCCCACAGCTGTCACAGAGAGGAAACCAGTGAACAATAGCTCATACCTTAGAGAACAGGAAGGTGGTTTCTACCTTCACCCAAGCCCTGACTCAAAGCCTCCCGAAGCCAGTGGGCGGAATTTTCACTCGACTTCAAACGGCCCCAGCCCTCATCCCAAGAAATCTGTCTGAGAAGCCTTAATCACCCCAATCAGAGAATTTCGGGGCACAAAAGGCGCTGTTGGGGTTGGGGATTCTGCACTGCATTTCCAGCTGGGCCAGCACTGGCTTGCAGGTCAATATTTATGGAAACAGCAGAGCCCAGCACGATCAAATGGTGGCAGCTCCTGACCTTGGGCACTCCTTGTCAGGGTTTTAACGCTGGGTTGGGTTTCAGAATCGGTGAACTCCAGTATTGAACATGACATGATGTAAACATTGACAGATCACCTACAATCCTGATGTAATAACAAGATCCGTATCAGCATATCAAACAAACGATCCCATTGAACACTTCCCAGCTGGAAGAGCCGACGTGAATTTGACACTTTAGGCCAGTAATAAGAAGCATACTGGAAGTTTTGGGTGTTTCCTTGGAATGCAGACAGCGAAACAGTGTGTGCCACACGAGCCCAGGCCCTCAGAGCTATGATTTAAAGACATGCTTTCTGCATTAAAATATTTCAGAGACCAAACAGATTCTGCTCTTCCTTCTAGGAGTGTGCAACCTGATGTGGCTTCCCAAGCTGGGACTGGGATGGGGTTTCCAGGCCGTGGAGGGGGAGTTCCAAAAAGCAGCTTATTTCCTCAGATTACCAAGAGGCAGAGTATAAAGTCAATCAAAGGCAGAAAGGAGCTCCAGGAACTTCATGGCTGGAGTGACACCGAAATCTCCGAGCTGAGAGATTTGATTCAAAGCAACACTCGGGGGTGAGCGGGAGCCCCAGCTCCCTGATTTCTCTGCAGATGGAGTTGGATGAGAGCTGAGGAGCTGCACAGCCTCCCCCAGCCCTGCTGGGCTCAGAGCTGGGTGTCAGCTCAGCCCCAGCCCCGGCTCAGCCCCGTGCTGCCGGCACAGCAGATGTTGGGAAGTGGCCGGGCCCTCCCTGGGAGCCTGGCTGCGGAATGCTGGCGGCAAGCTGGAGCGGAGGAAACGCCGAGAGACGTTCCTGAGCACACACACACACACACACACACACACACACACACACAAACACACGCTGCAGATCATTGCCTCAGCTCCAGACACGAGGAGATGAGAGCCAGCAGAGGGTGGCACGGGCTGGCACAGCAGCTTGAGCCACACTCAGCCCCCTGGCATTGCACCATCCTCCAAATATTCCCAGCATAAGTCCAGGGCTGAGCCAAGCTCACCAGGAGCAGTCCCTGCACACAAAGCCATGGCTCAGTCTCTACACGTCAGGGAGAAGGGACCACAAGAAAGGAATCAGCAGTGGATAAAACTCAATGTGCAAAACACCTTTCAAATCCCTCCTGTAGCCCTCGAAATAGGTACTTCAGAGAGACACGCCAGTCCTCTGCAGAGGCTGCAATTTTTTTTTCCCAGTCTGAGTCTGGGCTAGACTATCAAGTCCCAGCATGTGCTCCAGAAAGAAGCCACATGTGAAACTCCTGTGTTATGGGAACAGCAGGGCTGTCCCTTGCAGCAGATCTGGGCTGGTTTCATCTCTGCACACCTCTAACACCAGGCAGGAGCATCCCTCAGAACATTCCCTGGAATGCCACCTCCAGCTCTAGACCTGGCCAGCCAAGGAGAATTCATTGGAGCCCCTCTGCCAGGGAAGGAGCTGGAAGAAGGGACTCAAAGTGACGCAGGATGACGGAGGTGCCCTCCGAGCCCCAACCCCGCCGCGAAAATCAGAGCCCAGGAGTTCACAGGAGGGAGCAGGAGGGAAACGCTGCTCCCGAACAAAGTCAGGCACAGATAACTCATTATTCACATGTTTGAAGTTGGCCTGCTTACGCCATTTGGAAGGAGAATCAGTCACGGCCGGGCTTTGCTTTGGTTTCCTCTGGCTTTCGTGAGACACTGCTGCTACTGTCTTTCTGCAGCTCGGGGAGAAAGGGGAGTGTGGCGCAATGCTCGCATGTCCTGGCACAGCGTTCACACCAACAACCGAAGGAAAATAATATTTAAAGGGGTGGGGGAGAGAATTAGGAAGGAGAAAAAGAGGTGGGGGGGGGGGAAATGAAAAGAAAAGAAAAAAAGGCTGCTAATTTATAAAGCTTTTTTAGCTGGTGGTGGTCTGAGATGAATTGGCTGCCTCTAAAAGGATGAAAATAAATATCCCTCTTTTTGAAGGAAATAGGCTGGCTCCAGGCCAGCTGGCAGGAAGCACAGAGATATGTTGCATTTACAGTAGGTTTTTTAGTGTCTGAAGCTCCAGCAGCAGCAGAGATGTTCGTTCTAGGCAGGCTGGGATTGATTAGGAGGCTTTGGGAGCCTCTGATCTCCTCTCACTCCTGGGTTAGGGCTGAGACCTCGCCCCTCTCCCTGCCCACCCTGTGCCCACCTTGACAAATGCTGCCAGGGCCTTTAATTGTGCTGGGAGACCCCAAAACTGAGCCCTCTGGAAGGAAAACAAAGCAGGGCATTAATTTGAGCAGAAATCCAGAGTAGTGCTTCCAAAAGCTCCAGGGGTGCAGGAGCTGTGGCCCATTCCCAAATCAAAGGGAACATCACGCCCGAATTTCCACGCAACTGTGGCTCAGATGCCTGAAGGACACAAAATCCCTATTCCCGGGATTTCAAGAGTCTTCCTGGATTTGCAAAAATATTTGAAGCCCTTCAGACCACAGGGAAAGCTGAGGGTATTCTCAGCAGAGGGTAAAATCCATCCGGTTCAAGCATCCAGCCCACTCGTGCCTTGCTGAAAATCCCCACCAGTGCTTCCCTGCCTGTTTCCATTCGTAAGAACTCTGAAAATCTGCCCCTGAGACTGCAGAGCGAGTAGGGTGGGGGTTAAAAGTTGTGATTTACAGATGTGAAAGCTGCAGCCCGGGTGTCAGGGCGCAGCAGGTGGGTGCACATCTGCGGGAAATCGGGCAGCTTTCAGAACAGGCTGCAAAAACCACCGACCCCGACGGCCTCTCTGCAGTCACCCCCCACTCCAGCAGGGCAAAATTCACTTGTGGGCTGTGATGTGGCTCTCAGGGAATCAGGCAAACTCCCTGATTCCGAGATTCCTGGGCTGGGTGCTGGGAGGAAGCAGACAGAGCTCAAGGACACCCAGCTGGTGTTGCCTCAGCCGTGGCTGGGATCAGATCCTCAGATCCCACAGATCCGTGGAGAGCTGCCAGTCCCAGCCAGCTCCTGCTGCTATCTAACAACCTGCACTGGGACCTACCAGTAGAGCTGGTTTCTCCCAGTTCACAACCTGTTCCATTAGGGCAAGCACATCAAATTCCTCGGGGTGACACTGGTTGAGGACACCGTGCCCAGGACGGGGAGCACCAGCAGCTGGGCTCAGCCCCGTGGTTCAGCTGATGGAGCTGAGATGTCCCCGCTGCTGTGGGGAGGGAGCAGCAAGAAGAAACCCAAAAATTCCCGAGGTTTGAAGGTGCTGAGCGTTGCTTTTCCCCCTGTAGCTGAGCCCTAATATTTGAATATTGATCCCCTCCATGCCAGGACTGAGCTGCTGGCTGGGGTTATCCTGCTGGACAATGACAGCTCCTGACGAGCTTTGCACTGAAAAGAGGAGCCCCAGAGGGATGGTACCTGCACTGCACCCTCATCCTCATCCTCATCTTCATCCTCATCCTCATCCATCTTCATCCTCATCCTCATCCTCATCTTCATCCTCCCTGCACCCAGAGCCAAGGGAGCAGAGCTGACCACAAGGAAAGGGGTTCCCTGCTCCCACACCTGGTTTGGGATGGGGAACCTCCCAGCACAGAGGCTCCCATCCCACTGCCACCATCCCTGGAGGGGGCACCGGGGGCACTCCCTGCTCGCTGTGCTCCTCCTCTTCCTCCCCTCCCTGCCCCGCTCCCACTGCAGCACGCAGAGACACCGGGAAGAGCAGGAGAAAATAATGCAAACTCATGTCTGAGCCCCTTCCGCTGCAGGAGGTGATTGATCGGAGCCCGGCTGCAGGGCAGGTGACTCCGGCAGCGGAACACAAGGGTCTTAGGAACTGAATTTCATTTCGCTCTGAGTCAAATCCTCTTCCTCCCTCCGCCACATCATTAAAGTGATTGGTTGCAGTGATAAACCCTTTCGGGAGGCAGAAACAAGATGTGTCCTGCCTGACATCTGATGTGATCTTGTGGTTTTGGTTGGTAGTTCTGGTCCTTGAGCTGTTGTCTTCCCTGAAACGAAACTTGTCTTTTAGCCCTGGTTATTTTATTTTTTTCCCCTCTTTCCTTTTCAATCTGTGACCCTTCACTTTGTCCTCCCGAGCTCCTGAATCCTGCCCGAGGGAGCTGGGCATTAATGCATTAATGCTGCATTAATTAATGCCGTGCTGCATTAATAACCCTGCAAATCCTCCCCATCCCCAGGAGTTACAGACAGGGAAACTGAGGCAGGGGACAAAACGCTGCTCCTTTGGGAAGGACCGAAGCTCACCCATGGCCTCACAAAAATCCCTTTTTGGCTCCACCTGCATCCCATCCCAGCCCCCTCACCCTCCTGCACAGCTCTCTTTGGATCACTGCTGGATCCAGCAGGAATTTCTTTTGTTGTGTGTTTGAATCGTATTTGAATTTCTTTGAACAACCCCTGACACAACTCAACACAAGCACCACCAACATCCTTCCTGGAAAAAAAACCCTTCAACACAACTTAATCCCCCAAACATCCCTAAATAACCACCAGATCCCCCCAGAAAACCCTTTTGATCGGTTCAGTCTCTCCCAAATACAGGATCAATGCCCATTTCTCTGCCCTGAGTTATTTCCAAAGCCACCCCAGGGCCAGGTTTGCCTCTTCCATCCCAGCAAAAACCCTGCCCTGGGGTTTTCCCAAAGCTTTCAAAAGCAGGAGGTGTTGCAACCAATCCCAACAAAGATTCCTTTGTAGGATGCAAGCAAAAATAATTTCCCTGTTCTGACTCCCAATATTGCTGCCCTTAGAAAATATTGGCTGCGTTCAAGTGAAATGATTCTGAAGTTGTTACGCAGCAGGCGACTGGGAAGGGGAGGTGGAATTTACTGCATGTGGTGAAGAAAATAATAAAAATAATTAGAGGAGTGCATTTACTGGAGCCCAGATCATTTCATTCCTTCTCAGGCCGGATTGCAGCCTCGAGCTGCAGCACCAAAGGCCCTTGGAGCAGCTTTTCATCCCTGCTGTCCCCAGGGAATTCTCCACAGCCTGGTGCAAAAGCTCCTGCAAGAACTGGGGAGCCCCAAAGATCCCCTAAAGGTTCCTGTAGGAATTGAGGAGCCCCAAAGATCCCCCAGAAAGTTCCTGCAGGAATTGAGGAGCTCCAAATATACCTCAAAGGATCCTGCAGGAATTGAGGAGCTCCAAAGATCCCCCAAAAAGTTCCTGCAGGAACTGGTGAGCACTGAGCCTCCCCCAAAGGCTCCTGCAGGAATTCAAGAGCCCCAAGCCTTTGGGGGAGGCTCCTGCAGGAGTTGAGGAGCTCCAAAGATCCCCCAAAAGCTCCTGAATGAAGCAAAGGCCAGGCAGGGCTGGATCAGGGAGCAGCAGACACCCAGGAGCTGCACAGGCTCCATCCCACAAAACCCACCAAAAAAATCCCAAAAACCAGAGGCTGGAGCACGGCTGGGATGAGCCCAATGTCTCTGAGCAGCCAAGAACATCCCAGGGCAGCCAGGGAGACCCTGGGAAGGTCTCAGCAGGTCCCTGAGCAGCTCTGGGATGGGCACGTGGAGCTCCCTCCAATCCCCTCCTGGAACAGGGCTCGGGCAATGGGGAAGCCATCGAGGCCACTCAGGATTTCCTCCTCTTCCTCCCCAGGGGAGGGGACAGGGCTCTCAAAGTGGGAAATCAGCTGGAGTATTAAATTAGAACAGATATTACAGCAATTTGACATGGACAAATCACTGTTCAGGAGGCGCTGATGTCATTTATTTATTGAAATTATCTTGGATTGATTTTGTTGCAATTTTTTTTCTCCTATTTTTTCCTTCTTTTTGCCATTTCCCTTATTTTATTTTTTTTTTTCCTTATTCCCAGACAATCTGGGAACTGTCTGTGAGTTTATTTCTAGCTAAGGACAAGCAAGGGAATAAAACAAAAGACCTCAATAATACCCAAAACTATCACCCCACGGGAGCACTTCAGCACCGAGTCTGCTTTTAATTACAGAAAACATCTCCAGCTCAAGTTTTATGCAGCCCCACAAGGGAGCCTTTTGGCCAAGATAAAGATCTGGAATTGGACAATACTGGCACAACCCAGCCCTGTCCTGGGTCTCCACTCGAGCTTCTGAGAGGCACAAGACTCTCCAATAATTGATTCTCCAAGCCCTCCCCAGCTCTCCGAGGATAAATGTGCAGAAAGCACAGGATCTGTGCCTCGAGCTCCAAAACCTGCCCACAGCAATGTGGGAACAGGGCAGCATTCTGCCCCTGCTCCTCCTTGGCTCCCATCCCATAACCCCACTCCATCTTCCTCCCCACTCAGTCAATCCCAATTTCCCCCGGATTTTTGAGAATTTTATTTCACCACCTCCAGGATCCATCGCACAGAGCATCATCCCAACCTTCCCACAGCATTCCCAAACCCTGCTGAGCTCCCCCAGCTCCTCTCAGAGCTGCCTCAAACCATAACAAAACTCAGGGAAAACCTGGTTTTATCTCCTTAGAGTAGAAAACACAACAAGGATTTACACAAATCCCCTCGGAGCACAGGTCCAGGCCACAAAACATCCTGAGATCCACAAAATCCCCCCAAGACTGGGGAGCAGCAGAGGGTTCCCAGCCCTGCACAGATAATTCACTTTTCTCAGAGGTAACAGCAATGTTTCTGTTTCGTATTTTCCTCTTTTTTCCCCCCACAACAAAAAGAGGGAATCCCTAAGAGATGTTTTTTGTTACAAGCAGAGAGCAGAGGTCAGAAATCTCACCAGAAACCATCACTGCTTTTAAAGAATCCAAAACTCAGCATGGAAATAACCAGTTCTAATAAACCAATCTGCAATCTAATAAACGGAGCATTTTGTACTTTTGGGGGCATTTAAGCCACGAGGGCAGGAAAACAGAATGCTGTACCCAGGTACAATATTGCACTTTTCTCCTCCCTCAGTAAAACAGAGTTTCAGTTTTGTTATTTCTGGGAAAAAAATCTCAGCCACCAGAGATGGGCACGGCCGTGGAGGGTCATTCATTTTCCCAGCACAATCCTGTGTTTCTTTTTCCCCTCTAGCTTCTATAAGGAATAAAAGAGGGGGAAAAAAAAGAGTTCACAATGCACGGGGTGAGGACAAGCAGCACCGTGGGGACAGCGATGCCACAAACACCTGCACAAGGGGACAAGGGGGTGTCACCCCCTGCACATCCCCAAATCCTCATTTCTGCCATCCCCAAATCCTCATTTCTGCCATCCCCAAATCCTCATTTCTGCCATCCCCAAATCCTCAATTCTGCACATCCCAAATCCTCATTTCTGCATATCCCAAATCCTCATTTCTGCCATCCCCAAATCCTCATTTCTGCATATTCCAAAATCCTCCTTTCTGCATATTCCCAAATCCTCATTTCTGCCATCCCCAAATCCTCATTTCTGCACATCCCAAATCCTCATTTCTGCCATCCCAAACTTATTCCTGCACATCTCAAACTCTTCACTCTGCACATCCCAAACTCCTGATTTCACTCCTGCACATCCCAAAGCCCTGATTCTCTCCTGCACATCCCAAAGCCCTGATTCCATTCATTTAATTCCTGCACATCCCAAACTCATTCCTGCACATCCCAAAGCCCTGATTTCTCTCCTGCACATCCCAAAGCCCTGATTTCCATTCCTGCACATCCCAGAGCCCTGATTTCCATTCCTGCACATCCCAAAGCCCTGATTTCCACTCCTGCACATCCCAAAGCCCTGATTTCCCAGCTGGGAGCAAGGGCCGGGCTCTGAGCCCTCGTGGGAGGGAAGCCCTGGCTCAGCTGAGGCTCTCAGGACTCTGAAAGCCAAAGAGCAGCAGCGGTTCCTGGAAACGCCTCGGCACGGGGAGGTGAGAAACCTTCCCACCCGCTGGCTACGTGACAGGGGACAGCCACAGCCCGGGGACAGCCACAGCCCGGGGACAGCCACAGCCCGGGGACAGCCACGGCCCGGGGACAGCCACAGCCCGGGGGACAAGGAGCCTTTTTGGGGAGGGAAAAACAACCCCCGAGGCAACCTGGGGCTTGTGCAGGATGGGCTCAGCCAGAAAAAACCCGCAGGGACAAGGTGGGAGGGGGGATGTGAAATGCTCTGGGCACAAACCCCCTCCTCCCGGTCCCAGCCACGCTGGGGACGCGTTTTTGTCACTCGCTGTGGTCACACCAAAGCAGCAAATCTGTGATGCACACCCCAAAAATGGACAGGGCAGGAGGCACCACCAGGGATCCCATGGGGACAAATCCTTTCACCCTTTCCTTCTCAACAAGGACAGCAGCAATGGGGTGGGAGGCAGGAGGAAAGGATTAAATCCAAAAGGGATTTAGGAAGTGGGGAGAAAGGTTAAAGACTGAACGGCAGCCAAAAAAAAAAAAAAAAAAAGAAGTCCAAAAGGGGAGAAGAGGAATTTGAAAGGGGGAAAAAGACTTTGCACAAGAGTTCTGGGCAGAAAGGAGCTGGAGCTGCGAGAGGGAGAAAGGAAAAGTGAGAGCAGAGAAGGTGAAAAAGAAGGAAAAGGAAAACGGGAAGGGAAGGGAAGGGAAGGGAAGGGAAGGGAAGGGAAGGGAAGGGAAGGGAAGGGAAGGGAAGGGAAGGGAAGGGAAGGGAAGGGAAGGGAAGGGAAGGGAAGGGAAGGGAAGGGAAGGGAAGGGAAGGGAAGGGAAGGGAAGGGGGTGTGAGGGGAGGCCCTGGGGACGTTCCCTTTTCCCCGGGAACAGACTGAACCCCCTGAGCAGCTCCCAGCCCTTCCATTCCCCACCTTCTGCCTGCTGGGGATTGTTTGGCAGCAGTGGATGTGAGAGGGATCTGCTGCAGGGCTCCTGCTGAACACGGGGCTGCAGAAAGGGGGGGAAAAGAAGGAAATTCCACAGGAAGTTCAAATATTTTATTACTTCCTGTTTGTACAAAGTATGTCAACACTTGGCACCCGCTGTGCTATTTGTTTAGAGCTAAGGTGCCAACTTGACAGAATGTCCTTTTTTATTATTATTTTTTTTTCCCCCTCCAGATCTAACCCAGAGAGAGCTGGAGCACAAGGAAAAACGAGCTCGGAGCCAGAGGGGCACTGGGAATGGTTCGGAGGAGATGCTCAAGGAAAGGCACCCCTGGTGTCACCCCTGGAGCTGCTCCAGGCTCCTGGGGGACCCCCAAGGATCCCCCCTGCTCCTTTCCCCTGCCCATCACCCCCTTCCCTGGATTTCCCACCCTCGGCTGCTCAGGAGTTTGATCTGGGCACAGCCCGAGTTAAAAGCCTCGCTCAAGGGCTGAGATGAAGGGCCAGGGGTGGAAGATGAATGGGATGCTCAGAGGTGGAGCCCGGCCACAGCCCTGGCCCCCAAACCCCACAAGGACGTTGGCTGCAGGGATTCTGGGCTGAGAAGACGCTGCCCAGGCTTTTCCCAGGGTGCCAAGACAAATGGCCAATTCTTTCCACATTAAGGATGGGTTTTGTCCTCTCCACCAGCCCCACACCAGCCTCCAGCCCTGCCCAGTGCTCATCCTCACAACACACACCATGGCCCAGCTTTTGAAGCCAAAAAGGGGGAAAAATTCCATATATTTTTATGCCCACACATACATACACACGCATCAACGTGTACACGTTTAAAAGCGTATATAATACATATAAACACATAAAAACTGCAATTCCTGCTGGCAGCCCTCACCTCCCACAGCCAAACAAGGCAGAGCAGCCCCAGGCTCGGTGTCTGGCCCAAGGTGGGGATCACCAGGGCTGTGCCAGCCCCAAATGCCACCCCAGTGCTGGCACTGCCAGGGTGCTGTGCCCGGGAGCCACCCAGTGGCAACTGAACCAGGAAAAGCACCTCGGCTTTCCAGGATCATTTTACAGCTGCTGCTGCTTCCACACCCGGGGTTTCTGCAGGGTGGGGAGGGGAGAAAAGTGTGATTTCATTTTTTTTTTTTTTTAATTGTCTTCTCCATTCGAAAGTGTGGCAAAAAAGGGAATTTTTTTAGAAATGTTTTTGTTCCGCTGGAAATTCGTCAACCATGAGTTCAAGCTCCAGGGCCAAACTGGGAGGCAAAACATGACCAACAAATCTATGATTCCCTTGAAAAAAAAATTCCAAAATAGCCACAGTTTGGGTCTAGACCTTTTCTATCAGCAGTTTTTGGGTTGTGGGGTGCAGGGATGGGGCGGAGATCGACCTTTGGGGGCCACACAAGGGCACGAACAGCAAACATCACACAGATCTCCTCGAGGAGATCAGCCAACACTTCCAGCACAATCTGAGGCCCAGAAATCATCAAATCATCAATTTGAGGCTCAAAAAAAATGAAGGAAAATCCCAGAAAAACGCTGTCCTTGCACCTGGGCTGTGTCCCCACACCTGAGCCAGGACGAGCTGCTCCATCCTGGCCTTGGCCTCGCTATCAGAAAATGGAAATTCAGGCTGGGGAGCTCTGGGGTGAAATGCTGAAATTCAGGAGGAACGGGTGTGATTCACCCGGGTTTGGCTGTCGGGGAGGCCAAACCGAGCTCCAAGAGTAGCAACTATCTCAGCTTGTATTATTATTTATGTATTCCTGATGATGATGATGATGATGATTATTATTATTAGAAAGGCGATCTGATGCAGCTGATAAGGGGCTGAGCCAGCAGTCAGGAGGGTTGGTTTCTATTCCTGACACTCCTGCTTGTGAAATTCCCTGCCCAGCCCCAGCACCCACCACGACCCACAAGTGCCCCACACCAGCGACCTGCTGATGTTTCTGGCTTAAAAAAAATTTAAAAAATAAAAAAAATAAAAACCCACAACAGCAGCGTTGGATTTCCTGCATTCCAGCTTCTAAATCCATCCTCGACAGGCTCCAAAATAAAATCAAGGAGCGGGGGGGAAAATCCATCAGAGCTGGATGGAAATGGAACCCCCTGGGCGAGGGAACAGCCTCCACCTGGCCTGACATCAAGGGGCACCCATGGCCCAGCCACGGCATCAACACAAAATGTTTCCTGAGGAGTTTTTTGAAGGATCAAATCGCTTCCCCTCGCTGTGGGCACTGCAGCCTCACACGCAGAGGGAACAAACTCGGCTTTCTCTGTCCCGAGCGGGCAGGAAGGCGAGGCCGGAGATGGAGCCCCCAGGGACACGATCCCAGCACACGGGGGGGGGTCCCTGGGGGTGAAGAATCCCCGCGGTGAGAGGGAATTCCTGAATTCCTGCGGCTGGGAACAGCGAGGGGAGCTCGGAGCAGCCCGACGCCGAAAGGCAGCCCAGGCAGGGCAGCTCCCGGAGCCTCCCCGAACCACGAGGCACCATCGTGCCCCCGGGAGAGCCTCCCCAGCACAACAGAGACGATTCTGCGGTCTCCGAGTGTCTCTGGTTTCTCCAGGCTCAGCCCCCGGGCTCTGCCAGCCCCGGCCTTTGAGAGCCCGAAAGCGAAACCGCGGCGGGGCCGAGGGGAAGGAGCTCGGTGCCAGGGCAGACACCGCCTCGGCACCCCGGGAACCTGCACCATTTCTCATTTATTCCTGCTCTCATCACCGGCAATCAGCCCCCGAAGCCGAGCACAGATCTCTGATTTCAGAACCTCCCCTGGGCAGAGCCAGGCTGGGTCCTTTGCGCTTTTCCCATGGAAGCCCAAAGAGTTTTCCCACCATCCCAGCCTGGAGCTCTGCGATTATCCCTCCAAGGTGGGTTAGGGAGCGGGGCAAGGAGCGACAAACCCTCCCCTCCGCGATGGGATGCGGAGCAGGAGGCAGGCAGGGAGGGAGAGGCGAGCAGCTCACGGTGCCACCCCAACGCCAGCCCTGAGCTCCGCATCCTTCATCCCCCAGCCTCGGACCCTGCACCCCCGGCCCGCAAATCCCAAACCCCAAAGCCAAGCCTGCACTTACTCCGGGGCTCCCGGGGCCCGTCCACGGTCACTTTGATGGCTCGGTGGTAGGTGGCCACTTGGGTGGGGTTGGTGAACACGGTGATGGTCAGGGTGAAGCTTTTCCCTAGGGAGGAAATAAAAAAATAAAAAAAATAAACACGACAGAAGTGAGGATTCCGCATGGATTCAGCTCCTGTGGGATAGAGAAGCTGCAGCCGGAGGGGGCTCGGACACAAAGCCCCGCACTCATCTCTGCGTTTAGTGAGCCGAGATTGCCCCGACACAAAACGCGCAGCCCTGGAGCCGGGACTGCCCGCATGGAAAAGTCACTCGTCCCCTTCCCCTGCCCTGAGCCCTCCACCCCGAGCAGCTCCCTGGGCTTCTCCTGCTCCGATATTTCCCCTTTTCCCGAGGAAACGCAGCCCTGGAGCAGCGCTGGGAGCGGGATCCCCTCTCTGGGGGGGTCTGGGATCCCCATGGGATGTTCCCTTGGGAAGGAGCCGGGGGATCCATGTGGATGTTCCCGTTTGGAGGGAGCCGAGCTCGGCCTCGGCCCTGGGAGCACCCACGGGAGGGCCAAAAACTGGGAACTGCAAAACGGGAACTGAACCCGGCCAGCTCCGGCCACCAGACACAGGCGGCTCTGCAGGGACTGTCCCCTCTCGCCCTGCCCAGAGAACAGGAATCTGCTGCTGGGAAAAGGTTGAGATACCCTCGGGAAGGGTTTCAGACATGCTTTTGAAGCACCGAGCACCTTTTATGAAAAGGAAAAAAAAAAATAAAAGCTCTCGGGAGCCAAATTTTGTAAGAAGAGGCCCTCCTTGCCCCAGCAGAACCAGCCTGAAAATTCCTTTATCATCACAGAGGGTCTCACCACCCCTGGGCCCACCCTGACCCCAAATCCTTCACCTCCCGCAGCCTGGGCTGGCTGGGCTCGGTATCCGGCCCAGGGGAGGCAGTGGGAGAACAGAAACCCCCCGAGGCTCCCCCAACTCAGGAAACCCTCGGCTGGAGGGAGGAGGCAGCACAAACCGCTCTGACCAAGCCCCAGCAGCGATCCCGGCGGGATTTCAGAGGTGTCAGGTGCTCCAGAGGCCTGAACGCCAGCAGGAGATCAGGTACAAACCTGTGCGTGATGGATTTCTGCTCCCCCAGCCTTTATCCCACAAATAAAAGCAGTAAGAAACCACCTCCTTTCCCTTTTTCCTCCTGAAGAAATCAGGAGTTTCCAGATCCCAGGGGTCGGATCTGAGAATGTCCACAGCAAAACAATTTCTCCAGGTAGGAGGAAAAAGGGAATAAACCGAAAAAAAAAAAAAATTAAAAAAAATCATCTCTCCTGGAGAACATCCTGGAATTATCCCAGGTGGGAGAATTCCTCCAGGGAGCACGGAGAGGAGGGAACGCCGCTTCTAAAGCCGGCAGCAAACACCAACCCCGCCTCACCTCGGCTTTCACACCATTGTGAGCGATGCACAAACCTCCCGCTCATTTTCTGCACAGAGAGGAGCATTTGGGAAGGTAAAAGAAATGGAATTATTTCCTTTTGAAGCCCCCAAGGATGCAGCCCCCGCTGCCAACCTGCGGGAACGGGACGAGCCCGCAGAGCGCGGAGGATCCCGGCCACGGAAAAAAAAAACAAACAAACAAAAAAGCACCGAAGAGATTGAGGGGAAAACTTCGCAGAGCCAGGGGTGAGGAGGAGGATTCCTCATTCCCGAAATTATTTAGGGAAGTTGCAGGAGGAGAGGGAAGGGTTCGCAGGCAGCAAAAGGCGGCTGTGAACAGAACCCCAGAGCTGAGCCCGGCACGTCCGTCCCTCTCTTTACACTGCATTAATAACAATTTTATTTATTATTATTATAATATTTAATGTTTTATTCTCCACGTGAAACAACCTCCCTGCCCCGGAGTCCCTCGCTGCAGACACAAACCCAGGCCGGGCCGGTACTGCCTCTCTCAGGTTCGCTGCCCTGAACCGAAAATGCCGATTCTGCCCCGGCATAATTTTTAGTCATTTCTGCATCATTTTTAGTCATTTCCCGCCTTCTCAGGAAGCCGGGCTGGGGTTTCTCATCCCCACCGGGGCCGGATCGCGGCTCCTGGGTGGGTTTGGGAGCCCTGCCCGCCCCAGGGATGCTCCGGGGGGATAATTCCAGCTGGGAGAACAGGCGGGGTGCAGCAGGGATTACTTTCATTTTATTCGAATGAAAACCTATACTCAACCTGAGTCAAAAACAGTCTGATTTTTTTTTTTCTCTCTCTGTCTTGCACATGGAGATGGGAATTTATTTTTTGTAGGGGGAGTCAGGAGCGGCTCTTCCTTGCTCAGGAATAATTCCTGAGACCTTATTACTAAAAAACCCCCAAATCTGGCCGGTTTCAAGCGGTGTTTTCCCAAGCAGAGCCCGGCTGCGGGGTTTTCCAGGCAGGAGCAGGATCCCCGTTTACAGATCCACAAGTCCTCACTTCGTATTTACACAAACATTTGTACACACGCAGGGAAATATTCCAAAATTTCTGCCAGAATAAATGAAAGCAGCAGCGGGGACTGTCAAGGGATGGAGCCAAACGAGGCAGAGCGAGTGTGACACCCGAGATAAAAATTCAACAGGAGCGATTTTTTCACAGCAAATTGCTCTGAAAGTGCCGGGAAAGCAACGCCAGGCACGGGGGAGCCCCGGTGGTTCCTCTCTGAATATGACAAAACCTCACCCCACACGAATATGTATTAGAAAAAAAAAAAAATTAAAATAATTAGCGCGCGAGTCCCGCCCGTTAGAGGCAGCGGAGGTGCCGCTGTAATGAGGGAGGACTCTGCCCGAGGACGGAGTTTATTCACCAAGGGCTTTACGAGCCCCAACTCCTGCTAATTCTGAGCTTGAGAGTGCAGAGGAAGCGAATTAATAATGAATTCAAGAGTCACGCTGAGACTGCGTTGCGCTCAGTTTGGAAATTTGTGCGAGGATGAAGAAAAAAAAAATAGAAAAAAAAAAAAAATAGCCCAACCAGAAAGAAAAGAGCCTAAGAGAATAATTGATTACAGAAATGAAAGCTTAATTCATAAAAGAAAAACATTTTCCATCCATCAACCTGCAACCAGTTAAGTGGAGAGTTTTAAAGAAACTGCAACATGGAGAAGGAGCCAACAGGAAAAAGGAAATGTATGAAAGAATGTAAACTATTCAAGTTTCATAAAGAGGAACAAGTAAACAGTTATTACATGCAAATAATTCCTAACATCACTGCTTTTAATTAATGCGGAGAAGTCAAAATATATCTGACACTGCGTGTGGACATATGAAACCTTTGAGAAAATGCTGCCATATGGCCATAAAAATATCGAGTTCTTATTTGGGCTCCAGTGCAGAACTGAGTGCTTCGATCTGCAGCGTTCGCTGGTGATGAAATGCTGAAATTCTATTTATACCCTCGGAAGCTCAGGTACGGGGAGGGCAGGCAGGGCTCCGTGTTTAACGTTTCCAGGGGATTTATTTCCCTCAAACAAAACGGATTTGTTTGGCAAAACCCGGGAATTGCCGTCCTGCTTTTCCCTGCCACCAGCGTGGGGAAAATGAGCAAAAATCCCCCCCGAGCAGTGCCCGCAGCTCCCTGCCCGTGCCAGCCCTCCAGGCCGAGCTCCGCACTGGGATTATTTCACTTTAAACTCGATTTTCGCTGTTTAAAGTCGAGCTGCCAGGTGGGGTTTGCTCGGGCAGCACCCGTGCGTGATGGGAGAAATTGGGGAATATTCGGGCTGGGGCCGCCTTATTTGTGTTTAAATAGATTTAGAGATATTTAGATATATTTAAATCTGTATTTTATTTTTTTTTCTCCATCTGCACCGCCCGTTCCCGACACCTGGGCAGAGAAGGAGTCCCGGGAGGAGCGAGGCAGAGCTGCCGGCGGGGCCGGGGCTGCTCCCGCATCCTTCCCGCATCCCTCTCATCCCTCGGGGGCTGGGGAGCTTCTCCCGGCAACGAAACCACGATTGGAACAAAATATAGCATAGAATAAAATAAAAATAATAATTCAAAAAATAGAAACCAACAAAATAAAATTTCAAAAAAAAAAATTATAAAAGAAAATATTTAAATTAAAAGGAAAGAAAAATGTTTCTCTCTTTTTTGGTTGTTTTTGGGGGGGTTTTTTTTCCCCTCTAAAAAAAAAAAAAAACCCAAAATAAAAAGGCCAACCATTTCCTGGCCGGTACCTACCCCTGCCGCTTCTCCCAACAAATCTGAGGTCGTTAAATCTCGCTACTTGGTTTTTCATCACGGCAGAGGCGTTGCGCAGCTCCGCCGAGTAATTCTCGTCGTTCCCCGCCATCACCGTGACCACGGTCCCATCGGGGACATCTCCGAGCGCCACGACCTAGGGCAGGGCCAGAGCATTTCAGGCGAAAATTCACCTTCACCCATTCCAACCTGCGCTACGGTTCCCCCCCCTAAACCCGCGCATCAAAAAAAAAACAAAAAACCCAAAGCAAAACCAAAAGCAACCGCGAGGAAGGCTGAGAAAATCGGAGGAGGAAGGGGAAAAGGAGCTCCGAAAGGGTTAAAAGCAGACAGGGGGTGCGCGGGGAGGGGGTGGAGGGGGGGTCAGGCCCCGTCGGAGCAGTCCGAGCGTTTATTTGGTTGGATTCGGGATGAAAAGAACGCGCGGCGGCCGCCAGAGACACCCCGGAGCTCCGCGTCCGGCCCCGGGGAGAACCCCCAGCCCTGCCGGGGGAGCAGCACCCGGAGCCGGGAAAACTCGGCTGAGATCCCCGCTCATCCCTCCGGGCTCCCCTCGCCTCTCCCCGGCCCGGCCCGGTCCCGGTCCCGGTTCCCGCGGGGATGCCCGGCCCGGGGGGGCCCCGGGGAGCCCGGGCAGCTCAGGCCGGCACCGGGGCTTCGGCTGCTCGCTGGATTTTTGGCAGATTAGATCTCCCTTCCCTGCCTCGCTCTCCCTCTCCCAGGAAGGTAATTAACCTCCATCTCATTAAACTTCAAAGTTGCCTGAGAGCTCCTAACTGTACGGAATATCTAAGATGCCGTGACCGCGGGGCAATGCGGAGACTTGATTAAAAATAATAAACTGGGCTATTTGATTAAAAATAATAACCCGCGCTCCCTCGGCGGTGATGTCAGGAGCGATTTAAAGCGAAACGGGGCAGAGGGGGAAAGGGCGAGCGGCTCTCAAGCTCGGTCCCCGGCAGCCGTCGGGGCCCGGGGCTTACCTTGAAGGCGACGGGCAGCGTCTTGTTGCACCTCCAGTGCGACGGCAGCACCGAGCACAAGAAGTTGGGGCTGTCGGTGCGCACCAGCTCGCCGGCGTGGTCGGCCAGGACATCCACGACGGAGCGAACCTCGGGCCGAGCTCGGGCGCCCGGCGCGGGGGCCCCCAGCGCCCCGCTGTTCTCGCCCATCTTACCGCAGGGGAACGCCGTGGACGGGGGAGTGAAGCGCCTGCTGGTGCTCGGGTCTACGGGAATACGCATCACAACGGCGGGCGTCGGGGAGCCGGGCGGGACGGGCGGGCGGGCACCCGGCGGGGCTGGGCGGGCGGCGGGGGAGGCCGAGCCCCGCGCTGCCTCGCTCCGTGCTCGGCGGGGGGAACGGCGGAGCGGGGCCCGTGCGGCTCCGGGGCTCGGTGCCGGTGGGTGCGCAGCTCTCCGTGCCGAGTCCCGGTGCCGTTCCCGGTGCCGTTCCCGGTGCTGGTGCCGGTCCCTGTGCCGGCTCCCGTTGCCGAGCCCGAGCCCCGCTGCCGGCCCCGCCGCGCCGCCCGGTACCGTATTTACAGCCGGCCCCGCGGGGGCGGAGCGTCCGTGACGGACAGGCCGCTCCACCAATGGGAGCCCCGCAGGGGGGCCTGGCCCCGCCCAGCACCGCCGTTCCGAGGGGAGGGGGCGTGGCTATGTGGGAAGGGGCGTGGTTTATCACGGAGAGGGCGCGGTTTCTGTAAAAGAGGCGTGGCCTCCTCAGGACACGCGCACGTCGGGGCTCCGGTGGTTTCTGGCCGCCGCCGCCGGGGAGGTTTTGGGGTGCGGTGGGGCCGGTTTGGGGCCGCAGCCGCGGCTGAGGATCCAGCCCAGCCCTCGGCACCCGGCGCTGCCGCAGCCGCCGCTCCCCGCGGTAACGGGAGCGTGGCGGGGCGGTGGCCGCGGGGACCCCCGGCACTCGCGTCCCCGGCGGGGGATTCGCCTCTCGGCCTGCGCCCAAAACCGCGGCTCCCAAACCTCCTCCTTCTGCCCCCACCAAAATCCTGACCCGCCTCATCGCCGGCGGGCTCGGGACGCCCGCAGCCCCCGGTGGCTCCCCCGGGGCTGCGGCTGCGGGCAGGGCCGGCGGCTCCGGCCGGAATCCGATGGCGAGAAAATTCGCGGCGAGGCCACCGGTTCAACGGGAACGAACACAACGAAGGCGGCGGCTCCCGGCGCCCCGAACCTCGGGGCGGGCGGGGGCAGAACCGGGGCAGAATCGGGGGAGAGGGGGAGGTTTCTGTGCCCGCGCTTCTCCCCGGCTGTTTCCCGGTGCCCGGTTCGGTCCGACGCTGTTCTCAGACCGGCACTGTCCATCCGAGAGGCTGCGGCATTCCCTGTTCCGCGCTGCCTGGTGTGAAACCCAAATTTCCTTAAAACAAACTAAAATCAAGCCCGACACCTTTCCCGGACTCCCCTCTCTCAGTCGTGGACCTTTTCCCTCCGCCAGCCGCGGTGCCTCGAGGGGCGAGCCCGGCCCGGGCTCTGCAAGCCCCAGGAACCCCCGATGTTCCTCCAGAAATAAGCAACAACCACAACAATAATAAATATATATTTTACAAAAAACCAAAAAACGAGGAACGGAGGCTCCCGCCCGGCAGCTCCCGTTAAACCGCGGCAACCACCGGGATCCGCACCGGGACCATCGAGCCTCCACCGGGAGCAGCCCCGAGCCCCGGCAGCCCCGCGGGTCGGGCCGGCCCCCGCCGCTACCGGAGCTCAAATTCTGCCCTTTTTAGGTGAAAGCAGCCGCCGGTTCAGTTCTACTTTTCGCCCCCCGTTCTCCAGCGGGAGGAACCCGCACAAACCCCGGGGCGGGGGCAGAGGCGCGGGCGGGGCCGGCGTTTGCCGGGGGTCGGGCACGGCCCTTCCCGGTGCCCCCCGGTAGCCCCGGGGTGGGCACGGAGGGGTGAACGGGGCGAGGCTGCAGTTCCGCCGTGCGGCCGCTGGTTGGCACCGGGACTCCGCCGGGGCGGGGCGGGACGGGACGGGATGGGATGGATGGGATGGGATGGGAAGGGATGGGATGGGATGCTGACACCCCCCGGGATGCCGACACCCCCTCACCATCCCGACACCTCCCTCCCCGCTGCTTCTCTTGCCCCTCCCGGAGCTGAACCGACCCCCGGGGTTCCCCCGCCTCTGTCCCCGCCCTGCACGACCCTGGCGGTGTCACCTGTCACCTCCCCCCCACCCCAGAGGTCCCCCTGGGAGCCCCGCTCGCCCCTTGGCGTGATTTTGGGTCCATGCAGGACCGAGGTGTCTCCCTGCAGCAGGACCGGCCGTTCTCTGCCTTCACCCATTTACCCAGCGGCTGTGTCACAGCCCCGCCGTTCCTCTGACCCCTTTTCATACCGGGAGCAGCCAGTTAGAGCTGAAAGCCTCACCTGGATTCCTCCAAGCACCGCCCAAGCGCCTCCCGAGTCGCTCCCAGCTGTGCTGGGTACCACGTCCTGCTCCCTTCCCAAAATCTCTCTCTGCCCCCCCTGTTCTCCCCTCAGGGTGACGGGGTGCAGCCTCACCCCACAACCCCCGGCAGGGCCCTGCACTCGCAGCAGTACCAAGATGAGACCCAAACCGCGGAGCTGTGACAAACCAGGCTCCCCAAAACCCCCAAAACTGTCTGCAGACCTCCCGAGCTGCAGAGCCCAGCCAATCAACCCCGTGGCTGCTTCTGCCAGAGGGGCCCGGCCAAGCAAAGCCACCCCAGAGCTCCGGGGACCCACAGAGCTGTACCCAAGGGGGAAGGAATTTTCCTCTCCGTTCGAATTCTGCTTTTCCAACACAGAAAAGCAGAAACCGGCAGCGGAGCTCCCGCTGCTCTGGTCCTCCGCAAACCAGGAGATGTCGACACGTGGGGATTATCCCTCCAGCGCCCTCCCCGCGCTCCCGAGGAGGTTAATAGAGTATCAGACCCAGGATTTGCATGGGCCTCTTGACAAACACTCAAAAGCTACTGTTCGCATCGCGGGGAGGTCAGCAGCTCTTTAAATCATTCCTCGCTGGGATTACTTCCCTTACAGGCTCCTCTGTAGTTTTTAATTCATTTGTGCTGCTCTTTTAGCAGCAGAGCCACTCGTTTTCGAGAGCACAGGCTCATAGGAAGCTTTCTATTAAAAATTCATCGCAAACTCTCAGGAGCTCGGCGCTCAGTAGGGCCAGGCGGGTGTCTGGATCTGTTTTGTAGCTCAGGGAAGGGGATCTGAGAGCAGCACGCAGGGAGGGAGCGTGCAATTCATTCATAAATCAAACAGCAGATGCCGGGGCCGATGGGGTGCACTTGGTGACAATTTTTAACCCCTGAGTGTCACCGCTCGAACGGGCTGGCACGGGGCAGGTCCGGGCTGGGGACAGAGGCTCCTGAGGGAGGAAACTGCGAGGCTCAGGGGGAGGAATGAGGGGGAACTGGGGGAGGAAAAGGCAGAGACTGTCCCTGACATAAATCAGGGAAATCTCATCTTGGGCAGGGAGCAGCTGCCGGAGCGGCCCCAGGAGCTCTGGGGGCTGCCCCGGGCTCTGCTGTGCCCTGGGGTCGGGGATCCCGCACTGGGATCAGCCCCAATCCCAAGTTGCAGTTTGAGGTCTCATCCTGAGCCAGGACATCCATCGTGACCTCTGGGGAGCCGCAGCTGCCCGGTGCCACCTCTCTGTGCCCAGCCCTGGCACCTCAAATCCTCGCTGGGGGCAGCAGGAGGAGCAGCCGGAGTTGCAGACGCTGGCATGGAGTGCTGGCAGCAGAGAAAATCAGAAAATGTTGAGATTCCCACCTGGCTGCCGAGGGCCGGGTTTCATTCAGCAGCATCTGAATGACTCCAAAAGGCTGCGCTGGAGAAATCATCACCAGTGACACCCCTGACAGCTTTGGGGCTCACCTGTGCTCCCACCTGTCCCCCTCTGAGACCTGTGGGTTTTGTTAGCAGCCCTCATCTCCATCAGCATCCCCGACCCACAGCTGCACCACACCGGGGTGGCTCGGGGGGGATCCAGGAGCAATCCCGCTGTCCTCGGGGGATTTGTCACCTCCCCAGGAGCCCCGGGACCCTCTGTCCTTTGGGGATCTGTCACCTCCCCAGGAGCCCCGGGACCCTCTGTCCCTTGGGGGATCTGTCACCTCCCCAGGAGCCCCGGGACCCTCTGTCCTTTGGGGATCTGTCACCTCCCCAGGAGCCCCGGGACCCTCTGTCCTTTGGGGATCTGTCACCTCCCCAGGAGCCCCGGGACCCTCTGTCCTTTGGGGGGATTTGTCACCTCCCCAGGAGCCCCGGGACCCTCTGTCCTTTGGGGGGATTTGTCACCTCCCCAGGAGCCCCGGGGACCCTCTGTCCTTTGGGGGGATTTGTCACCTCCCCAGGAGCCCCAGGACCCTCTGTCCTTTGGGGATTTGTCACCTCCCCAGGAGCCCCGGGACCCTCTGTCCTTTGGGGATTTGTCACCTCCCCAGGAGCCCCGGGGACCGCGGGTGTGGCACAAACCCGGGCGTGCGCAGCGCGCAGGGATCAGACGCGCTTTTCAAAAGCTGCGAAGTGAGTCGGGAGCGAGCACGAGTGCGATTGACGTGAGTGCTGCGGTTGTGAAGTCACGAAAGTGCCATTTTTCATTGTCCGGGCCGCGATTGTGCTCTCCCCGCCAGGAGCAGCACGCTCGGGGCTCACATCCTCTGTGCTATTGATAGCACGGCCGCGCTTTTGGAGCGTGGGTCCCATCTGCCACTTCCACTCCTTCTTAAAAGATCCTAATGACTGTCAGATCCTCTTAGTTCTTAATTAATTTCAGAGTTCGGCTGCAAATAGGAAACAAGGCAGCTTTTGCCCTTACGCATATGAATATTACTGTTCCATTTAATGTGGTTATGGGTGGAATGCTGTTATTCATTCCTGCCTGCAATAAAAGCCACATGTTTTTAAAACTTTGCACTTGAAAAAACTTTTAGGAAAGGAATCAAGTATGTTTTGTATGCATGGCATGAGATAAAAACTGGTCATAAATATTCAAAGAACAGTTAGAGCTTTATGCTTGATTTAAACAAGTGAACAGAGGAGTCCGAGGGTTGGGGCGAGAGCAGAAGGAAAGCCCAAAACTCCTTCAAGAATGTGCTTATGCAGAGAAAAGGAGCCATTCATGCAAAAGTTGTGGAGCACCTAAGGACACCCCATCTCCTCCAAAAATGCCCAAAGGTGCGGAGCACAACTGGAAACACTGGGCTTTGTTCGGAGCTGCTCGGGTTCACGGGAGTTTCTCCCTCTCAGGGCGCTTTGGAGGAGTTTTAGGGAGGGGTGACGCCGCCTCTGCCAGGTCCTGCAGGGAATGAGACACCTCCAGCCTGTCCATTCCCGCATTTCGGGGGCTCCTGGCACCCCAGGAATGACCTTCCCTGGAGCCCAGCACAGCCAAACCCACCCTGAGCGGGGAGGGGACAGAGTGCCAGGCTCCTGTCCCACGGCAGAGCCACCAGACCCTCCAAACCCAAAACGCGACAGGGGGAGAAATTAAAAAAAATTCCAAAGGAAAGAAAAAGGGGAAACGTCTGGATGGTGAAAAGGGGAACCGAGAGGCACATGACGGCCAGAAAAGCACAAGGGGCACAGAAAAACAGGGTTTGAGTTGTGACTGCAGGGAGAGGAGCTGGGAGCAGCTCTGTCACGGAAAGGCTCCCGGGCAGAGCTCCAAGGCGCAGGGAAATCCTCCTGCACGTGCTGAGCCACAGGAAAATGCTGCACAAACTCCTTCGTGGCCTTGGAGAGTCGTGGTGCCTGGGTAAAGCTGGACCCAGCAGCCACTGCTGTCCTGGTGGGCTGGGAAATCCAACTCCCGTCCCTGGAGGGAGCCAGGAGCTGCCCGGGAGAATTTTGCGGTGCTGGTCCCACAGCCTGGCCCGAAGTGCTGGGATGATTCTGGGTGTAAAGCAGGAGCAGCGCCGCTGTTTGAGGATCCTGCAGGACACAAACACTGGCCAGGGACGTGCCTGAGCCCCACGGGGTGAGGCAGCTGTGCAAAGTTCCCTTTGGGGAAGCCGAACGTGAGGAGAGAAAGTGACCCCGGGGGAACACGATCCCACAGGCTCAGCTCCATCCCGAGGCCTCCCTGTGGGCTCTGTCCCCTCTGTCCCTCTCTGCTCCCCTCCCCAGGAGGCTCTGGCAGCTGCCTCAGACGCTGCTGGTGTCAGACAGGGAACTCCAGTTTCCCTTTTGCCTCGGGTCTCGCGGAGGTCACGTCTGTGCAGAAGCAGCTTCACAGGCCGGGCAAACGCTGCCCAGTTCTGCTGAACTCCTCTGTGGGACACCAGAACGGCCACAGGAACCCAGACTGGTGGCCCTGAGGGCACCCCCTGCTCCCAGACCCCCCCAGGCTGTGCGGGGCCCCTGTGCACTGGGGCTGAGCTGTCCCACCAGGACTGACCCCAGGGCAGGGGAGAAACCTCTGGGCTGAACGTCCAAAGCCCCTCCTGAACCATCCCCTGGCTGCAGCTGGAGAGTT
Organism: Acridotheres tristis; assembly: GCA_037013685.1. Lineage (NCBI taxonomy): Eukaryota > Metazoa > Chordata > Aves > Passeriformes > Sturnidae > Acridotheres > Acridotheres tristis. Next base: position 973,576 of record CM072910.1, on the reverse strand, counting down.
CCCCCCACCCCAAACCTCAGCCTGTACCTGTCACACCATCTTTGCCAGGTTAATCTGCTTTTTTTTGCCCTTATTCACCACTTTGACTCTCAGAATAACCCCGGGGATGTGGTTTCTGCTCTGGGTGGGCTCTGGGTTTTGCTGCTTTTGCTCCTTCCTCAGATTGCTTTTTCCTGTATAAACGGTTTTTTTTCAGATCCACCTTTCCAAGAAGACTCTCCTGGAAGTGACTTTGCCCATCAATAAGCCTGGAGCTCGTAGAGCAGCTCCCAGAAATCCTCTGGGAGGGCTCAGCCGACATTTACACATCCCCTTAGGCCCAGACAAATCCCCAATTTGGGGGAATTAGTCACAGGCTATAAACGAGGCAGGAGGTGCCTTTCTGGTTTCTGGCTATGAACTGAGACAGCTCCAGCTCGCTGTTATTTAGGGCAGCTCTTAATTCACTCTTTGCTCCTCATCCTCCAGCTTGGAAAGGGAGCTCATCCCCGGCGCTCATCGGCGTGAGCTCATCTGGGCTTTTGCAGAAGTTTCTTATAAAAGTTCCTACGCAAGCAGGAGGTGCCTGGGTCAGCTGGCTGCCACCACGGGAGGCTCCTCAGCCAGCCCAGACACGGCCTGGGAAGTCACAGAGGCTCTGGAGCAGTTTGGGGCTGGCCATGGGAAATGGAGAACTCGCCCAGACAGAGCTGGAGCAGCTCTGGGTCTCCCACGGGCACAGAGGGGATCTGGGCTGGGAAAATTCAAATTCGCAAATTCAAAAAAAACCCACAAATTCAGCGAGCCCTGACCGCCCCCAATCCCGTACCTGCCCACCCTCCAAAGTGGCTGCTTGGAAAGGGAGGTTGTGGTTTTCCCCCCGAGGCGGCTCTGGGGAAGGCCCTGGCAGAGCAGGGGAGATGGTTTGGGTTGGGGTGACCTCAAACCCACCCAGTGCCACCCCCCACTGTCCCAGGGTGTCCCCTCACCTCCCCCAGGGACCAGGACTCAGCCCGCCGTGTTTTCCAAATTCTATAGAAAAAAAAAAAAAAAATTTAAATCTCTCTACTTTTCCAAACTGACTCTGGGCTAATTAAAAAAAAAAAGCTGCTCAATCACAGGGCTCAGGGTAATTGGGCACAAAATCCCAGTAAAACACGGAGTGGTGAGAGGGAGCTGCAGAACCCGGGCTGGGGTTTGGAGCAGCACATCTGATTTAACCTTTAGGTTCCCTGGCTGGCATTTCCCCTGCCCTAAGGAGGGAAAAGAGCTCAGCCTTTCCCAAATCCCGCTCAGGAGTTAATTCCTGATCCAAGTCACCGAAATCACCGTGCCCTGCCCCTGAATTATCCCCAGCACACACTCCCAGTTTAAAGGGAAGCAGCAGAGCCCTTGGCTGGGATTTAATCCTTGCCAGGCTGCGAAGAAAAAACTTCCCCGGTTTTTCCAGGGATCCAGAGCCCCAATCCCAGCTCCAGCATCCTCCTGCACCCCCCTGGCACGCAGGGAGAGACATTCCCTAAAACATTTCCTAAAGCGACACACAAAGGAATGGAAGCAGGGAATTCGGGGTTGAGCCGAGCTTCCTCCGCGGCTCTTTTTGGTTTCTTTTTAAATTTCTTTCTTTTTTTTTTTTTTTTTTTTAAATCCCGCCGGGATATTCCCGTGTGCCAGTCGGGAATGCTCCCGGGAATAACCCGCGGAGATTCCAGAGCCGCTCCCGAGGTTTTCCTGCGGGAAAACTCCTCCAGCTGAGGGACAACACCTGGAGGATGCTGCGCCCGGAGCGAGGCTCATTAACTAATTAATTATCCTTTAATGAGCAGCCCAGCGCGGGCCGTGGTGTTTGTCACAGCCGCTGTCCGTCTGTCTGTCCCCTGGGACAGCCGGGCTGTGCCGCTCGCGTCCTTCCCGCCCTTCTGATTTTGGGGTTTTTTAGGAGTTATTTTAACAAAAACCACGCAAATCACAGCCCGGGATTGGGGACACGTACAGGGGGGAAAAGCAGCCCTGGAGCCCGAAATCCCAGGAGAAAAGAGCCTTGGAAGGGATTTCCTCCTGGCTGGGGCACAAATCCCTCGTGGGACGGGAATCCTTTTGGGATGTGAATCCTTTTGGGATGGGAATCCTTTTGGGATGTGGATCCTTTTGGGATGGGAATCCTTTTGGGATGGGAATCCTTTTGGGATGGGAATCCTTTTGGGATGTGGATCCTTTTGGGATGGGAATCCCTTTTGGGATGGGAATCCTCCAGGGATGTGAATCCTTTTGGGATGGGAATCCTTTTGGGATGGGAATCCCTTTTGGGATGTGAATCCTTTTGGGATGTGGATCCTTTTGGGATGTGGATCCTTTTGGGATGGGAATCCCTTTTGGGATGGGAATCCCTTTTGGGATGGGAATCCTTTTGGGATGCTCCTGCCTGGGATGATGGCACCATGCAGGGGGGCAGGAGGTCCCTTCCAGTGTCACAGGGATCCCTGCACCTCCCCACGTGGAAATTCAAAGCCTGGAGCCTCTGGAATCCAAACCCACACCACAGAGTTTGCTGAATAAAAGCCCAATTTTCTGTGTCTCCCTTCCCAATTGAGGCCTATTTCTTTTTTATTTTAATCTCTCCCTTGTCCTCCTATTTTGGTTGTTTTTATATTTTACTTTACAATAGCCTGAGTAATACATTCCTCATGTTCCAAAGGCCCTCGCTGCTTCCAATGGGAATGGAAAATCATTGTTTCTGCTTTATTTTCCCTTTTCTTTTTTTTTTTTTTCTTTTTTCCCTTTTGATACATTTACGTTGTGGAAAATAACCCTGGATCACAGAAGTGTCAGCTGCACCATTGTCTTGAAGACAATAAAAATAATAGTAATAGTAATAATTTAATTCATTTTAGAGATGAGGAAGAGGAGGATAAAGGCAGTGCCTGGAGACCAGCACCCTGATTTTTTGGAAGCCTCCCAGGGTGGATGCTGATGTCGTGCAGGGATATCAGGAGGATTCTCTCCATTCCCCCTTTCCGTGCAGCAGGAATGTGCAGGATGGAGCTGCCCCCAAAAAATCTCTGCACCCCCCCACTGGATGTGCCCAGAAAGGCAAAGCCAAACTGGGGCTGGGGCTGTGTCCCCCAGAAAGCCCCGAGGGACTGGGATGAACATCCCGGGATGTTTTGCTGCGCTCACCCGAATCCAGCCGGGCAGGAGAAGACACTGAGCTCCTTAAAGAAAACAAAGATTTCTTGTCCTAATCCTAAACAAATGTTCCACCATTTGGCCACGTTCCAGCCTTGGTGCAATCATTTAATTCTCCCCCATTTAATAAAAAACGATGTCTGAGACAAAGATGTTTATTGCTTTTATGAGTTCCTATTTGTGTGGAAATTGCAGACGAGACGTGAGATTTCTGCTGCTCGCCGGCTTTTTATTTTTAAACAAGCGACTTAAACCCCGACGTTTCTTCATCTGGCTCAGGCAGGGAGAAGGAGAGATTCAAAAGAGCCCTGCAAATGGTTTTTATAAACTCCTCTTCTTTCCTTGCCATGGGACTGCCTTTCATTAAGCGCAGGGAGTACAAAGGACACGGTGTGGTGCCACCGGCTCCGAGCAGAGGGCAGGGACAGGGACCTGGTGCTCCGGGGTGGGTTTGGGAAATCCAGGCTGGATTTTTCCTTTTCCCCTCATCCCCATCTCATCCACAACTCCGTTCCCCATTTCTGGAATGTCCCAGGCCAGGCTGGACCCCCAGGGGCTTGGGGCAACCTGGGGGAGTGGGATGGGTGCTGCCATGGCAGGGCTGGGCTTGAAATCCCTTCCCTCCCAAACCATTCCAGGATTCCCCAGTTCCACCCCCGGCTCCTCCTGCTCAGAAGGGAACTCAAAGGTGGCATCAGGACCCCAAAATCCATCTCAGCAGGACACAGAACCCTCTGCATCCTCAAAGCCGGGCCCAAAATTCCGGGCTGTCCTGCTGGGCTTTGCTTTTTCCCCCGCGTTTTTTCCTCCACTTGTCTGGAGCCTCCCAGCCCGGCTCGGGGTCTGCGTGCCCGGAATGTGGGGATTGGAGGGTTCCTCTTCCCCAGGAGCTGCTGGGAATTAGGATTGAGCAGAAACCAGGCAGCACGTGCAGCAAAATAAACAGCTCTGGCTGCAGGAAGGGCACCAGGGAAGGTGGAGAGGAGGAGGAGGAGGAGGAAGGCAATGGGTACAGCTGAGCTCCTGCTCAGCACAAATGACAGGAATCCATTAGTAAATATATATATTTTTAAGTAATAAAACCAGGAATCCATTATTAAATATATATCTATTGAAGTAATAAAACCAATCTGTAACGAAGAAATAAAATAATCATGACTGAGAACAGGCACAGCCTGAGGGCTTCTCCTCATCCTCACGTGAGCTACAAAATCAACCTTCACCCTGAAACTTCTCATCCTGCCCCTTCCAAAATGGGGTTTTTCCCCCTCATGTGGGGATTTAAATCAAAGTGCTGCTGGTCCCTGCTGCAGCCAGGGCTGAGGCAGTTGCAGGGCTCCAGCCTGCCGGGTTTTCCATGGGAATTCCAGGGATGGCTCCAGTGGGGCAGTGCCAGCACACCAGGGTGGTTAATGAGGGCAGAGGCATGGACATCCCTGAGGATTTAGTACCCAAAATTCCTGCCTGAAGGAGGAGGAAGCTCCAGAGGGATTGGAGGCTCCAAAGCTGCTTTAAGAGCCCAGGGCTGGCCAGGGCAGGACCTTCTGCCCGAGCCACGAGGCCACAAAGTCACATCCCTGCCCCGGCGTGCCCGGAGCCATGGGAAAGCAGGCATGTGATCCCTGAGCTCCCAGTGCTCCCAGTGCTCCCAGTGCTCCCAGTGCTCCCTGTGATGGCTGCATCCCCGGGTCACGGCCCAGCAATAACCCCTGGCTGTGTCCGAGGCGCTCCCGGCCGGCGCCAGCAGCTCTGGGAACGCCGGGGCCGGGCACAAAGCCAGCCTTGTGACCCCCCAGAGCCCGGAGCAGGGATTGGCCACGGGATGGCTCCATCCATCCCACATCCACCCATCCACCCCCCAATCCATCCCACATCCACCCATCATCCACCCATCCATCCCCCAATCCATCCCCCAATCCATCCCACATCCACCCATCATCCACCCATCCATCCCCCAATCCATCCCACATCCACCCATCATCCACCCATCCATCCCACATCCCCCAATCCATCCCCCAATCCACCCCTCAATCCATCCCACATCCACCCATCCATCCCTCAATCCATCCCCCAATCCATCCCACATCCACCAATCCATCCCTCAATCCACCCCTCAATCCATCCCACATCTACCCATCCATCCCACATCCACCCATCCATCCCCCAATCCATCCCCCAATCCATCCCACATCCACCCATCCATCCCACATCCACCCATCCATCCCCCAATCCATCCCACATCCACCCATCCACCCCTCAATCCACCCCCCAATCCATCCCACATCCATCCATCCATCTATCCCTTAATCCATCCCTTAATCCATCCATGGATCCTTCCATCCATCCACCCGTTTATCCATCCATCATCCATCCATGAATCCATGGATCCTTCCTTCCATCCATGGATCCATCCAACTCCTCAGTCCATCCATGGATCCATCCAACCCCTCAATCCATCCATGGATTCACCCATCCACTCATTATAAATCCCTCAATCCATCCCACATCCACCCATCCATCCATCCATCCATCCATCCATCCATCTCTCAATTCATCCATCCATCCATCCATCCATCCATCCATCCCACATCCACCCATCCATGGATCCATGGATCCTTCCATCCATCTCTCAATTCTTCCATCCATCCATCCATCCGTCCATCCATCCATCCATCCCTCAATCCACCCCACATCCATCCATCCCTTAATCCATCCATGGATCCATCCATCCATCTCTCAATTCATCCATCCACCCATCCATCCATGGATCCACCCCTCAATCCACCCCACATCCATCCATCCCACATCCACTCATCCATCCCCGGATCCATCCCCGGATCCATCCCCGGATCCATCCCCGGATCCATCCCGGGTCAGGGCAGGGCAGCTCGGGGCGGTCCCGGCTCTTTTCTCTGCCTGACCCAGTGGGGCACAGCCCTGCCCCATTTCCCCCCGAGTTTGGCACATTTGGGGCATTTCCCAGCCCAGCGTGGCCAGGAGGTGCCCCCGGGGCTGAAGCCACTTCCAACCCCCGGGAGGGGAAAGGCTGAAAATGCCCCAAACCTCAATTCACGCCCGGAGCGCGGGGAAATTCGCTTCCCTTTTTGGGGTTAAACGCGTCTGAAAGAGCGCGGGGAGCGCCCAGCCCTGCCCCACCCCCAGCCCGGCCGCCGCTCTCGAGCAAAACCAAACACATTTCTGGCAGAAAAGGGGAATTTCTGTCATTTCTGTGTCTGGGCTGAGGGTGCACAGTGCGAGGGCGGCTCCAGCCGCGGCGGCCGAGGGGCAGCGGGCACAGCAGGCAGGGCAGGGGTCAACTCGGGCACCTCAAAACCCTCAAAACCCCCAGTTTTAACCCCCAAAAGTGGGGCGGGATCCTTGGCAGGATCAGAGACACCAGGGGTGACAAAACCCCTCCCTCACACCCCGGGAGGGTTTGTGCAAAACACGAAAATAACGAGCCTGGATGGCGGAGGAAAGGAGGGAATTTCTCATCCCACACTCCTGCTTTGACGGCCTGATCCACGGGGCTCCTTGTCCTTTTCCATTTTAAAATCCACAGCAGAAGGCTGGGAACATTTTTGGGGTGTGGTCACAAAAAAGTAGAAAGTTTTAAAATGTATTATCATATTTTTTATTATTATTATATATAATTTTATTATTATTATATTACAACTGATATTTTATTATTATTGTTATTATTATTATTTTCATGGAATTGTGGAAGGGACACCTCGAGTGACCCAGAGCCTTCTTATGGTGCTTAAATATATAAAACCACACATGCACGAGCAATATATAACTATATAACTATATAACTATATAACTATATAACTATATAACTATATAACTATATAAATATATAAATATACAAATATATAAATATATAAATAGATAAATAGATAAATAGATAAATAGATAAATAAATAAATAGATAAATATATATAAATATAAAAATATATTGATTTATTCCTGTCTGCCTGTCCCCAGCCCCTGGGCACGCTCCTTCTTTTCTCACCACGCTTTTTTTGGGTCTTGATTTCTTTTAATTTTTTTTATTTTTCCCCCCCTTTTTTGTCATTTTGGTGACACTTTCCTAGCAAGAACTCAGCCGAGCTGCGGCGGAAGCAGCGCTTGTCACCGAGGCGGTGGCAGGTGCCACCAACCACAGCTTGGCTACCAAGAACCTGCGTTTGGCCAGGAAACCTCAGGGTCTCTCCGGGAAAAACGAAAAAAAAAAAAAAAAAATCCCCCTTAGGGTGGTTTTTAATTTTTTTTTTAGGGGGGGGAAAGGGGAAGGCGCGCGGAGAGGAAGAGGATGGGGGGAAGCGCGGCTCGACTTAAAGCGCAGACCGTGGGAACCTCCTGCAGACGTGCGGTTTGTGTCCCCGAGCTCGGGGACTCTCTCGTGTCTTCGCTGCCGCCGGGTGAGTCACAGGCACGGCAAGACAAGGGAGGAAAAGGAAGAAACCAGACCGAAAAAAAAAAAAAATTAGTAAAAAAAAAAAATTATTAAAAAATAATACTCCCCGCAGCGGTAATTGGTGCATCAGAGGCTGATCTTTTTACAGCTTAAAGCTCCATAAAGAGATTTTTATATTTTTTATTCTCCTCTTCAAACAGAATATAATGTTCCCTGCCTGAAAAAAAAAAACAATTCAAAGTTCTTCTCTACAGCGGGACCCCCTGGGAGGGACTGGAGGGTCCCCGGGGGGACCCTTGGGTGACACCGGGAGGGGCCGGGACCCCCATCCCCACCCCAGGGTGGGACCCTGGAGCTCCCAGCCCCGGCCTGGGGCTCCCCCAGGAGCAAAACTCGGTCCCTGACCCCGGGGTTGGAGCAGAGGAGGGGGAAGCGCACACCCAGGGTTTGCAAAAACCTTTTCCTTGGAGTCTGAATTTCCCTGCAGAGGGATCCAGCAGCGAGGGAAACTGAGGCACAAGGCGCGGATTATTTAAGGCTGAGCCGGAGCCACTCAGCCTCAGGTCGGGGTGGCGTTTTTGGGGATGGAAATGCCCGTTTGGGGTGAAAAATGCCCATTTGGGGTGAAAAATGCCCATTCCTGGCTGTGCCGATGCCCTCGGGTGTGAGCTGTGACCCTCGGAGCTGCTGTCACCCCCCTGGTCCCCCCTGCAGGCTCCCAGAGGAGCCGGGGGTGGCTCTTCCTGGGGACAGCGTCACTCAAAGCCACCCACGGGCACTCAGGTGGGTGCTGCTGACGCACCCAGGGGTGCAGGAGGTGCTGGGGGGGCTCCCACCACCCCCCAAAGCTCCGGAATAGAAATGCTGAATTCTTGTCATCGGCTCTGAATCAGGTCGGAGGGGCCCCGCTCGCAGGTGACTCAAGCCGGGAAGGGAAAAACATCTTAAAAATAAATCACAGAGCCGCGTTTGACTCGGTTTTTTTTGGGGGGGGTACAGGGCAGGCTGGGGCCACGTGCGGTGATGGTGACAGCGGTGACAATGGGTGACAACAGCACAGAGCCAGGGCCGGGGGCAGCGAGCAGGACAAATCCACCCCAAATCCAATTCCTCCCAGTTCCTGAGAGATTTCGAGAAGTGCGAGAGAGCACATCAAGGATCCAAACCTCAAAAGCAGATCAGAAAGGGAGAAAAAAAAAAATTAAAAATTACAGCAAGGTTTGGGCTGGGAGGAAACGCTTCGTTTCGGGCACCGACTTTTCTAAGGTTTCAGTGAGGAAAGTCGCGACTCGCAGGGGTGAAGTTACTTCCCCACAGCTGTCGCGACAGCCTGAAGGGAAATGTCAACTCTCCCCAGCACCCTGAGGGGCTGGAGCTGCACATCCCGCTGGGCTTGGGCCACTCTGGGGACCCTGGGGACCCTCGGGAACCTTGGGGGACCCTCGGGAACCTTGGGGGACCCTCGGAGACTCTGGGGGACCTTGGGGGACTCTGGGGGACCCTCGGGAACCTTGGGGGACCCTCGGGGACCTTCGGGGACCCTCGGGGACTCTGGGGGACCCTCGGGGACCCTCGGGGACAGCGGTGGCGGTTCAGGCTCTTGGAAGGATTCGGAAGTTGGCGGCTGCTGAACTCGGCAGGAACCTGCGGTGACACCGGCAGGGCTCGAGTCCCTTTAGCAGTGACCCAGATAAGAGATGTGAAACCAGCCCGGAGAAGGGCCCGGGGCTGCGGGGAGCCCCTGCCCACATTTGGGGTGTCCCTCGTGGGTCACCAGACCCACCTGGAGGTGTCTGTACCCCAAAACCGCCCGGGGTTCTCTGTGGGGAGCAGCGCAGGGCTCGGCTCGGATCCCCTCCCACCCCAGCACCTCCCGCTCTGTCCCGCAGGAAGCTCAGAAAGGAGATTTATTTTCCCCCCAAAAATCGAGCAGACGGAGCCGCTGCACGAAACCATCACACCCTGGGACGGGGAGATCCCAAAATCTCCGCTTTTCCCGGCCCTGCTCCCGCAGCACCCAGGGGAAGTTGGAGCCGTCCTGGGGAAGTCGCCGCTGGCTTGGGGGGGGGAATGATTCGGTTTTCCCTCATTTCCCGGTGCTGGAATCCCTTGGATGCGGTCCCAGACCCCTGGATGCGGTCCCAGACCCCCCTGGATGCGGTCCCAGACCCCCAAAATGCAGGTGGAGGTGTTTGGACCGGCCTAGAGGGTGAGAGAGAGAAAGAGAGAAAGGGAGGAACAAACCCCAAATCAGCAGCGGTTTTACAGGGGAAAGCAAAAGGAGAAAACACGGCGAAATAGGGGGAGAAAACCAGACAAAACTCTACAAAATGAGAGGTTTTGGTGGTTCCCCAAAGCAAGAGGCACCACGAGCCGGGTGTCCCTGCCCCTCCCGTGGCACCCAGAGCATCCCAGGGCTGTTCCCATCCCCGGGGAGCTGCAGGGATCAGGATCCCAGCAGAGCGAGGCTGAATTTGAAGCTTCCCGAGCCCAAATCACGGCAGATCCAGTTCCCAGCTCCTGCCTGGGGTGGATCCCAGCCGGGGGCTGCGGCTCACGGAGGTTTTTTCCCCCTCAGCAGCACCGGAGGAGCCGCTCCGCAGGAATCTCATAAACTCCTCCAACCGCGGCCGGAGCGTTTCCTCGATCGCCAGCCCCACACTTTTCATTAGGAATTACTTATTAAAGAGCCATTAAAACCTCCCGAGGTAGCGAGGGCTTTATGAAGGCGTCGGCAGTGAGCTGCATCCGCGGGCTCCGCGCTTCTTGTGCCACTTAAAATTCAAAGTTCAGCGCTTGAAAATCCGGCCCGGCAAAGAGCACCGGGTATCACCGAGCAGGGAATCAGGGGATGTTCCTGGGAAGGGTTTGCATCCCGATTTTCCAGCTTTTTCTTCCTCGGTGGCCCAGCTGTGGCTGCCCCTGGATCCCTGGCAGTGCCCAAGGCCGGGCTGGACATTGGGGCTGGGAGCAATTTGGGACAGGGGTCTCAAATTTGGAGGGGGTGGATTGGGATGAGCTTTAAGGTCCTTTCCCACTCCAACCATCCCATGATGTGATTCCAACCACGCCATCAATTCCAGCAGAGTGGATGAAGAGCAAACTGATGCTCAGTTTGTTACATTGCTCAGGAAAAGGGATCTGTGAGGATCGAGGCGTTTGTGACACGTTAAAAGCAAGGAAGGGAATGAATTCTTCCCTGGAATAAATGGAGCTGCAGCACGGTGTGGAAACAAACCCAAACCAAGCCCAAACTTATCCCAGACCGGGCTTAAACCTCCCAAATCCTCCTCTCACCCTAAAGCACAAACCTCAAACGAAAAACCCAATTTACAGGAGCCTTTCTCCCCGTGCCAAGCAACCCAAAGCGCAGCAAGGAGAAACCTCAGCGGGATGATTTCGGTTCTGCCGGGCTGTGCCGTGCCCTGAGTGATTGTGCCCAAAGCGGTGCCGCTGTGGCCGAGTGGAGGATGGAGAGGTCGCGGCTGCTGCTGCGCCTTTCCCTGCATGGGGTTTCACGATCCGGGAGTGACCACAGGATTTCAGGAGTGACCACAGGATTTCAGGAGCAGCGCTGCCCGCTAATGGCTCTGGTGTGCTCGGGCTGCCACCACAATTTCCCCTCCTCGGAGCTGGCATTTGGCTGCTCTGCCCCCAAGGTTCTTCCTCGGGCTTGCGGCGAGATGGAAATCCGGATTTCCCCCTTCCCTGATCTCCGGGATTTCTGCAGCCTGGAGGAGGACACGGCCCTGCTCTGGGAATCCCTGGTGACAGCACAAGCCACCCCCGGTGTCCCCGTTCTGCAGCCAAGGGAAACTGAGGCACGGGCAGGGAATGGCCCAAGGTCACCCCAAGGTGAGCTGCACCCGGGAAAACACCAAAAAAAAAAAAAAAAAACCGGGGAAAACAGAGCAAAAACGGGGAAAGTGGAGCTGCTCTTGAAGAAAAGCAAACATTTTAACAGCCCAAAAGCACAGGTGAGCCAGGGAAAGCCCCTTCAGAGCTGGCAAATGGAATCATTCTGGAATCCCAAATTTCGGAACCCCAAATTTCGGAACCCCAAGCCGCCAGCCCCGGCAGAGGCTGCAGGGATCCGTCCCCACGGAGCTGCCTCGCTGCTTTTCCTTTAACCAAACCCCTTCCCTTTCTGCACGGAGCTGTTTCTCCTCCTAAAATCCCGCATTACATCGAGAGCGTTTTAAAGCGTCTGCAGGGGAGGCCTGGCTGCGGTTTCAGGGCATTTTCTGTTTAACTTGCATTAAAGTGTAGCAGAGTTACAAGTGCATTAGCGGTCCTGCTCCCAAATTGCTGCTGTAACCTCTGGCCCCGGCCAATCCATCTTGCTGACACCCATTAAAATGAGCTCATGGTGCCGTTTTTATGGCCGGATTAAGTGGGGGATCTGCAGCCCGCGCGGTTGGGCGAGGGCGTCGCGCTGCTAATGATTCCTTTATTGATCTTTAATGATTTCCTACATTAGCACAAGCAGCATTAGCCCCGGCAGCAGCTCCTGCCGGGTGATTCACTGCAGCAACCCGCCACGGCACGGCTGCACCTTCCTGCTTTGTGCCAAGGAACGGGGAAAGGGCACAATTCCATGCCCTGGTTTCCCACCGGGGGCTGGGGGTCTGCCCCAAACCCTGCAGGACAAATGCAGCAGCACCGGGATTTACCCAGAGTGGCCACAAACCCTTCCCTGAGGTTGCCACCAGCACGCCAGCGATGGGAAAGGCCCCAGGGTGTCACCTGAGGTGCTGGAGAACGGGGCTGGGAGGGCACAGGGGCTGATTTGGGGACCCTGATGAAGTGTCCTAAAGATGCTCCAATTCCACCACCCCACAGGGCTGCTGGGGCTTTCGTGTGGCTTCTCTGAGTGTCCCAAAAACTCAGGTGCCACCAGGTCCCCGAGGAGCCACCGCAGGCGGGGCCCTCCCCGAGCAGCACCCAGGAGCTCTGGGCGATCTCGGAGCCTACAAAAAGTCCTAGAAAAAGCCTGGGACAGAGGAGCCGCCTAAACAAATGAGGCTGCCGGGAGGAGCAGCCAAAAAAAGACAAACGGTGGCTCTAAACAAATAAACAAAGCAAAGCAGGAGCTCGTTTGCATCCCTCAGCCCTCAGCCCGACCGCAGAGGATATTCTGGGCTGACACCTGGACTGAACCCGCGCCCCCAACACCCCAAAACCCTCCCCAAAGTCCCATCCCATGAGATTCCCATTCTCCTCCCATGAGATTCCCGTTCCCATCCCCTGGGATCCCGTTCCCACCCCGGGGCACCCCGGCCCAGCGCGGGGCTTTGTCTCCCTCTAGTGCGCTCTGCGGGCTCGGACAGGACACACGGACAGGGACACACGGACAGGGACACACGGACAGGGACACAGGGACAGGACACACGGACAGGGACACACGGACAGGGACACACGGACAGGATACACGGACAGGACACACGGACAGGGACACACGGACAGGGACACAGGGACACGGACACACGGACAGGACACAGGGACAGGACACACGGACAGGATACACGGACAGGACACACGGACAGGGACACAGGGACAGGACACACGGACAGGACACAGGGACAGGACACACGGACAGGATACACGGACAGGACACACGGACAGGGACACAGGGACAGGACACACGGACAGGACACAGGGACAGGACACACGGACAGGATACACGGACAGGACACACGGACAGGACACATGGACAGGGCACAGGGAATGGTGCCCTGGCACAGGGAATGGCGCCCTGGCACAGGGAATGGTGTCAGGGCACAGGGAATGGTGTCCGGGCACAGGGAATGGTGTCAGAGCACAGGGAATGGTGTCAGAGCACAGGGAATGGTGCCCGGGCACAGGGAATGGTGTCTGGGCACAGGGAATGGTGTCAGGGCACAGGGAATGGTGTCAGAGCACAGGGAATGGTGTCCTGGCACAGGGAATGGTGTCCGGGCACAGGGAATGGTGTCAGGGCACAGGGAATGGTGTCAGAGCACAGGGAATGGTGTCAGAGCACAGGGAATGGTGTCCGGGCACAGGGAATGGTGTCCGGGCACAGGGAATGGTGTCCGGGCACAGGGAATGGTGTCAGAGCACAGGGAATGGTGTCCTGGCACAGGGAATGGTGTCAGGGCACAGGGAATGGTGTCAGGGCACAGGGAATGGTGTCCTGGCACAGGGAATGGTGCCCGGGCACAGGGAATGGTGTCAGAGCACAGGGAATGGTGTCAGAGCACAGGGAATGGTGTCAGGGCACAGGGAATGGTGTCTGGGCACAGGGAATGGTGTCAGAGCACAGGGAATGGTGTCAGGGCACAGGGAATGGTGTCCTGGCACAGGGAATGGTGTCCGGGCACAGGGAATGGTGTCAGGGCACAGGGAATGGTGTCCGGGCACAGGGAATGGTGTCAGGGCACAGGGAATGGTGCCCGGGCACAGGGAATGGTGTCAGGGCACAGGGAATGGTGTCCGAGCTCTCTGCCACCTCCTGAGGGCACCCCCAGTGTGTCCCCTGCGGTGACACAGCCCCTCCCACCCTGTCCCTGCTGTGCCCTGTCCCCCCGCAATCCCGGCACAGGGCCTGGTGATCCCTGCCTGGCAATCCGCGGGAATATCCATTATTCATCTATTTGTCTATTATTCATTTATTCGCTGGGAATCTGGAGGCAATCACCCCGGCACTCGTGGTCATCCTGCTGTAAAAGCATTTCTGAGGCTCTTCCCTGCCAACACGAACTTGTCTCCCTGCTTTAAAATAACATTAATGAGCCATTACAGGGCCGGGCTCTGCTGCCCTGCGCGGGTCCTGCAGCGATTCGGAGACTGATTAAACTCCTTAATGAGCTCATTAATGAGGGGTGGGATGGGGAACGCGAGGTTCTCCACTCTCGGCTCCCCGGGAGATGGGAGTGCCTTAAAATCGAGTGACAGCCCCAGGAAGGGCCAGGAGAAGCCACCAGGGCTGGGCCAAAGGGTGACATCGCCTGGGAACCCCAGGACAGCGAGTGCCCGCCTGGCACTGCCACCCCCCTGCCAGGCTGAGCCCAAACCCCGAGCCCGGTTTGGGGACAGGGACCGGCTCCCGGCAGCCTCCCAGCCCTGCTGGCCCCTGTCACCACCCCAGGGCGGTTCTGTCCCCGCTTCCCCTCGCCCTGGCCCCGCGGGTGTCACCGCCCGGGGGCTTCCCAGGCAGGCTTTGGGCACAGCCCCTCTGCCAAGGGCTCCTCCCTCACCCTGGCACCGGCCCCAGCTGGGCAAGGCCACCACGGGGCCACCAGGAGCCCCAAAACCCGTCCTTGGTCACGGGCGGCCGAGGGGACAGAGCCGGAGGTGGTTCATGGCTCAACCCCCCCCCCGCTTCTGCTTCAGCTCCTCCCCACCCCTGGGGTCACAGCCCCGTCCCCACCCCTGGGGTCACAGCCCCGTCCCCCTCCCTGGGGTCACAGCCCCGTCGCCCTCCCTGGGGTCACAGCCCTGTCCCCATCCCTGGGGTCACAGCCCCGTCCCCACCCCTGGGGTCACAGCCCCGTCCCCCTCCCTGGGGTCACAGCCCCACCCCTGGGGTCACAGCCCCGTCCCCATCCCTGGGGTCACAGCCCCGTCCCCATCCCTGGGGTCACAGCCCCGTCCCCCTCCCTGGGGTCACAGCCCCGTCCCCATCCCTGGGGTCACAGCCCCATCCCTGGGGTCACAGCCCCGTCCCCATCCCTGGGGTCACAGCCCTGTCCCCATCCCTGGGGTCACAGCCCCATCCCCATCCCTGGGGTCACAGCCCCGTCCCCACCCCTGGTGTCACAGCCCCTTCCCCATCCCTGGGGTCACAGCCCCTTCCCCATCCCTGGGGTCACAGCCCCTTCCCCATCCCTGGGGTCACAGCCCCTTCCCCCTCCCTGGGGCCACAGCCCCGTCCCCATCCCTGGGGTCACAGCCCCGTCCCCATCCCTGGGGTCACAGCCCCGTCCCCATCCCTGGGGTCACAGCCCTGTCCCCATCCCTGGGGTCACAGCCCTGTCCCCATCCCTGGGGTCACAGCCCCGTCCCCATCCCTGGGGTCACAGCCCCGTCCCCATCCCTGGGGTCACAGCCCCGTCCCCACCCCTGGGGTCACAGCCCCGTCCCCACCCCTGGGGTCACAGCCCCATCCCTGGGGTCACAGCCCCATCCCCATCCCTGGGGTCACAGCCTTGTCCCCATCCCTGGGGTCACAGCCTTGTCCCCATCCCTGGGGTCACAGCCCCGTCCCCATCCCTGGGGTCACAGCCCCCTCCCTGGGGTCACAGCCCTGTCCCCACAGCCCATCCTCCTCCTGCAGGAGCCCAGGTCAGTCCTGGCATCCCCCGGGGCTGGGCACACCCAGCAGGAGAAGGGAAAGCAGGAAAGGGATGGGAATGAGGCCCTGAGAGCAGCTGGAGGGTTTCCATCTCCTCCAAAGGGTGATGTCTGAGCCTCCAAATATCCCTTTACCCTCCTCCTCGGCCTCTGCAGGGCATGGAGGCAGCCCCAGCCAACACCCACAGCAGGCAGGAAACCTCTGGCCAGGCAGAAAATGGAAATTATTGCATTTACACCAAAACCAAAACAAACCCCAAATGAAAATTCGGCCAGAAGTGAAAAGGAGGGATGGGGACACCCGGGGAGAAGGGATGGGATCACCCAGAAAAAGGGATGGAGACACCCAGGAAAGGGGATGGGGATGCCAAGGGAGAAGGGTTGGAGATAATCAGGGAGAAGGGATGGAAATGCCCAGAGAAAAAGGGATGGGATCACCCAGAAAAAGGGATGGGGGCACCCAGGGACAAGGGATGAACTCTTGCAGGAGAGAGGAAATCCCAACCCAGCTCACTCCTGCCCCAAACCCTTCCCAGTGTTTCATCATCTCCTCCCACACGAGGGTTTCCCCAGAAGAATTTCCCTGCTGGAGCATCCAGCAGGATTTGGGAGCAGGGCCCTGCACCAGCAGCCAGAGTCTGGGAAATCACCACAGCCCAAATCCTCGGGGGAATCCCATCGGGCCCCGACATTCCCCGGCAGGGATGGGGGGTCTGCAGCGGTGGGAGGGGAGCAGGAGCAGCTGCTGGGGCCCAGCAGGAGCCCGGAGCTCCTGCAGCAGCATCCTGGATCCCAGCAGGCACAGAAATGCTGCACAGATGGATTTTGCATCCATCCCTGTGGCTCCTCGAATCTCTTCATAAGCCACAATGTGCCCTTAATCCCACAACAAAATCAAGTCAAAGAGCAATTAATATTCTGATACCTGTGGCTGGCTGAAGTGATATAGAGCTGAAGATTTCTTTTTCCATTTCACTCCAACTGTGGTTTTGTTTTTTTCCAGCCATTCTCTGGTCAGTGGTTTTAGGGGCACCAAGGTTCACTTTTGTGGGTAACCTCCACTGTTAGCTGTTGATTTAATTAACTCAGGCTCCTCTTCTTGACCATACCAACCCCAGCAGGGCTGGAGAGCAAACACAGGATTAAGGTTGGGGATGGGGGGGGGGGGAAGGTTGAGCTTAAGCTTTAAAATAAAAGCTCTGAAAAATTAAAAATGACGACTCTGAAGGGCTGGGCTCTGCCACTGCAGGGGAGCAGGGTTGGTTTTTTAATCCTAAACTCGATTAGGAACAAACTTTTCTTGCCTAAGATTAAAGCAAGAGTCACTGGAGGAGTTCAGCACCCGAAAGGGAAGGTGCAGCCTCGGGGATGCTGAGAGAGGCAGAACCCAAGGGCAGCTCCTGATGCTCTGCTGAGATTTCTGATTGCATCCCCTCCCAAAAAATCAGGGAATATTTGGGATTTCTGGGCAGCTTAGACAACCCCAGAGCCCGGGGAAGGAACCTGCTGTCCCCAGGTCTGAGCCCAGGTGAGACTGGGAGAAAATTCTGAGTCCTAAGGGTCAGGGTCGGTGGGAAAAGGACCAAAGCAGGATTTAGGGATGCCCTGCTGAGATTTCTGGATGCATCCCCTCCCAAAAATCCGGGAATATTGGGATTTCTGGGTATCTTAGACAACCCCAGAGCCCAGGGAAGGGACCTGCTGTCTCAGCCCAAGCAGGATTGGGAGAAGATTTCGAGCCCTGAGGGTCAGGGTGGGTGGGAAAGGGACCAAAGCAGGATTTGGGGACACGGCCCAGGAGAGCCCGGGAGCACCCAGGGCACCCAGGAGGAACCTCCTGACCTTGGCCAGCAGCCCCAGCCCCGGGTGAGCCATTGGCCCCGAGCAGAGCCTGCCTTGTTTTTAGCAACCTCGTTGAAATTCAAATTGATTTGTTATTTATCCAACCGACAACAAAGAGGGAAGAAAACAGCCCTAACTCAGTGCGCTGGGGAGATTGAATTCCTGTATCACTGTCAGCTGCATTAACTGACTTCCTGGACCTAAATTCAATTAGGGCAGCATTCCCCAGCATTAATAAATCAATACCCATGCCATTTTGATATATTTTGAACGTCTTTCATTATCCATTTCAGGGCAGGGATTAGTGCTGAACTCGAAGTTAATGGGACGTGACAGGGCGGAGCGGGTCGGGGTGGCTGGAATCGCTTTTGTGTTGGGAAAGGTGAAACAAAAGAGCTGCTGAATTCCCTGTCGGGGGCTGATCCCGGCCTGGGAGATCCTCAGGAGCAGCAGAAAGGCTCTGGGATGGAAATAAAGGCAGCAGAATTCGGGGGGGGGGGGATTCACACCTGGAAAGGTTCGAGACACCCTCGGTGCTGGGGAAGGCTCTGGATTCAGCCTGCAGCCTCTGAAGGGTTAATAAAAATCAGGGGAGAGGGAATTTCCACGGGCACGACAAAGGGGGGATGGTTTTGAAGGCTCAGAGGAGGAATTGGGGTGGGATGTTGGGAAGAAAATCATCACCCAGAGCAGCCCCTGCACCCCTGGCAGTGCCCAAGGCCAGGCTGCAGCACCCTGGGGTGCTGGGAGATGTCCCTGCCCACGGCTTGGGGTGGATTTGAAGGTCCCTTCCCACCCCAACCATTCTGGGATCCCATCATTCAGCGATACTGCCATCTTTAACCCTAAATACAAAGCCAGAACTTTTTCAAAAAATAAAATTATAAATAAAAAAAATAAAGCCAAAATCCAATATCTCAGCTGGGATTGCCCTCCCCATCTCCCCCAGAGCTGCTGCGGGTCCCATCCTCGGATTAAAAGTGAATTTCTGCATCTGCTCTGGAGCTGCCGATGGCAGGGAGGGCTCAGGGATTGCAATCCCGACCATCAATCACTCAGGCCGGGCCCTGCAAAGCACCAGTGAAGCTTTTCCCCATAAACCAGCACCTTGCAAAGCTCAGCCCGCGCCTCTTAAAGGCTTTAAAAGCATCTGAACGGCCTGGAGGGAGCCATTCCTGCTGCACCTGGGGATGGATAAAGATGGAAAATAATCGGGGATAGGCAGGGCTGCAGCCTCAGCCTGCAGGAATTCCCATCCCTCGGCCCTCCGGGATGGGCAGGGGCTCCTCTGGATTTTGGAGCATGAAAAATGGGGAATGTGGGGTCTGGGGTGACTGTGCCTCACTGCCAGTGGGGTTGTGGCTGTTGTGTCCCCTCTGGGCAGGGGTCAGAGAGGGCAGAGGAGGGTCCTGACTCTCCCCTCCCACCCAAAAACTTCCAAGCAAAGCCCCAGAAAATCCAAATTTTCCCTTTGCCAAGCAAGCCAGACCCCCTCAGCCACATTATCCCACCCATAAAATCAAAATGTGCCATTAAGAGCAAATAAGAGTGAGGAGAGCCCTTTGAAAACCAGCTGTTTCCACTTGCAGGGGCACCAGGAGCTGCAAGAGCCGAGGGTTTATGAAGATTTTCCACTCTTGAACTTGGAAAAACAAAATAAATGCAAGGAAGGAGCCCTGAGAGGGCAGGGCCAGTCCCATCCTCTTGCAATTCATTAAATCCTTCCTCCTCCCAGGCAGGGAAGGGGCAGGAGGTGGGAAAAGCTGATCCCATTTTGGATCAAAACCGTTGTAATCCCGACAAAAAAAAAAAACCCAAGTGGCTCATTTTCCCAAGTGGCTTCCAAAGCCTTTTAAAAAGGGTAATGATCCTGTAAAACTCAGCCTTGGGTGATTTGGGGGCAGCTCAGGCCCCCAAAGGCACCGTTGGCACCCCCAAGGTGATGCTAAAATCCAAATTAGGATTAATTAATCCCAGCAGGGATCCACCATCTCCTTTTTTTTTTTTTTTTTTTTTCACAGAATTTTGGGATTTCTTGGGCTGGAAGGGACCTTAAATCCCATCCCAGGGACACCTCCCACCATCCCAGGCTGCTCCTGGATCCTCCCCAACTTTGCCCAAATTCTTCCACCAGGGCTGGGCTCTGCCAAAAGCCAAACTGAGCTGGTTTTGCCCCAAAAGGGGCTGGGCAAAATTTTCTGCCCCTCCTGAGTGACCTGAGGGGTTTTATGGCCCCTGCAGGGAGGGGGGACTCGGCTGCTCTGGGGTTTTTTCCTCACCTGGCCACAAACCAATGGATGTTCCATGGGGCTCAGGGAGGATTTTCCCCCTCGGCCACCGGCAGCAAAAACGCTGCTGGATGTGATGGCAGCGCCTGAACCTGGGTTAAACAGACCCAAACCCAGACCCAGGCACTCCCAGCTCTGCACCCCAGGCTCCCCAGGCAGGGGGGTGGGTGCTGCTGTCCCCCTGTCCCCCCTCAAGGAGCACCCAAGGGTGCACCCAGGGGTTTTCCTCTCCTAAAGGACATCCCTGCCCCAGGAGAGACCCAAATCCCCTGCAGCAGCTCCGGGCAGCCTCCCCCCAGCGCACAAAAAGGATTTCTTGCCTCTCCCGGGGTTTAATTTCACATCCCCAGCCCCTCCACCTGCCTGCCTCCCCCACCTTCGTGCCAGGTGAGACCCCAAAGCCAACCCCCCCCAGGGCTGGTTCCCCCCAACTTCCCCAGCTGAACCCACCCCGGGCCAGAAGGAGAAGAAGAATCAGGAATGGC
Source organism: Acridotheres tristis (assembly GCA_037013685.1). NCBI lineage: Eukaryota > Metazoa > Chordata > Aves > Passeriformes > Sturnidae > Acridotheres > Acridotheres tristis. The sequence goes on along the minus strand of CM072910.1, from coordinate 953,039 downwards.
TTTGCCCAGATGTGTTGCACAACCCTTCAAAAAGCAGAAGCCTCACTTGCAGAGAAACCTGTGCTGGGGCAGCCCCAAGGAGCCCCAAACCTCCCTGCCCACAGCCCTGAGCAAGAATTCGAGAATATTCTGAGGGGATAAATCTGCTCACAACTCTGAGCAAGAATTCAAGAATATTCTGAGGATAAATCCTCTGGCCACAGCCCTGAGCAAAGAATTCGAGAATATTCTGAGGATAAATCTGGTCACAGGCTGAACAAGAATTCGAGAATATTCTGAGGGTAAATCCTCTGCTCATAACCCTGAACAAGAATTCCAGAATATTCTGAGGGGATAAATCTGCTCACAACTCTGAGCAAGAATTCAAGAATATTCTAAGGGGATGAATCCTCTCTGCTCATAACCCTGAGCAAGAATTCGAGAATATTCTGGAGGATAAATCCTCTGCTCATAACTCTGAACAAGAATTTGAGAATATTCTGAGGATAAATCCTCTGGCCACAGCCCTGAGCAAGAATTCGAGAATATTCTGAGGGGATAAATCTGAGCAAGAATTCGAGAATATTCTGAGGATAAATCCTCTCTGCTCATAACCCTGAGCAAGAATTCAAGAATATTCTGAGGGTAAATCCTCTGGCCACAGCCCTGAGCAAGAATTCGAGAATATTCTGAGGATAAATCCTCTGCTCATAACCCTGAACAAGAATTCAAGAATATTCTGGAGGATAAATCCTCTGGCCACAGCCCTGAGCAAGAATTCGAGAATATTCTGAGGATAAATCCTCTGCTCATAACTCTGAACAAGAATTCCAGAATATTCTGAGGATAAATCCTCTCTGCTCATAACCCTGAGCAAGAATAAAAGAATATTCAGGGAAACCCGGCCCCGCGTGGAAGAATTCGAGAATATTCTGAGGATAAATCTGCTCACAGGCTGAACAAGAATTCGAGAATATTCTGAGGGTAAAGCCTCTGGCCACAGCCCTGAGCAAAGAATTCGAGAATATTCTGAGGATAAATCTGAGCAAGAATTCGAGAATATTCTGAGGATAAATCCTCTCTGCTCATAACCCTGAGCAAGAATTAAAGAATATTCTAAGGGGATGAATCCTCTCTGCTCATAACCCTGAGCAAGAATTCGAGAATATTCTGAGGGGATAAATCTGCTCATAACTCTGAGCAAGAATTCCAGAATATTCTGAGGGTGAATCCTCTCTGCTCATAACCCTGAGCAAGAATTCGAGAATATTCTGAGGATAAATCCTCTGGCCACAGCCCTGAGCAAAAATTAAAGAATATTCTAAGGGGATGAATCCTCTCTGCTCACAGGCCTGAGCAAGAATTCGAGAATATTCTGAGGATAAATCCTCTGCTCACAGCCCTGAGCAAGAATTCGAGAATATTCTGAGGGGCTAAATCTGCTCATAACTCTGAGCAAGAATTCGAGAATATTCTGAGGGGCTAAATCTGCTCATAACCCTGAGCAAGAATTCGAGAATATTCTGAGGGGATAAATCTGCTCATAACCCTGAGCAAGAATTAAAGAATATTCTGAGGGGATGAATCCTCTCTGCTCATAACCCTGAGCAAGAATTCGAGAATGTTCTGAGGGTTAATCCTCTCTGGCCATGCCAGGGCTGGCTCCAGGTTTATCCTCGCTGCCGGCAGCCCGGGCAGGGGATGCAAACCCCAACCTGCCCAAGAGGGGTTTGATTGCTCCTGGTTTTAATTAACCAAAGATTGAAAGCTGGTGGCAAAGAGGGGAGGTTGGGCACAAAATCCCGGCTATGGAGACGCAGCCAAATCTCCGAGGACCCAGAGGGAGAGGAGGGAAAGGCTGGAAATTGGCTGTTCCCAAAATAACCCCGGCAGTTCCTGAACGAGCAGGGCATTTATTGACGGGGCTGGCAGGACACCCCGGGCTGCCCCAGCCCCGCAGGGATCGATGCAGGGCAGCTCTGGGATGGGAATCCCACCCTCAGCCCAGCCCCACAAACATCCCCTAAAACACAGCCCAGCAGATCGTGGGTGGAGCAGGAACAACCCCCACACCTTCAACGCAGCCCAAAATTCTCATTTTTCACCCCAAACCGAGCTCTCCCTCCCCTCCCTGGAGGGTTTTTTTTGAGCAGACCCCTCTCAGGGACCAGCCCCTCTCCCTTTTCCCTTCCCTTCTCTTCAGACGTGACCTTTTGATTTCTCGGCTAGAGTGTAAATTACATGTCGCCAGCATAAAATATTAAATCCAATTTATATTTAATTATTGATGTTATTATGTATTCCATAGTAATGGCAGCAGGAAAAAAAAGAAGATCTCCACCCCACCATTAAAGAGCTCGGTTGCATTAGCAGCTTCTTGAGGTTAAGATTTCTTCCTCTGCTCCTTCTTAACTGTAAGATTGATGGGGATGGGGGGATTTTGTAAATAGTCTTCCAGAAATATTTTATCTGATTATTGTACCTATAAAAGGGAGCTGGGAGGGGGAGAAGGGGCCTTTTCAGACCGCTGGTAATTTGCTCAGCTAAAGGGCAAACAGCAACCCCAGTGCAGGCCCCACAGGCAAAGAGGGGCTGTGGAAACCAGGCTGGGTTTAAGGAGAAAGAAAAAAAAAAAAAAAAAAAAAAAAAAAAAAAGCTGGTGGGGAACCACAGTGGTTTTTCCAGCTGAGATTTAACCAGTCTGTTAAACTCCAGCGTGAGGTTTTTACTAAAATATTAATCAATTCTGCTTAGACTTGATTAAGGTAATTTTCTCCCCATTTATATTTAATGTGGGAGCCACCCAAGGTGTGCAGGGCTGGGTTTGTGGACACCCAGCAGGGACTGGGAGCCCATCAGGGCCAAGCTCATCCCAAAATACCACCAGGAAACCCCCAAATCACCTTCACCCCTCACCACAGCATCTTTGAGCTCACCAAAACACGGCAATAATTCAATTTATTCCGCAGAGCCCACGCCCCCAGCAGCTCCCAATAAAAACAGCATTAAACCCAGCATTATCCCCCTCACTTTAAAATTCAAATCAATAGAGCAAATGGAGAGAATCGGGCTCAAGAAAAGTCAGGAGCAGGAATCCCTCTGGGGGCTGCTAAGTGCTGCAGTGTCACCGCGCTGGGTGACACCTCTGGGAGCTGCCGGCCCCGGAGGGGCAAAGTTTGTCCGACAAAGAAATGCTTCCCTGGTATTCCCATTCCTCCCCTGGAATCGTCCCTGGTATTCCCATTCCTCCCCTGGAATCGTCCCTGGTATTCCCATTCCTCCCCTGGAATCGTCCCTGGTATTCCCATTCCTCCCCTGGAATCGTCCCTGGTATTCCCATTCCTCTCCTGGAATCGTCCCTGATATTCCCATTCCTCCCCTGGAATCACCTCTGATATTCCCATTCCTGATATTCCCATTCCTCCCCTGGAATCGTCCCTGATATTCCCATTCCTCCCCTGGAATCATTACTGATATTCCCATTCCTCTCCTGGAATCGTCCCTGATATTCCCATTCCTTGTCTGGAATCATCTCTGATATTCCCATTCCTGATATTCCCATTCCTTGTCTGGAATCATCCCTGATATTCCCATTCCTGATATTCCCATTCCTCCCCTGGAATAATTCCTGATATTCCCATTCCTGATATTCCCGTTCCTCCCCTGGAATCATCCCTGATATTCCCATTCCTGATATTCCCATTCCTGATATTCCCATTCCTCTCCTGGAGCCTCAGGACATCCCAGGATCTGCACAGGGACACCCAAAGCTCTGTGGGTTCTCTCCTTTCCCCGAGCTCTTGCTCTGAAATTCAAACCCGCTCTGGCAGCGGTTTAGAACAGAGAATTCTCACTTTCTGATGGAAAAATCTTGAATTTTGGGTTGGAAATGCCCCGGAGCAGCCTGGCCCAGAAACCTCCAGGCTTTTCTCCAAGAGAAAACCCAAGGGTGGCTTTTCCTCTCCACCCCAGAACCTGCTGGGCCAGAGATCCAGGGGCTGCTCCGATCCCAGCGCCCCAAATCGCCCCTTTGTGCTGCTTCGCTTTTCCCAGGGATCCGTCACACGAGGATTTGGGGATTTTTGGGGATATTTCAGCATCACAGCAGCTCCAGGAGCAGCAGCAGTTTCCCCTCCCCGGTGTTTGGCAGCAGCCCCGGAGCGGGGCCAGCCCTTCCAGCTCCTTCGTGCTCCCATCGCCGCTCGCTGCTCTTTCATCTTCTCCCTTTTATTTTTTGTCCTCCAGATCCAGATCCCCCCCATCCCCACCCTCATCCTAATCCTCATCCCAATCCCCATTCCCATCCTCATCCTCTCCCGTCCCAGTGTTAATTAACGCAAATTCCCCCCCCTAATTATCCCCTTCAAGGACCCTCCGTGGTGCCCAAAGCAGAATTCTCAGCACGGAGCCGCCCATTCCCAGCAGAGATTCCCAAATCCCGTTTGCTCACGGCCCGATCTCTGCCTTTATTTCATGGGAATTTCTGTGGGTAAATGACAGCTCAGCCCCAAATGCCCAAAAAAAACCCCAAATCCGGGGACCAGGACCCCCCCACACACATCAGGGACCCTCAAACCCCCAGCCTGGATCGTCTTTAATCCCATTTTCATCCCTGAAGCCCCGAATCCAGGTGGCACCAGCGCGTTCCACAGGTGACAAAACGCGGCCCTGCCGCGGGCCCGGGGCTGGAGGACACCAAGGGACACCAAGGGACACCAAGGGACACCAAGGGACACCAAGGGACACCAAGGGACACCAAGGGACACCAAGGGACAAACTCTGGCAGAGCCACCGAGCTGAGCTGACACTTCCCTGCCGGGCCACGCTTGGAAACGACTGAACTAACTCTGGAATAACTCTGGAATAACGACCCTGGAATAACTTTGGAATAACCCTGGAAGAACTCCGGAATATCTCCGGAATACCTCTGGAATAACTCTGGAATAACAGCACTGGAATAACCCGGTAATAACCCTGGAATAACTTTGGAATATCTCTGGAATAAAGTTGGAATAACAACTCTGGAATAATGACTCTGGAATAACCCTGGAGTAATTCTGGGGTAACTCTGGAATAGGCGCCCCGCAGGGCAGGACTGGGGACAGGGACAGGCGGCTCCTCCCTTTGTGACCCCCGCGATGGGAAAACGGAGCCACATTTTTGGGGAGGGGGAACAGCCGGGGAAATGTCGCAGCCAGGGGAGAGGACACAAAGAACAAATCCTTGAGCTGGGTTTGGGAAGGGAGGAGGCAAAACGAGCCGGGCTGAGCATCCCGAGGGGTAAATCCCAAACCCAGCAGCATCCAGGATGAGCATCCCGAGGGGTAAATCCCAAACCCAGCGGCATCCAGGATGAGCATCCCGAGGGGTAAATCCCAAACCCAGCAGCATCCAGGATGAGCATCCCGAGGGGTAAATCCCAAACCCAGCGGCATCCAGGATGAGCATCCAGGGCCATCTGGGCTGCGGAGGCTCCAGGATGGAGCCGCTTCCCCCTCTCCGCCCCCCGGGCTAATTTTACCCGGCCTGGCCGGTTCTCGTTACCCCCCCGCCGTGCTCCAGGCACGCAGCATTTTTGCAAAGTTAACAGGGTAGCAGAAATATCCTTGTTTTGTTGGGTTTTTTTTTGCCTTTGGCCACTCCAAAAGTTGCGCTTCCAAAGTTGGGAAAAAATTACGAAGTAGCAAGAGGCGAGGAGATGGCGGGGGGGGAGGTGGGGAAATAAAATAAAATAAAGTAAAAAAAAGAACGGCCCGACCCAAAGCCAAGTAATAGCGATTAGACAAAAGCACAAATAAACTCTGGGCTCTGGGGGGGAGTTGATCGTGCTCCAGAGTGGAAGAAGGGAAAAAAAATTCAAAATGTGAAAAACTGGAGTTTGTGTATTAAAAAAAAAAAAAAAAGAAAAATAAATAAACCCAACCAAAACAAGGGAAATGTGCCCAGGCAGTGACGCCAGCCCAGCCCCGGCCGGGGGTCCTGTCCCACAGCAGGGGCCTGGTTTGGGGCAAAAATCCACAATTCACAATTTCCTTCTTCTTGGCATTGCTGGGGTGGGAGCGCGGCCCCAGCCCGGGCACGATGAGCCCAGGGGGGTCACGGTGACATCTGGGAGAGATGGAAAGGGACAGAAGGGAGGGCAGGGCAAGGGGAGGTGCTGGCCCGGCAAGGGGCGAAGGGCCCGGGGGCTCGAGTGGCCCAGGACGTGTCGGGAGCCGCTCCAGGAGCTGCCCCTGCCCCTGCTCGAGGGGTGAATAAAAACATCCAGGAGCCCCTGAGCTCGCAGCATCCTTCCCAAATTTCTGCCCGTTTAACACGGGGCTCGCAGCATCCTTCCCGAATTTCTGCCCATTTAACACAGGGCTCGCAGCATCCTTCCCGAATTTCTGCCTATTTGACACCGGGATCACAGCATCCTTCCCGAATTTCCGCATTTTTCACATCCCGAGGGCCCAGCGGGAACCTGGAACCGCAGCAGAAGGAACCGGGACCAGCGAGGTTTTTTGCCCCGAGGGACAAAGGGCGAGAGATGAGAGCCCAAAACACGAATCCCTGGAGCCATCCCAGCCCCGGGGACAGCCCAAGGTGGGAGCGGGGAGGAAACGGCCCCAGGCGAGGGGGAGGAAGCTGCGGGTCCTGGTGAACACATGGCCCCGGAGCGAAAGCCAAATGCAGAAGGAAGCAGAAGGTGACAGCGGAGATACCGTGACTAACGGGATCTTCCAGCGCTGCGGAGGAACTGGCGGGGCCTGGGGGATGTGCCGGGAGCTCGGCGTGGCCCCCGATAGCATCAAATGGCACCCAGGTGGTTCCGAGGGTGACAGATAAAGGAACGCGTTTGCAGAAGTGACACCCGCCAGTTCTCGGCCAGGCCACGGTGGTTTCTCACCTCAGGTCCCAGAGAATATTCCCCAAACGCATCCTCCAAGATTTCCTAACCCCGGGGCAGGCAGAGCCTTGGTGGCATCCCCACACCTCGAAATTCCCAAAATTCCCCTCTCAGCCCCGCACTCGGGTGCCTTTTCCCCACACTGAAACACCCAAACCCTTTCCCATGGGGGAATTATTTCCTTTGCTGTTCCCATGGGGGAATTATTTCCTTTGCTATTCCCATTAGGGAATTATTTTCTTTGCTGTTCCCATTAGGGAATTATTTCCTTTGCTGTTCCCATTAGGGAATTATTTCCTTTGCTGTTCCCATTGGGGAATTATTTCCTTTGCTGTTCCCATTGGGGAATTATTTCCTTTGCTGTTCCCATTGGGGAATTATTTCCTTTGCTATTCCCATTGGGGAATTATTTCCTTTGCTGCCTTCCCCAGCTGCCACAAAGCAGGGGGACAGAGGGGCTCCCAAAACAAATCACGAACATCCCAAAATTCCCCACCCAGCACCCGGGGGTGGTTCTGGGTGAGGGATACTCGGGCCAGGAGCATCTCCCATGGGACAAGCGGGATGGGGCAGGCTCAGAGCAGCTTTAAACTCCAAATTCCCCGTGGAATTTGAGAGCAGCTCCCGGCTCCTGCTCCTCCCCGAGCAGCCCCAGCTTGCTCGCAGCCCTTCTCCGCTCCTTTCACCAAAGTCTCACCATATTAAGCAGCTGAACTGCATCATCCGAGGAGTGTCAAATTGGTTTTAAATGGTTCTAATTATAACCAGGAAGTTTTAAAGCGTGTGGGTGGAAAGGAACGCAGCAGATTAATTTAATAGCAGTTACCACGGCACAATGGTGCTTCAATTAAGAGTTCTTTCTGACTGGGATTTGTTGGGTTTGGGGTTTTTTTTGTTTTTTTTCTTTTCCCTGTTAATAATAAATGTCACAAATGAGAATAGACATATTACTTCATCAGATGCTTTGGCATATCTCGTCGCGGAGAGCCTTTTGTGCAGAAATAGTAGCTGAAAGGGTAATTTTATAGGGCTTAGCACTCACTTAACACTTTAGGGGCCAAAACGGGGCCTCAGCAGAAACCCAGGAAGCTGCACCTGCTTCCCCGGCGGCTCAGCCCCTTCTGCAGAGCCGCAGAGAGCCGGGAAATGGTGTTTGAGGCACGAACTCGGCCCGAGCATCCTGCCCGTGCGGCTGGCGAGCGCATGGCGAGCGGGATTCGGGCTCCGAGCGCCGACCCCGCCCGGCCGGGGCTGCCCCGGGGGGCTCGGGGGGAGCGGGACCCGCCCGGGGCTCCCCGCGGCCACGGGAAGAGGCTCCGAGCCTTTGAACAGCGCGGGGGTTCCGCGGCTCCAGGTGGCCCTGCCAGGACCCCTTTGGGGTCCCCGCAGCCTCCCCGAGGCCGGGATGGCCCCAAAAAAAAAGGAGCAGCAGAACCCCAGAGCTCCCCTTGGAGCTCCCCTCATTAACGGCCGGCGTTAATTGTCCCGTACCTGGAATGCAGCCGGCATCTCCTTTTTCCTTCCCGCTGCTCCTGGAAGTTTTTCCCCGGCTCCGGCTGCCGGTGCTGCGGAGAGAACGCGCCCAAATCGCCTCGGTCGGGGCTTTTTGTCTAGTCGGGGTTGTTTAGTCTGTTTTTTTTTTTAAGTCGGGGTTATTTTGTCGGGCTTAGTTATTTTGTCGGGTTTTTTAAGTCGAGGTTGTTCATTTAGTCGGGGTTGTTTAGTCGGGATTCGGTTTTTTAGTCATTTAGTCGGGGTTCTTTAGTCGGGGCTGGGTTTTTAGTCGGGGTTCTTTTTTTCCCTTTAGGACGTTAATTCGGGTGGGTTTCGAGGGGGAGCCCGCTGGGATGGAGCAGCCCCAGGCAGGGAGGATGCAGCGGCCACGGCCCGGAGATAAAAACACCGAAAAGTCACCAGAAAGAGCTTTAAAAATCAAACCTGTGGCTGGGAGGGGACAGGGGACACCCCGGAACCCCCGGCAGGGCACTGGGAGCACTGGGAGAAACTGGGCCCTGTCCCCCTCCAGCCACTGAACCCCAGTTTGGGGGTGAGAGTCCTTTACCAGCACCAGCTTCATTTGAATTAGCATTTAATTAATGATTAAATGAAAATTAAAATGATCATGATAATTAAATGATCGTTGATGATAAATGAAAAAAAAAAAAAAGATTTAATGACTCCTGAAGTGTGTTCCCTGTGCAAGAGCCATCCCAAATTTCCCGTCTGTGGGACAGGGACAGCACCCCCTGCCCCAGGAGCCCTGGGGAGTTTCTCTGCCCGCGGCCGAGTGCTGGAAAACAACAAAGCCTGAGCGATATCCCCAAAATCCGGCTCTGTCTCGGTGATTTGTGTCCGCTGCGATATCGAACCGCTGCCTGGAGGGACTCGGCTACTTAAAAACCCCGCGCAGGAGGCGAACAGGGAGATTTATTATTTTACTTTTGTGGTTTTCAGATAGTTTATGATACCGGGCTAATAACTCCCGAACCAAAATCTCCATTGATCCGGGGGAAACGTGACGTTATCCTGCACCCCCCGAGCCCCAGCGCCGGCTCCGAGCCCTGCAGGGGTGGCTCCATCCTTGGGGCGCACCCCGGGCTGGCCCAGGCGGGGACAGGAGCAAATCCCGAGCGCCCAGGGCTCCCTCCCGGCTCTCGGTGCCCACCGCGATTGTCCCTTGTCCCTCCCTTGTCCCTCCCCCCCAGCAGGACCCCAGGTCGCAGCTCCCCCCCGGGTTGGGGACAGTTGGTGAATTGTCGCATTCCCAGCTCTGCATCCCCGCACGGGATGGATTTTTGGGAGCTCCAGGATCCAGGACACCCCCATCCCACGGCAGGGGACATGGCCCGAGGGGACAAAGGCACGGGGAGGTGGCGCAGCCCCGAGGGTGTGTGCGATAAAAAATCCGATAATTTCCAGTGCGCGGTAACGAGCGAGCTGCTCTCAGGCAGGAAACTCCGCCAGGTTCCGGCTTTTAAGGGAAAAGACGAGAGCGAGCAGGAGCTGCCGGAGCTGCCGCCCTCAGCGGGCTCCGGGAGGGCTGGGACTGAGCAGCTTTTGGGGCTGGGGATCCCAAACCATCCTATCCCATTCCCCAGCCCGTGGTGATCCCAAACCATCCCATCCCATCCCAAACCATCCCATCCCAAACCATTCCCCCAGCCAGCTATGGATCCCAAACCATCCCATTCCCCAGCCCGTGGTGATCCCAAACCATCCCATCCCATCCCACCCCATCCCATCCCAAACCATCCCATCCCAAATCATTCCCCCAGCCCATTGTGGATCCCAAACCATCCTATCCCATTCCCCAGCCCGTGGTGATCCCAAACCATCCCATCCCAAACCAGCCCACCCTATTCCTCCAGCCAGCTATGGATCCCAAACCATCCCATCTCTCTCTCCCAGCCCATGCTGATCCCAAACCATCCCACCCCATTTCCTGAACCCACTGTTGATCCCAAACCAGCCCACTCCATTCCCCCAACCCCCTTTCCCCAATTCCAGCTCTGATCCTGTGCTGGAACACGAGCAGGGAAGGCCTGGGCAAGGCAGCCCCTCCTGAGGGCACCAGGGACCCTCCCCGTGATTCCAGGGGGAAATTCCAGAGGATTTCCCATTTTTCCCATCCCGGGAACCCTCCCTGTGATTCCAGGGAGGATTTCCCATTTTTCCCATCCCGGGAACCCTCCCTGTGATTCCAGGGAGGATTTCCCATTTTTCCCATCCTGAGAACCCTCCCTGTGATTCCAGGGAGGATTTCCCATTTTCCCCCTGGCTGACTGCTGGCATTAAAGACAAACCACTGGCATCCTTTGAGCTGCACGATCAGGACCTAATTCAATCCCATCGTGCTCATTGTTGGAGGGCTGAGCATTAAACTGAAACCCTAAGCCAGGCCTGCAGTCATTTGGCTGGGGAGGAATTGATTTTGGCCATCAGCACTTTCTCATTTTCGATGGAGTCCCCACGTAACCAGGTTAATCTCTGTTAATCCCATTAGCCAGGTACTTTTGGCTCTGCAGCCCAATGATTTTGTGTCTGATCTGAAAGATTGTAATTGCAACCCAGGAGGACACAAACAGGAGCCTGTGATGGAGAGGAACCAGCCTGACACACAACCAGCTTCTCTTCCACCTAAAAACCAAACCCTCTCCACGTTTCCCTTCCCTCCAAATTTCCCCGTGGTTAATGACCCACACACAAGAAGATCCGTCCCTAATTAATTTCCCAACTGTTTAAATCCCCCATTTTCTGCTGGATTAATGTTATTATTACAAGTTTGCTTGAACCCTGTGCAGGTTTTAGGCCCAGTTTTGTTTTTTTCCTGACCCAGATCAGTGCTGGTGCTTGCAAAGGGATCCCAGTATCCCACTGGACCCAGTCCCAGCCATGTGGGAACCCTGGCACTGCCCCTTTTCCTCCCCAGCACAAAGCAGATTTGCCCCCAGGTCTGAGATTTCCCCAAGAGGGGGAAATGGGGGCTCCAAAGGGGAAGGGTTTTAAACGAAAAGAGATGGAATATTTGGGATAAATCCTCTCTGTGAGCGTGGGGAGGCCCTGGCACAGAGAAGGTGGAACTGCAGCTGCCCCTGCAGCCCTGGCAGTGCCCAGGGCCAGGCTGGCACTGGAAGGTGTGGAATGGGATGAGTTTGAAGGTCCTTCCATCCCAAATCATTCCAGGATTCTCCAATCCCGTGGTGCCACTCCCCTGCAGGCAGCCACATCTCCATGCCTTAAGTTTGGGTTTTTATATTTCCCAGATCCTACCCTGCATTAGTGAATAACTCTGAATTTCATATCAAGTGTTCCAAGTTCTCCTCCCAGCTCGGGCACACAAAACAATCCTTGTCCAGCCCCAGAGCCAAGGATATCTGCAGCTTCAGCCCCAAAAAGTGCAAAAAAAAAACCAAATTGAGGAGAGAATCTGGGAGGATGGGACTGCAGAGCCTGGAGCTGGGATTGGACAATGAACCCCAGTGTGGAAATGGACCCAAACTTATAAAAGTGTGAAAACTCCTGCCTCTGGTTCCATCTTGGGTGTTACCTCAGCCAGGCTCTTGTGCTGCCCAAGGCGAATCCTTTGAAGGATTTTTAATAAATGCTTCTAAATATTTTTAATAAATCCTTAGTTTATTCCTTTAACTCTGTCTATCCTCTCAAGGCATCACTGCTGCAGGTGCCCAGTGTCCCCTCAGCCATTTTTTCTACCTTTTTCCTGATTTTTCCCCCATTTATTTGCTTCCCCCCCTCTATTTTTAGAGAGATTTTTTTTTGGTAATTTTGGGCACAGCAGGGAATTCTCCCAAACTCCCAAATCCCGGTGTCCAGGAGCCTCCTGCAGGGCTGCCAGTGAGCACAGGCAGGGCTGCTCTGGCTGTCAGTGCCATGGGTGTATTTTTAGGTTTTAGAATGTTTGTGTTTCTCTGCTCCCCTCGGGTCGGAGCTGCCTCCATTGTCTCCTCCAGCTCTGCCTCCCCCCGCTGAGCCCAAACGAAATGAGAAATTCCACTTCCATGTAGAACAGGGGCTGGAGCTCGGAGGAACTGACTCATCTCGGGTGAATTTGGCCCTCTCGAAGGGGAACATCCTGGCCGGGGCCGGGGGAGCAGAATCCCTTATCCCCCCCAGGGCTCTGGTCAGGGATCTGCACCCTGGGGCTGGGCACGGGGAGGGGAGAGGCTCGGGAGGGTCCCAGAAAAATAAAGGTGGTGACCCCCAGCCCTGGGGACAGGGACGTGGAGGGGTTGGGTGTGCAGGGCTGGGGTTTGGGTGTGTAATTCCATGTTTTGAGTGTGTAATTCCATGTTTTGGGTGTGTAATTCCATGTTTTGGGTGTGTAATTCCATGGTTTTGGGTGTGTAATTCCATGGTTTTGAGTGTGTAATTCCATGTTTTGGGTGTGTAATTCCATGTTTTGAGTGTGTAATTCCATGTTTTGAGTGTGTAATTCCATGTTTTGGGTGTGACCACAGGGGGTCACTCCTGTGTCCCCACAGGTCCCTCCTGTCCCCAGCCCAGCCCAGCCCGCTCCGAGCTGTCCTCTCCCAGTGTCCCCTGTGCCACCAGCGCTGGTGCCACCTGTCCCCTCCCGTGTCCCCTCCCGTGTCCCCTCTCCTGTCCCCTCCTCCTGTCTGTCTCCTCCTCCTCCTCCTCCTCCTCCTCCTCCTCATCCTGCTGCGCTGGGGCTGCGGGGATGCAGGCAGGGGTTCAGGGATACAGGAATGCAGGGATTCAGGAATTCAGGAATTCGGGGATTCGGGGATTCAGGAATTCAGGAATTCAGGAATTCAGGGATTCAGAGAATCAGGGATTCAGGAATTCAGGAATTCAGGAATTCAGGGATTCAGGAATTCAGGGATTCAGGGATTCAGGAATTCAGGGATTCAGGAATTCAGGGATTCAGGGATTCAGGAATTCAGGAATTCAGGGATTCGGGGAATCAGGAATTCAGGAATTCAGGGATTCAGGGATTCAGGGATTCAGGGATTCAGGAATTCGGGGATTCAGGAATTCAGGGAATTCAGGAATTCAGGAATTCAGGGATTCAGGGATTCAGGGATTCAGGAATTCGGGAATTCAGGGATTCGGAGATTCAGGAATTCGGGAATTCAGGAATTCAGGAATTCAGGGATTCAGGAATTCAGGGATTCAGGTGTCCAGGGATGCTCAGCCCCGCTCCCAGCCCTCGGGATCGGATGTCCCCAGCCAGGTGGGGACCCTGCCACACCTCGGATGTTTTGGGGGGACTCAAAAAATCCAAGGTGGGCACAGGTGGCACTTGTGGGGCTGGTCTGATGTGGGGACACACAGGAGTGACAATCACAGAGCTGGGGGGACACAGGAGTGACCATTCCTGTCCCTGAGTTCCCCCTGTCCCACACCCCAAACCCCAGCAGGACAATCTCTCCTTTCCCTCACCAGAGCCATCCAAAGCTGCTCCTCCCTGCCCCAGGCCCTGCTGTAAAAAACACGCCTTATTCTTTAAATTTATTTTTAAGGTTTAATAAAGGATAAAAGGGATGACAAGTCCGTTTTCTGGGGTGCCTTTCGATGTTTTTAACCCCCAGCGGGGCTGGGCAGAAAGCGGAGCTGATGGAGAGGAGCCGAGCAGGGTTTGCCTCATGGCTGGGGCTGCGATTCCCTCTGCTGGAGCCACAGCTCCGGGGAAAACCAGCTCGGCATCACAATTCTCCACCCAAAGGGGCTCTGGGAGCTTTTCTTCCGAGGAAACCAAAAATCCCGAGCCCTCCTGCGTCTCCTGTGAGCACACACAGGTTTTACACAGAGATGGAAATTTGTAAAGAATCGCCATTGAAGGCTGGGAGAGGCCGGCCCCTGCAGCAATACCACGGAAATTTTGACTTTCTTTGCTCAGAAGTTGCGCCCAAGCTTTGGAAAGCTCTAACTTTGCCCCTGTTTTGGGACACCTGAGGGTTTTTTTTTTTTTTTTTAAATTTTTTTTCCCCCCGCTTTTCTGAAGAATTCCAGGATCCAGCGGGAGCGGCGGCACCTCCCGCCCGCTAGGGGGCGCCTGTCAGGCCCCGCCGGAAGCCGGAAGCACCGGAAGCGCCGGAAGCGCCGGAAATGCCGGAAATGCCGGAACACCGGAAGGCGGAAGCGCGGGCGCGGCGCGATGGCGGCATCGGTGTCAGCCCTCAGCAGTTTGGGGGTGCCCGAGGATGATGTTGGGGTGAGGCGGGGACGCGATCGGGCGGGGCGGGGGTCCCGGATCCCTCGCGGGGCTCCTGCTGAGTGCGGGTCTTTCAGAGCGAGGAGGAGGAGGAGGAGGAAGAAGAGGAGGCGGCAGAGCCCGGCCCGGCCGCGGCGGCGGCGGCGCAGCAGAGGAGGGAGGAGCGGATGCGCCGGTTCCGGGAGCTGCACATGAAGCGGGTACGGGGAACGTGGGTGGGCTGGGAGATCTCCGGAGCTCCCTGATTGCTCTGGGATTGTTCGGTTCGGTTCTGTGTCCCCCCGGGGCCTCGGGGTTGTTCTCTCCCGTTGCTCGAGCGCTGCCGTGTGTGGTTCCAGTACGAGGCCTGCAAACTCAACAGCCAGGAGGTGGTGGAGGAGGACAAGAGGCTGAAATTGCCCCCGAACTGGGAAGCTAAAAAAGCTCGGCTGGAGTGGGAGCTGCAGGTGCAGGAGAAGAAGAAGGTAAAAAACTCCCACAGCCAAATGTCACCCCCAAATCCGTGCGTGCCAATTAACTTCTGATTGCTTCAGTCCCTGCCCTGCACGGGGGGGCTGAGCTGGGGACCTGGAACTGGGGTGGCTGCTGAGGCTTTTACTGGGATTGGGGAGTTCTCTGTGCCCTGCAGGAACTGGGATTTTGCTGGAATTGGGAGTTTTCTGTGCCCTGCAGGAATGTGCTGCCAGGGGTGAGGACTATGAGAGGGTGAAGCTGCTGGAGATCAGCGCTGAGGATGCTGAGAGGTGGGAGAGGAAGAAGAAGAAGAAAAATCCCGACCTGGGGTTCTCAGGTAACAGCTCAGCTGCTCAGCAGGAACACCTCATGTTGAGATTTTGGGTGAAAAGTGAGATCAAAGCTGTGGTTTGTCCCAGTTCTGGTGCAGATGTGAAAAACAGGGCTCACTATTTAATTTTTTTTTATCAGAATTTAATAAGGGATAAAAGTGACAATATCTGCCAAAAGCACACCTTTAGCTTGAAACAATTTCCTTTTACATTTTTACAGTACATGGGTTAAATGTATATTCATGAGAGTTGTACCTAGAATGTTTCACACCATTATCTGAATTAGTTACACCAATAAAATCATTTTAACATGACATAGTTTTAATATTATGCTAAGGCCTAAGATAACATTTATCACACTGATATATTTATCACATTGCTATTTATATATATAAGCTGTATGGTGCTGACAGATTTTACTACATCAAAAAGCAGTTAAAAGGAATTACAAACTGTAGAGTCAGAAATCTTTGGGGTGAAGAGTAATTTGTAAAAGCCAATCCATAAATGGAATTAGAAATTGTAAAGGGTCAGAAATCTTTGGGGTGAAGGATAATTTGCAGGGGACAATGCATAAAGGGAATGACAGATTGTAAAGGGTCAGAAATCTTTGGGGTGAAGGATAATTTGTAAAAGCCAATGAATAAAAGGAATTAGAAATTGTAAAGGGTCAGAAATCTTTGGGGTGAAGGATAATTTGTAAAAGCCAATGAATAAAAGGAATTACAGATTGTAAAGGGTCAGAGATCTTTGAGGTAAAGAATAATTTGTAAAAGCCAATGAATAAAAGGAATTAGAAATTGTAAAGAGTCAGAAATCTTTGGGGTGAGGGATAATTTGCAGAGGACAGTGCATAAAGGGAATGACAGATTGTAAAGGGATTGTAAAGGCTCAGAAGTCTTTGGGGTGAGGGGTAATTTGTGAAGGATGTGGAAGGCAGCACTGGAGCAGGCTCAGAAACGTTTCTGTCCGTTTTGGACGCAGATTTCGCGGCGGCGCAGCTGCGCCAGTACCAGAGACTGACCCGGCAGATCAAACCCGACCTGGAGCACTACGAGAAGCTCAAGGAGCAATAGTGAGTCCTCATTCCACTCCTTGGTACCCTCTGGGGGATCTCTGAGGGATCAGCAAACACTGAACGCTGAAATCTTCCCCTCCTGTGCACTGGGATGGTCTTTAGTCTCATTCGGGAGGGGTCCTGGGGTAATTAGTTAATTAGTTAATTAATGCGGTTCATTTCAGTGTGGGATCAGTCACTTCATGGGGCAGTTTGGGTTTTTTAAGCAGCCCAGTTTGCATTCAGACAGATTGAGCATTTCATGGGGGTTCTGTGTCTTTCAGAGGCACCTGCTGGTCCCTCTCAAAATAATGGAGAGTTTGGGTTTCACATTGACATTTTTGGGTTCCATATTGCCAATATTGACATTTTGTCACCTGAATCTGGGGTGTCCA
This sequence comes from Acridotheres tristis, assembly GCA_037013685.1. Classification (NCBI taxonomy): domain Eukaryota; kingdom Metazoa; phylum Chordata; class Aves; order Passeriformes; family Sturnidae; genus Acridotheres; species Acridotheres tristis. Next base: position 936,241 of record CM072910.1, on the reverse strand, counting down.
CAGCTGAGTGAAGTGTGACAGTGAGACTCAGGGGAAAGCAGTGAAACCACAAGGGCATGAGGGCAGGACAAGGGTGAGGGGTTCAGAGTGAAAGAGGGGAAATTCAGGTTGGAGATTGGGAAAAAATTCTCCCCCCTGAGAGTGTTGAGGGCCTGGCAGCTGTGGCTGCTCCTGGATCCCTGGGAGTGTCCAGGGCCAGGCTGGAGTTTGGAGCAGCCTGGGACGGTGGGAGGTGTAGGGGTGGCACTGGGTGGGTTTTAACCCCTGTGGGGTTGTCACAAGGCCCTGCTGGGTGTGTGAGTGCCCCACTGCTGTGTCCTGCAGTGGGGAAGCTCTGTACCCCACCTCAGACAGCCTCCTGCACGGCACCCACGTGCCCACCAAGGACGGCGTGGACAGGATGGTGGCAGACCTGGAGAAACAGTGAGTACAGGGCAGGGCAGGGCTGGGCTGGGCTGGGCTGGGGGTGCTGCAGCCACAGGGCTCAGCCCCTGCTGCCTCCCAGGATCGAGAAAAGGGAGAAGTACAGCAGGAGGAGACCCTACAACGACGACGCCGACATCGACTACATCAACGAGAGGAACGCCAAGTTCAACCAGAAAGCTGAGAGGTTCTACGGGAAATACACGGCAGAGATCAAACAGAACCTGGAGAGGGGCACGGCCGTGTGAGCCTGGGGGCAGAGCTCCCACCAAACACAACCTGGGGGTTCTGTTCTCTGTGAGTCTGGGGGGCACAGCTCACATCAAACAGAACCTGGGGAGGGGCAGGGCTGTGGGAATCTGCCTGGCACAACCAGGGGGTTCTGTTTTCTTTCAGCTCACTCCTTGCAGTTTTCAGACCATTTTTAAGAGTAATTTGTATCAAAAGTAGAGTGTAGCTGTTGCTGTGTTTATTGTACCAGAGGTAATTTGCATAATTAGGTTGTAAATAGCAGCAGTCAGGCTCTGCCATTCCTGCTCTAAATAAAATCTTTGGTCTAATTTGGGAGTTGGTGTCTGCTCCTCAGGTTGCTTTGCCAGCAGTGACATTCCCATGGAAGGGCAGCTCCCTGCTGTCCCTCAGCAATTCCAAAGGTGGAATTTCCCCCCCAGCCCTGCAGCTGTCCAGGGACAGGATCAAACTCTGAGATCCTCCTCCCCCTTCTAGGGTTTCTTAAAGAAACTTCCAGACACGGTTAGTCCAGTTGAGTTTATTTTACTAATAATTTATTTAGGCAAACCAAACCCATTGAATCCTGCACTAATTCGAGCATCCAAGGGCCTGTGGCAGGAAAATCTGACACAATCCCCAATTGCAGAGGGTGCCCAGGGAAGGAAGAGGCCCTGGAGGAGGCAGGATCCACCCCTGGCGAGTGCAGGGCAAACCCAGCAATGACAACACAGGCCTGGCACCTGACACAGCCAGTGCAAAACTAAACTTTATTCACTTCAGTAAACAGTTACACAATGTAAATCCAGGTGTGTTCAAAGAACAGCTACTCAACTATGGTTTAGAAAAAAGTTACCCACCTGCAAGTTCTAGTCCAATAAAGCAATACAAAATATTTACAAATATACACAAGATTCTCATCTGTGGCTTCTGGATCTGTGTGCTCTCTATCTGAAAGAGAAACCTAAGATTCCAAAAATTAAGACCTCAAAATAAATACTCAGTATTAACAAATCTTCAAGCCCATCAGAAATCTCCATCTCTGTGCTGAGGGGTGTGAAGTGCTGCAGGCTGACAGTGACTCCCATCAGCGTGCCCTGAACAGGGAGTTTTTGGGTGAGAAGTTCAGGAATGTTTTCTTCTCCTCCTTCTTGACAGGAACCCACTGCCCATAGGGGCTTCCCTTCCTGTCCTCGTCCCTGGGTGGAGAAACCACAGGGTCCTTAACCACAGCATGGCTCACTGGCTTCTGCAGGGCAGGCTTGGCCATTGTGTTCTGGGGGGAAAAAAAATAAGACATTTCCTGTAAGAAGAGATCCTAAAAAACCAAAGGGTTTATCTGTGCTGTTCATATAATCATATAATAATTAAATATAATTAATTATGTAAAAAAAATTAATTCATAATTTAAAAAATGTTTTCTCTCCAGCTCTTGGAGTTCATGTTGCTTATACTGAGTATCAATCACATGCACTTAACACAAAGAAATCCCTGAATCCTAAGTTTGCATTACTGAAGCATACAACTTGAGATAAGCTGTTCTAAACTAGTTCTGGTTTTAAATCGTTCAGGTTGAGGATAAAGATCATTATTTCCAAGATCTCATTTCATTAATCACAAATCATATTTCAAAGACACTGCCGAGGTGTATTTAGGGTGCTCTAGAGAGGAATCATTATCAAACACTGAATTCTTTTTGTTGTTGTTGTTGCTGGGCTCTGATGTGGAACAGCCAGGAGGGGAGGGCTCAGGGCTGGGCTTCCATCACTCACATTAGGGCTGAAGGAAATGCTCCTCTGGATTGTTGCTCTCTCCACTGCAGCCCTGGTCACGTCCTCAGCTGCACTCCCGGGTTGCTAAAGAAGAGCAGACAGAGCTGAAGGGGATCCCTGAGCCAGGGCAGCCACAGCACAGCACAGCTTTGTGTGGAGCCTTTCAATATTTCATCCAAAGTAGCTGTAAAGCTACAGCAGTGCTGAGCCCAGGGCTGCAGGCTGAGCTGTGCCCATCCCGTGGGAACGGAGGCAAGGCCAGGCCCCAGAGGGAGCTCACACAGCACTGAGGGTCACAGCACGGTGCCACAGCACAGCACTGACACCCAGGGTGGCAGCAGCTCTGCACACCCGTCCTGCACAGCTTTGGAGAACAACAATCAAACTTATCTGCAAGGGATGCAGGCCTCTTCTTCTGTACTCTCTCAACATCTGCAATATATTGCATATGTTTATGAAAGGGATGCCTGGACCATTTGTGTCAAACCCTCAGCAAATTCACTTCCCTTTCCACCAGCAGCACCTGAGCCACACAGGTTTGTATTTACTGTGACTCAGGGTAACACACCACGACAGAACCAAACTAAAATTCAACTTGAAGCTGCTCGAGTTTCTCCCTCCCTTCAATTCACAGCAGCTACAGCCCACAAAGTCCCTTAATTACCACCAGATTTTCTTCCTCATGTCTGGAACCATAGTCATGATTTCTATAAGACAGAAATAAAGTATGTAAAATGCATTGTGTGCTTGGGTATGGGATTTCTGGGAAACAGTTTGTTGCACATGAAAAGCTTTTAACAGTTAAAAAAGGCAGAAAGATTTAACCTTTAAAAAAAAAAAAAATAACCCCACAGTATTCACTAGGTTTGGCAAGGAGACTCCTGGTTTTAGGTCAGAAAGGCACAAACGAGAGGAATTCATGGGGAATATCCCCTCAGGAGAACAAGCCAAAGGACCAAGTCTGTCCTTCCCCAGCTGTCCCTACTGGACACTCAGGGGATCAAACACCTCAGACAGGGCCTCCCTCTGTGCCTCCAGCTTAAGGCAAAGCCTCCAGGTTTCTGGAGAAGTTTTTGTTCAGGAGTTTGAACTCAAAAGCACAACCTGCACAGTCTAACTAGAGCACAGCCATGCAGACAAGTGTAAGAGGTGTTTACCTTGCAGGGAGAACACTCCATACTTACCTCAGCTGACTCCCGGGCCTCCTCCCGCTCCTGCTTCTCACTTTTCACCTCTTTGGCAGGAGCAGAGATCCTCAGGCTGGCTGGCAGGACGATGTTGTCTGTTCCCAGAGCTTTGGCAGCATTGGCTTTTGCAATTTCCAGGAGTTCCCTCTTGTCTAGAAGAGGAATGAAAAAAATTTAAAAAGTGCTTTGTGTTACATTAAAATCCACGTGTACCTACTCAAGCCTAAAACCTGCAGGTTCTGCATCTATGCAAGAACCACCTGGGACTGATCTCATCGCAGCCCATCCCCTGTGCCAATGATGTTCTGATAAATAATAATAAATACTAATGCTCTGATAAATAATAATAAAAACTAATGTTCTAATAATAATAAATTATAATAAGTACATTTTTCAAACTGCACTGAGCTTTTCTTTCAGTTGTGCTTTACACTGAGGAGAATGTGCCCAGGTCAAACAAAACCCATCCCACACCGAGGGAGCCCCCCAAACAAAACCCATCCCACACCGAGGGAGCCCCCAAACCAAAACCCATCCCACACCGAGGGAGCCCCCAAACCAAAACCCATCCCACACCGAGGGAGCCCCCAAAACAAAACCCATCCCACACCGAGGGAGCCCCCAAAACAAAACCCATCCCACACCGAGGGAGCCCCCCAAACAAAACCCATCCCACACCCAGGGAGCCCCAGGAGCCCCAGTACCTTTCTCGCTGAGGTGCAGCGGTGAGCGGCTGCGGGAGCGGCTGCGGGAGCGGCTCCTCCAGCCGCGGTACGCCTCGGGGTACACGGTTCTGCCGAAGCCGTAGTAGCGCCGGCCGCGGGAACGGGAGCGGCTCCGCGAGAACGAGCGGCGGTAACAGCACCGGGAGCGGGACCGGGAGCGGTACCGGGGGTGGTAGCGGTGCCGGTAGTGCCGGGGTCGGTAACGGCTGCGGTAGCGCCGGTAACCGCGGGAGCGTGAACGGGAGCGGGAATAGGAGCGCGAACAGCGGCGGGAGCGGCGAGCACGGGAGCGAGAGCGGGAGCGGCTCCAGCTGCGGGACGAGCGGCTGGACGAGCTGCTGGAGCTGGAGCTGCGCGAAGAGCGGCTGGAGGAGCGGCTGGACGAGCGGCTGGAGCGGCCCGGGGACTCTCTGTGCTTGGGCGAGCCCAGGCTCAGGTCGTCCATGCAATCTGTCATGTGCGCCGTTCTCCCCGCTGAGCTTCTCCCCGAGCCCTCAGCGCCCGCCTCGCCTTTGGCTGCTGCTCTGCAGTGCCCGGTCTCTGTTCCTGTGGGTGAACACGGCAGGTTCAGCATTTCCTGAGCAGCAACAATCCCAGCCCTCATCCCCTGTGCATGCTGTAAAAACGGGATCGTATCTCCTCCTCCCAAAGGAGTATCGGCTTGGAACTGCTCAGAGCCTGCCCTGGGAAGAGCTGCCCATGGAATTACTCCCCAAACTCAGCTCCCGCAGCACCTTTTCCTTGGGATGCCTTTCCCTACAGCTCAGCGCAGCCATTCCCAGAGTTAAGGACCCAAATCCATCGGATCCCACTGTCCCTTCGTGACACGCGGGTAGCATGGCCAGGGAGAATCAGACAGCCCAAAAACCCCCAGCCATCTTCCAGTAACTATTCCAGTAACAATTCCATCTTCCTGCTCCGCAATTCCCTCTCCTACAGTCAGTCACAAAACTGGAACACAAGGTTGTATTGAAAACATAGAGGCTTCAGTTTAAACCGTGAGTGGTTCTGTGTGGAATTCTGGAGGAAAGTAAGTCTGTCTGGGATTTAAAGAGGAGAATCTCGGCACTCTTGAGAAGAATTTTCAAGGTATTTTATCTCCCATGTAGCTTAAATACAGCACATTGTGTCTACGGTACAAAATAACAATTTTTCTTCCAGCTCAGTACAAATCGAGCAGTTTTCTGCTACAATTCCACAGAGGTTTTTACACCAACCAGAGGAAATGGAAGTATCTTGTAAGCACAAAGCAGCAAAAATCTCGCCTGTATCGTGTCACAAAACTCGTGGCACACAGCTCACCCATCCCAGCAGAGTATTCAACAGGCTGCTGTTGGAAACGCTCTGCAGGGACAGTGCAAAGGCCGGCTGGTGATTCAGAGCCGGGACTCGCACAGGACGCAGCGCTCGTCACGGCTCTGGATTAATTATTAAAATGGCTGTCCGGGGAGTGGCAGCCATTTTATGGCTCCAAAGGTTACTCGGGGTTAAGGATCTTACCACAAGACTTAAGCCCTGAGTTACGTAACCAGTTTACAATTTAGGGAAGCTCGCTTCTACAGGAAATTTCTATTTAGCGCTCAGTGCAAAGGGAGCTTAGACAATAAATCCACACTGAAATCTGCAATTTAAACTGCGAGACAGTTGCCAGACGCGCCTTCTCTCGCTGCTACTCCGGGTAAAGTTTCACTACCTCACCTCTAAGCCAGGCCCAAGGTCAGAGGGCTGGGAGGGGAAGAACAGAAAAGCCCAAGAGCCGCCTGGCACCGCCAGCCCGTGCCCCGTCCACGGGGGCCCAGCGGCGCCGCCGAACCCCCCGAGCCCTCAGGATCCCCTCACTCACCGCTGGGCGCCGCCGGGCACGCCCCGCGCTGGTTCCCCTGAGGCACCTGGGCGCTCCTGCAACAAAACCAAGAAAGAACATTAAAAACGCACAGCGAGCGATGCACGGCCCTCCCTCCGCAGCAGCCGCCGCGCTCGGCCTCTCCCTCCCTCCCGTCTCACCGGCTCCAGCCCGCCGGGCTGCCCCCACACGGGTCCTGAGGGGAGAGCCCCGCTTCGTGCGTCACCCCCATAGCGCCGGGGACGCCGCGCCGGCCGCGATCGGCGACAGAAAGGCGAGAGAATCGCTAGAGAATCGCGACAGAAGCGCAGCTCGGAACAGCCTCCGCCCGCCGCCACCGCCCGCCAGCGACTGAGGGCCGGCCCAGAACCTTCCAGAACGTCCCTCCCGTTACGCAACCGCGCGCTCGCGGCGCACGCGCTGGCCCCGCCCCCTCCCGCCGGGAACGGAGGCCCCGCCCCCGCCCCCTGTGCGCGCGCGCTGCGCCTGCGCGCGGCCGCCGCCGCCGCGTCCTGTGACGGTGCGCGGGGGATGCGCGGGGCCGGGAGCGCGCACGGTGCGGGGGATGCGCGGGGTGCGGAGACAGGGGGGCGGGGGGTGCGCGGGGTGCGGGGACAGATGTGCTCGGGATGAGGGGACAGATGTGCGCGGGATGCGCAGGGTTCCGGGAATGCGCGGGGTTCCGGGGATGCGCCGGGTTGCGGGATGGGCCGCGGGAGATGCGCGGTGCGCGGATCGGGGGCGCGCCCCGGTGGCAGTGCCGGGTGAGCGGCCCCGGGCTCGGGCGGTCCCCGCGCTCCGGTTTCCTGTGCTCCCTTTGCCCGATTTCCCTTTCCCCATCTCCCTTTCCCGATCTCCTTTCCTGATCTCCCTTTCCCCCCGCAGTTGTTGAGCCATGTCCGGTTTCCTGGAGAGCCTGCGCTGCTCCGAGTGCGTGGACTGGGGCGAGAAGCGCAACACCATCGCGTCTGTGGCCGCGGGGGTGCTGGTACGGCCCCGCCCTGCTCGGCATTTTGGGATTCTTTTGGCTTTTCTGGCGTCAAACGAGAATTAGGGGCAGTTTTGGAGTCTCTTCTCCCGCGCTACAAGTGGAAGGATGAGAGGAAACGGCCTCAAGTTGTGCCTTAGGTTGGATAAAAGGGGGAATTTCTCCTCTGGCAGTGCTGGAGTCGCTGTGCCTGGGAATGTTTTAAAAATACGTGGATGTGGCATTTCGGGCCACGGTTTAGTGGTTGGAATGGATGATTTTAGAAGGCTGCTCCAACCTTAGCGATTCCAGGGAAAGGAAGAACAAGGATACGTTGTCCCTGTGTGTAGCAGCAGAGCTACTGACAAAATCCTGTTTCAACATCCATTTTATATTTAAATTACACAGTTTTACCCAGGAAGTGGGCAAATCCCAGCTTGATCCCGAATCCACTGCAGAACTAATGGTCTTCCCACTCCAGTCTGGGTTGGAGGCTGTGAGGGTATTTAAATATTGACGATATTTTTTCTCACAGGCTGTGTCTGTGTTTTAAACTCTTTTTTTCCCCCCGCAGTTTTTCACAGGCTGGTGGATCATCATCGATGCTGCTGTGAAATATCCTCAAGTGGAAGACTTCAACCATTCCTACCACGCCTGTGGGGTCATAGCCACCATTGCATTCCTGATGTAAGGCCCCAGCAGCTCCCCTGTGCAGTCAGGAATGGGAAGGAGAGTTTTCCACGCCACTTTTATCCTGTTTTTCCCCATTTTTTTCCCCAGGATCAACGCTGTGTCCAACGGGCAGGTGCGAGGGGACAGCTACAGCGAGGGCTGCCTGGGCCAGACAGGTACCAGGGCTCTGAGCCACGGGGCCAGCGAGCCTGCAGGGGGGTTTGGGGGGTCCCACATCCCCCACTGAGCCTGCAGGGGGGTTTGGGGGGTCCCACATCCCCCACTGAGCCTGCAGGGGGGTTTGGGGGGTCCCACATGCCCCACAGAGCCTGCAGGGGGGTTTGGGGGGTCCCACATCCCCCACAGAGCCTGCAGGGGGGTTTGGGGGGGTCCCACATTCCCCACTGAGCCTGCAGGGGGGTTTGGGGGGTCCCACATCCCCCACAGACCCTGCAGGGGGGTTTGGGGGGTCCCACATCACCCACTGAACCTGCACAGGGGGGTTTGGGGGGTCCCACATCCCCCACAGAGCCTGCAGGGGGGTTTGGGGGGGTCCCACATGCCCCACAGAGCCTGCAGGGGGGTTTGGGGGGTCCCACATCACCCACAGAGCCTGCAGGGGGGTTTGGGGGGGTCCCACATTCCCCACTGAGCCTGCAGGGGGGTTTGGGGGGTCCCACATCCCCCACAGAGCCTGCAGGGGGGTTTGGGGGGTCCCACATCCCCCACTGAGCCTGCACAGGGATTCTGTGGGGCTGGGGTGTCCCATGGGTCCCACATCCCCCATCCCATTGCAGGGGCTCGGATCTGGCTCTTCATTGGTTTCATGATGGCTTTTGGGTCCCTCATTGCTTCCATGTGGATCCTTTTTGGGGGATACGTGGTTAAAGGTAAGACCTGACCCTATATTTGAAAAATTTAAGGTGTTTTAATTTACTCCTGGATTTTAGAACTGGTATTTAGAGGGTTTCTAGGCAGGCCCAGTTTGACTATTTTGCCCTACACACCACTGTCCCTTGTTATTACTGATACTGGGATGGATTTGATCTCTTTTTCTAAGTACAAACTTCCTCTACAAGCCCAACTGGGAACTCCATGGATATAATTAAACTGCTGCAGTTTTAAGGGAATAATTCCCTGGGTGAATATTAATTATTCTCAGAATACAAATTACTGAGTTCCTGCAGATTGCTCCCAAAGCCTCTCTGTTAAATTAGCACAAGGGAAAATGACATGTCAGAAATGGGATATGCTTGAAAATTACTTCCAAAAAAACGTATGGGGATTTTTTTTTCTCTTAGAAAAACCAGTGGTGTACCCAGGAATAGCTGTGTTTTTCCAGAATGCATTCATCTTTTTTGGGTAAGACTGCCCTCTTTTATTTGTTTCCTATTTAATTGGCTTTTAATGATAAAAAACTGAAACTTGCTGTGATCTGGTTGGTCCTAAAATCCCGTTTTGTAACCAGGCCTGGTGTAAATAAACTGGGATGTGCCTGCACAGGAATTGGGTGGACAGCCAGCCCTTGAAATGCTGTGTTTGAAACCAGAGGGGTTTGATTTGTGGTGTTCCCACAGGGGCCTGGTGTTCAAGTTTGGTCGCACAGAGGATTTGTGGCAGTGAACCCCCCTGGGCTTTACCTGCAACCCCCCAAGTTTTGTAAAACCATTTTGTAAAACCTTCCATTGTGTCTGAAGAGAAATCGAGGAAAGCTGAATGCACTAAATCCAGCTCTATTCTGGTTATTTTTTTTACTCTTGTACGTCCACTTCAGTGTTGTGGTGTTTTTGAGAAGTGTAAAAATTGCTGCAAACAACGGTGGAGTCACTTTTCTAAAATGATGTTTGTTACAAATAAAAGGACAGTGGGATATGGATGTATTTAACCAGCTGTTTCTATGATGTTATTTACAATCCAGGACTTACTAAAACTGCATTAAAACAACCTTTTAACAGATATTTATTAACTATTTCCTATATCTGGGCAATATAACCATTTCTTCAATTTCAAAACTTGGTGTGTGGCTTTTTTTGTGTAATTCAGAACTGTGGTGGTTTGGGATTCTTTTTTTCCCCCTCCATCCCTTGAATATTTCATTTATCCTGTGGTGGTGACAGAGGAAGTAACAACTCACAGTTGTGTGCAGAAGGTCTGGGCAGCTGCTGAGCTCCTGCTGGCATTTTGAGAGCTGGGAACAAGGCAAACTGGCCCTTCCTTGCAAGGCTGCATTCCTTCCCTCTGTAGCTGCAGGGATCAGCTCATCCCAGGCAGTGAATGAGGCCAGTGAGCCTCATCAAAGCACTCGGCCTTGTCATGAGCTCCCTCATTCATTCATTCATTCCTCACAAGGGTGCTGAAGGGAAAAAAAAAAAAAAAAACCAGCCAGGTTTTCACTCCTTTATTAGGTAAGCACTGCTGGAAGATTTTCTGTGTCAACTATTTTTGAAAGTGAGAAACACTGAGGATGACAATCCAATTAAAAACCAGCGTTCACTGGCAGAGAATCCAAGTCCCTGCACTTCCAAAATTGGGTGCTGGCTCAAGATTGGAGCACTGAGGATCATTCCCCCTGTGCTGGGCCAGGCTGTCCCCTCCCAGACACTGCCCTGAGCTCTGCTTGTGTTTCACAGCTGGCAGCCCCCAGGGGTTTCAGGAGCACCATCCACTACTGAACTTTTTGGGTTTTTTTTTTTGCCATCAGAACCTCCCAACACATCCAGCCCCAAGCCAAGTAATGCCAGATTTTTTTTCAGTCTGGCAGGATGCAGAGTTCTGGCCCTGCTCCAGATTCATTCATCAAATCCTGGCTTGTCAAGGCCTTCAGCAGAATCAATTCAGCTTAAAAACTTGAGTGCTTTGCTGGATGAGAAGTGCTCCTTGAGAAATGACTCTTTCCAAATCCATCATTTTGCCTTGTAAACCTAAAAATAGTTGAATGTTTCCAAGCATTGGGATTGATAAGCCATGAATGCAGCCGATTTCTTTTGTACATATTTTACAGAAAATATTTAAGGTAAGGGCAACAAAGCAGAAAAGCTGAGTGCATCTGAAGTTTGCATCTGTGAATTCACACTCTGGAATCTTTCAGGAATAACTGGAACAGTTTCATTTTTGAGTGTCCATTGGGGTGGCTTTTGTGGGCCTGGGAATTGGTGTTTCAGTGCTCTCTGAACCCACCAGAGCTGTTCAGTTTTTCTGGTGATAAAGAGGAAAATCTTATCTGGTTCCTGTGTGTCAGCTGGGATCCTCCACTCAGAATCCAACAGACAAGTGGGGAAACTGTGAACACAAACATTCTTCTATCAGAACATATGAAATCACAGGAAAAAAAACCCCAAATCAATGGAAAAGCTGATGAAAAGCTTCTTTACCCATTTATTATTCCTGTGATTCAGACACAGCCTCACATCAGCACCTAAGGGTGCCCAAGGACTGTTTGTGCATCAGAATATGCTGGCAAAAGCAATAACCCTTTTTTCCCCTCATATATTTAATTCAAATACCTGGAGTTCTTCATCAAGGTGCTAATTGAACTCCCCCACAGGGAGTGTAAAATCATTTGGAAACTCACCTCCCAATAAAACTGATCATCAAAGTACTTGGAGACATGCACAGCTTTAAGCAGTTTGATGTTTAAGATTAAACCTGTTGGTAAAAAGAGAGAGATCCAAAATAAACACAAACACCAGGGCAAGGGGAGGAGTTTCTTGGCAACATTTATGCAAAAATACAAATTCAGATCTAAATCCTCCAGCAGAGTCCCCTGACTCGAGCTGGCCTTAAATACAAAAAGAGACTTGCCAGGATCAAAGCTTGGGATACTAAAAATGAATTACTTTAGCTAAAAGCCCATTTAACAGCTGCTAGATGATGAAAATACCTCAAAATGATGAATTTCTTGCATGAGAAGTGCCTGTGTATTTAAAACAATCTGGTTTATCAGCACTGTTAGTTTGGGATCTCTGATGGGAATCTCTGGAGTTTTAAACAATTGGTTAAACTCTGAATGTTTGGTTATTTCAGCTGGATGTTTTCCAAAAATCTATTCCTTCTTCATTACACTGAAAGTAATGCAAAGGTTTAAATCAATTAAAACCCTCCAAAAATCACCATAGGAGCAATTTTCATTGGCCATTTCTCTGTTACTCCAGACAGAATTTGGGGCTGGGGAGAAGCAGCAGCTGCCACAAACCAGAGCATCCATGGGAGCCACGTGAGTGCTGCTGCTCCCAAAGCAGCAAAAAAAGTCCCAAAAATCCCCAAATCTCTTGATCAAAGGTCTGCAGCTGGGCTGAGGCAGCTCCTGATGTTATTGAAACTTTGCTCCAAATGGCCTAAAAAGTGACAAGCCCCAGATTGGGGCATCTTCTGTCACTAAGACAAAAGTGGAAATGTTTCCCAAAAGTGGAAATATTTTCATCTTCACACCTCTCCTGTCTGCAGGTTGAAGGCAGCTGTTAAACCTTGGTTAAAATAAAATGTCAGCACTGAAAGAATGGTGCTGCTGGGTTATTTCTGTTTCTTCTTCTAAAGCCTGGCTGGGGAGAGGCCCTGGCATTGGTGTTTCCATTTATTCCACCAGTGATTTACCCACAGAATCTTGCTCCAAGGAAATAAAGGAATTCCTGGGATGTTTCAGTACTGACCTGTAATCAAACCTGTTATCAAGGCAGTGCTGATGGTCTGGCAGAAGGCACCAACTTCAATAAAGATCAAATAACCCAGACTGAAAAGCAAAAGAAAAAAAAAAGGTGTTTCACCTTTTATTTAGCACCAACACTGTGAATGAATCTGCATCTATCAAAATCTCTCCTAGAAGCTGTAATTCTCAAATCTGCAGTGAGATGTTTTAGGAACATACCAGAAGCCTAATGCAGAATTCAGAGGATTTATTTTGTCCATCCTTTTGGTGTTAAGACTTCATTAAATTTGTTGAGAAGTCAGGCCCTCATGCTGCACTCTGATTTCTCCCCCCCACCCCGATTATTTCATTATTTAACACAAGAATTTATGTACCTGGGTAAATCACTCCATTGTTCACTAATCCCTTTTTGTACCACACGGAGAACAACAGCGGCCACAGCTCCGAGCACAGCAGGCAAACCAAAAGTGAAATGAACTCCAGAAGTATCCTGAAGCCTCAAAGGAGGATTAAAGCACCTCTGGGAAGAGGAAAAGGTTTAATTGACACCCAGAAACACAAGCTGGCAATTGCAGATCAGCTGTTGCACACCCAGAGGATGGATTTGCTCTCGTGAGCTGCAATCCTGCACTTTCCTCAAAACACCTCAGGTATCGTGCATTGGAAAAGAAATTTCTAGAGCTCAGCCAAGAAGCACTGTGGGCTTTGAGCATTACCTGCAGACAGTGAGATCCCAGGATGGAGATGACACTGCCAAGCAGCCCCAAAATCATGGCAATCCAAGGGTGCTTGATGATGATTGCTGTGAAACTCATGGTGACCCCTCCAGCCAGGACTGCACTGTGGATGTGAGCCTGTAACAACAACAACAACAACAGGGAGTTAAGGGGGTTTCTCTAAGGGTTTGTAGGGATAGAACAAGAGGCAATGGCTTCAAACTGAAAGAGGGAAGGTGCAGGTTCAATATTAGGAAGGAATTGCTCCCTGTGAGGGTGGGAGGGCCTGGCACAGGGTGCCCAGAGAAGCTGAGGCTGCCCTTGGCAGTGTCCCAGGCCGGGCTGGACAGGGCTTGGGGCAGCCTGGGACAGTGGAAGATGTCCCTGCCCATGGCAGGGGTGGAATGAGGTGATCTTTGATGCCCTCTCCCATCCAAACCCCTCTGTGAGTCTGTGACTGTCAGACCCTGGCCTTGGCTTCAGTTCCCAGCTCTTTTATTTCCAGTGTAGTCCTGAGGGTACAGAAAATCTGTTAGAACAGAAGAAGCACAGGCAGGGTGTTCCCTGCTCCTTACCATTCTGAATTTGCCATCCTTGGAGGTCAGAGCAGACAACATGAAGGCAGCCACAGCACTCACTGCAAGGGCCAAGTACGTGCTGAGCATTGCTTGGAACTGGGACTCGGCCAGGACGGAATTGAAGCTTGGCCAGAACATCCAGACAAACACAGTGCCTTGGGGACAAGGACAAGAGACCCTCAGGAGCTGCTCTGAAGCACAGGAACCATCACTGCCTGTCTGGAGCAGTGAGCACTCACTGGGATTCCCCAAGCTCCTCTAGGAGCTCTCCCAGAGAGGAGCTGGCAGTGTCACAGCCCCACGAGCACACGGGCTTCTCTAACAGAATGAAAAGAGAAAAGGGGTTCTGCTCTTCTGTGGCCCTCGTGGTCAGCATTTGGGCAGTGCCCTGCCTGGCAGGATGCAGTACTCACGTGCACAGGTGGAATTCCAGCCAGCAGAGGGACGTGGTGGCCTCAGAGCAGCTCGGGCTGATGGCCCAGGGCCCTGTGGGCTGTGCTCAGACACCACACCAAGCAGCAGTGCTTGGCTCCTTTGGCACTGCCCAGCTGCTGTGTTTTGTTCCCAGGCCTCTCCCAACCCTGATGTTGTGTTCCCCACCCCAGACCCTGTGCAATCCACCTGACAGGGACATTGATGTGTTCTTGTCCAAGAGCTCTAACAAGTGACACAGGCATTGTCACTGTGAGGCACAAATCCAGTTCCCAGCAGCCCTGGCAGGCACTGATTTTGTACCAGCTTGTCTTGGCTCTGTGGAATCCAGTTTGCATTGCTAATATCCATGATTTCAGTGCTCCAAGGCAGAGATAACCCTGCCTCAGGCAGGACAGGCCATTTCTAAAATTATGGTGGCACTGAGGACTTGGGAGATGATCCATCCTATTCCCATTGATTAGGCAGTTAGTCTATATAAATATAGATATAAAATCTACTGAAGCATTCTTATGAGTATCTGCTCAGCTCTGGAAATAAACAGCAAACAACAATTCCAGGGACACAAAAGAGCAGCATTTAAATTTTGTATTCCCTAAACTGGGCAAAGACTGAGTGAAGATGAGTCTCTGTGGACTCCTGCAGGAAGCTCTGGGCTCAGCTGGTGGCAGTTGCACTACAGAAGTTAATGAAGGTAATAAAGCCACCAAATTGCTTCCATAAGAAAAGGAATTAAAGTCCCAGACACTGAGCCTGTCCTCCCCCAGCTCCTGTCTCATGGGCCTGCCTGTATGACACTCCCCACCCTCCACCAGGCTTTATCTTTTTATTTGTGTTAGCAGCAGGGACTGCCCCTTTCTATCTCTGTGCACCACCTGCAGAAGCAGCCTGGGCTCTGCTGAAATACAAGTTATGAGCTCAGCCCTGGCACTCAGCCTGGGCAAGCCAAGGGGGGGCAACCTGGCCAGGAAAGGGAGTGGTGACCCTGGAGAAAGAGCTGTGAGCCTGGAGTAGCCTTCATGCTGAGGTGACAAAGCAAACTGAGCCCCACGTGTGGCAGCAGTGGCCTCTGGGCCAGGTAGGAAGTGGCCATTGTCACAAACCAGCAAGCAGAGCTGCAGTTGCTGTGCTTGGCTGCACTCAGAGCTGCATCCTGCATTTAAAGCCCCAGGCATGCTCCCCCTGCAGGCCCTGCTGCAGCTGAGCCATTCCAGCCCAGCACTCACCCAGCACTGAGAACAGCTCTGACTTGGGGCTGCTCCTGTTCTTGTCCAGCCCCGGGGGGGGCTCAGGGAAGCGGGAGGTCACTGCCAGACCAAAGTAGGCTCCAAAGAGGTGCCCGTGCATCAGGGTGAGGTTCTCTGGGACCTGCAGCAACACAACATTCCCCTCTGGGGGCTGCTCCAGGCCACACTGCTGCAGCTCCTGCCAGAGCTGCTCCAAAGCTCCAGTGACATTTCCCCCCAGGTATCTGAAAATCCCACCAGGGTACCTTCAGGTATTTGCTGTTGATGCATCTGCTCACGTGGAAAAGGATTAATTCCACCAGGCTCATCACAATTAACTGCACAGGATTGGCCTTCCCCAGCACAGCCCCAGCAGAGATGACCACAGCAGTCATGCTCATCACAGCCCTTGCTAGACTGCAAGAAAGAAAGGAAAGGAAAACAACTCAGTCTCAGGGTGACAGCAGGGCCAATAAAAAGGAACAACACAGAACCATGCAGTTAAAAACCTACAGCCCTCCAAAATGCCTCCAGAAGTGCCTCTGCTCAGCCCTAGCAGGGCCCTGGAAGGAGCAATCAGCAGTTCTGGGTTAGCCCAGCTCTGACATGAGCTCATTACCTTTCCACACCAAATTCACTGTCCTGGATCCTAAGGAGAAGTAATAAATCTTCTACCAGCACAGAGAACTGGACACCAAGAACAATGAGCAAGAAGTTGAATCCAGTGCTGCTATAGCCATATCTTCTCAGAACCATCAGGAAGAAGCCAAATCCAAAAATCACCATGTGATTGACATCTTGAAATACTGCAGGACAGAAAAGAACAAGTCAGCAGTGAACTTATTAATGCAGATTTCTGGTTTAAAAAAATCAATTAAAAATTACAATTAACTAAGAAGCCTTCAGATACAAATTTAAGTGCCACTATTGTTTAGAGCTTGCCAAGAACTCCAGAGCTTTCTTTCCAGTCTATAATCAGAGAAAAAACACCCTTAATGCCGAATTAAGAATGCACAGTGATCTGAATGGATGCCACAGGATGGGAGCTGAGAGGTCAAAAAACCCAACAAAAAACTGACCAAAAATACAATTTAGTCTTGGATCTCCATCACACCCGTAAAGAAACTCCCACCACTCCTGGCAAGTCCAAAGAGCAACGAAACCATTCTGCTTCTCACCAACAGAGCCCCCAGCAGGAGCAGGGACCAGCCCTCCTTTCCCAGCACCGTGCCAGGCTTACCTGGGTAGAAGCTGGCTGAGAAGTTGATGTCGTCAGCCCTCGGGAAGGCAAAGAAAGCACGGCTGAGGAACAGAGCCTGCAGCAGGAGGAGGAGCCAGGGCACGCTGCAGCGGAAGCTCAGGTAACGGGAAGGCATGGTGCCCTGCGTGCATGGAGCAGCAGCGCAGCAATGGCTCCTTTTCCCTCCCAGAGTGTCCCTGCGCCCTCACACCAACAGCACGGCAGCTGTGGGGGCCAGCACCGAGATAAAAAGGCCAAGAGGCGTGAGCAGGGAGCAGCGGCTCCTTATCTGTGGTGTGGCAGGAGCCCAAACTCAGAGCAGCTCCTGTGGGCTGAGCTCAGAGAGTGCCCGTGGGCACGGGACAGCCACTGCCACTGTCACTGTCACTGCCCTGCTCCTGGCACTGCCACTGCCACTGTCACTGCTCCTGGCACTGCCACTGCCACTGTCACTGCTCCTGGCACTGCCACTGTCACTGCTCCTGGCACTGCCACTGTCACTGCCCTGCTCCTGGCACTGCCACTGTCACTGCTCCTGGCACTGCCACTGCCACTGTCACTGCTCCTGGCACTGTCACTGCCCTGCTCCTGGCACTGCCACTGTCACTGCTCCTGGCACTGCCACTGTCACTGCTCCTGGCACTGCCACTGCCACTGCTCCTGGCACTGTCACTGTCACTGCTCCTGGCACTGCCACTGTCACTGCTCCTGGCACTGCCACTGCCACTGTCACTGCTCCTGGCACTGGCACTGTCACTGCTCCTGGCACTGTCACTGCCACTGTCACTGTCACTGCTCCTGGCACTGCCACTGGCACTGCTCCTGGCACTGCCACTACCACTGTCACTGCTCCTGGCACTGTCACTGCCCTGCTCCTGGCACTGCCACTGCCCTGCTCCTGTGTGGACACACACATTCACAGAGCTGGGGAATTCCAGCTTGGAAATTCTTTTCCAGGCCTGGATTTCTCCTGACTCTCAGCTCCATTCCCAGGCTGCCAAGCTGACTGCAGCTTCAGTTAGGGAGGAGTCTCCCAGGGTGACAACACGGTGACAAACAGAGTGGAATTCATCACCAACATTAACCCCTGGTGTCTTTGCCGTGGGACACATCCTGAGGTGCTGTCCCAAGGATGTTTTTCCCAATTGTCCCATGAGCTCCTGTCCTGTCCTGGCTGCACTGACACACTTTAAATACAAACTGTCTGTACAATAAATTGGCATTTTTTCCCCAAAAAAACTCTGTGTGTGTTGCTGTCCTTTCTCTCTCAGGGATTTGGGAGATGCAGCATCTCCTGTGCTGCTGTAGGATCAGCTCCAGGGACACTTTATGGATCCATAGCACAAATCAAGGGGTGCTTTGGGTGGGAAGGGACCCGAAAGCCCCTCCAGTGCCACCCCTGCCATGGCAGGGACACTTCCCACTGCCCCAGGCTGCTCCAGGTCCCATCCAGCCTGGCCTTGGGCACTGCCAGGGATCCAGGGGCAGCCACAGCTGCTCTGGGCACCCTGTGCCAGGGCCTCAGCCCCTGTGAATAAAGAATTTCTTATTAATATCCACTCCAACCCTACCCTCTGGTAGTTCAAAGCCATTCCCCCTTGTCCTGCCATATAAAAATCCCTCTCCTCCCTTTATAAGCCCCTTTAGGCACTGGAGGAACCTCCTCAGTATTCACTGTGCCTCAGTGAACTGAGCCCTCTTTGTCCAGGCAGCTCAGATTAAATTAAAATTAAAATGACAGCTCAGGCTCTGCTCTGAGGCTGTCACAAACCCAGAGCCGAGCTGGCACAGCACAGCCTGAGGAGAGCCCAGAAATGGGGAGGAACTGCTCAGAAATGGGGATAAAGCCACCTGCTGGTGACAGGGACATTTATCAAGCAAAAATACACACACAAAACTCACAGGTCACTCAAATTTGAGTCTGTCCCAGGCTGTAGGGCACAAAAACAGCGTGCAAAGCATCTGTGCAAGGTCTGGATGTGTGGTGATAGCCTGAACCTTCCTCCCACCCAACATCAAACTGCTTTAATATCAAATCACTTTAATATCAAAGCCTTTTCCCAGCCTAACAAACACACATTTCAAAAATTTCTAAATAACATTAAAAAAAAAAATTCCCAGGCATGGAAAGCACTGCCCTGGTTTCAGGAAAATCCTGATGCAGAAAGATCCACATTCAGGTGCATTTTCTGGGAATTCTATGTCTGAGGAATTCAGACAGAGCCAGAACTTGGTGAACTTTTTCTAGACATGGTAATAGCTCAAGCAGCAATCTAGGAATTAATTCAATGAGCCATTGTGTATTTGTTACTAAATCCCATCAGTGTTAACATCCAGGAAAACACCCCAAAGGTGAAGAATTCACCCATTTCCTCTCAGGATGACACATTGTAAAGGTAATGCTCGGATTTGCAGCTTAAACTGCCAGAGACCAAAGACAGTGATCTCTGACAGGGTAAAGCACAAAGTAACTTTTATATTAGGAAATAATTATTTCTCAGAGAGTGGGCAGGCCCTGGCACAGGGTGCCCAGAGCAGCTGTGGCTGCCCCTGGATCCCTGGCAGTGCCCAAGGCCAGGCTGGATGGGGCTTGGAGCAGCCTGGGACAGCGGGAGGCGTCCCTGCCATGGCGGGGGTGGAATCAGATGATCTTCAAGGTCTCTTCCAGCCCAAACAAATCCATGATAGTCCATTCTAAGTTATAAATCCCCTCATGACTCAGCCCAGCCCCGTCCTGGGACAGCTCTAAGGCTTTTTTGGGCCCTGCGCTCCTCACGCTCAGCCCATCACTGCCCGCCCTTTGTTCTGGGAGATCCCTCAGCCCCCGGCAGGCCCAGCCCAGGCCGCGGGCACCGCCACCTCCACCCAGCCAGGGCCGGGCCCTGCCCGCGCTCCGGCCTCCCTCAGGAGCGGCGCCGCCATTGTTCCCCTCACGGCTCCCTCACACCACAGGGGCCGCGGGCCTCGGGGCGGGGGCTCCACAGAGACCCCAACCGCGGGCCCTGCGGTGGGAGCTCAGCCGGGCGGCGCTGGAGCCGGGCCCACAGCGCTGCCGGTGCCGGTGTCAATACCCGGCCGTGACTCGGCAGCCCCCGATGGTGGCGGCGGCGGCGGCAGCGGCGGGACCCGCCCGGCCCCGCCCCTCGCTGAATGCCCGCCTCCTCCCCACAGGCCGCCCTTAGGGACTGCGCTCCCATTGGCCGAGAGCAGGCCCTTCTGGCCTCTGATTGGTCCATCGCCAGCACAGGTCGTCTTTGGGCCGCGCGTCCTGCACTGCGATTGGTCCGGTGGTTTGTCACTCAGCTACGCTCGCTATTCATTGGCTGGCGCTGCCCGTCGGTCACCCCGAGGGTTATTTTGCCCTCGGGTGAGCCGGCAGTGCAGGCCGCGCTGTGGGGGCGGCAGCCGCTGTCACTGCCCGACTTCGCACCTGAGACACTGCGCCCCCTTCTCCAACTGCCCATTTGCCAGCGAGGCTGTCAATCAAGCGGGAGAGGTGGCACCTCGGTGCTACGGTGACAGAGGAAATTGAGCCCTCCTTCTTCCGTTTCCGAGTGGATGGTTGAGCTGTCCTTTTATTTTTCTGATTCGCTTCCATTGGGCAGTTTATCTGTCGGTCACCGCAAGGGGCGGGAACCAGGCTGCAGCACAGTAGGCAGGAGGAGACGGAAATGCGCATCGTGATTAGTTGACAGGCCATCAGTCACAAATTCTCCTCTCTGATTGGGCTGCAGGGCCGTCACTCACGATGGTGGGCGTGCCACGCGACGGCACGAGGAGGGCTCCACTTTCTTGCACTGCCATTGGTCCATTCTACCGTCTGTCCGCCTTTCCCCGTTGTCGATTGGTCAGAGGTGCTGTCACTCAGGCGGGGCCACCCGTTTGATTGGTCAGCGCCGGGGAGGCGGGGCGCTGCGCGGCGGCTGCGCAGGGGGACACGGCGGGGAGGGACGGACCAGGAATTATTTTTATTTCTTTGTTTCCCGGGGAAAAAAAAAAGGAAAAAAAAAGGAAAAAAAGAAAAATAAACCAAAAAAAAAAAGCCCCGCGCTCGGGAACCCCCCGCGGGGGCGGATGGTGCTGCCGTGAGCGGGGCGGGCCGGGCCGGGCCGGGCCGGCGGGATGAAGCGGCGGAGCGCGGACTGCAGCAAACTGCGGCGGCCGCTCAAGCGGAACCGCATCACCGAGGGCATCTACGGCAGGTACCGAGCGGCCGCCGCGGCGCCGGGAGCGGGCAGAACGCGGTCCCGGGGCCCCCCGGCCGCCCCCCGGCCCTGGCACCGTCATGGCGCCCCGGCTCCCCTCAGGCGCTGCCCCGCCCCGGGCCCTCCGCGCCCCGGGGCTCCGCGGGGCCGGGCTCGCTGCCGGCCGAGCTGCTGGCCAAGGTGCTGCCGGGGCCGGCGGGAGGGAGCGGCCAGAGCCGGCCCCGGGCTGGGGCCTGCGCCCGGTGGTGGCCCCGCTGCGGGGGCTCGGAGGTGGCAGCGCTCCGAGCCTCGCCGGTGTTTCCTCGGGGAGGTTTTCCCCGTTTTTATTCGTTCCCAGAGGCTCAGGCCGGCGCTGAGCAGCGGTTCAGCAGCAGGACAGCTGGGCTGCTGGCTCGGCTCCTCAGGCACGGTGTTACAAAGTTGTTTTTTCCGTGCGGTGGAAGGTGTGAGAGCCGTGGGAGCAAGGAGGGGGTTTTTTGGGAATTCCCGGAGCAGGGATGGATGGGTTGGGGTGGTGGGGACACAGCAGGTGCCCCAGTCACCCCTGCCCTGGGGAATGAGGAAGGAAACCGTGCTGGAGTGAGGTGCACGTGGGATGTGCCTCATCCTGGCAATCGGGATGTGTTTTCTTGGTGTTCGCAGGCAGAACGCACCAAAACCGCCTTTGTGTCCCGACACCGCCGTTGTGAGTCTGTTTAAAGAGTATTTACATGTCAGACTTTGCGTGAAACGCAATAATTCTGCATTTCTCCATCAGCAGGAGTTTGGGGCAGGGGAGGCTTTGAAGCTTGTGAGAGCTGTAGTAAATGTGCTGCTGTCCCATTTCTGTTTCTAGTTCAGTGGGGTTGATGAATGCAGTGCCTGGAAACCTGAGCGAGCTCATACAATTCAGATGTTAACTTTGCATGAGGGAAGCAGCTGCTGGGGAGCTGTGACAGGAATAAAATTGTCCCAGTGTGCTGCTTATCCCACTTGTAGTGAATCTGTGAGAGTAGAGAGCTTTTGTGCTTTAGACTTTCAGGTTTTGGGAAAACGCTGCCTGGGAATGGGAAAGACAAACATCCCTCGTGTAGAAATTATTATTCAAGGTGCAGAATGATTCAGATATACCGGGAATTGCTTATAACTGGGTTTCAAAAAGTCACTTTGAGATGACTGGCAGGGAAGGTGGGGTGAGAGAAGGAGGGGGAATCAGGAATCAGAGGAGCTCCAGGAGCTGGGGGTGTGCAGCAGGAAGAGCTGCTGGTGTCCTGGGGGACTTGGCTTCTCCTGGGAGGCTTTGGCTCAGGAATGGGATTTTCAGCCTTTGTTTCACGTGGTGTTTTTGCTAAACAGAAACAATCCGTGTCCTCAGAGTGCTGTCCCACAGAAACGAAAGAGAAATAGTGGGAAGGGTTTTCCCTTTGGAAATCTAAGCAGAGGGAGGTTCTCCTACGTGGATTTGGGATTTTCTCTTTTTTTTGGTTTCAATATTTTTTCACTCTCCACTGCATAACTCGGCGATCACATACAGGTAGCTTCTCACAGAGCTACAGTTGTCTAAATTCTTGTAATTACTGCAGTTATTTATTCAGCTTATCTTAATTGTCCCCATCAGCTTACACAGGCCCAGTAAATGCATTTATCAGGAGGAAGCATCCTGGGTTTATGGGCAGAGCAGCCAGGCTGAGCAAACAGCACGATTGGGATGCCTAACTCTTTGTTTTGTTTGCTCTTTAAATTAAGCCTGATCTTAAATTAAGCCTGGTTCCCCGTCCAGCCTGGGAGTGTGAGCAAGGCCCAGCTGTCACTGAGACATGTGGGGTGGGAAAAGGAGGAGTTTTGGAGCAGGTGGAGCAAGGAAGGAATTGTCCTGCAGGGAAGCTCCGGTGGCTGAGTTCACTGCATGTGTAAAACTGAAGCTGATTATAAGAGGTGATGGAAAACCAGAACAGAGTTAGAAATATAAAACCCTGGGCTGCTGAAAGGTGTGGATGATCTGTCTCTCTGAATGGTGATTTTTGCAGTGACTTGTGCTCTTTGGAAGTATTGCAGGATCTGTGGAAAGAACTTTATTATCATTTAAAATAACTGCTTTCAACAGAACTCCAAACTCACCCTGCTCACAGCAGGAATTGGAGGATCTCTTATTTCCACAGCTTATATTCCCAATTTTGCCTTCTCCCATGTAAAACAATGGCAACAATTTAAAAGTGCTGAAGTGATTTAACATCTACCTTTGGCAGCACGCATGCATTGAACCCTTAGTTGTTAATTAAAGTATTCATTGCAGCTTGTCACCAGTTAAGCAATTAAAGTTTGGTTATTCCTGAGTCTTCCCAGTCCTCATCTTTGATCTGGTTCAAATCTGGCTCAAATCCTTCAGCTGCATTGCTGATATTGCTGGGGCTCAGCTCGGTCCCACTGTGGTAGCTGGGCAAGTTTCAATTTGAATTCCAAGATGAATTCCACACATCCATCCCAGCTTGAACTGGTGCTGTCACATCAGCTGCTGGATGCTGTCTCATGGGTTCCCTGACAATAGTCCTGAAATACTCCATGTTCCTTCAGAGCCAGGATTTTTTTAGCTGGGGATGTAAATTGCCCTTTATTCCCAGGCACTCCGTGGGCTGGCAGCCAAGTGGGTGCCTGCCAGGGGAGGCTGTCTCATCTCCAAGTGGCCCTGGTGGCACACGACAAGGATTTTGGGGTGCCACCACCCCTAAAACACTCCTGGTTCCCTCTGCCACTCAAATCCTGAATGCCAAGGGCTGGATTTTTGGACAACCAAATAAACTGGAAAGAAAACATCAGCACTACCTCCAGGAATGTGGCCTTTTTTAGGCTTTTCTTGAAAATCCAAAATGATTCCTCCTGCTCATTTATCCTGCCTCTTTTTTTTTTTTTTTTACCAGCTTCCTGTAGAGGAGAAATAATTTTGTGCTGGAGCTGCCCTGGAGGTCTGGAACAAAGCAGCAGAGCTGCCTTTTCTGACTTGAACCTCAGTGCAGGGCTCCAGTGTAACTGAGCCCACATTTATTGTGGTGGCCCAGGGAATATCAGCCCCTGTGCCCTGGCTCTCACTCCCTGCAGCTAAAGGGATTTGGGGGTTTTGTGCTGGATTTGGGGGTTTTGTGCTGGATTTTGGGGTTTGCAGGTGAATCCCCAGAGCTGGCAGAGGCTCCTGTGCTGGATTTTGGGGTTTTGTGCTGGATTTGGGGGTTTTGTGCTGGATTTGGGGGTTTTGTGCTGGATTTTGGGGTTTTGTGCTGGATTTGGGGGTTTTGTGCTGGATTTTGGGGTTTGCAGGTGAATCCCCAGAGCTGGCACAGCCCTTCCATCACTGCCAGGTTTTCCCTCGTGGCTCCTCCCTGTCCTCACCTGCCCTAGCTCAGGGATGGACACGTTCAGTGCCCTGACAAGCCCCAGAATCAGGAGTCAGGAACTTTCCTGGGATTTTAACGAGTCCCAGTAGCTTTCCTGGGATATTTTTTTGCATTTCTTCTCCTTCTCAAACCTGTAGCTGACAGAGTTTCACGTGGCCAGTGGCAGCAGAGATGTTTTGTGCCTTTCAGACTCGCTGTGCTCGCTCTGTTCTGCTTCTTCTGCCCACTAA
Source organism: Acridotheres tristis (assembly GCA_037013685.1). Classification (NCBI taxonomy): domain Eukaryota; kingdom Metazoa; phylum Chordata; class Aves; order Passeriformes; family Sturnidae; genus Acridotheres; species Acridotheres tristis. The sequence goes on along the minus strand of CM072910.1, from coordinate 911,790 downwards.
GAATAATCTTAGATATCTCTAAGTGTGTTTATTTCTATAAAGCTTTTATATTTGCTAATCTCCACACAACATCCCCGCTGTTGTGGCTGCTGGGTAACCCTGAAGTGAGAGGAAATGTTGATTATTTGGTAACTTCACCCAAATGCTCAAATTCACCTTTTTTTTTGAAGCTCACCTGTGGCCTTGGCAGCCTGCCAGCCTCGGGATTCATTGTCTTGGATGAGTCAAATGCTGCCAAATGGAACATGCCAGGATTCCCTCTGCAGCCTTTGGGCCTTGCTGATAAAATAGAGGGAGAGAATTAAAGCTTAATCGACCCCCAGGTTGGGTTTGGGCTGCAGAATTGGATCATTTTTAGGGATTTTTGGCAGTATTTTTACCTTACAGCCAGCAGAGGATCTGCTTCTGCAGGGCACTAAAAGGAGAACAAAGAACAAGAGAGGGAAAAAAAAAAGGGGGGGAGGAAAAAAAAAAAGGAAATGGCATCTGGCACTTGCAGGGGGAGGAAGAATAAGGAGGAAAATGATTTGTTTGTAAATTCAAAAGGGGAGCACAGGCACGGCAGGGTTCTGAATAAATCTTTCTGTTCAGGGTACATTAGGCATTAATTGACCTTTCAGAGGAATTGCAGCAGTGTGATCACTGCTCCTCTCAGGGCCGTGTCCCCCCTGCCCTGTTCCTCCTGCACCCTCACGATTAGGTGCTGCTCCCTGGGGAAAGCCCTGGCCTTAAACCTCTGCCACGGCACATTTTTTTTTTTATTTTACATGTGCCAGGAAATTGGATAACCCAGATTTTAGGTGTTTTATCTGCAAGAATCTTCCCCTGGATTGGGATGCACCTCAGAATTCCAGTTGGCCTCGTGGAATATATTTGTAATAAAAAGGTTTTTTGTTTTTTGGTTTTTTTTTACCAAGGGATTTAATTCCTGGGGATGTTTCAGCTCTCCCTGCTGGGCTGGGGGCTTGCCTGAACACAAACCTGGCTGTGCTGCACCTCAGGGGGAGCAGGGATTTGGGAGCAGGAGATTGGGATTTGGGAGCTGGGATTTGGGAGCAGGAGATTGGGATTTGGGAGCAGGGGGATTTGGGAGCAGGGATTTGGGATTTGGGAGCAGGGGGTTGGGATTTGGGAGCAGGGATTTGGGAGCAGGGATTTGGGAGCAGGGGGTTGGGATTTGGGAACAGGGATTTGGGAGCAGGGATTTGGGATTTGGGAACAGGGATTTGGGAGCAGGGATTTGGGATTTGGGCTCCTTCCCTGCTGGGATCAGCACAAGGATTGAGGATTTTCAACTTGCCTGTCCCCCTGGAATTCTGAATGGCTCTGGAGCCCCAGGCAATGGGAAATGGTCTCTTTAATACCCGTGGCTAAACCCTACACGTGTTGCATTGTTCCAGTTCCACTTTGGAAGGTGCAAAGTGGCAGCAGGGCCCTAGGGTTGATGGGAATTTAATATCAGAAATCACTTTAATGCCTGTGGGACACAACTCTTGTTCAGCAAATGTTTTCACTTGGGAGTGGCACTTCAGGGCTGAGCAGTGTCAGTCCTGCCAGCCTTCATTTGTTGGCAAAAATGGGATTCCAGAGGCAGGAAAATAAAAATTAACCACGAGTGGAACCTGGGAAAAAGCTCCACAACACAAGCAGGAATTCCTGCCTGGGATGGTTTTGTGGAATCCCTCACACCTGAGGAGTTTTGCACAGATACAAGTGAAGAGTCTGGACCCAAATGTCACTTTTAGGGTCAAATATTCTCTGAAGGCAGCTGCTTTTTACAGATTTTTATGAGGATCTTAATAAAGTTATAATTAATTTAAAGAAACAGAAAAGCAGCCTGTGGAAACATCATCCACCAGGATAATGGGACCATGGAAAGGTTTTGGTGGGTTTGGGTTTCAGGGTTTTGGTGTGGGATATTTTATTTGGTTTCAGGGTTTTGGTGTGGGATATTTTATTTGGTTTCAGGGTTTTGGTGTGGGATATTTTATTTGGTTTCAGGGTTTTGGTGTGGGATATTTTGATGCATTTCAGGGTTTTGGTGTGGGATATTTTGATGGATTTCAGTGTTTTAGTGTGGGATATTTTATTGGGTTTGGGGGGTTTTGGTGTGGGATATTTCATTGGGTTTCAGGGTTTTGGTGTGGGATATTTTGATGGATTTCAGGGTTTTGGTGTGGGATATTTTATTTGGTTTCAGGGTTTTGGTGTGGGGTATTTTGATGCATTTCAGGGTTTTAGTGTGGGATATTTTATTTGGTTTCAGGGTTTTGGTGTGGGATATTTTGATGGATTTCAGGGTTTTGGTGTGGGATATTTTGATGCATTTCAGGGTTTTAGTGTGGGATATTTTGTTGGGTTTCAGGGTTTTGGTGTGGGATATTTTGTTGGGTTTCAGGGTTTTAGTGTGGGATATTTTGTTGGGTTTCAGGGTTTTGGTGTGGGGTATTTTGATGCATTTCAGGGTTTTTTAATACTCCCATTGTAGTTTCATTCTTCCAAGCAGTAATTAGTGCCTGGGGTGGGTCCATCAGAACTGAAGCTGCACTTCCTTCACTTTTCCAAGAGTTTGCCATGAATTTGATTTCATTCCATTAAATGTGGAATTTGTTCTTCCTGGAGCCTTTTCCTATTTTTTTTCCCCACCCCACTCTGTTGATAAGGGCACTCTCAGGCACCTCTGATCCCAACAAATCCAAATATTTTTCCCAGCCCCGTGCTTTGCACCTGACCTTGGCTGACAAGTGGCTGAGAATCTCACAGGTTCAGTTGTTTCCAGAGCAGAATTTCTTTGGAATTTTTTTTGTGTTTTGGCTCTTTCTGCAGCAGTTCCTAAACCAGAAATTCTGCCCTGCCTGGCCCTGGGTGTTTGGCACCTCCCACCAAACATTGCAGGGCAAAGTTCTGCTGGCAGGGGTGGGAGAGGAGGGAAAACAAGGCACCAAAAGGGAAATTTGGGGTTTGATTTAAAAGAGAAAAATATCTTTTAACCCCTTTTTTTGTTGGGTTGTTGTTTGTTTGTTTGTTGGTTGGTTTTGGGTTTTGTTTGTTTGGTTTTGGGGGTTTTATTTATTTATTTTTAAATTTTATTTTATTTTTTGTTATAACCCAATAGAGTGCAGCAAGGTATTGGGCAGGAAAATCAGTGAATGTGTTGGAAATGCTGAGCTGAAATTTGGTTTTTCTCTGTCCCCAGCACGTTCCTGTACCTGAAATTCCTGGGTTTAATTCTGAATATTTTAATTAAAAAAAAAAAATTTAAAAAAGAAAGAAAATCAATTATTGTGTTGGAAATGCTGAGCTGAAGTTTGCTTTTTCTCTGTCCCCAGCACGTTCCTGTACCTGGAATTCCTGGGTTTAATTCTGAATATTTTAATTAAAAAAAAAAAAATTAAAAAAGAAAGAAAATCAATTATTGTGTTGGAAATGCTGAGCTGAAATTTGCCTTTTCTTTCTCCCCAGCACCTTCCTGTACCTGAAAAATAAATGCAGTTCCAGGCCTGCTCTAATGGAATAATTAACAAAAAACCCTAAACTTATTTTATAAAATTATTTTGGCTGACATTTCCTTCTATGTATTACAGTCATCCTTAGTTTTAAGGAATATTTTAATTAAAAAGAAAAAAAAAAAGAAGGAAAATCAGTAAATGTGTTGGAAATGCTGAGCTGAAATTTCCTTTTTCTCTGTCTCCAGCACCTTCTTGTACCTGAAATTCCTGGTTTTAATTCTGAATATTTTAATTAAGAAAAAAAGGAAAGAAAATCAATTCTTGTGTTGGAAATGCTGAGCTGACATTTGCTTTTTCTCTGTCCCCAGCACCTCCTTGTACCTGAAATTCCTGGGTTTAATTCTGAATATTTTAATTTAAAAAGAAGGAAAACCAGTGAATGTGTTGGAAATGCTGAGCTGAAATTTGCTTTTTCTCTGTCCCCAGCACGTTCCTGTACCTGAAATTCCTGGGTTTAATTCTGAATATTATAATAATTTAAAAAATTTTTTAAAAATCCGTGTATTTGTTGGCAGTGCTGAGCTGACATTTGCTTTTTCTCTGTCCCCAGCACGTTCCTGTACCTGAAGTTCCTGGTGGTGTGGGCCCTGGTGCTGCTGGCAGACTTTGTGCTGGAGTTCAGGTTCGAGTACCTGTGGCCCTTCTGGCTTTTCATCAGGAGCGTCTACGACTCCTTCCGCTACCAGGGCCTGGTGAGTGCCCACTGGGCAGGAAATGTTCCTCAATTCCAGAGCTCCACACAATTCCACAGTTCCACACAATTCCACACAAGAGTTCCACACAATTCCAGAGTTCCACAATTCCAGAGTTCCACACAATTCCAGAGTTCCACACAATTCCAGAGTTCCACACAATTCCAGAGTCCCACACAATTCCACACAATTCCAGAGTTCCACAATTCCAGAGTTCCACACAGTTCCACAGTTCCACACAATTCCACACAATTCCAGAGTTCCACACAATTCCAGAGTTCCACACAATTCCAGAGTTCCACACAATTCCAGAGTTCCACACAATTCCAGAGTTCCACAGTTCCAGAGTTCCACAGTTCCAGAGTTCCACAATTCCACAATTCCAGACAATTCCACACAATTCCAGAGTTCCACAATTCCAGAGTTCCACACAATCCCACAGTTCCACAATTCCACACAATCCCACAGTTCCACAATTCCACACAATTCCACAGTTCCAGAGTTCCACAGTTCCAGAGTTCCACAGTTCCAGAGTTCCAGAGTTCCACAATTCCAGAGTTCCACAATTCCAGAGTTCCAGAGTTCCACAATTCCAGAGTTCCACAATCCCACAGTTCCACAATCCCACAGTTCCACAATTCCAGACAATTCCAGACAATTGCACACAATTCCAGAGTTCCACAATTCCACACAATTCCACACAATTCCAGAGTTCCACAATTCCAGAGTTCCACAGTTCCAGAGTTCCACAATCCCACAGTTCCACAATTCCAGAGTTCCACAATTCCACACAATTCCACACAATTCCACACAATTCCAGATTTCCACAATTCCAGAATTCCTGACCCTACCCTGCCCCAGGATCCTGGAATGTTCTGGAAATGTCCCACAATTCTGCAATCCCTGAACCCCTCTGGGGCACAGGGGATCCTGCTCCTGCATCCTGGAATGTTCTGGAAATATTCCACAATTCCTGACCCTACTCTGCCCCAGGATTCTGGAATGTTCTGGAAATATTCCATAATTTCAGAATTCCACGATTCCTGACTCACCCCAGGGCACTGAGATCCAGGGAATCCTGCCCCAGGGTCCTGGAATGTTCTGGAAATGTTCCACAATTCCTGACCCTACTCTGCTCCAGAGTCCTGGAATATTCTGGAAATATTCCACAATTCTGCAATCCCTGAACCCCTCTGGAGCACAGGGATCCTGCTCCTGCATCCTGGAATGTTCTGGAAATATCCCACAATTCCACAATTCCTGATTCCTCTCTGCTCTCTCATGGATGTTTTATCCATGGGAGTTGGAAATGAAATAAATGAAATAAAATAGAAATTGATCCAAACCACAGAAAAATACTCTTTAAATTCCTGAGCTGGCTTTGAATTCATCAGAATTCTATCAAACCTTATATAAATGTAAACAGGCTTTCTGTATTGTTTAAAGACTGTATTATTAAAAATTATTTATTATTATTATTGTTACCATTATATTATTATTTAAAAGAATTTCTGTATTATTTTAAAGAAAACCCTGTTATATAGAGTTTTTTTATATTTATATATGTATATATACACATATGCTGTCTGTCTATATATAGGGTGTTGTATATAAAATTATATATTTATAAAATATATAAAATTGAATAAAGGGGTAAGTAGAAATATTGGTATAAAATTATAGCTACTAGATATTTGATATAAATGTGTTATTTGAATTAATTAGAATTATATATAACCTTATATATATAAACAGGCAAGACTTTTTTATGGTTTTAAAGAAAACCCTTTTATAAAGAATTTTTTTTTGTTTTTATGTATATATATACACACATGTTGTCTGTGTATATGTAGGGGTTTATATTTATAAAAATATATTTTAACATGTTAAAATATATTGAAATTAAATAACCATGCAATATTAGAAATATTGGAATAAAATCATAGCTGTTTGATATTTGATACAAATGTATTATTTTAATTAATCAGAATTAGATATAACTTTATATTTATGTAACCAGGCAAGACTTTCTGTATTGTTTTAAAGAAAACCTTGATATACAGAATTTTTTATATTTATATATATGTGTATATATATATTTATATATGTGTGTATATGTATTTATATATGTGTGTATATATATTTATATGTGTGTATATATATTTATATATATGTGTGTATATATATTTATATATGTGTATATATATTTATATATGTGTATATATATTTATATACATGTGTATATATATACATATGATATCTTTATATATCTAGAGGCTTTTTAATATAAAATATCTTCTAATATATATTTTAACATATTAAAATATATTAAAATTAAACATGTAATACTAGAAATATTGGTGTGCTACACAATTACAGCTACTAGATATTTTCCATAAAATGTATTTTAATAGAAATATAAAGGTTTGGAATAACCAAAATCTGTTTTTTATCCCCTCCCTCCTTTCTTCCAGGCCTTCTCAGTATTTTTTGTGTGTGTAGCATTCACCTCCAACATCATCTGTCTGCTCTTCATCCCAATCCAGTGGCTGTTCTTTGCTGCCAGCACCTATGTGTGGGTACAGTATGTGTGGCACACAGGTGGGGCTTTATTCTTCATTTATTAACTCATTAAAAACTTCTTTATTGACAATTTATTGACAATTTTTCTTCATTGACAGCTCCCAGGGCTCCAGGGATAGCTCACATTTTTTTAGGGATAAAACACTGGTACCTCACTTAATGCAGGTTTTTTGGGGTTTTTTTTAAGAGTTAAAAATTTTTAGTTTTTTGTTTTGCACTCACATCTCCAGTAAACAGGAGCTGGAGGGGAATAAACAGGAATTCCAGAGCAGTTAAAAAGAAAATTCAATTCCTGACTTTAAAACTCTCCTGATTCAACAAACAGAGCACACAGAGAGAATTTGTGACAACCTTCTGTTCTTCCCCACTGCCTTGGTGTGCTGCTAATTTAATGGATAATATTCAAATAATATTCAAATATCTGAGTGCTCAGTTTAATTCAGTTTTAGCCCAGCTGGGTTTAGGTGCTGAGCTGGTGACACCTGAGGCTGCCCTGGTCCTTGGGGACTCAGGTGGGGAATTCCTGTCCCTGTCCTCCCTCTGCTCTTGTGGGTTTGTTCTCAGAAATCCCTGGGCTGGGATGAGGTTTTAGCTCCTTCCCTTCAATCCAAACATTTGTAGGGATAAAATCAAATTCAGTATTAATTTTAGAGGTGACTTTTCACTGCCCAGACCCTGGGGTTGGGGTTTTGTTTTTATTCAGTGGGAGCCCCTGGGGCCCATCCCTGTCTCAGCTCTGGGCCAGTTTTGGGGCTGCTGGTGGCAGTGGCAGCTGCTGGGACCCACCTGGGGCCCAGTTCCACAATGCTGCAGGTCTGGGCTCCTGTTCAGAGCTCTGCCCATGTCTGGGAGCCTCATCTGAAGCTGTCCAGGGCTGATGTTTGGAAGGAAGAACCTGATGGGCCAGTTGGAGCTGATTTCATATTTTAATTCATGGCAACCTCAGGAATTACTCATTTTCATGATGAGAACTTGCTTTTTTTTTCCCCCTTTTTTATTATTTTTTTTCAAGCTATGATCTTCCTAGTTGAAATCTTATTTCCTTAGACTCCTGAAATGTTTCAAAAATAATTTTCAAATCCCTGCTGCCTGTGCTGTGTCCCTGAGATGCCTCTGTTCCCTTTCTCTCCACAGAAAGAGGGGTGTGCTTACCAACAGTATCACTGTGGATACTCTTTGTTTATATTGAAGCAGCCATTAGATTTAAAGATTTAAAAAACTTCCACGTGGACCTTTGTCGTCCATTTGCAGCACACTGGTAAGTGCTTCCTTTTCCTCTTCACCTGAATTTCACCAGCAAAATGAACAATCAGGGTTTTTATTTGAGTTCAGGGCTTGGCTGTTCAGTTTTCCCCTTTTCAAATTCTGCCAGGAAATATTCCATGAGAGACGTGTGGACACGAGGACCCAGTGCCACATTTGTGTTCCGTGGGGAATTTGTGATGTGAATATCCCAAAAATTTCTTGAAAGCAAAACCCACTTTATAGATCATTTTCTATGGAAGTCTTTCCATTAATTAGCAATCATGGCTACAATTTGATTAATAACATTGCTTTGGTTTTTTTTCTCCTCTTTAGCATTGGCTACCCTGTTGTGACTTTGGGCTTTGGCTTTAAAAGTTACGTCAGCTACAAGATGCGTTTGAGGAAGCAGAAGGAGGTGCAGAAGGAGAACGAGTTCTACATGCAGCTCCTGCAGCAGGCCCTGCCCCCAGAGCAGCAGATGCTGCAGAGGCAAGAGAGGGAGGCAGAGGAAGGCAAGTTATCCCAAAAAAAAAAAAAACCAACCCCAGACGTGCTGAGGAGAAAAGCTCGGCCTGGCTTGGTGTGCTGAGCTCAGGGGGTGGCAGTGAAATGGTTAATGGGCCAGGGAAATTTAATTCTGGCCCCTCTGCTCACCCAGTGCTGTGTGAAGCTTGAGTGTTTATTACTAAATCTCTCTTTCCTGCCTGGAATGAGGCAAAAAGCCTTAAAATCAAACTTTGGGCTCTCTTTTGTAGAGAGCCTCCGATGCTGATTGTTTCCTGCAGGATTGATGCATCTGTCCATAATGATTTTTTTTTCTTTCTGTGGCAAGGTATTGATGGATTTAATGAACTAAATTGAGGTTTTTTTTTTTTTTTTCACTTTGGTGTTGCAGCAGCCAAAGGATTATCTGATATGGATTCCTCAATACTCCTGCAGCACAATGGAGGCATTCCAGCCAATAAAAAAATCTCTGCAACGTTGCCAGAGCTGGAATATCGAGAAAAAGGGAAAGAAAAGGACAAGGATGCAAAGAAACACAACCTTGGAATAAACAACAACATTTTGCAACCTGTAGACTCTAAAATACAAGAAATTGAATATATGGAAAACCATATCAATAGTAAAAGATTAAATAATGATCTTGTAGGAAGTACAGAAAACCTCTTAAAAGAGGACTCATGCACTGCCTCGTCCAAAAATTACAAAAATGTCAGTGGGGTTGTGAACTCCTCACCCCGCAGCCACAGTGCAACCAACGGGAGCATCCCCTCCTCATCCTCCAAAAATGAGAAAAAACAGAAATGTGCCAGCAAGAGCCCCAGCACACATAAGGACTTAATGGAAAATTGTATTCCTAATAACCAGCTAAGCAAACCAGATGCACTGCTCAGGTAAGTGGGGCCTGAGCCTTGTCTCGTCCTCCTTGCTCCATCAGGGCTTTTCTTTGTTTTTTATTGGGAAAGTGTCATTTATGGTAAAAAAGACAGAGCTGTGTGGTGGTGCTGGGGTGAGATCTCCAGGAGATGTGTGGAGCTGTGTTCCTGCTTTTTGTTGGAGCTGCAGCCTGGAGCAGATGGTTTCATTTCTGGCTCAGGATCTGCTCCCCTACCTCTGTTGTGAGGCACCACAAATACTCTGGTAGAAGGGAAAACGTGGAGAAAATCAGCTCATGTGTCCTTGGCAGCCACCCCTGCCTCTCCAGGGAGCTCTCTGGGGTTTCTTGGTACCTGAACAGGGGTTTGGGTTTGGGTTTGGTTTTGGTTTGGGTTTGTTTTGGTTTGGTTTTGGTTTGGGTTTGGTTTGGGTTTGGTTGGGTTTGGTTTGGTTTGGGTTTGGTTTGGTTTGGGTTTGGATTTGGTTTGGTTTGGGTTTGGTTTTGGTTGGGTTTGGGTTTGGTTTTGGTTTGGGTTTGGTTTGGTTTGGGTTTGGGTTTGGGTTTGGTTTGGTTTGGTTTGGTTTGGTTTGGGTTTGGTTTGGTTTGGGTTTGGGTTTGGGTTTGGTTTGGTTTGGGTTTGGGTTTGGTTTGGGTTTGCTTTGGGTTTGGTTTGGGTTTGGGTTTGCCCTGCTGCAGGCACAGCTCTCAGGGATTCCCTGGGGACCTGGCAGCCTGGAGAATCCCCAGCTGTGCCCCTGCTCCTGGCACTTTGGGGGGATGGATTTGGGAGGTGCAGGGGCTCACCCTGGCACAGATGGTGCTGTCATGTGGTGCCAGGAAAAGCAGCAGGGAGAGAAGTGCATGGAGACATGTCTGCAACAAAAGCCATTTCACTTCTGCCTTGCTCCAGCATTTTCCACCTGGCTCCTGCCTCTCCTCTTCCTTTTTCCACCAAGTCAGTGTTGGCCAAGTTAATTGGCAGATCAGGCTTGTTTTCCCTGCAGGTACCTTTGATAATTGGGCTTTTGTCTCTGAGGATTTCTGCTGTGGGAACACAATTATTTCAATGGAAATATTATTTTCTCCTCTGCCCCTGATTGACATACCCCTGCCAATTAAACACCCAGACTAATTGCTGCCTAATGCCTGTAGAGAACTTGGTGAGGCAAATCAGAGAGCAGCCAATCAATCTGATCTGGGAATGCCAGGATTGATGGAATCAAATCCTGCTCCAGCCCCTGACCAGGGTGTTCCCATTCTCAGCTTCTTTATAAGGTTTTTAAAACTCTTTTTAAGGTTTGTTTGCTCCCCGAGGCACAGAAGGCTCAGCTCAGTTTGCTGCAGTTCCAAACATTCCTAAGTCTTGAGAAAAGGGAATTCCTTTGGGAATGACCTGAGAGTTGAGTGGCTGTGACAGGGACTGGGATTTCAACCTGATGTGTTTAAAGTTTCAATTCCACGTTGAAATCCTTAGGTGGGAGCTTAGGGCAGGTGGTCACTGCTTGCCCAAGGTGAGTTTTGATGACAGAAATGAGTTCACAATAAAACCAGATCCTGTCCTTAGGGAATTGCAGCTCCTGGAAGTGTCTGGGGAAGGGCAGAGAGCACAGCTCCACTCTGAAAGTGCCTCAGTGTGCCCTGAGAGGGGACAGCTTCTTCAGCCAAGTGTTTTGGGCTGTGTGGGGGTGCCCTGCAGCTGTTTCTGGTCCCTGTGCAGGCAGCCCAGGAGCACCAAACCAGCATCCTGCTCCCTGAAATCCTTGATAAAATCTCATTTCTGCTCGGCCTGGCTCTGTAACTCCCACACCAGTGCGAGCACAAACTCACCTGACAAATTGGATGGAATGGATGCACTTAAATTTAAAAATTAATGGTGCTTTTTTATTTTAGCCTTGTCAATTATCCCATCCCTGGAGTGCCAGGCATTTGTTCCATCATCTTTTCCACTTGCAGCAGCGTTACTCATTCCTGTTATTAAACTTCCAGCGGGCACTGGAGCCTGAAAAGGGCTGAGTGAAGTCCTGCCTTTGTTCACACTCAGCTCACATCTGCTCAGCTTCCAAATAAAGCTGCTTTTCCTGCCTCAGTGTCCAGCAGGGTGGCAGACCCGAGCTGCTTTCCTTTTGTGTCCACAGAGCGTGGCCCTGAGCTGAGCAACCAGGAGCAAATGGAAAATATTCCTCGTGCTGCTGGGGATTATTCAGGAGTTTTACAGGGCTGTTACCTTTGACACACTTGGCCTGACCCATCTGGAAGGGTCCTGCTAGTTTAGGTTTATTTATCTATTTTATATATACAACTCTGCTCTGACTTGAAGCTAAGTTTTTATTTTTGCTCTGTCTGCTGGAATGTCAGGGTTTGGTTTTTAGTGCTTGGTTTTGTAGGGAGGAACCTCCTGATGCCCATCCCTGGGAATTGTTCTGTTCCTGCTGGCCAGAGCTGAGGGATCCCAGAGGAACCTTTGGGCTTTTCTGAGACTTCTCCTGAGGATGCTGGAATCTGCAGCTGCTGCTCCAGCCCTGAATCTCTGAATCTCTGGGATCTCTGGGATCTCTGGGATCTCTGGGATCTCAGTGCCTCTTTCCCAGCTCTGGGAACTGGATGGCTCCATCTGGGACCAGCCTGGTGTCCCTTTGCACTTCACTCTTTGTCAGGAGGCACACAGCAAATTCCTTTTTTACCACTTCACTCATTTCTGAGGTGAAACAGATTTAAATCCTCAATATATGGAACAAATCCAAGCTGTAATTGCTGCAGAATTCTATTTTTTGTTGTTGTTTATTGCCCATTACATTAGCCATGGCCTGGCCTTGCCTTTTTAGCACCCTTAAAAATCCCTGCACTAAAAGCACACAAAGAGCTGGCAGGGCAGGGCAGGGCAGGGCTGTGTGTACCCACAGAGCTCCTGCCTTTGGCACACGAGGTGATGGACGAGCTGTCTCATGTACTAATTATTCCCTCAGATAACGAGGACATCTTGTGACAGTTGGGCTGGGAAAAATCCTTGGGTGAAGCAAAAGCTGCAGCTTATTTCACTTCCCTGAAATGCTCTGACCTGCAGAGACACAACCTGAAGGTTTTAATGTGAATTTCTGGCCATTTGGTGTTAATATTGTGAAGTTTTTTTGGCAGGAGGTGCCCCTTGCTCACCCCCCCCTGCCTGCAGGTTTCCAGGGGGTGGCCAAGCTTTGCCTGGGAAAGCAACAAAATCAGGAGGGTTGGGAATAAATGAGGGATGTGGGAGGCAATTCCTGCTGCCAGACCCTTCCCAGGGCAGGAGGGTGCTCAGAAACAGAGGAGCCTTTGGGAATGGGAGCAGCCTGCAGCAGGGAAAGGAGCATTTCTGTGAATTCCTGGATTTTTGGGAATGAGAGCTGCTCCCAGGGAGAGCCTCTTAATTCCAGCAGGGAAAGGAGGATTTCTGTGAATTCCTGAATTTTTTTGGGATTGAGAGCTGCTCCTCAGATCCTCTTAATTCCAGCAGGGAAAGGAGGATTTCTGTGCATTCCTGGATTTTTTTGGGAATTAGATCTGCTCCTCAGATGCTGTCAGTTCCAGCAGGGAAAGGAGGATTCGGGATTTCTGTGCATTTCTGGATTTTTTGGGAATGAGAGCTGTTCCTCAGCATCCAGGCTCTGTGGCAGAACTGGGGCTTTTGGAAAGCATCTCAGGGCCTGCTGGGCACTTTAAAATAATCATTTTTATATAAACTGGGTTTCATTCGAGTGCAATCACCAGGTGATTATGGGATGGAGCAAAGTGAGCAGCCAGGCATCAGTACTGGGGAGCATAAAATCCGAATGGAGCCGCCTTTAACAATCCATCAATTCGGGAAAAACCTCCCTGTGCGAGGTGACCCTGAGGAATTCTCCTCGCCAGGAATGAGGGGAGGTGCTGCCCAGCACAGGAAATGGGGAAATCTGCAGCTGGGAATGCCAAACTGGAGGGATTTGACCTCCCTTGTATAAACAGCAGAATCTGCAGCTAAATCCTCATTTCCAGAGCAGTTCAGTGTGCAGAGCAGGGAGGAACATCTTCCAGAACTCAGCTTTTTCCTTTGCTCCCCCTCCTCTCTAAATCATTTCCTCCTGGAAATGAGAGACTCAAACAGCAAATGGAATCAGAGTAAGAATAGTAATAATGTAAAAAATGCAGGTTTGGGTCATTTATCAATGTCCAGCAGTGCAGCAGGGATTTTTAAATTTTTTTTGTTGTTGTTGTTTTACCTTGCTGGGCTTTTCTTTTGGAGTGGTGTGAATGTCCTTGTGGGAGCTGTGACCCCTGTGACAGTGCTGAACTCTCTTCTTGTTTTCTCCTTAATGAAGTTGTGTCTGTGCCTAATTGGGGCAGGTCTGGCAGAGGAATCCTTTGCACGGTGATGGATTATCCATTATTATGATTATTATAAAGTCACATTATGATTTTCCTGGTTTTAGGGAGACAGGAGCCTGCATTTGCTCTGTCATTGGCAGAAAACAGATATTCTCTGCTCTGGTGTTTAAAGCTGCAGCAAAACCTTCAATGTAATGAAAAGGGATAATTAAAACCTGCTAAAATCTCACTGTGGGACCTCATTCCAAACAAGGGGATAAAGCAATTTCCAGTGGTTTTGTGTGGCATTGAGTGGAAAGAGGAATTTGTGTTAATTTTGTACAAGTGATGTATTGTGGCTGTTCCACCTTCCCAGCCCCACAAATTCAGTGTATTTAGAAGGAAAAGCTGTGGATGTTCCACCCTCCCTGACCCCACAAATTCAGTGTATTTAGAAGGAAAAGCTGTGGCTGTTCCACCCTCCCAGCCCCACAAATTCAGTGTATTTAGAAGGAAAAGCTGTGGCTGTTCCACCCTCCCTGACCCCACAAATTCAGTGTATTTAGAAGGAAAAGCTGTGGATGTTCCACCTTCCCAGCCCCACAAATTCAGTGTATTTAGAAGGAAAAGCTGTGCCTGTGGCCTCATCTCTGTGGATCCTGCAGGTTTTTTGCTGGAGCAGCCCTGGGAACTCTCAGGTGCAGGAAAGGCTCCAGAGCTCTGAACTCAGGGCACTTCTCCTGTGCCAAAAATACAAATTCAGCCTTTCCTGTGGCAGCACCTCTGAGCTCTTCAGGTTTTATCTGCTCAAGGATTCTTTTTCTGGAATACTCAATACCCAAAATAAATCCTGGGGTGTCTTAGTTTGGCATGGTCTGAGCTATAGGTGAAAGCTATTTTATCTTCACTTATCTCTTCACTGTAGCCATGGATATTGAAATTATTTCTGGGTAAAATGGGATTAAGGTGTGTTCCTCTATTGAAACAGCATTTTTCCACCTATTTATGAAAAGCTGGATTAAAACCAGTCAGCTGTTGGCACACCCCAGCCTGGTGGTGGCTCCTGCAGCCTCTCACTGTCTCTAATGAAAACGTTGCTCTCAGGGCTGCAGCTTTTTTGGCAGCTGAGATGAAACTCTGATTTCTGTGCCCCACAACTGCCCTGCCCATGACTGAACACAGCCCAGGGTGGCCCCACTCACCTGAAAGCAGCTGCTGCTGTTCCCACTGTGGGGCTGAGCTTGGGATTTCTGGTCAGGGTTGCAAATCCTTTCCCTCAGCAGAGCAGCAGCCTTGAAGGGATTTGGGCACTTCCTTTGAGGTGAGGATTTGCTTTGTGCTGTTGCTCTTTGCCTGTGAGTTGATTTATTTCTTTTTTTCCCTGTTTAAGGGTGCTTTTGGCCATTTCTAGGCACTGAAGGAATTGATTTTCCCAGGGGGCTCTTCCACAGAGGTGCTGGGGTTGGATTTGTCTGGGGTGTCCCAGCCCAGCCAGGCTCCTCCTGCCTCTTCATTCAGCCTCTCCCAAATCTGAGTTCTTGTTAAAAACAATTTACAACCTGTTCCAAACCCATTTCTGCATTCCCACAGCTTTGGTGACTCCCCACTTCCCCCCTGGATTTATTGGATCTTCTCCCTGCTCATCCCTCAGTGCTTTTTACCTGAGATTTCCCTGCACTGAAGCCCAAAAATGTTTCCTGAAATCAAAAAGCTGCAGCCATTCATCAGCACTGCTGGGTGTCACCGAGGGCAGCTCTTTTTGCCTTTTTTTGTGATTGTTCTCCTCACCTTAAGGCCCCACTGCCACTAATTCCGAATGGAACCAAGGAAATAAAACCATTTTCCTCTCCCTTGTGGCCATTTCAAAACTCTCCAGTCAATGGCTGGCACAGCAAAGCAGGATTGTGGGAGAATGGCTGGGGTGTATTTTTTAAAATAAGTGTTTAAAAAGGTTGATTATTCACCTGTGATGGGTTTTTATTCTAAGAATCAATAATCTTATTTGTGGGGGGAAAAAATCAAAGTGAGCCGAGTGCCTCCATTGCAAAACGTGTGTTTTATTTAACAATATTTTAATTAATAAGATTACATGAATCTTCAAGAACTTTCCAAAGCTACAATTTCGAGTGTAGAGCAGATGGTCTCTGTTCAAGAGCAATTAAAACTCAATTTACTGACTCCTGAGCTGGGCATGACTGAACACATCATGTGCTGCAAGAAAACACCGACACACTGAGGTGACAATCCAGCTCTGGGAGCAAACCCAACCCAGCATTTGTGGACAGAATAAAATCTGTTCACGTGTGGCTGTGTCCTGGTTTAGAACTTGTCAGATTTGAGAGAAAATGGAATTCCTGCAGGGAGGCTCTGAGGTGTGTATGGCTCTACATGGAGTTATACAAAATTTTATATAGAATTTTGATTTTATTTTTTAAAAATTTTATATAAAATTTTGCTTTAATTTAAAAAAATTATATACAATTTTAATTTAATTTTTTAAAAATGTTATATAAAATTTTGATTTAAAATTTGTATTTTATAGAAAATATTTGTTTAAAATTTTGATTTTCTATAAAATTTCATATAAAATCTGATTATTTAGCAAGGACACAATCAGAGAATTTTGAGAGTCCATTGGTTGGGAGGCTGAAGCTTTGAGGGTTTGGTGTGAGCTTTATTCTGCATTTTTACAGAGCACACCTGAACCTTGGGGCTTGAGGGGTGTCTTGGTTTGAAGGACAGGTGTGTGCTAAGAAAGGCAGGAACCTCTCTTGGAAATGGAAATGTAAACATCCTCCCTCCAAATTATGATCATTTTGAAATTAAGGGGCTCTCAGGCAAAGAAATGGGAATAGGAATAACAGTTCTTTACTAGGAAAATTAAAATAGAAATCCAGTATTGCAGAGAACAAACCCAGAGCAGGGGCAGAGGGAGAATCCAAGGTGCCCCCGTCAGTCAGTCAGGGTTGGTCAGTCCCATCCCATGGTGGCTGATCCTCCTGCAGGGACAGATGTGGTTCTGCTGGAGCAGGGCTCCTGCACAAGGTGCACTTTTCCTCCAAAGCTGCAGGGATGATGTGCAAGGCTCTGGTTTTCCTCTGGGATCCAGTGGGAAAAGGCTGCTCTGCTGTTCCAAATCTCCCCTTTGATCTGGGTAGGAAATGCTCGGCTCCTGCCCTGGCTGGAGCATCTCCCCATGGGATGATGGAATTTGATCAGCCCTGCCCTGGGACTGCATGGCCATGGACAGGAGAGATCTCCTGGAGGGAGGATGGGCTGTGGGGAAGAGAAAGAACACTGCAACAGCTGGGTGAACAGCTGGAACATGAACAGCAGAGATCCCCACAGGGATCAGGATCACTGCCACAGCTGGGTGAACAGCTGGAACAGGAACAGCAGAGATCCCCACAGGGATCAGGATCACTGCCACAGCTGGGTGAACAGCTGGAACAGGAACAGCAGAGATCCCCCCAGAGATCAGGATCACTGCCACAGCTGGGTGAACAGCTGGAACATGAACAGGAGATCTCTCCCATGGAGATAAACAACATTGTCCCACCTGATTTTTAACATGACCCATGAACAGGAGATAGATCCTGCAGGGAGGGTGGGTTTGGAAAAGATAAAGATAAACCAGCTGGGGTTTTTATCACAGAGATAAAGAACATTGGTTTATCTTTATCCCAGAGATAAAGAACATTGGTTTATCCTTATCACAGAGATAAAGAACATTGTCCCAGCTGATTTAACACATGGCCCAGTAGCAGGAGAGATCTCCTGGAGGGAGGATGGGCTGTGGAGAAGATAAAAACCCCAGCTGGTTTTTAACACCTGGCCCATGAACAGGAGATATCTCCCACAGAGAGAACATTGTCCCACCGGGTTTTTAACATGGCCCATGAACAGGAGGGATCTCCTGGAGGAGGGATGGGCTGTGGAAAGATAAAGAACTCTGCCCCAGGTTTAACACATGGCCCATTAACAGCAGATGTCCCCTCTGGAGATAAGGTTCCCCTGCCTTTTTAACACCTGCTGCTACAATCCACACCTTTGGTCACGTCCTGTGTTACAACCTAAGGCATTGCAGGGGTGAGGGGGGCAAGGAAGCCGAAAAACCCTTTTGGAATTGTTTTGGCAGGTTGGAACAGGACATCAAGAAGCTAAAGGCCGACCTGCAGGCCAGCAGGCAGGTGGAGCAGGAGCTGCGCAGCCAGGTGAGCTCGCTGAGCTCGGCCGAGCGCGGCACCCGCGCCGAGATGGGGCAGCTGCGCCAGGAGAACGAACTGCTGCAGAGCAAGTAGGTGCTGCAACCAGGGCAGGGCACACACACACACACAGCACTGCCAGGGCTGGGCCTGCGAGAGGGAAACCAGGCTGGGGACAAACACTGACATTTGTCACTCCTGTGTAATTAAATCATCGTGGGGTAAAGGATTGGTGAATGCCAGGGCCGTTTGGTAATTGAATGTGGTTGTTGTTTAATTGTAATAAGAATCGTGAGAAACGGTGGAATCACAGCAAGAATTATGAAAAACGATGGAGTCACAACAAGAATCATGAGAAACAATGGAATCATAACAAGAATCATGAAAAACAATGGAATCATAACAAGAATCATCAGAAAGGATATTTGGGGGGCCTAATCAGGATATTTGGGAGGCCTAATCAGGATATTTGGGAGGTTTAATCAGGATATTTGGGAGGCCTAATCAGGATATTTGGGGACTCTTAATCAGGATATTTGGGGGGCCTAATCAATGTATACAATACCATAGAACAATGTATACAATAGAATAGTGTATACAGTAGAACAATGTGGGTTTAATAATTGATGTATGGTTATATAATGAAAAGGGTATCAAAACGTGTCCATCTCAGATCAAAGCCTGGTTTGGGTTGGGAGCAGAACCCTGAGCTCAGCCCTGCCCTGTCCCTGCAGGTTGCACAACACTGTACAGATGAAACAAAAGGACAAACAAACCATCAGCCAGCTGGAGAAGAAGCTCAAGGCAGAGCAGGAGGCACGGACCTTTGTAGAGAAACAATTAATGGAGGAGAAGAAGAGGAAGAAGTTGGAAGAAGCAACTGCAGCACGAGCTGTGGCCTTTGCTGCTGCAACGAGGTGCTGTGCCCTGGGGAGCCTGTGCTGGGCCTTTGGTTTGAAATGGCTTTTATTTTAAAAAGTGTTTTATTTTAAAAATATTTTATTTTAAAAATCCCTTTTATTTAAAAAAGCCCTTTATTTTAAAAAAACTTTTATTTAAAAAAAACCCTTTTATTTTAAAAAACTTTTATTTAAAATTGCTGGCCCAGCAATTCCTTTATATCAAAACTTGCTTTCATTTTTTATAGAACCTTCTGTACATCTGGGCAAAATCCTGGGATTTTGGGGCTCCATTCCACACAGACTGGGGCAAAATCCTGGCATTTGGGGGCTCCATTCCAAACAGATTGGGACAAAATCCTGGGATTTTGGGGCTCTCCCACTCAGCTGTGATAGGGAATTGGGCAAATCCTGGGATTTGGGGTTCCCCCACTCATCTCTCAGAAGGAATTGGGTAAATCCTGTGATTTTGGAGTTCCATTCCAGTCATCTCTGACAGGGAATTGTGCATTTCCTGGTATTTTGGGTTTCCCCACTCATCCCTCACTGGGAATTGGGCAAATCCTGGGATTTTGGAGCTCTGTTCCACTTATCTCTGACAGGGATTTCCTGGGATTTTGGGATTCCCCCCTCATCCCTCACAGGGATTTCCCGGGATTTTGGGGTTCCCCCTCATCCCTCACAGGGATCTCCCGGGATTTTGGGTTTCCCCCTCATCCCTCACAGGGATCTCCCGGGATTTTGGGTTTCCCCCTCATCCCTCACAGGGATTTCCCGGGATTTTGGGGTTCCCCCTCATCCCTCACAGGGATTTCCTGGGATTTTGGGATTCCCCCCTCATCCCTCACAGGGATTTCCCGGGATTTTGGGGTTCCCCCTCATCCCTCACAGGGATCTCCCGGGATTTTGGGGTTCCCCCTCATCCCTCACAGGGATCTCCCGGGATTTTGGGGTTCCCTGCCCTGTGTGTCCTGCTGACGGGGCTGTTCCTGCAGGGGGGAGTGCACCGAGACCCTGCGCGGCCGCATCCGCGAGCTCGAGAGCGAGTGCAAGAAACTGAGCCTGGACATCAAAGTGAAGGAGGAGCAGATCCGGGAGCTGGACATGAAAGTTCAGGTGCAGCCACAGCACCTGGGGCTCGGGGCAGCTCCCAAACCCCAAATCCCTGAACTGCAATCCCCAAATCCCTGAACTGCAATCCCAAATTCCAAATCTCTGCAGCTGCAATCCCATATCCCTGAACTGCAATCCTAAATCCCTGCAGCTGCAATCCCAAATCCCAAATCCCTGAACTGCAATCCCAAATCCCTGAACTGCAGTCCCAAATTCCAAATCCCTGAACTGCAATCCCATATCCCTGAACTGCAATCCCAAATCCCTGCAGCTGCAGTCCCCAAACCCCCAATCCCTGCAGCTGCAATCACAAATCCCTGCAGCTGCAGTTCCCAAATCCCCAAATCCCTGAACTGCAATCCCAAATCCCTGAACTGCAATCCCCAAATATCTGCAGCTGCAATCCCAAATCCCTGCAGTCCCAAATCCCTGCAGCTGCAATCCCAAACCCCCCATCCCTGCAGCTGCAATCCCATATCCCTGAACTGCAGTCCTAAATCCCTGCAGCTGCAATCCCAAATCCCTGAACTGCAGTCCTAAATCCCTGCAGCTGCAATCCCAAATCCCTGCAGTCCCAAATCCCTGCAGCTGCAATCCCCAAATCCCAAATCCCTGAACTGCAATCCCAAATCCCTGAACTGCAATCCCCAAATCCCTGCAGCTGCCTGGGGACAATGCTGGGGAGTGCAGGCTCCTGCTCTGCCCAGGTTCACATTTTCTCTCCTAGGCTCCAATTTTTCCCTCCCACGCTGACACTTTTTACCTTCAGGCTGACATTTTTACCCCCAGATAATATTTCCCCTCCCAGGCTCACATTTCCCCCACCCAAGCTGACACTTTTTACCTCCAGGGTGACTTTTTTTTGTCCCCCAGATGACATTTTTACCCCTAAATGACATTTTTTCCCCTAGGATGGCATTTTAATCCCCCAGGACAACATTTTTCTCCCCCAGATGACATTTTTTGTTCCCTAAGCTGACATTTCCCTCCTTTAGGATAACATTTTTGCCCCCAGATGACATTTTTTATTCCCAGGCTCACATTTTTCCCATTCCCATTGTCCCTGCAGGAGCTGAGGAAGTACAAGGAGAACGAGAAGGACACGGAGGTGTTGATGTCTGCACTGTCAGCCATGCAGGACAAGACCCAGCACCTGGAGAACAGCCTGAGTGCAGAGACCAGGATCAAGCTGGACCTGTTCTCTGCCCTGGGAGATGCCAAGAGGCAGCTGGAGATTGCCCAAGGTACCTGGGAATTCCATTGCACACAGGCTGGGGCAAAATCCTGGGGTTTGGGGATTCTATTCCACAAAAATTGGGCAAAATTCTGGAAATTGGGGGTTCTATTCCACAAAAATTGGGCAAAATCTTGGGATTTGGGGGCTTAAATTCACACAGATTGGGCAAAATCCTGGGATTTTAGGGCTCCATTCTTCACAGATTGGGGCAAAATCCTGGGATTTGGGGGCTTCATTCCACAAAAATTGGGTAAAATCCTGGGTTTTGGGATTCTATTCCACAAAAATTGGGCAAATCCTGGGTTTTGGGGGTTCTATTCCACAAAAATTGGGCAAATCCTGGGATTTGGGGATTCTATTCCACAAAAATTGGGCAAATTGTGGGATTTGGGGATTCTATTCCACAAAAATTGGGCAAATTGTGGGATTTGGGGATTCTATTCCACAAAAATTGGGCAAATTCTGGGTTTTGGGGGTTCTGTTCCACAAAAATTGGGCAAATTCCTGGGATTTGGGGATTCTATTCCACAAAAATTGGACATTTCCTGGGATTTGGGGATTCTATTCCACAAAAATTGGACATTTCCTGGGATTTTGGGCTCCCCCACTCAGCTCTCACAGGGATTTGGGCAAATCCTGGGATTTTTGGGAATGTGGAGTTTGAACCATCTGAACTCAGCCTGGCAGCCCAAAAGTGGTGATGGGCATTAAAATCGGTGTTTGAATAAATAATGGCTATAATTGGTATTATTTCAATAAATGATAGTTATAGTAATAGTTAAAATAGGTGTTAAAATTAATTTGTGGTTGTTTTCTGCATTTTGTAAAACATCACAAAGATCTTTTAAAGCTCTGAAAGAAGTCTCTCTTTAAAAGAGATAAATTAATTACATTTAAAAAAAAATTAAGCTGCTGTCCTTTCATCCGAATAATATTTTATTGTTATAAAATTATTTATTATTTAAAATTATTACAACCAAATTCATTTATTTATTTTAAATGATTTATTGCTGAAATATTTATTTAATTATTGCTATTTACTCCTCAAGTAAATAAAACCTAAATTTGGGGAAAATCCAACCTGTGATGCCACCAGAGGGAGCAGAAATCCAAGATAAAACCCAGGCCAGGCTTTGTGCAAACCAAAATTGAGCCAAATTCATGAACTTTGCATTTAGCACCAGTTTAATTTCATTAAACATCAGATTAATTTCCCTGCAGGAGGTTGTTTGATTGCAGGAATATTTAATTGGAAGGAGAAATTGTTTTGTTTTGTTTCAGCAATGGAATTTTTTGGTCACCTGGTTTCAGGAATTGCTGTGGGTGGTGAAAGCTCAGAGAGAAATGCTGGGAATGGGAGAGTTTGGAAAATTAACAGGTTTTAACCTGGCCAAATTTAATTTTATTGCTTATATTGATTAATTATATATATTATTATTATTTTTAATTTTAACATGGCCAAATACTTGGGCTTTTATGAGGAGTTTGGAGAAGGGGAATGGAAAAAGGCAGAAAAATTATGAGATTAAATAGAAATAATCTCAGGGAAAGGTGCAGCTGTGAATGCAAAAAAATGCAAAATTCTGATGGGGGTGTCGAGTTTGGGTCTGTGAGAATTCCAGATAATTAAAAGCAGATAATTAAAAACAGATAATTGACCAGAAATGAGGAGATGATTTCAGGAGTTTCACATGGTGATTTCAGGGCTGACTCAGGAATATCAGGAGATGAGGATTTCAGCATTTTCAGGGGATGATTTCAGGATTATCAGGGGATGATTTCATCAATACCAGGAGATGATTTCAGCATTTTCAGGTTATAATTTCAGGATTTTCAGGAGCTCATTTCAGCATTTTCAGGAGATGATTTCAGGAATATCAGGTTATGATTTCAGCATTTTCAGGTTCTGATTTCAGGATTTTCAGGAGATGATTTCAGCATTCTCAGGGGATGATTTCAGGATTTTCAGGAGATGATTTCAGGAATATCAGGAGATGATTTCAGCATTCTCAGGAGATGATTTCAGGATTCTCAGGGGATGATTTCAGCATTCTCAGGAGATGATTTCAACATTTTCAGGAGATGATTTCAAGATTTTCAGGAGATGATTTCAGGAATATCAGGAGATGATTTCAGCATTCTCAGGGGATGATTTCAGGAATATCAGGGGATGATTTCAGGATTCTCAGGGGATGATTTCAGCATTCTCAGGGGATGATTTCAGCATTCTCAGGTTATGATTTCAGGAATATCAGGGGATGATTTCAGGATTTTCAGGAGATGATTTCAGGAATATCAGGAGATGATTTCAGGATTTTCAGGAGATGATTTCAGCATTCTCAGGGGATGATTTCAGGAATATCAGGGGATGATTTCAGCATTCTCAGGCTGCAGAAGGCACCATCAGGAGGTGCAGGCTGTGAGTGCTGTGCTTTGGTGTCTTTGCAGGGCAGATCCTGCAGAAGGACCAGGAGATCAAGGAGCTGAAGCAGAAGATTGCAGAGGTGATGGCAGTGATGCCCAGCATCAGCTACACGGCAGCCACCAGCACCCTGAGCCCCGTGTCCCCACATTATTCCTCCAAATTCGTGGAGCCCAGCCCCTCTGGACTCGACCCCAACGCCTCTGTCTACCAACCCCTGAAAAAATGAAAGCAATGCCAAGGTTCTCTGGGCCTCCAGGGCTCTCTTGCAGTCAAGATGAAAAATTATTTCGTGTGGGAACTGTGTTTGTTGTCATTTCCAGCAGGAGAAAAGAGCATTGAACTAGAACTGCCCATCCGGTTTTGGTTTTTTGTTTTGTTTTGTTTTTTTTCTTGTAAATTTTTAGAAAACCTCACAGAACTTTGAGATTTGTTTTCCTTGGCCAACGCATTAAAAAACAATTCTTGGTTTTCAAGTAGCCAATTTTGCCTTTTTATGTATTCTTGCATGGTTTCCTCTTGAAAAACCAAAAAAAAAACTACAGGGCTTTGCTTGGTTTTGAACCCTTTCTCCTCAGTTTTTTATTTAATGGTCAAATTGGATTTGCAGATTCACCCAGTGAGGAAAACCCTTCAGTTTTCCCAGTGAAAGGGGTAAAACAATCCAACAAAGCTTTGATTTATAAATGTATTAAATACAAACACGTGGATGTTGCAGAAGATAATTTGATATTTTTTCCCCCCCTCAAAGGACCAAACAGATTCCAGGGGCGTTGTTTAAGGGAAGGAATAAAGAATAGCTGATGATGTGCTGGTGGTTGTTGTGTGAAATATTTATATTTATATCCCCATTGGTGTTTTTTAGTCATTGAGAATTGCTAAACAGTCTTGTTCACAGTGCCTTGGGAAAAAAAAAAGAAAAAAAAAGAAAAAAAAAAAGAAAAAGACATTTCAAGAGGAAACTTGATGGTTTAAAGTATTTTTTTTTCACCCCCCTCTTTTCACTGTCATCCAGTTTCTGTATCCAAGCTCATTCCAGAGCCTGCTGTGAGCTGCTCCTGGGAATTTGGGTGTTCCAGGCTCCAGCCTGGGTTTGTTTTGGGGCAGAGAAAAGCTCAGAGTTGTTCTGTAGCCACAGGTTCTGCTCTGGGAGCCCCAGATCCCCCAGGACAGGGAAGGAGGAGCTGGGAAATCTTCTGTACACGAGACACTGGAAAGCTGCTTAATAAAAGCTGCAGTTCTGGGGGTTTCTTTTATTTGGATTTTTGATTTGATTCTGATTTTACACTTTTATCTCCCCTTCTGTCTCGATGGTTTCCAGCCCCGTTGCCAAAGGGGTTTTTGGTTAAGGGGTTTTCAAGGGAAGTCACAAATTGAACAAAGTTAAAAAAATGTGTATGTGTACCCACTAAAAAAAAAAAAAAGTGTTTATACCCTAAAAAAGGAGGGTTTGTACCCACAGAAAGGGGGGGTTATACTCACAAAAATGTGTATTTATACCCACTAAAAAGGGGGGTTTATACTCACAAAAATGTGTATTTATACCCATAAAAAGAGAGGTTTATACCCATAAAAAGAGGGGTTTCTACCCACAAGAAGGGGGTTTGTAGCCACAAAAATGTGTATACCCACTAAAAGGGGGGTTTATACCCCTAAAAAGAGGGGGTTATACCCACAAAAACGTGCATTTATACCCTCAAAAAGGAGTGTTTATGCCCACAAAAAGGGGGGTTTGTACCCATAAAAATGCGTGTTTATAAAAAGGGGTTTTTGCACTGGTACCTTCTGCAGTGGGACAGAGTTTGGGAGGGTTTGGGGGATGCCAAGAGAAAACTTTCCAATGGGTGTTGATAGAAAATCCAAGGAAAATTCCTTGGTGTCCTGTCCCCAGCAGCCACGAGAGGGCTCAGGATTCCTTGGGTGAGCCTGGAGATCAAACCCTGAACTTTCCCCAGCCCACGGGCTGGAAAAAATCCTTTTTTTCCCTCAATATAACATTTGAGTGTAAACTTCAAACCTTGTTGTTTTGTGGAGGAAGAGGAAATTTATCTGGGGAGCCCCAAGAGCTCAGAAATTCTTTTTGCCCACAGCAGCCAAACTTCAGAAATAAGAACAAAAAAATTTAAATTACACCAATTTTCAATCCAATGCTCAGGTATCTCCTGATCTATCATTGATTTCTGATATGATATCAAACATTTCCTCCTGTTTTTTTCCAGCATTGACGTTTCCCAGTCACAGAAAGCAGAATTATTGATTCTCCCCTTTGGGCTTTCTGTGTTTCAGTGCCCTGACCCCAGTGAGGAGCTGAGGAAGCAGAATTTTGGGGTGACCCCCCCAGCCCAGACAGAATTTTAGGGTGACACCCCCAGGCAGAATTTTGGGGTGAGTTTCCCCCGGGCTGGGGCTCCTTTGGGGCACACCCAGGAGCCCAGGAAGGGCTGAAATTCTGGAATTCCTGAAATTCCTGGAATCTCTGAAATCCCTGCTGGGATTCTTCCTCTGCATTAAACCCTCTGAGCTCTTTGAGCTGCTCCTCCTCCCGGCTCAGGAGGATCCCGAGGAGAAGAGAAATCATTAATTCATTAATTCATTCATTAATTCATTCATTAATTCACTAATTGTGCCCAGCCACGTTTCCCAGGCAGGCTGACCTCCCCCAGCCCAACATTATCTGCAGCAAACAATCATCAGGGGAGCGTTTGCAGCCTTCAATAATTAAGGCTTTATGAATCCCGAATTAATTAATTGTCATTTAGGGGAGGAATAAATGACTCCCATTGCCAGGAGAAGGTGTTTGGGTCCCACTGCACTTTCAGGAGGGGCAGGAGCTGCTGCTGAGCTGGAATTCTGGAGATTGGGAACTGCCAAACTCCAGGCTCAGCCATTCCAGACAGAAACTGTGCTCCTAAAATCCAAAATGCCACCAGAGCATCAGGGCTCCTGCAAAAAGCCAAGGGCCAGGAGGGCTCCGGGCAGGGAAAGGAAATTTTCTGGAATGGGAGAGGAGGGAGCTGCTCCTCCTCAGAGCCCACCCTAATATTATTACCCTAATATTATCCTAATATTATTATTATTCGGATGAAAGGACAGCAGCTTTGCCTTGGGGACCGTGCTGAGAGCCCCAAGAATTGGAAAAGAATTTTAAAATCCCAAAGGTAGGAGTGGCTGCTCTGAAACAGCTCAGGGTTTTGGGTTTTTTTTTAATTCAGCAGGAGAAATCCCAGCAGGAATTTTAGGAATTTCAGGAATTTCAGCCAAGGGGAGCAGGGGATGCTGATCCTGCCCCCAGGCTGTGCTGGAAAGAAGAGAAAACCCCAAAAACTGCCTGGGCTTGGGGGGGTCACCCCAAAATTCTGCCTGGGACGTTGGGATCAGGGATTTGGGATTGGGAAAAGGGGCTCAGGTGACTCTGGCAGGATTGCAGTGGTTTGGGTTTGCTAATGTGAGATTTTTTTTGGCTAATGTGTTAATTTAATGTAATTAATTTAATTTAATAGAATTTTTTCTTTACAAGGATTAAGAGGAGAGCAAAGCAGGCTTAAACTTTAAAGGGTGGAAAGAAAACTGTTAATAGAATTAAAAGAAAAAAACAATAAGAAATTAGAATACATTTTTAGAATACTTCTCTCTTCTTTATCCTCTTTTTTTTTTTCCTTTTTATTGACAATGTCTGAGGGATCAGCAGGGGGGAGAGAACCAGGATAATCCCAACCTGAAAAAGTTTTGGGGTTTTTTTTTCCTTTTTTTTTTGGTGTCTCCACGTGCCCTGGGGGAACTGTGGCAGCAGGGCCCACGTGCAGGGGAGGTTTTTATGAATTATTGTGGAACAGCTCCCAGAAACAAACGCAGGTTGCCATGGAAGCAGCAGCGGTGACAATGTCACCTCGCTTTGGAGACGCTTCCACAACAATTCCATTTCTGTTTTATTGAAACAGGCAATGGGGGAATATCCCAGGGCACAGGGACAAAATCTGGGGTCCCCTCATTGCAAGTTTGTGCCTAAAGGGGGACAGGGCAGGGGGGGCTGCAGGTGGGGCCAAGCTGGAGTTCAGGATGCAGAAAATTCTCAAAATATTGGGGCTGGAAATCAAAGCCTGGAAAAGAACACAGGGTTTGGATTCAGAGAATTGAACACGGGGTTTGAATTCAGAAAATTGAATATAGAATTTGAACTGAGAAAACTGAACACAGAATTTGAATTGAGAAACTTAAACACAGGATTTGAACTCAGGCCTTGGGGAAAACTCCCAAGCTTAGGTGCTAAAAACAAGAATGGAGATTTAAAGCTTAAAGTAGATACACATTAAATTTAAAAAAGTTTAGTTATAAAGTTTAAGATCTAGAAAGAATAGAGTAGGTATGAAGGTGACAAAACAGAAAAAATCTGTGTTAGAACAGGAAAGGTCACACTGTAATTAGACAAAATTTCTTAGGATTGGATTAGAAACATAAATATCCATAAATTTCAATTTAAAAGTATGTAAAGAAGTCTCTTCAAAATAACAAAAATGCTCTTAACTAAATACCAAACACCCAGCTGTTAAACCTGACTTTATTATCTTTGTCTCCTATTATCCTTTATCAAACTTTTACATTTTACCCCAAAAAATTAAACCTCATTTTCCACAAGTGGGTGCTGGGCTGTCCCAGGCAGAACAGCCTGAGCTGGCTGAGGAGATGATCAGCATTAGCATTAGAGATGTTTACAATTATTATTATTATTATTATTAGTCCCAAATCTGCCCAGGCACTGCCCATCTGCTGTTCCACTGCAGCCTGCCTGCTTTTATTCCGATTTCATTTGGGGTGACACCAGGGACAGCAAAATGTGCCCCTGGGGATGCAGGGCTGGGGGGAAAAGGGTGAAAAATCGGCTTGGAGGGAGAGAAATCACATCATAAATACAGAATAAAACAGGGGAGAGGGCAGAGCAGGACTGCTGGGGGGAAAAAAACAAAGGATTTTTGGAGGGGAAAAGTGAAGAATGGCTGTAATTCAGAAAATGTTGGGCTAAGCTGAGGGTGGTGGCTGTCACACAGGTCAGGTTAAGTCCCCTGGCATCCACAGTCCCCCCATGCAGCTCTGGGCCAGGCTGGCACGGAGAGGATGGCACAGGGACGATGGGGAAGGTGCCAGCAGCTCCCTCCGGGGGTGGGGACAGCACGGGACCTTTTCCAAAGGCAATGCACAGAACCCAGGAGATGCAGAGTGCAGGTTCTTCCTCCTCTCTGCACTTTAATTTTAATATTTCCTGCTCTGCCCGGGTCCGTGCCCTGCCCCAGGATGGTTCTGGCTGTGAGAAGATTGAAATAAATCGTGATTTGTGCATTGCTTTGATACCCTGGGCTTTGAATCCCAGCGAAAATTCCAGCACTGGGGTTTGTCCCCTCCGTTTTTCAGGATGCATTAAAAGTGTGGTTGCTCCAGTTATTTCCTCTCCCAGCTGATATTTTACCCTGCTGTATTTTTATCTGTGCTGCATTATATAACAAGATGTGCTGGTGTCAATCTGCAAGCTCCAGCACTGTCAGTAAAACTAATCCAGTTTAACACGAGCCTGGGATGAGAGGCCTGAGTTCCTCGTGACAAAGA
This sequence comes from Acridotheres tristis, assembly GCA_037013685.1. Classification (NCBI taxonomy): domain Eukaryota; kingdom Metazoa; phylum Chordata; class Aves; order Passeriformes; family Sturnidae; genus Acridotheres; species Acridotheres tristis. The sequence continues at coordinate 882,601 of CM072910.1, read as the reverse complement.
GCAGAATTAACCCAAATAAGTGATTAAAGCCCTGGTCCCTCTGCTCTTACCCTGGGACAATTCACTCCAGCCAACTTCCCCTCCCAGCTGCAGCCTCGGAGTGTGCCAGCAGAGTTTCCTCCTCGTGCTGGAGCTCCCTGAAACGGGAGCTGCACGAACAGCCCTCCCTCAAGGCTGAGCAGCCTTTTTGTGGTGAATGAAAAATCCCCAAATTCCTCAAAAAACCCCAGCATTGCATCAAATTCCCCCCCCTAAAAAAACCCCAACATTTCCTGGGCTCACCTGGCAAACGGCTCTGAGCGAGCTCCAGGTGTGAGGAGCAGAAATGGGGATGTGCACAGGTGTCTCCAAGGAATGTTCCTCTCCCCCAGGTGTGCCCCTCCCTCTGCACGTGGGGCAAAAACCCCCAAAATCCAGCCCGTGGGGCCTGGCTGCTGCTAAAATGAGTGTTGGGTGTCAAACCTCAGCTCCCCATCTCCAGCCTGCTGCTTCCTGGGTATCCCAGCAGAATTCCAGCCCATCCCAGTAACATTCCTGCCATCCCAGCAGAATTCCTGGGTATCCCAGTAACATTCCAGCCATCCCAGTAACATTCCAGCCCATCCCAGCAGAATTCCAGCCCATGGTGGCAGGGAAGGACCCCGGTGGTGCTGGAGCTGCTCCCACCTGCAGCCCAGAGCAGCCCCTGGCACTCTCAGATTTTTATTTGTGCAGCATTCGATGCCATCATATTGAAAATGCCCTTTCTGCAAAGCGTCTTAATTGACTCATTAACAAACCGTTAATGACTGTGGTAATTGGAGTCCTGTAAATCTGATTTATTTTATCAGGCTGCAGTGGGGGGTTGGTTTTATTCGGGCTGGGAGCCCTGGGAGGAGCTGGGAGAATTTGGGGAATTTGGGGAATGTTGGGATCCCCCTTGCCAAGCTGTGGCTCCATCAGGGCCAGTGTCACTGAGAGCACATCTGGAACCGCTGGCGTTGTCCCCTCCTGAATGAAATGTCAGCGGGAAATGGCAGCAATTGGTGTTTTTATCACCGGGAATTAGAGCTCAGATTTCCCTCAGGGATCACCTTGAACCACCCCAGAGGTGCTGATTCCCCATAAATGTGCCATAAATGCACTTTGCTGAGAACATGAGGAGAGAGCAAAGCCTGGATTTGCTGCCTTTGTTAATTAAAGCAGGCAGCAAACGAGCAGCCACCCTCCTGCCCCTGGCCTTGGAGCCAGGGCTGCAAGTTCCTTGTAAAGATTGCTAAAAAAAATTCTCAGGGACAGCCCTCAGCTGGGAAAACACAGCAGCAGCACCAAAAAAAATTTAAAATTCCAGAAGAGAGCAAGGAGGTTTCCCAAAAAATGGCTGTTCTGCAGGCTCAGGAGCCAGTGAAATAAAAATAAATCAAAATAAAAAATAAATAAATTTGACTCTGCTTCCCTGGTGCCTGGGTTTCTGCTCTGGAGGAAAAGCTGGAATCCCACCCAGGGAAATGGGTGTGGAGCAGCAGTTTGGAGCTGCCTTCCTATTTTTATTTATTTATTTTTTTTCCCCCATTTTAAACTGCAGTGGTGACTTGCAGGCAGCCACGTGTGACACTGGGATGGATCCAGTGGGAAAACTCCTGTGGATGAGGCAGCAGAGCCCGGGGGCTCTCAGACTCTGCAATAAAACCCCAAAAAGACAGGACAGGACAGGACAGGGGGACACCCCAAAAGGACAGGACAGGACAAGGGGACACCCCAAAAAGACAGGACACGACGGTGGCACCTGAGGCTCTGTCCCCTTGGGTGGCCCTGGGGCAGAGCAGAGTGGGATTTATTCAGATTTATTCAGATTTATTCAGCCAGTGCTGATGCAAAATTCAGAATTGTGGAGGTAAATCCCAGCTCTGGCCAATAATTAATAATCAATAATTAATGGCCAATCTGCCTGAACTCTCCAGGCCCAGCTCATCCCTGATTTACAGAAACATTTGAGCTCAGCTTAAACCCCTGCAAGTCCCAGGCCTGAGTGGGAGCTTCCCGTGAGCAGAGATTGCAGAGATGCTCAGAGCAGGATCTGTGGAAATGTTTAAATTTGTTCCTTGCACAGCGATTTTGGGGGATTTGCGGGGATTTTTGGTGTTTTTGTGCTCTGATCTAATCCCGGCACAGTTTTAGGGTCCCCTCACAGTTTTTAGGATCCCTCACAGTTTTAGGATCCCCTCACAGTTTTAATATCCCCTCACAATTTTAGGGTCCCCTCACAGTTTTAGGGTCCCCTCACAATTTTAGGACCCCCTCACAATTTTAGGATCCCCTCACAGTTTTAATGTCCCCTCACAGTTTTAGGATCCCTCACAGTTTTAGGATTCTCTCACAGCTTTTAGGATCCCTCACAGTTTTAGGATCCCCTCACAGTTTTAGGATCCCCTCACAGTTTTAGGGTCCCTCACAGTTTTTAGGGTTCCCTCACAATTTTAGGATCCCCTCACAGTTTTAGGATCCCCTCACAGTTTTAGGGTTCCCTCACAGTTTTAGGATCCCCTCACAGTTTTAATGTCCCCTCACAGTTTTAATGTCCCCTCACAGTTTTAGGATCCCCTCACAATTTTAGGATCCCCTCACAGTTTTAGGATCCCCTCACAGTTTTAGGGTCCCCTCACAGTTTTAGGGTTCCCTCACAGTTTTAGGATCCCCTCACAGTTTTAATGTCCCCTCACAGTTTTAGGATCCCTCACAGTTTTTAGGATCCCCTCACAGCTTTTAGGATCCCCTCACAGTTTTAATGTCCCCTCACAGTTTTAGGATCCCTCACAGTTTTTAGGATCCCCTCACAGCTTTTAGGATCCCCTCACAGTTTTAATGTCCCCTCACAGTTTTAGGATCCCTCACAGTTTTTAGGATCCCCTCACAGCTTTTAGGATCCCCTCACAGTTTTAATGTCCCCTCACAGTTTTAATGTCCCCTCATAATTTTAGGGTCCCTTCACAGTTTCTCGGTCGCCGCCGATCTTGGTGCCCCCTCAGGGCAGGGTGGGCGTGGCGTGTCCAGGGCGTGTCCGTGACGTCACCGCTCATTTGCATGGCCCCGCCCCGGGCTCCCTCAGCGCCGCCGCCGCTGCGGAGTTGTGCGCGGGCCGGGCCGGGCCGGGCCAGGCCGGGATGGACGCGCTGCGCTCCGCGGGCCGGGCCCTGCTCCGCAGCCCCAGCGTGCACAAACCATCGTGGGCCGGCGGGAGGCACCAGAGTGAGAGCAGAGCCCGAACCGAACCCCCGCACCCATCCCGCCCGCCGCTCCCCGCTCTTTTCCCGGCTCTTTTCCCTTCTTTTCCCTCTGTTTTACCCCGCCCGTTCCCTCCCCTTCCTCCCAGCTCTCCGCTCTCCCCTCTCGCTTCACTTTGGGTCTCTCTCGCCGCTCTTTTTGCACTTTTAGCCTCACTTTTCGCCGCACTTTTCGCCGCACTTTTCGCCCCGCCCCGTGCGCGCCGCTTTCCTTGAGCGCTGGGGCTGGTTGGGGCTGGCCCTGTCCCCCTGTCCTTGTGTCCTCCTGTCCCTGTGTCCTCCTGTCCCTGTGTTCCTCTGTCCCCGTGCCCCCTGTGTCCCCATATCCCCTGTGTCCCCATATCCCCTGTGCCCCCATATCCCCTGTGTCCCCATATCCCCTGTGTCCCCGTATCCCCCTGTCCCCGTATCCCCCTGTCCCCGTATCCCCCTGTCCCCTGTGTCCCCCTGTCCCTCTTTCCCTGTGTCCTCCTTGTCCCCCTGTCCCTCTGTCCCCATATCCCTATATCCCCGTGCCCCCTTGTCCCTGTGTCCCCGTGTCCCCCAGCCTGACACCAGGGTTGCCCCTCCGGGCACTCCGTGACCTGCTCCCGCTGCTGGCCCCGTCCCACGATCGATGGTCCCGTGGCGAGCGGCCACGCGGGGCCGGGCGGGGCCACCGCGCACCCCCCGAGGCGACATCGAACTTGTGGCTGTCGCTGATCCGCTGTGACAGCCGGGATTAGGGATCGGCACCAGCGGGGCTAGCTGGGGGGGTGGGTGGCCACTGGGGGGGCCGGGACCTTGCAGAGCCCTCGGTGCCCCCGGATGTCGCTGTCCCCTTTGGTGGCCGCGGTTAAAGCGCTTTATTTCCGTGCCAGCACCTGTGGTTGCCCAGGGCCTCGCTGCTGGTGGCATCAGGTGTCATCAGGGGGATGTGTGGCCAGTGCCCGTCCTTGGCACACAAGCCAACCCGGCATCAGCCAAGGCAGCACTCCTGGGTTCTGGAAATCCAGGTTAGATTTCCTAAAATCCAGGTTTTCAGGAGATCCTGGTTTAGAAAATCCAGCATCCCACCTGTCCTTGGCCGCTCCCTGCCCCTCTCCAGGTGTGCCAGGTGAGACCCCGGCCCAGGGCCCCGCTGCCAGTGGGGGCAGGGCAGGGTGTTCATGGCTTACCTGCCCTCCCACAGGGAGCCTGAGTCACCTGGGCGAGCTCCGGGGCGTGTCCGGGTGCCCCCAGCCCTGCAGGTGTGCCCAGCATCCTCCCAGGTGTGCCAGGAGCTCTGGAGTTCGGCTCCACTGGAGGCAGTGAAGCCTCAGGGCTGTTTTTTCTCTCCTATCCCTCCCCAGGGCTGTTTTTTTCTCTCCCATCCCTCCCCAGGGCTGTTTTTTTCTCTCCCATCCCTCCCCAGGGCTGTTTTTTCTCTCCCATCCCTCCCCAGGGCTGTTTTTTTCTCTCCCATCCCTCCCCAGGGCTCTGGGTTTTGCCTCCTGCTCCTTCAGCACATCCCAGGCTGATTTTGGCTCCTGCTGTGGAATTCCAGGTTTAGGAGCCCCCAGCTGACTCCGACCTTGACCCCACTTTTATTTATGTTTAGAACCCCCCAGCAGCTCAGGGAGGGTCTGTGCTGGTTCCCAAGGGGTTTGTAGGTGACCAGGTCACCTCACCTGGATCCCAGCTTAGCCCGGGCTTAGCAGCAAATCCCATTTTCTCCTCCTTGTGTAGGCGAGGCTGGGCAGGGTCAGGTCACTGCCCTGGGGGCTCCTCAAGGGTTCCTGCTCTTTGCTGTGGCTCGTGGGGAGATTTTTGGGATTTGTTTTTGCTGCAGGGGAGGCTCCCAGGTGAACACCTCTGGCTCAGGTGCTGCTGCCTCCTGTCCCAGCCCCCCCTGTGCCCCCCTGGGGGTGTCCTGGGGGGCGTCAGTGACCCCAGGAGCCCCCCTTGTGTCCCCAGAGCTGCCCGAGAACTGGACAGACACGAGGGAGACGCTGCTCGAGGGGATGCTCTTCAGCCTCAAGTACCTGGGCATGACCCTGGTGGAGCAGCCCAAGGGGGAGGAGCTCTCTGCAGCCGCTGTCAAGAGGATCGTGGCCACCGTGAGTGTCCCTGGGTGTCCCCCGGGTGTCCCTGGGTGTCCCTGAGTGTCCCCTGGGTGTCCCCTGCTGGCTCTGATCTTCGGGGCAGTCTCACTGGGAAGGGTTTCAGAGATGCAGCTCTAGAAGTGTTGGGATTTCCAGATGTGTTGGGATTGAAGCTCCAGGGAATTTGGGATTGCAGCTCCAGGGAATTTGGGATTTCCAAGGAATTTGGAATTGCAGCTCCAGAGAATTTGAGATTTCCAGGGGGTTTGGGCGTTGCAGCTCCAGGGAATTTGGGATTTCCAAGGAATTTGGGGTTGCAGCTCCAGGGAATTTGGGATTTCCAGAGGGTTTGGGGTTGCAGGCAGTTGCAGCCCCTGGGGCCAGGCCAGGCCCTGGGTTGGGGCTCTCTGGGGACGTTGCTCTGTGATAAGCCAGGGTGTGTGGGGAGGCTCTGAGCTGCTGGATCAGCCTGCCCCGGGGCTGGGTGCCCTCAGCAGGCAGGGACAGCGACTGGAGCGTGGCCAGAGCTGCTCTGGCTGTTCCTGCCCAGGATTTGGAGGGTTGGGAGGGGCAGGGAGTGGGGCAGCTCCAGTTCCACACAGAGCTGCTGTCCCACTGCAGCCTCACAGGGCTGGATTTCCAACCATCCCCTGATTGCCAGCCTTCCCCCAGGACATTTCCAACCATCCCCTGATTGCCAGCCTTCCCCCAGGACATTTCCAGCCATCCCCCTGTCCCTGCTGCAGGGCAGGAAAGGGTTAAGCAGTGCCCTGTGGTGACCCCAGTGTGCATCCCCAGGATCTGTTCCCACACCTTTGGGGGTGCCAGTGTTCAAATCCTGGCACTTTTTGGGGGGTTCCAGTGTTCAAATCCTGGCACTTTTTTGAGGTGCCAGTGTTCAAATCCTGGCACCTTTTAGGGGATGCCAGTGTTCAAATCCTGGCACTTTTTAGGGGATGCCAGTGTTCAAATCCTGGCACTTTTTAGGGGATGCCAGTATTCAAATCTTGGCACTTTTTGGAGGTGCCAGTGTTCAAATCCTGGCACTTTTTAGGGGATGCCAGTGTTCAAATCCTGGCACTTTTCCCTCCCAAAGGCCAAAGCAAGTGGCAAGAAGCTGCAGAAGGTGACGTTGAAGGTGTCACCCCGGGGGATTGTGCTGAGGGACAGCAGCACCAACGAGCTCATCGAGAACATCTCCATTTACAGGTGAGCTCTGGGGGGGCTCTCCTGGCCCTGTGCCCCGGGGCTGCTGCTCTGGGCTGCTCCTCACAGCCCTGGGAGCTGCACAGGCCTGGGGGACCAATTTGGGGGCATTTACAGATGATTTACAGACTTTCTCTTTTATTTCTCTCTTTTCTCTCTATTTTCTTTCCCTTTTCTCTCCCTTTTCCCTCTCTCCCTTTTCCCTCTCTCCCTTTTCTCTCTCTCTTTTCTCTCCCTTTTCCCTCTCTCTCTTTTCTCTCCCTTTTCCCTCTCTCTCTTTTCTCTCCCTTTTCCCTCTCTCTCTTTTCTCTCTCTCTTTTCTCTCCCTTTTCCCTCTCTCTCTTTTCCCCTCTCTCTTTTCTCTCTCCTTTTTTCCCTTGTCTCTCTCTTTTCCCTCCCTTTTCTTTCCCTTCTCTGTCTCTCTCTTTTCTCTGTCTCTCCTCTCCCTGTGGTGCCCATGATGTCACCCTGCCCTCTCTCAGTGCCCAGCCCTGTGCCATCACCTCCTGCACTCTGGGAGGGATTTGTGCCAGCCCTGTGCCATCCCCGTGCTCCCTGCTGGGCCCTGGAGCCGGGCAGCTCCTGCTGGCAGCCCAGGAGGTTTGGGAGCCTGTCCCCAGCCCGTGTCCCCAGAGCTGGTGTGTCTTGCAGGATTTCCTACTGCACGGCAGACAAGAGCCACGACAAAGTGTTTGCCTACATTGCCCAGAACCAGCTGAACGAGAGCCTGGAGTGCCACGCCTTCCTGTGCTCCAAGAGGAAAATGGTCAGTGCAGGAGGAGGAAGAGGAGGAGGGGGCTGCAGGGATGGGAGGAAGGCTCAGGGACAGCTCCTGCTGCTGTTCCCCAGCTGGATTCTTGTCCTGGCTGCTGAAATCCTCTCTGGGGTGAGGCTGACAGGACCTGGGGTGGGCAGAGGGGCAGGAGGTGCCCAGGGGCTCCAGGGACAGATATTTTTGGTGGCATCTGTGCCCCTGCAGGCCCTGCTGTGTGCCAGGGATGGGGCTCAGGGCAGAGATTGGGCTGTGGGAGAGTCTGGCTCTGCCTTTGAGGCCTCCTGGGATCCTTCCCTGCTGGTTCCAGGATGGGGAGGAGAGAGAAGAGCAGGGCAAGGAGAGCCAGAGCTGGGGCTGAGCCCCCTGCCCGTGCCAGGAGGGGCTTTAGGGCAGCTCAGACCCCAGAAATCCTTCCCTGCATGGGGGATAGGATGTCCCAAATCCCCCCTGAGGGCCATTCCCCCCCTGCCCATCCCAGCCTGCTCCTCAGCAGCTCTGTTCACATTCTCTTCCTCTCCCAGCTCATTTTTTTTTTCCCCTTGGAGAGAATAATGGGATCCACAGGTTCTCTCTCCTTTCCTCAGTGTTTGTTCCCATCCTTGCATGGCCAAGATAAGCCTCACTCTGCAAATTAAAATTTAAATCTTCCTGCTGCTGAAAGAATTATCTCAGTGCTACATCAGCTCAGTGCATCCCCCCCTCCAAATAAAGTTCTCCAAAACCTTTTTGTGGCAAAAACTCGGAATGATTTCCTTTTTCCTGGTCTGTAAGATGCAGGAACATCCTGCTGCTGAGGTGATCCCTGCTCCCAGACTGGGAGCCAGCCCTCCCCAGGGCAGGGTCCCTGGATGCACCACAGCTCCCAGGCACAGGCATCTCATTAATCCATATTTTTAGTTCCTGGGTAATTCTCAACACTAGCTGGGTCTATTAAACTTGATTCAGATGTGACAGCTGAAATTGTAAACAGCTGTGAGGAGTTTCATATTAATTACCATATTTAAGGGTGGTTTTTTTTTTACCATAAAGCATTTGCACTTCCATCAGGGATGTAAACAGCTCTGACATTCAGATGAGCTCTCCTGTGTGCCAGCCTTAATTGGCACTGATGGCTCTGGGGCCTCCCTGCCCCCCCTGCCTGCGTTTTGGGGGTGCTGGGCCCTGTCTGGGTCCCCCCCATTCCCTGGGGGCTGCCAGGTCCAGCCCCTGCTCTGGCTTTGTTCTGTTCCAGCTTGGGAAAGCAAACTCAGCCCTGAGGCTCTGGCTGTGGGGAGCATTTATCAGAGATTGCAGTGATTCCACTGATCTCAGAGATCTCAGAGATTGATCTCTGTGATCTCAGTGGTTTCAGTGGTTGATTCCAGTGATTTCTATGATCTCAGTGGTTGATCTCAGTGATTTCAGAGGTTTCAGTGATTCATTCCAGTGATTTCTGTGATCTCAGTGATTTCAGAGGTTTCAGTGGTTGATTCCAGTGATTTCTGTGATCTCAGTGATTTCAGAGGTTTCAGTGATTCATTCCAGTGATTTCTGTGATCTCAGTGATTTCAGAGGTTTCAGTGATTCATTCCAGTGATTTCTATGATCTCAGTGATTTCAGAGGTTTCATTCAAGCTCTCTCTGCCCCTGCAGGCTCAGGCTGTCACCCTGACTGTGGCTCAGGCTTTCAGAATTGCCTTTGAGTTCTGGCAGGCAGCAAAGGAAGGTGAGAAACCTCCGGGGTCCCTTTGCTGTTTTCCCAGCTTTTCCCCTGCCTCCCAAATTCCCAGCCCTGGAAATCCAGCCAGATTTTGGCTTTCCTGCTCCCTGCCACTGTTGGGATTTTTGCTTTCACCTTCCATGAGGTGATAAAAGCACCCTCAGCTGTCCCCATCCCTCCTCTACCCATTGCAGGCAGCGATGGGATCTCTTTTTTTGGGGGGGATTTCCTCTTTTTGCAGAGAAGGAGAAGAGGGAAAGATCCATCCTGGCAGCAGAAGGGACGAGCAGCCCTGGCTCAGAAACTCCTGCTCATCCTGTGCCAGGTGAGGCAGAGCTGTGGGATGGGCATGGGGATTGTCCCTGAGGGGTTTGGGAGATGTCCCTGAGGGGTTTGGGAGATGTCCCTGAGGGGTTTGGGAGATGTCCCTACCCAGGGACAGGGACAGCCTGAGGGATGGGGGACAAGGTTTGGGCTCTGTGTGCTCCTCACTCCCTCTCTGCTCTGCCCACAGCAGCAGCCATGGGGACCCTGCTGGATTTGGGGGACCCTGCCAGGTCCCCCCTGGGCAGCACCGAGTCCCCAGAGCTGGACAACAGCAGCTTTGGGCCCAGCCCCTCGGTCAACAACAACGTGGTGTGGGTAAGGGACAGCCTGGGGGGCTGCAGGGGAGCCCTGGGCTCAGCTGGGAGTAACTGGGAGTAACTGGGAGCTCTGGGGTGCCTGAGCTGCTCAGGGATTATTCCAGAGCTGGGAGTGATCCCTGAGGGCTCAGTCCCTGATAAATGACCAGGGTGCAAAGCCCCTGGGAATGCAGCTCCAGGGAAGTGAATGCTGCTGGTTCTGCTGGAACATTGCTCAGTGCTCTGGCACTTCACTGAGAGCTCACCTGAGTGCTCTGAAATCAGAAATCGTTGCCTTGTGGTATTTACTGCTCACTAAACCCAGCTTCTGTTTCTGTTCATTGTCAGTCTTTGCTTTTCCCTGCTCCTGTTGGTGTCTGTGGGGGCTTGGGTGGTTCTTGAGTGGTCCTGAGTCCTGTGGGTTCGTTGTTCCAGGGATCTCTGAGGGATGGGGATGCAGCCCTGGGTGGGGTTAGCTGGGATTTTGGGCAGGGGGTGCCCCTGGATCCCTGGCAGTGCCCAAGGCCAGGCTGGGATCCCACCCAGACCATTCCGTGGCTCTCTGGCCACCAGCCCTGGGGTCTCATCCCCACCCCAGCCCCTCTCTGCAGCCCCCCTGCCTGCTGCATTTTGGGCATTGTAGGATAATTTCAGGTTCCTTAGCCTGGAGCCTGAGCCCGAGGCTTTCCAGGTTAAACCTGAGATCAGCTCTAAGGCTGAATGAAATCCTGCAGCTTAGCAGCAATCTCCAGTCCCCCCCTGCTTACAGAGTTCTCATACTTTACTCATTAATTGCATTAAGTCTGTAAGTGCATTGCAGGATTTTGGGAATTGCCCAAAACCTTTGTCCCAAGCAGCTCCAGTGCTTCCCTGGGAGCAGAGCAGGATAAAGGATCCCAGAGCTGGTTTTAATTCCCTGCTGTGTGTGCAGAGCTGCTCTCCTGATCCTGATGCCCAGAAAGCCCTGGGGCTCTGCCCAGGTCCCTCCTGGTGGCAGGGCAGGAATGGGTTAACCCTGGCACGGACCTGGGGGCTCAATCTGCCCATTTGGGCATGGGGGGAAAGGGCAAAACCGCTGGGATTCACCTTTTCCCTGCAGCTGGGGCAGAGGAGGCAGATGCAGAGGAGGTGATTGAGGCACTCAGAAGCCAACAGATAATTTATTTTTTATTTTTTTTTAATCTGAGTGCAGAGCCAGATCTCTAAATACACTTTTGTGCAGCTCTCTTAGCAACTACTTGTCTCTCTTTTTATCTCCTAACAAAGGAAATGGATGATGGTCTCGACGAGGCGTTCTCAAGGTAATTCTCATCACTCCCTTCCCGAGCTGGGCACGGGGAGCAGCCCCGGAGACTCGACTGGTGCCTGGCTTTTAATAAAGCTCCTTAATCTAATCAGGGCTGTGATCTGACCTGAGCAGCTGCCCCATCACAGCCTCAGCTGGTAATTGAAAGATAGGCTGTAAGGCTGCCTGATAAGCCAAATATTTTGTCAGCCTTTTAAGGATGCAGTGTGTGATAGGGAATTGAGTTCCCCCAGCACTGGCCGGGTCTGCTCCCACTCTCCCGGGTTTTTTTCAGGCTGTTGCTCCCAGCTTCTGGCACTGGGGGCTTTGCTCTTCCCCAGCCCACAGATTCAGGCAGTGTGGCCGTGGATTCCTGGGGTTTATTCCTCTTTCCTCTCCAAATTCAAGGCTTCCCCTGCCCGTGCTCAGCAATGCAGCAAAGCCAAACAAACCCATTTCCTTTAGGGTGGCTTTTCCTGCCTGGCCTGGCAGGGCTGCTGAGGTTTCTCTGGGTCCCATCCTCCTCCTCCTCCTCTTCCTCCCCCTGGTCCTGGGAGGTGCAGGAGGAGGGGGTGAGGCAGGAGGAGGCCTTGCAGCAGTTCCTGCTCAGCCCTTGGGGTCCTGTAGGGCTCTCAGGGGTGATTTACAGCTGAGCAGGGGCTCATGTCGTGGTTTCTGTGTTTTCCTCCTGCTCCCTGCCCCACGGGGTGATTTTGGGCTTTGTTCTGCATTGCTGAGCTCTCACATCACCCTGGGCCCTCTGGTGACTCAGGGTCTGTCCTGCTCACCCTGCAGCACTCCCCAAACCACTCCTGCCACATCACCACTCATTTCTCTTCTTTATTAAAAACTGGGGCTTCATCTCAGGCTCTTCTGGATGTTGTGCCTCCCCTGGATGAAATCCCAAATATCTGAATTAACCTCCACATTTCCCCACGGCATTTAAATACTTCAATCACACAACAACAACAACGAGCTGGGTTTTGTGAAACATCTGGGACGAAAAGCTCTTCCAGCTGTTCTGGGGCTGTCCCAACATCAGCAGAGCTGAGTCCCAGCTCCAGGGGGGGAAGCTCTGCCCTGGCAGGCAGCGCCCCTGGAGCGTCCAGGCTGCACATTGCAGGGATTCCTGCAGGGATTCCTGCAGGGGAAATGCTGGGACATTCCAGCAGCAGAGCTGGGAATGTTCTGTGCCAGCCCCTGTGCTGCCTCTCCCCCTTTGCTGAGAGTTCCCAGTGCACTGCAGGGGCTGGGATGTGGAGCTGGAGCTCTGGGGGAGCAGCAGGAGTGAAACCACCCAGCTCTGCCTTCCACTCTGGGTTTTATTCTGGGTTTTATTCTGGTGTTCCCCTCTGTGTTTTTATTGTTCTATTCTGTTTGTTTTCTGGTGTTTCACTCTGTTTTCCTGTGTTTTTCTGTTTTCCTCTGTGTTTTAATTCTGTTTTCCTGTGTTTTTCCTGTGTTTCACTCTGTGTTTTACTCTGTTTTCCTGTATTTCCCTCTGTGTTTCCCTCTGTTTCACTTTGTGTTTGTTTCCCTCTGTGTTTTCTTGTGTTTTTCTGTTTCCTCTGTGTTTTACTGTGTTTCACTTTGTGTTTCACTCTGTGTTCTAACCCTGTTTTATTCTGTTTTCCTGTTTCACTCTGTTTTAACCCTGTTTTATTCTGTTTTCCCGTGTTTCACTCTGTGTTTCTGTGCCCCCCCAGGCTGGCCCAGTCCAGGACAAACCCCCAGGTTCTGGACACGGGGCTGTCAGCTCAGGACATGCAGAGTGCAGAGACTCTGTCCCCTGTGGACTGGAACAAACTGGAGCCCAGCACGGCAGAGAAGGACGAGCTGTTCATGTTCTGAGGAGAGGAAATGCTCCAGGGGATGCCACAGCCCAGTTTAGACCAAAGCTTCACCACGAGCCTAACTCGGATTTTTCTACCTTGCTTTTCTCTAAGCCACCAGACGCTTTTGGATTTTATTTATTCACGGTTTACAAAGTTGCTGGGAGGTGTGGGGAGCACGTGCAGCAGTTCCAGCTCCTCCTGGGCACCACCAAAGCCCCTCTGGGAGCATCCCCAGCCCAGGGCTGGGATGCAAAGGCAGCTCCAGGCGTTCCTGATCCCCCCAGTGTGGAGCAGACACAGCACCTGCCTGGCCAGGAGGGTTTGCAGCAGCTGCTGCCAGCGAGGGAGCAGAGAGGGAGCAGAGCTTTTGTCCCTGGGGCTGTGGCCCAGCTCTCTGTCACCCTCGGGGAATCGACGCCTTTTTAACCCAAAGACTCCAAAGTTTTGCACTTTAAAACTTGAACTGAAAGCAATGGTCCTAATTGTCAAGGTAAGCAGTGCCTGGAACTTCTCTTCAGAAGCTAATTACCCAAAAATAATTACCCAAAAAGAATTACCCACCCTGGCCATGCTGCAGCCCTGGCTCCAGGCTGACCCCTCACTCTGATGCCACTCGAGGTCCCGAAGCTCCTTTGGCTTTAAAAGCAGCAGAGGGGGAGGATTTGTTTGGCTGAATTGTGCTGGGAAGGGCAGCAGGAGCAGAGATCCTCGTTCCCAAAGCCAGGGGGAACTGGATCAGGCAGGAGCTGCCCAGCCCAGTCCTCCCCTCTCCCTGGCAGCTCCTGGGGGGCTCAGGAAGCTCCATCTCCCCCTGGGACTGAGAATCGGCAATGGAGGTATAAAGCTGATGCTAATTAAAAGATGAAGTTTAACGATCCTGAGTGGATCACTGACACCTCACAGTGTTTGTGGCCTTATGTGAAGTGTACTAATCTGTTTTATAGATTTGTAACTTGGCTTGGAAGCACTAATTCATTCCCCAGGTAGCTCTTTAGAACTCCCTTAAAGCTGCTGGCAGGAAGGGAAAAACCTTCTCTGTCAGCTGTAAGAATTCATTAGGAAGCAGCAGAGTGACTCTGACTTAGCTTTGAGAGATTTTCCTCCCCCAGGTGTGAGTGTGAGGAGGGGTGGAGGATTTGTGGAGCTGACTCAGCAGGTCTGTGGATGCTGCAGAGGTGTTTGAAGCAGCTCCACGTTTTGGAATTGCTGTGCCCGGGTCCTGGCAGCCCCTGGGAGGGGAAACAGCAGAGCCTGGAGCCAGCCCTGAGCCCAGCGAGCTCAGATCTGAGCACTGGGGTGGACTGGGAGGATTTCTCTGTGCATTCACCTCTCTCCTTTCCTGGAGACTCCAGCAGCACATCCTGAGACTCACAACACTGTCCCTGTGTGTCTAGAGTGGGGTTTATTTTTAAAGAAAACCTGATGCTCTAAAGAATATCCTGTACTGAGGGGAATTAAAAACTCTGCCGGTTTTTTTTTTGAGCCTCTGTGCTGGGTGGTTTTATTTTCCCCGTGGTTCCTTTAATGTGTGGCAGCTTTTGGTGGCTGGGTCGTCCCTGGGTGGGATCAGGAATGTCCTGGGGAGGGGATTCCAGGGGATGCTGAGGGGCTGGGGGCTGCTGGCTCTGCTCCCCCTGCCCCACATTGCTCCAGGGGGGACAGGGGGGGACTTTGGTGCCACCAGAGCCCTGCCCTGGAGCAGCCACAGCAGCACAGAGGTGCCAGAGTGACATCCCAGTGTCACATCCCAGCTCCCAGTGTCACCCCCAGCTCCCATCCTGTCACCAGGCCACAGCCACGAGCCCCAGGTGTAATTAATTAATGGAATTAAATGTATAAAAATCCTGAATCTGCTCCTCCTGGATCATTTCTGCAGCGCTGTCACAAGTCAAAGTGACAGCCAGGAATAAAACATTGGCGTCTCTGGCATTTTTTATTACTTTTAATGTGCTGTCTTTTTTTTTTTTTTTCTTCCTGTGAGTTACTGGAAATTTAAATTATAATGGTATGCTTCACTTAAAGAAAGTAGCCATAGCAACAGGAGCATCTAAATTATTGCAGGCTGATCACTTCTCTCCTGGAGTCACATCACACCTTCCAAAGGCACTCCCAGAGGTGCAGGGTTTTAATAGAGTTTTTGTTTTGGTTTTTTTTAACCTTTTTCTGCAAATAAACAAATGAACACACAGCACTTCCTCCATCAGTGCAGTGCCTGCAGGAAGATCTGAAGTGAAGAAGTGCCAGCTCAGTTTGCTGCCCAGAGAGGAGAATTTGGAATCCCTTTCTTCTCTCAGTCAGTGCTTATTCCATGTTGGACTGGAGAATTCCTGTCCAGTTCAGCTGCTGGAAATTCTCTGGAAATTCTCTCCTGAGCCTGCACCATCAGCAGTGTTCTTCTTTTTTCACTTCCCAGCTGGCCCTGGGTTTATTTCTATTTTATTATTTCCAGGACAAAGGGGAATGGGTTAAAGCTCAAGGAAATGTTTAGATGAAATACCAGGGAGGAATCCTGGATTTCTGGCAGTGCCCAGGCCAGGCTGGAGCCCCTGGGACAGGGGAGGTGTCCCTGCCATGGCAGGGCTGGCAGTGAGATGATTTTTAAGCTCCTTTCCCACTCAAATCATTCCATGACCCCCAGGAAACAACTCCAGCAGCTGCTTGCCATTTCAGAGGTGATGGGTGAGAGAACACCCAGGTATTTCACTTCCATCACTGGTGCTTTTTTTGGGCTGGAGCAGTTACAGCTTCCCACCCTTTAAAAAATTCCCTGACTTTAATCATGGCCAAAAGCCGAGTGATTCAAACCGAGCTGTCAAACGTGAGCAACAAACCCGCTGCAAGAAACAGAAAAGCTTTTTTTTTTTTTTAATTCCAATCTCAATTATAGGAATCAAATGCGTCATCTGGATCAATAGCAGGTTGGGATTGCTCAGCCAGGAAGAGTTTGGATATAAAAAGAATCTGGGAGGCTCCCACAGGCTCGTGTGTCACTGCAAGGGGGGTGGTGACAGCGATGTCTGCAGCTTTGTCCCTTGCACAGCTCCGGGGAGAGCAGAGCTTCAATCAGTGCAGGAACATTTCCAGCCCAGCCTGGGCTTGCCCTGCTCAGGAACAGCCTTGCAGGGATTTGCCTTCAGTGTCCTTTGGTTCCCAGTGCCCCGTGGAACATCCCCAGGTCACCACGCCCTGCACGCCCGCGATTAAAACCTGAAACGTTTCCCATCATTTCACCTTTACAGAGCAAGAGCTGATGGGCACAGAAGTGCCCGTGGCTCAGCCAGCCCGAAGGAAAACGTTAAAAGCTGGGAAAATGTGTCAGAATTCCTTGGGATTGTTTGAAAGGGAGGCTGGAAAAGGAGGGGCTGCAGTTTTTGGGAAGGGGATTATTTGGGAATGGGTGACAGGAGCCAGGTGCATCTTCTGTCAGCGACTTCCAGACCAACTTGGCTCCACGTGTGAGCTAAAAACAGAGCACAGAGGGTGGGTGGTGGAACAGGGGTGAGAACGAGGCAAAAAAATCTGCTGGACCTGCAGATCCAGCTCAGGTTTGGAAATCACAGCTCCTGTGAAATCACCTGTAATAAAGAGTGACCAGGAACCTGTAATTTTGTGGTTGGTGCATGAGGCAGAGGAGGATCCCAGCGACTCTGGCAGAGCTTTATTGCTCCAGCTGGAGGCAGGAATATTCAGGAATATTTTAGGGATATTTGAGGAATATCCAGGCTCAGCTCCCTCCCAAGCTGTTCCACATCAGCTTTGCCCTGCACAGCTGGAGCCACAGCTGCCCCCAATCCACCTTCCCACCCTTCAGAGGAACCAGATAAATCCCAAAGTGAGGGCTGGGGGCTCTGGGGAGGATTTGACACCCACGGTACGAGGCTGTGCTGGGGATTTGATTCTTTAATGGGGCCAGGTTTGATTCTTGAATTGATATTTGAGGCTGTGGTGGATCCACGGGAGTTTGGGGGGCAGTGGGTTGGCAAAATGTGATTGTGAGTGACAAGAAGCAGTGCTGGGCAGGCAGGGGCTTTGTTTTCAGGGGATGTGAGAGGCTGGCCTTTGTTTTTCCATGCTGGTTAAACAAACACTGTGATGGAATTGGGGAGGGTCTGTCAGAATCTGGGTCACCTGCTCCTCTGTGGTCTCCTGTTTGTATTTCCAGCTGGCCTGACTCACGTCTGAGGAATGGGATGGGAGAGCTCCTGGAGCAGGAATCCAGTAAATTACCGAATTTATAATAATTTATAACAAATTACAGCCAGGTAGGAGCACCCCAGGCACTCCCAGCGCTGACAGCAGAGCTCCCGGCACTCTGAGCCTCCCCAGTTGTGCTTTTCACATCCTCACGGTGGGGATGGGCAGAGCAGCACAGGCTGGAGCTGCTCCCTCCAGCCCCCTCTGCTTCCCCACGGCACAGGGAGGTGCCGAGCCCCGAGTTCACCCCCTCCTGGCCCAGCTGAGATTCAAACCTGGGCTTTCCCCAGAGCCGGCACGGGACGGGTTTGGGCTGCTCTGAGTGGCCGTGGGGAGCCCCGTGGTGGCAGCCCAGGGGTGGCCCCGGGCATCGCTGGGGGCTGGTGATGGAGGAGAGGCTGTGATGAGGATGCTGAGGGTGAGGAGCAGCCCCAGGGCTGCTCTGTGTCCCCATGTCACCTCTGCGGGCTGCCCTGGCTGGAGCCCCGTGGCATGCAGGTGTGTCCTGCCCTTCCCTGGCACTGCCAGCCCTGCTGAGATGTCACCAAATCGGAGTGATTAAATCCCCCCAGAGGCTCAGGATGAGCCAGGAGCTGGGGCAGGGCCAGGCTGAGCATCCCAGCCCTGGCTGGCAGTGAAAAGGGCTCCTGGAAATGCTGATTTAAAGCTGCCTGCCCTGAGGAGCTCCAGCTTTATCTGATCTGGGCCATCCCAGGGAGGTGCTGGAGTGATAACACAGCATCTGCCCAGGAGATCCTGGCTGTGCTGACAGTCACTGACTGGGGGAATCTCTCTCAGCACCTGCTCTGCCTTTGCACACGTGGCTGAGGTGTCACCTAAAAACCCAAAAATGGCACCAGAGCCGAGCTCCAGGGTGCCCCTGAGCCACCAGGGCTCTCTGAGGCCACACACAGCTCTCAAATGTGTTTTTAACAAATCATTTCCTCTCTCTGAAAGGCCTCTGCAGCCCTGGCACTGCTCTGTTCTATTCCCTGAATTCCCTACGTATTCCCTGCCATCCCAACAAAGTTTGATCCAGCAGGTGCCAAAGTCCTTTGAAAGAGCAAGGAGGTGGCAGCTGCCCCTCTGTGCGACCCCAGAGCCCTCAGCCACTCCACCACCAGCCCTGGGCTCTCCTGCTGTCTCCAGGACTGTCCCCGAGGGTTTTTGCAGGCTGAAATTGCTCCTGTTTTATCTCGGAGCCAGCACGGGGCTGTTTGGGATGAAATGGAAAGAGCCCTGAGCAGCTTCAGGGGGAAGCCCTGGGAGTCAGCCAGGCTTGAAAGGCTGAGCTGGGTTTGCCTCGGGCCGTGCACACAGAGGTTCTCGCAGGCTTTGGGATGCCCCTGGATGCTGCAGCTCTGTCAGAGCCCCAAACCCACCCCCTGCGGCACTGGGGCTGTCCCACACATGTGCAGAGGTGACCTCGCTCCTCCCTCCCGGGTAAAAACGAGCAATCCCAGCCTCCCTGGCCACGTCCTGCACAGCATTCCCTGTGCCCAGGGACACCAGCCTGTCCCCAGTGGCTCTGGCTCCAAAAAAACCCCAAACCCTGAAGAAATTCAGTGCTGGAGTGTGGGCACTGCTCCACCTCTGGACGTGTGTCCCCTCAGGTCTCACCAAAAAATTTTGGTTTTTTTTTCTTTTTTCCTTCCCAAAGCCAGGACAGAAAGACACAACCCTGAGACGTTAATTCCCTTCCCAGAACTCCTCAATCCCCTCCCCTCTCACATTCCTGATACCTGGCAGGTATTTTTATAATCCCATAATTGTTGTTTTCTGTGCTCCAGCCTGGCCAGAGCCTTCTCCATCTGTATGCAGTGTGTGGCTGGAGCAGCCCCTGGGAGACAGCAATAAAAACCTGTGAGCTCATGCAGCACAAACACCTCCTGTCCCCTCGTCCTGGGCACTGGGCTGAGCTCACTGCTCACCCAGCCACGGGCTGGGGACAGGGACGAGGCACTGCCCTGGCCAGGGTCTGCTGGGCTCCCTCAGGAGGCCCCAAGGAAAATATTTTTGTTTTTTTAAGCCTTGCTCTGTGTGAAGTTTTAAAGGAGGGAAAGGAAAGATGAAATCCGAGTGGGTCTGTGGGTGCCTGCAGGAGATTTGTCATTTCATGGGATCTCGTGGAGTGATGAGTCTGAGCTGGAGACAGCAGGAAGGAAAAACGTTTCCCTGTGCCACACCAGCACCACAAAATTGTTTCATCTTCTACTGACCCAGGGAAGATGGAAAGGACATTTCTGCACAGGCCTGGAGGATCCAAACCCCCTGTGGCAACAGCAGCAGGGGCTGTGCTGGCCCAGGGCCACCAGTAAAGGACCCTGATCAGGTACTGGGTGACACTGGGAGTGCTGGTGCTGGGCCCGTGTCACAGGACGGGTTTTGTGGATGCCACGTGGGACACCACACTGGCAAAGTGACAACAATTTGGGGCTGAGCTCCTTAGGCTCAGTTTAAATTGAGTGCAGACAGTGATTCATCCCAGCCAGGCTGGCACTGACCCGTTCCTCAGGTCGGGACAGATGAACTTCACCCTCAAGGTGACTGAAAAAATCCTTTTGGGCTGCAGAGAGGCCTGTCGTGATTTCAGTGCTTGCCAGGTGCAGGGCACAGCTCAGGGGCTTTGGGCTCACAGGGAAAAGCTGGGTTGTTTTGCTTTCACCAAATTCCTCCCTGATTTATCTGCAGGTCTGCTTTGCCTGAGCTGCATTTCCTGACAGGTGAAGTCTTTGGCTGAAAATTATTCTCAGGCTTTTCCCACTTGGGATGTTGTTTCTGCAGCCATCTAAAGCTGCTCCACATTCACAGGAGCAAATTCACAGCCTTCCTCTGGCCCTCTCCTTATTTAAGCAAAATGGAACACAGGCACAGTTCTGATGAGGCTCATTTTAATGAAAAAAAACCAGAAAAAACCCAAAAACAAACAAAAAAGCTGCAGCCTGCTCCATTAGTCACCTGGTGTTCCAGGGAAGTAATAAAGTAGAAATGTTCCTGCTCTCTCCTCCGTGCACCTTATGTTGTGTTTCTGCTTTTGTACTCTTTTTCAGCATCTTTGATATTTTCCCTGGCACACAGGAGGTGACATTGCTGAGATGGAGACCTTTACCATAATTAAGCAAGACTCCTCCTCCCCCTGTGAGATCTGGCTCCTCCACAATTCGGTGTGGGGGACTCAGAGCAGGTTACATCTGTTTTCTCACGAGTGAATGGGGTTTGCTTTATTTTTTTTTTCCTCTCTCCTGGGACAGAACACGAGTGTGGCTGAGGTGATGGGCTTTGCACTGTGCAAATGTCTCTGTCCTGCCTGCTGGAATTCTCAGCAAGGCTCCTGTGCTTCCTTAAGTGTGACTCTTAATTCAGATAATTAATATCTGGCATGTAGCAATGTGGAGTTAAGGCAGCCAGACCTGAGATCAGTGTGTGAATCTGAATTCAGAGCTTTGGGGCAACAAATATCCCATTTTCTAGGGTCTGCATGTTGTTGATTTCCTACCCCTTCTCCCTTCTTTTCCCCTCCTCCCTTCTCTTTCTCCCTTTTCTTCTTTCCCCCTTCTCCCTTTTCTTCTTTCCCCCTTCTCCCTTTTCTTCTTTCCCCCTTCTCCCCTTTTTCCCCCTTCTCCCTTTTCTTCTTTCCCCCTTCTCCCCTTTTTTTCTTTCCCCTTCTCCTTTTTTTCCCCCTTCTCCCTTTTCTTCTTTCCCCCTTCTCCCCTTTTTTTCCCCCAGAGCCATTCTGGGAGCCAGAGGGGATTTCTGGAGTGCAATTCCAGCTCTGGGATTCATCCCACAGCCAGAACCAGGAGCATTTTCTGCTCTGACAGAGGAATAAACATCGAGGCTCTGTAAAGGATGGTCTGGAGGCTCGAGTGCAATAATTGGGCCAAACTCCTTTGCCCTGAGTGTTATCTATCACTCTGTACTTTGCTTCCTCACAGAAAGGTGGATATTGAATTCTATTTTTCTTATGCCCATAAAAAAAAAAAAAAAGTAATTTTCTTTAAATTATGTCTTCCAGAGCTGCTAAAAAAACAAGAATCATAATGCAGCAGGACCCCCATTTCCCCAGTAATTACACTCTGCCTCCTAACTCCTTCAACAGCAATTTCTCAATTTATTTGGCTTCTGTCTGGAGCTGCAGTCACGGGTAGAGCTGGGCTCTGTCTTATTATTGCACAGACAAAATTGTCTTTAAAATGTAATTAAACATTTACCTTGAAGACAATGCTTTGTCTTCTTTAAGAAGCATAATATCTTAATTTAACCTAATCTGGAAAACCTTCCATTTCCAAGCTTTTACCTCCAAGACAATGTCATGCTAAACACAGAGCAAAACAAAAAGATTTCCTAATTTAACCTAATTAAAAGATAAGCCTCCAACTTTTCCATGGCTGCTGCCTGGAACGAGGCAGTGCAGAATTGGGTTTGCTCACAAGATTCTGTTTTATCATCCCTCTGCTTTGCTCCCTGCTGCCCATTTTTATTTATTATCCTCCTTGATGCCCCCAAATCCTCTTAGGAAGAGGAGCTGCCCAACCTTCCCCATCCTGGGCCCTTCCCTAAGCAGATCAAGGGAGCAGCACTGGAACACAGAGCTCTGCTTTGGCGTTTTGGTCCCTTGGTTTGGGGTTGGTTTTTGTTTTTCTTTTTTTTCTTTTTTTTTAAATTGTTTTTTGGGTTTTTGTGGGTTTTTTTAGGGGTTTTGTTTGTTTGTTTTTTGGGTTTTGTTGCTGTTGTTGTTTGTTTTGCTTGGTTTTTTTAATGAGGCAAAACTCAGCCTGCCTGGCTGTGTGAGGTTTTCCCCAGGAGAGGAGATTTCAGGAAGGTGGAAGGATTATTTCTGTGTTTCTGTTGGCTGTGGGCAGTTGATGGTGTCTGGCTGGTGCTGCTCCCCGAGGTGGCAGCGCTGCCAAAATCCATCCCTGCTCCAAGGAATGGAAGTGGCAGCTCCCTCTGGCTCTCTCCTTGTCCAAAATTTTCCTTTGTGAGCTGTGAGGAGCCTGTGGAGCATCAGTGCCAAGGATGGAGCAGCCCCATCCCTCCCTCCTCTGCCTCGTGGTCCACCTGATACCTTGGGTTTCAGCTTTTATATTTTTCAATAACCTATATAATTTATATAGCTTAATATTTCAATAGCTTAGCTTGTGTATTTTCAATATGTTTTTATATTTTTTGCTGCTTGGTGTGGAACTCTGAAACTTCATGCTGGGTGTTGGTAAATTCTCTTCACAGGGGACTTAGACAAAACAATCCTTTGCCAGCTAGAAAATCAAGGACAATTGTTCCCCAAAAAGCAAAAACAATGGCAAAGGGAAAGGCCGAGGGGTTGAAACTTCATAACCTGAAACTGTGGTTGGATAATTGACCCAAATATGTTGATGAACCAGAACTTCTAAAAGTGCAAAAACTCATGACCAGGATTTTGGATTTGATTTGGGTGTGGGTCGAATCCTGGCTGGGCTCTTGCATTTCCCAGAGTATATCCTTTGGAGGCCTTTCAATAAATACCGATTTTATTCCTTTTAACTCTGCCTAGTCTCTGTTCCAGATCAGCCTTTCTGGGCACCCAGGCTGGCCTGGGGTCAAGCACAGCTCCACAATCCTGTTTAATGCCCCTTAGAGCACTTTTGAGGTAAAAATGACAAAATAAGTGGCGTGTGTGATTGTCAGGAGTGTGGCAGCCCCAGCAGTCAGCTCAGGGCTTTGTCCCCGTGCTTGTCGTGAGGAGACACACACTGACACAAACACCACAGCATTTCTTTTCCCTGCAGCTCCAGCTCCTTTCCAGCCTACAAAATATTCCCTTTTAGTTCTTCCAAGTTTAATCACAGCCCTTCTCTGGTGGTTGTGTTTATCCTTTCTGGGAGCCTCGTCCTGCCCCTTTCCATCATCCAGTTATTCCTGAGGGCCTTCAGATGCCTTCTCCTTTTTATTGCCAATTCTGCAGGTTTTTTGAGGGCATTTTTTGCAACATTTATGAGCAGAAACCCTGATTGACCATCTCCCCCACTGGTACGGTATTATCTCACAGGCTCACTCAAATTTACCCGGTTAACTGTTAAAGGTACGGAGCCCCTCGGGGGGATCTGTGGGTAAATGGGGCCCTCAGAGCCCTCACGGTGCGTGACTATCGGAAACGGTAACAAGAACACCCGCCCGCCCCCGCCGAGCCCTCACGGCTTCTGGAGCCGCCGCGTGCCCGCAGCCCCTTTTTAAAGTAGCGGCGCCCTCCCCTCCGCCAATCACAGCGCGGACAGGGCGTTCCTGCGGCCAATGGGAGGCGGTGGCTGGAGGAAAGGGGCGGGGACAGCCCTCTCCGGGCTCGAGCCGCGCAACTGTGGTAAACAAGGAGGCGGAGCCCGCGGCTTCCCCGGCGCGGGCAGCGGCCAATGGGCGCTCCCAGGGTGGGACAAGCAGCCAATAAAGAGCGAGGGCGGGCAGAGCGGTGCGCGTTGATTGGCTGGCGCGGAGGCGGAGTGGCCGTTGGCGGGAGGGGCGGGCCCGGGCGCTGTCGCAGTGAGCGGCGGCGCGGGCGGGGCTCCGTGAGGGCAGCGGGCAGCGCCGCCCCGCCGGTCCCCGAGCCCGGCACGGGGGCGGGCAAAAACACAGCTTGGCAAAAGAGCTCGGTGCAGTTCGGAGCTTCCCTGCTGGATGCGCGGCTGGGCAGGGAGAGGAGCTGTCCCCTGGGGAGCGCAGCATCTTTCCTAATTGAGCGGGCACCTCTGAGCGCTGGCAGCAGCGAGGGGTTTTTGGGATGAGCGGGCAGGACTGAGAGGATTTTGCTCGCTGTAGGAGCCAGAGAGGCTTGGATGTGTCCGAGGGGTGAGTAAACAGCGCTGGGGAAGCAGAGCGGCCGGCCCGGCGGGTGTGAGGCGCTCGGGGGCAGCGCTGGCCCTGCCCGCAGCACAAGGAGCCATTTGAGGGTCGCCCGTAGGGCTTTGAGCCGGCTCCTGCTGGCTGCGGGGTCTGAAAGTTGAGCTCTGTCTCTTCTGCAAGAAGAGGATCTGGGGGGGTATGGATAACTCTAGAAGGGAAAAATTTACCGGGATTTATTAGACAAACCCAAAAACCGTAGATTTTTTTTTTTTGCCTCAAGAAGCTCAGCCGGAGCCGAGCTTTCTGCAAGGCTGGGCTTGCAGCCCCATCGTCCCCAGCCCGGTGCGGGCCAAGGCAGCTCCTGGCAGAGCAGCGGAGCAGCCTCGTCCGTGCCTGCCTGCGCTGTCCCAGAGCACCCGGCCACTCCAGGGTATCCCGGGGCACCGCGTCCCTCCCGGGTGTCCGAGGGAACCGCGTCCCTCCCGGGGTTCTTCCTCCCTCTTGTCCCCCCGCCAGCACAGCCCGGCATCCCGGCGCTGGAGGGGAGATGGTGCAGAGCCGGGAGCTGCTCGCACACCGCAGAGCTGATGCCAAGTCCGGACAGAGGGAACCGATCTAGTGCGGCTGGAGGGTGGGGGACCGGCCGGGGACAAAGGCTGGTCTGCCGGCCGCATCCTCGGCGGTGCTGAATGACCGCGCTCTTGTCTCTTCGTGCCGCAGCATGAACCCACCGCCGCCCAGACACACTCACCGCCCCGGCACCACTGCCTGAACCAGCCCCGGAGCACCGGCCGGCCGGGAGCCCGCACCGGGACCAGCCCAGCCCAGCTCGGCCCGGCCCCCGGCGGGATGCGCTCGCCGCCGCCTTCATGCGGGCAGCGGGGACGCTGAACCGCCGCTGCGCCCGGCCCGGAGCCACCCGCGTGCGGTGCCCGCTGAAGGCGGCCGGTGGTGCCCAGGGCGGGCCCCGCTGAGCCCTTGGCCGCAGGAGGTGGCGGCGGGTCCCGCCCGGCGGCCGCGATCCGGTGCCCCATGGTGCTGCTGCGAAAGCTGCCGGGCATGCCGGGCTGGCCGGCGGCGCTGGGGCTGCGGCTGCCGCAGAAGTTCCTGTTCCTGCTCTTCCTCTCGGGCCTGCTCACGCTCTGCTTCGGGGCCCTCTTCCTCCTACCCGATTCCTCCCGCTTCAAGCGTCTCTTCCTACCCCGCCGGGCCACCGCCTCCGCCTCCTCTTCATCCTCCGCCTCCTCGTCCTCAGCCTCCTCCTCCTCCTCCTCCACCCGCGACACCGAGCTGCCCCGCAGCCCCCCCGCGGCCGCCGAGCCCCGCCACGCCAGCCCGGCCGCCCCGCGCCGCCTGCGGGAGAAGCTCCGCACGGCCGCCCGCATGGCCGGGCCGCCGGCCCGCACCGCGCCCGGGCCCCGGCAGCAGGTGCAGGGCGGGGAGAGCCGGGCCCGGCCCGCCAGCGCCCAGCCCCCGGCCCGGGACACGCGAGCCCCGTTCCGCTTCGACTACGAGCGGTTCCGCCGCAGCCTCCGGCACCCGGTGCGCGGCGGGCGGCGCGGAGAGGATCCCGAGACCCGCGCCCGCAGGATGAAGATCAAAGAGGTGGGTGAGGAGCGCAGGCAGAGCTCTCAGCCGTGTGTCCGCTCGGGGATACATCCCCTCCATCCATGGCAGCCCTGCCCTCAGCTCAGTGCTCGCATCTCCCTCAGGCAGCCTTGCTTCACCTCACGGCATCGTCTGTCCTCAGTCACACATCACCTCCCCTCAGGTTTGTGTCGCCTCAGCCCTCACAGCCATGTCCCCATCAGACATCACCTCCCCTCAGGTTTGTGTCCCCTCAGCCCTCACAGCCGTGTCCCCATCAGACATCACCTCCCCTCAGGTTTGTGTCCCCTCAGGTTTGTGTCCCCTCAACCCTCACAGCCGTGTCCCCATCAGACATCACCTCCCCTCAGGAGTGTGTCCCCTCAGCCCTCACAGCCGTGTCCCCATCAGACATCGTGTCCCCTCAGTTCTCACCTACCATCGGCCATGTCTTCCCCTCAGTCAGTCCTTGCTCCCCCTCATAGCTGTGAACCCCCTCAGATTTTGGGGCCACGTTTGTGTCCCCCCTCAATCCGTTGTCACCTCCCCTCACAGCCATGTCCCCTCATTGCCCCCCCTCCTCACCCCCATTTCTCACACGAGCTCCCTTGCTGCCTCCTTTTCCCAAGGAGGGTGGCAGGAATTGGGGTGTCCCTGTCACTGAGCTGCTGGGGTGTGACTGCAATTAACGAAATGTAGATTTCAGCGTGGATATTAGGGGTAAAAAGGGTTATGGGGGGAAAATCCTCACTTGGAGGGAGATGTCTTTGAGTCTCCATCCCTGGGGGGGTCAGACTTTGCACAAAAACCTGGAGATGGCAGAGCTTGGCTGTTCCAGGGGGATGGAGGGACGGGATGCAGGAGCTGAGGGGCAGCTGGAGGCTCTGTTCCTGTAGATCCCTGTGGGACCGGCGCTGGAATCGTCCCCCGTGCTGGGAGGTGACAGTTCAGCCTGGCTGGGGGGGCTGCAGGGCGAGGGCAGGGCTTGGCCCCGTGCCTGCAGCCCGTGCAGGAGAGGCTGGCAGCCAGCACAGGCAGGCTGTGACCCAGTTAACCAGGTTTGTGTGGGATTCCAGCGTGGCTGTCGGGTCCTTTGCCGTGATGGATAATCAACTTGGAGGGAATTCTGCTCTTGGAAGAGGTGCCAATAAGTAAAAAGCCCAGATTTAATTAAGCAGGGTATAAATTTCCTGGGTGTGTGCTTTCACGGAGGTGCAGGCATCCAGCAACGATGGAATAACACACTGAGGGCTTTCATCCTCTCCAACCTGCATCTGAAAAACAGTTTGAAAATCTCCCCTCCTGTATCTTTGTCAGGCACTAAAACAAAGGCTGCACAGGCAGACACAGCACACCCAGGGGTGCTGGGTTCCTCTCTAACCCCGGGCAGGATTGAGCCATCCTTTCCTGCTCTTTGGAACATTGCAGTGCCCAGCCTGGATCTCTGCAGGTTCCCACCTCCAAGGTGTGCCAGGAGCACGAGAGACCCAGCAATCACCCAGCTTCCACTCTGTGCAAACAAATCAAATTGAAAAATCAAATTTAGGGGGAGCGAGTGGCATTCAGTCCTTCATTTGGAGTTAATTATTTTTTAAATGTAGCATTATTTCAAGCTGTATGGATTCAGCCCCATCTGTTTCTAACAGCCATAATCAGTGCTGGGTAGCAGAGTTAGAGTTTTCAAGGATGAGAATCCATAAATATTAGTTTTATGCTGACAGCTAATTACTCTTCAAACACAGCCCTTATTTCTTAAAAGTGCCTACACTTCTGTTTATTCAGAGAGAGAGAAACAAATATGGTGCTGAGATATGAGGCTGAACACACAGAACAAGGGAGGGTGGTGCAGCCTGGGGAAGAGATAAGGTGTGTCTCTTTTTGTTAATCAAAAAGACAAGAGGAAAACAAGTCAGGAAGCTTAGAAGACAAATGCTGCATAAAAAGAAACAGATGGAGGGAAAAAAAAAAAAGGAATTGCAGGGAAGAAATGATGATACAGCCTTTGGATTAGCAAACACTGCTCCCATGGTGTGAGATGCCAGCAGGGCAGGTGGTGGCTGTGCTGCCTCTTCTGTGTTTGCAGGAGCTGCAAGTGGTTTTTCTCTCCTTCCTCCAGAGCTTTGGGACTTGCTAAAACCAATCCCAAACTGTCCTTGGAGTGGAAGTTCTGTTATTTTCTTTGCCTTCCCTCAGGCCATTCTCACAGGTCAGCACCTCCAACAGGGAGCATGGGTGTGGGTGGGATTTGTTGAGATTTTTTTCCCCCATCTGCCTGCCAGATGAAAGCCAGGAGGAAAACCTGGTGTATGATCAAAGATGCCCAGAGGTGCTGCCCAGCCTAGAGAGATGGAGCTTTGTGCTTTCCACAGGACCCTTCAGAGTGAGGAATTCCAGTCAGGAATCCAAACTGCCCCTTCCTTCCCACAGCTCTGAGCTGCCCAGCTGGGCAGGAGGCAGTGCCATGGCTTTGCTGTGTGCAAAGTGGCAGCTCAGGCAGCCCTGCTGGACTTTCCCTGCTTCAAAAACAGAGTTTGGAGTGGGAAGTCCCAAGGCCTCTCCCACTTTATTGCTGTTTGGGAAAGCTGTTTGCAGTGTGAGGAGCTGGGCTGGGGTGGATCTGCTGGGCTCTGTGTGTGTGTGCAGGTACCTTTAACCAGAAAAGACAAGTCCAGGGTCACTGAAATTGGGAAATGTGAGAAATAAAAGAGAACACCTGCATTGCACAGCCTCTGCTGCTAAAGTTCATGGGTCACCTGCAGAACAGTCTGGGATTCACTGCTGTGTGTCCCCAGGGCTGGGCCACTCTGACCTTTCCAGGAAAGCTGCAGAAAGCCAAATAACAAATCTGCAGGTTAGGAAATTTTGGAAGGGATTATTCATCTCTTAAAATGACCTCTGGAAAAGGTATTAGTTGTGTAATTGATCAGTCAGGCATGGCTTTGGGGATTAGCTGGTTTTTTACATGTGCCAAATACAAATCACTGATGCTCAGGGAAAAAAAAAAAAAACAAGCAGAGAAGTGGTTGTAGCTGGAGAGTGACTGCAGAAATGCCACGGTGGGATTCCATATTTATTTGCTCTCAGCAATTTCCAGATCAAATTGGCTCAGGGAAAAGTCAAAATTATTTCCCCTCTAACTGCTGCCTCTGCAAACTCAGCCTCAGATCTGAGGAAATCAGAGCGTGTGGTTCCTGCCTTCTGCATCATAACCACTAATAAAGATTTTGCTGGTGGAGCTGAGCTGACAGTTTTGCTGATGATGGATGGAGCCAAACTTGCTGCACTCCTGCTGCTTTGGACTCTCACAGGTGGGGAGACAGGCAGGAGCATTTCTTTAAAGTGTTTTTATACCAACCAGTGCTTAAAGACAACCACTGGAACCAGCCAGAGCAGAAAGTTCAGTGTTAAAAACTTCCAGCTCAGTCATGGGACGGGAGAAAAACGTGAGCAGAGGAAGAGATTCGCTCGTTTTTCTTTTCTTTTTTTGGGTGCCAAAGGCACATTTCCATGTGGGAATGCCTGAACCTGGCAGTGTCCTTTGTCCCTGTCAAATGAGGGGATGTTTCAAATGCAGGCAGGGATTGTTCCCTTGGGGCTGACACCCAAATTCGTTCCCTCTGCATTAGTGATCCCAAAGCCTGTTACAGGTTTCACAGTGCAGCTCTCTTCATCGAGGCTTTCCCTCCCATCTCCACCTCTGCCTCCTCTTCCTCCTCTTCTGACACAGCTCTAAAGAGGGGTTTGCTCTCCAAAAACCAGCCCGTGGGGGGAAGGAGGCACCACAGCCGGTCATCCTGCATCCCTCTGCACATCAGCAGGTGGATCAGTCTTCCAAACACAAATATCTTGACAGTTTATCACTAAAAGTTAATTAGCTAGAGGCAGGAATGTTATCAGGAGCTCAGGCTCTGCTGAAAGCCCCTTGGTGGTGGTTGCTGAGTTCCCTTTCTGTGGTTTGGACTGTTTGTGACCTCAGTGAAAAAAATCTGCTCGTTTTCGGGGCAGAGCTGGGGAAATGCTGCAGGTTCTCCCGAGTTTTTACCAGAGGCCTGACTGCTGCCAGGAGAAGTCTCAGCTGTGGTGCTGGCTGTCTCTGGTTCAGCTGTGTGGGTTTGGCTGTGTTCTGGAGCTCCCAGGTGCCCCGGGCTGGGCTGTGATCACCAGTTTCCAAAAGCTGGGCTCAGAGCAGCTCTCAGGCCGGGCTGGGCTGGGAATCCCATTATTGGTCATTTCTTTCATCTCCTTCCCACAGCCAGCAGGATAAAGGTGTCAGATCTCTCCCTTTGCCTGCACTGTGCAACTTCGTGTTGTTCCATGTGGAGAAAAGGGAGAAATGTTCCTTTTTTTGCTGCAGTCTGGGGCTGAGCAGGCTCCAGTCCTGTAATTCACCCTGCTCTGGGTACGTGAGGAGCACCACGCACAGCTCCAGCTGGAAATGCACCTGCCGTGCTCCTCCTCCTGTGTGAGGCTCAGGGCAGGCTCTGATCCTGTGTGCTGGGCTCATGGAAACCCTGGGACTTCCACCACACTGCCTCTGCCTGCTGGGGGTAAGGAAACCAGTTCTCAGTAAAATATTTACTATGCTGGAGTGGAATTATGATCTCAAACCAGTCGGATGTGCTGTGACCAGACTGTAATTCTTTCTCTGGGGTAGAAATTCCTCTGCAAGGGAGAATTTCTCTGCAGTTTGGAGCACTGGCTGGCTCCAGCCTTGCTGGAATTTTCCTTTGCTCCACACTCCTCATGCATTTATTTCCTGAACCTGTGAAAGGGGTACTGTAGTGTAAATCCCACAAATGGTGTATGCACTGGGTTTTTTGCTTCAGTAGCCTCTGGTAGATTGATGCAGACAGAATTTAGACCTGACCTCGAGCCTGTTTTAGCTGTAGGGGATACAGTTAATTGACTAAAAATGTATTTGTTGTGTTGGTAGAGTGCAGGAGATGCCTGGCATGCAGTGGTCATTGCCTCAGAGCTCACTCTGACCCAGCTCTCCAGGCTGAGGGCACTCTGGAATTTGGGAGAGCTCTGCAATTTGCAGTCATTTGCTCTTCTCTGCCCAAATCTAGCAGTGAAAGCACTTGTTCCACGACAACTAAATTTGATGCTAGACTGGTTTCTGAACTGCCACTTACAGCCAGCACTGCAGAGGGATGAGTGGGGAAATGACTTTGTAGGATGCCCACCTGCACTTCCCTGGGTCACTTCAGGAAATGCTCATCAGCTCCTGGAAATCCTTTGGGCAGGGGGATGGAGCCTGGCTCTGAGCTGTCAGTGACATCCTGCTGTAACCTCCCTGCTCCTCCATCCCTCTGGGGCCTCTGCACATCCAGCTCTTCAAATATTTACTATAAAGCAGTCACCTGCATTAAGATTCAATCTTCCCAGCCAAAATTTTTATGGACTCGTGATTAACTTTTAATCAATGATTAAATCTGCCCCTTAATGGGAGAAAAATTTTTGTGCTAAGTGTTCTTTCCTTTGGTTCTGTGTGCAAGGCTTTGCCAGATGAGGTTCATCCATCATGTTTGGTTTACTCTGTGATTCTGCCATTGTACAGATTGTTTATCATTTTGATGGTTTTGAATATGTTCTCCAGTGTTGAAAACAATTCAGATTTTAGATGGGGCAGCTGAGAGGGAGGAAGGGAAATGTACCTCGGTACTAAATGAGTGACTGACCTGAATACAGAACTGACACGGAGCTGTCAGGGGGAGAAGGCAGGAAGGAATATTCACTCTGGTGCTGGAAAGAGAAAACCTTGGTGCTGGGAGCATTCTGATTTTTAACCTGAAGGAAGAGACTACATTTACATTGTCCAGAAAAATATTTTTCAGTGGATGCTGTGAGTGGATTTGGCATGAGGAGCACACACTGCCATGATTGCTGTCTTTACCCTGGGTCCCCTGGCACTTGAGTCCATCATCTGACAGCACATTTTGGAAGGGCTCCAGAGGAGCAGTCGTGGGCAGTGGTGTCTGTGAGCTGCACATAATGTGAGGGCTTTGTGCACCATGGCCCCAGAGCACGGGGGGAGCTGTGCTGGAGGACTGGATAATAAACTAAACATCCCCTGCTTGTGGCACAGGGTGCCTCTCGTTTGTGCCCTGCAGAGCAGCCTCTGCCAGTCCAAGCAGGACACTTGGTGTTCTGAGGGCAGAGCCTTGGGGGCCAGCAGGCACCTCTGGGAAATGGGAACGCACTGCTGAGTCCCTAATCCAGCACGGAGGTGTGTAGATGTGCAGGTGTGCAGCAGGGAGGTGTGCAGGTGTGCAGCAGGGAGGTGTGCAGGTGTGCAGATGTACAGATGTGCAGCAGGGAGGTGTGCAGGTGTGCAGCAGGGAGGTGTACAGGTGTGCAGCAGGGAGATGTGCAGCAGGGAGGTGGGCAGATGTGCAGGTGTGCAGCAGGGAGGTGTGCAGGTGTGCAGCAGGGAGGTGTGCATCAGGGAGGTGTGCAGGTGTGCAGCAGGGAGATGTGCAGGTGTGCAGCAGGGAGGTGTGCAGGTGTGCAGCAGGGAGATGTGCAGCAGGGAGGTGTGCAGGTGTGCAGCAGGGAGGTGTGCAGATGTACAGGTGTGCAGCAGGGAGGTGTGCAGGTGTGCAGCAGGGAGATGTGCAGGTGTGCAGCAGGGAGGTGTGCAGGTGTGCAGCAGGGAGATGTGCAGCAGGGAGGTGTGCAGGTGTGCAGCAGGGAGGTGTGCAGATGTACAGGTGTGCAGCAGGGAGGTGTGCAGGTGTGCAGGTGTGCAGCAGGGAGATGTGCAGGTGTGCAGCAGGGAGGTGTGCAGGTGTGTTCCCCCGGGCAGCCCAGCAGTCCCCGGGGGGACACTGGAGCGTGGGGAGCAGCAAGGGGCTGCCCTGAGCTGGGGGGACATCCGTGCTCCCCTGGTGCATCTCGTCACGCAGAGAGCAGAGCTGCAGCGTGCCCTGTGCCAGGGGAGCCCAAGGGGGATTGTGCTCCTGGGGCGTCTCCCCTGGGCTGGAAGGTGACAGTGCAGCTTTCTAGGAATGGGGGCCCCGCGTGCTGAAAGCCTCCCACGTCCTTTGAGCCATCACACAGCTCGGGGCTGGCCCCATCCCTGTGTCCCCCTGTGCCACCCAGCCCTGCCCAGGGTGCCCACCCTGATGCTGTTCCTCAGTGGAACTCTGGGGGTGTCCCCACGCTGCTCTGAGCTTTGGTTTCCCTGTGACCTCTCCCCCCTGTCAGACCCAATGGAAGTTTTGCAGCTCGGGAGTTACTGGGGAGGATGGGCACACAACAGTGGAGCAGAAAACAGTCCCCGGGTTTATTTGAGCTAATTGTTCTAAAGGCTGGGATTGAGTGGGAGCCAGGAGCTCATTAGTTCTAATCTGGCCTCCAGCACTCGCCCTGCGTGGCCCTGGAGCTGTTGTTGGATTTCCTTTCTTAGATAGTGCAAGAATAAGAACATTAAATGCAAGAGATGGAGAAATCCTGCAGCATCTCGTGCCAGCAGCACCTGCACAGGATGGTGATACACAGGGAATGGGAATGTTCCTCCTAGAGAGTGTCCCTTCCCTTCAGAGGGACTCAGTGACAGAACTGCTGCTGATTTCTGGAGCAGGATGGCCCTGCACAGTGTCAGTGCTGGATTCTGGAGCAGGATGGCCCTGCACAGTGTCTGTGCTGGATTTTGGAGCAGGATGGCCCTGCACAGTGTCTGTGCTGGATTTCTGGAGCAGGATGGCCCTGCACAGTGTCTGTGCTGGATTCTGGAGCAGGATGGCCCTGCACAGTGTCAGTGCTGGATTTTGGAGCAGGATGGCCCTGCACAGTGTCAGTGCTGGATTCTGGAGCAGGATGGCCCTGCACAGTGTCTGTGCTGGATTTTCTGGAGCAGGATGGCCCTGCACAGTGTCAGTGCTCAGAACTGGAGCTGTGTTAACAATGTCCAAGCAGCCGTGCTCAAAGCTGGGCTCTTGCTCTAATTGTTAACATGATTTCCCTGGGCAGGGAGGGAAGTGCAGAACCGTGTACTTTGAGAAGTAACAAAGGATAATTATAAAGTAATCGTGTTTCATCCATCCTGAAACCCTCCTGCTGCCTGGGTTAGCCAGCAGGATAAAATACAAATGAAATACTTCCAGTGGAAATGGGATGTTTGTGGCTCTCCTTCCATCTGAGCCTTGTTTTTCTCTGGAGTTCTCTGGGAAGGTCACGTGTTGACATTGGAATTCAGCACTGATGAACCCAAAGAAACCCTTGGCTGGTTTCTGGTGCTGTTCTGCCTTTCCTGAAGTCCTTTCTGCAGCACCAAGCCCGTGTCAGGATTGCTGAGCCACCATGGCTGGGTTGGATTATTTTATCTCTCAGAGGTTTGTGCTGGGTGCTGCTGAGCCCAAGCTACCAGAACATTCTTGCTGCTGCCTGTGGTTCTGCCCAGTCTCATCAAAATAATTCTCACAGCAAAAGGTTGATTTCAGCTCTGGCTGGTGCAGGATGAAGCCACAGACAGCTCTCTTCTCTTGGTTCTTTCATTCCTGGCTTTCAAAGGCTAAAATGAAATGTTGAATTGAGTGTTAAGGTGGGATTTGGTGAGTGGAGGCTCCTCCTTTAGGCTGAGCTGTTCTGTGGGTGCCACTTCTGCCGTGGTGTGGAGTCTGTGAGCACGGAGCTGTCTGTCATTTTGATGAACTTTTGTGGCTCTTGTGTGTACTCCATCACCCCGATCCTGCAGCTGCCCCTCCTTGCTCTGTTCCCAGCAGTCCATCGGTCCCTGCTGTGTGAGGGCTGAGCTGGATCCATGGCAGGTCAGGCCCCTCCATCCTGCAGCTGAATCCTGCCTTTGTTCTCACACCCACCCCGCCAAGATCCGGTTTGCAGCGTGGGTGGTGTGATTTACTGGGGGCTCTGGGGCTCTTGGAAGGGTTTATCAGCCTCTGATAATAAATTTGCCACTCTGGTCCGAGAAATTCTTGTACCACTGCTGTAAGGTGACAGCTGTGACACGTGGCTCTGGGAAGGCTCTGAGTGAGTTTCCTGTGTCTGTTATTAGCTATTACCTGTGATGAATTATTGGACTAATCTCAGCTGACTACTTAATACTTGAGAATTGCTCTGTTCCTCTCTTCAGAAGTTCCAATCACGAGGAACTCTGGAAAAGGGAGAGGACAGCAGTGCTCCAATCTGTCCCTCTGAGCAAGGACTACAAAGACAGATGGGGAGCAGGTGAACCAGCAAGAAATCATTAAACTAAACTCATCCTCCCAGATCTCTCCTGCTAAACCATCCAAGTGTGAGATGAAGCACGAGGTGTGCTGGCAGCCCTCAGCCTCCCTCTTTCTCCTCTTCCAGCATTTGGACTGAGACAAAGCCAATTTCCAAACAGATGTTCCTCCTGCTCCCTAAATCCATCCTCACAGTGCAGAACAGGAGTGATGCAGGATGACTCTTGGCCTGTATTTACAATTCTTTCTCTTCCTCTCCTTCAGTTCTCCCATCTGCTTGTGCAGTGTTTTGGGGCCCTGAGCCATCCCCGTGTCAGAGGCAGTTCACACCTTGTGGGTGCTGGGGAGAGGAGCTCAGCAGCTGAGGCTGGAGTGGGGAGAGCATCTGAGGGAGCCTGGCAGGGGCTGCTCCTGAGCCTCATCCTCACTTTGGGAATGCTCTGGGAGCCCTCCCTTGGCTGGATGAGGAGTTTCAGTGTCCAGCCTGGGCTGTGGGCTTGGAGCCCCCCACAGAACCCCAGAACTCCAGTTTTGGAGCATCCTCATCTCCATCCCTCACAGGAGCTCCCAGGGCTGGAGATCCCTCCCTGCTGCTGCTCTGGGCAGGGCAGGGCAGGTTTTTCTGACCTGGCTCCGGGGCAGGTTTGCACACACATCTCTGGAGCCCAAACCCACTGAGCATTCCTGCCGTGCTCCCACATCCAAAGTCAGGAGTACAAAGCCTCTCCTCTCCTCTCCTCTCCTCTCCTCTCCTCTCCTCTCCTCTCCTCTCCTCTCCTCTCCTCTCCTCTCCTCTCCTCTCCTCTCCTCTCCTCTCCTCTCCTCTCCTCTCCTCTCCTCTCCTCTCCTCTCCTCTCCTCTCCTCTCCTCTCCTCTCCTCTCCTCTCCTCTCCTCTCCTCATTTTGTTTCATTATTGACATTTGTCCTTCAGGCTGTCAAACAAGCCCAATCAGTTCTAGAGACTTTGTATTTATTTTTTAAAAATTTCCTTGAAAAAGAAAAGCAAAATGTTTCCACATCTCTTCCTTTTCTTCCTTCTCCTTGCAGCATTTTGGGTTACTTATGGCTACAGCTCCTTTAGAGCATCCCCTTGGGCTGTGGCTCTCCAGAAATGAGAATCCTGTGCAGATGGTATCTGTGGGGAAAGGAAAAAAAAACCCTTCCCTTGTCATAATGCAGGTGTGTAAAAACAATCCCGTGTTTCCATCCACCTTCCATTCAGCGTGGGGGGATTCTGGGGAGGAGCTGATGGTCCTGGCCTGGCTGTTCAGCTGCTGCCCATGGAATGCTGGGCACTTCCAAGGAGAATTTGTAGAATCTGTGTGTAATTAGGGATTTACAAAGCCCCGGTGCTGTACATGCTTGAAGGGAAGCAGCTGAAATGGAAGAGCCCTCGAGGCAGCCTACAGGAATGAGGCAGTGCCCAAAATCTGAAGAGCTCAGGGAGTTTCCTGGGTGGTTTGTGCTGAAGGCACAAAACCCAGGAGGGAACTCAGAGGTGACATTTGAAGGAGCATCATTACTAGGAAAGTGATGATTTTTTTTTTTTTTCCCCCACTTTCTTTCCTTGAAGTGTGCTGGAATGCAGTAGTAGTCACTAAGAAAAGCCAGCCTGTCCAGCCTGGAGTGAAGAGGGCTTGGCAGAATGCAGGCAGCAGTGTCACCCAGTGGGTGCTGGGGCTCTCTGGTCCTGTGTGCCTGCAGGGCTGGCAGCAGCTCAGGACCTGATACCCAGCAGGAGCCAGCCTGGGAGCTCAGCTGGGACACTGGGGTGTAAAAACCCCAAACCCCTTGTATTTTGTTTATATACCTTACATTTCTTCCCTGATTTCCTGGTGCTTACAGATGTTGCTCAGAGCTGCTTCTGCCTCCTGTGCTGGCAGAAAGGAGATCAGAACCATTCCTTTAGTTTTAAGCTCATCTTTAAGTGTCACCTGTTCAATTTTCAATCAATCTCGTACCCTCATTGTGTTTATTGTGTTATTTTTTGTGTTTATTGCTGGTGTGGCCGTGCTCTGGAGTATCCTGGGTCTGAGCAGCTCGAAGGGAACACGGAGCTGAGCTGTCAGGGTGGCCAGGAGCACAAATTCCTTTTGTTGTTATCAGAATTTTCCCCGAGCTTTGATTCTGGGAAGCAAAGGAAGAGGAGCTGCAGTTTCCCTCATCTCTCCACTAAATCACGCCGTGCTTTGGTCTAGACTTGCAAATTTGTTCTCAGAACCATTGTGGGTGTCTTGCAGGCCAGCATCTCATTACAGAGCTAACTGCAAAACCAACTGCTCCTGCTGCCATGTTTCCTGATTTAGATGCAGCTGGATCCAGCTGGGCTTTAGTGCCTCAGCCCTAGAAGGGTTTGATTTTTTTTGGTTTGTTTTTTTTTTCCCCCCCTCTTGACACAGTTAAATCTAGTTGCATTAGGAATTTAATTAGGTGGTAGTTTAATTGTGGTTTGAGCTGTTTTCTTCCATTCAGCTTTCCTAGCAGGGACTGAGTCAGGGAGACTCTTGAGTTTTATTTCTGTCCTTGCCACTAACACTGACAACCTTGGGCTGCTCTGTGCTGGGTTTTTCCCAGTCCTGCCAGTGCAGACCAGGCTTCTGGTCCTGCTTTAGCCCTGGCTGTGGTGGCTCTGCAGGAGAACTCACCATGACCTGGCTGGCTGGGAACAGCAGGGAGAACTTAAAACTTATTTTTTTTAATATTGTAACTTGCTGGAAGGTGATTTCTTCTGCCTTCCCAAAGAATTCCCCCATTGTTGCAGGGATGGAGATCAGTTTTCTGAGCAGTGGCTTTGGCTCTTGTGCAAGAGAGGGTGAGCTGTGACAGCAGCTGTGGCACAAAAATCCACCCAGGCAGCTCTGGGAGGAGCTGCCAGGAGTTTGCCAGAAACTGAAGCCAAGCCCCACTCACCTGCTGCTGGAATTGCTCTGTTGTATTCACATCCAGATAAAGCTGCCTGTAGCAATTCCCCTCTCTGCCATCCCCCCCGAGCTCTCAGCTGATGTTTGCAGGAGCTGACAGGGATGGAAGTTTTGGGTGAGAATCCTCCAGGGAGAGCTGGAGCCCCAGGGAGGAGCTCTGTGCCCAGGCTGCTGCTTTAGGGGTGGAAAACCAATTTCTGTGTGTGCCCAGAGCCCTCTGGAAATGTGTGTGTGCCCAGTGCCCTCTGGAAATTTCTGTCCAATACACTCTGGAAATGTGTGTGTGCCCAGTGCCCTCTGGAAATGTGTGTGTGCCCAGAGCCCTCTGGAAATTTCTGTCCAATACACTCTGGAAATTTCTGTGTCCCCAGCCCACTCTGGGATTTTCTGTCCCCAGCCCACTCTGGGTTTTTCTGTCCCCAGCCCACTCTGGGTTTTTCTGTCCCCAGCCCACTCTGGGTTTTTCTGTCCCCAGCACACTCTGGGTTTTTCTGTCCAGCACACTCTGGGTATTTCCACCGTGCCCAGTGCTCTGAGAAGAAAGGGCTGAGTGTGTTTTAGGTGGAGGGTGTGAGACCCAGAGCAGTGGAAGTTGCCCAGAGGATGTGTCAGAGTCATCAGGGGAGAGCAGAGAGGAAAGAGCTGGATTTGGGGTTTGGGGTTTGGGATTTGGGATTGTGCTCTCCTGGCTTTCCTCTGGGGGTGCCAGGCTCGGGTTTTAGCCCTTTGCCATCAGGGATGGGTTTGGTTTAAGGGGGCACAGCAGAGGGGATGCTGGCTTAGCACATCCCCAGGTGAAGGTTGGTTCAGTGGAAATCCCTGCAGCTCCCTGAGCGTTTCACCCCAGCCAGGAGGGAACATGGCAACAGGCAGGTTAGCCTTTAAATTGCTGGAGTTCCTGTTGGGATCTATTGGATTTACTGTCATCTTTAATTACAAGGTGTAATTACTTTAGGATGGGTGATCAATGTGCCCATCTCTGGGAGTTGCTTGGTAACATCCCCGGAGCTGCAGCTGCTCCTGCTCTGCACTTGAGGCTTTCAGAGCAGCCAGGGCAGGCTCTGGGTATCAGAGTGTGCCCGAATGGAGCATCTCCGTCCTCTGCAGTGAGCACACAGCTTTTTGTCAGCATTTTGCTCTTACATAAAAGCATTCCTGAGGACATGGGCCCTGAGAAGTAACCTGAGAGGTTGCTCAGCTTTCTATTAAAGGTTTTCAAATGAATCCCAGCTCTTTGGCAGCATTCTGCCCTGCTGTTTGCCTGGGTATTTATATCTCCATGTGATGATACTAGAGGCAGCAACACAAAATAAACATGATGCTGTTTCATTACCTTTTCTGCAGATCCTGAATTATACAGCTTTATGCAAGTCTGATAAGGGAAAAATACATCCATTATTCCAACCAGAAATGAGTTATCCCGATGTGTTCAGGCAGACTTCTTCCTACAAGACTGACAGCTCCTCTTTTTCTCTCTCTCTTGTCATCTGGCAAATTATATTTTATACAGCAGGGGAAAATAAATGGCATTATTGCAGCTTAAAAACTCAAACTGACTCAGGGTTACTGTGGGGCAGCAAGGAGGATAAAGGTGGGAAAAAACAAGTCCTGCTCTGGAAACTGAGAGGATAAATATTCTGCTTCCAGCTGCAGAAAAAGGAAGAGAAGTGAGGAAAAAACAAGTTAGGAATACAATGGGGAAAGAAATATTAAAATTACACTCACCCTCCTGCCCTCCTTTTTTTTTTTTTTTTTTTTCAACCCAAACTGGAAATTTCTTTGATATTTTAGAGTGAAATATTTGAAGGAGAGTTGAAGGAAGGAGGGTAAAGAGCCACAGAAGTGGTTATCTTGTGAAGATAATGGCTTTGTGTAATGTTCCTTGGAAGTGCTTGAAAGGGGCTGATTGGTTGGTATATTTAGATTTCATCTTTTAAGCATTTACTAATTGTGCCAGTCTAGATGGATAAAACTAATCAAATAGCTGTTTGGGAATGCTCTGCATTTGGAAATCTTCCCTGTTAACAAAAGGAGGGCAAGTGATGGTGAGGGGGAGCTTTTTATTCTTTTTCTTCCCTCTCATCTCTTTGCTTTTTTGCAAGTCCATAAACCCAGAGATCTGGAGTGGTTTCGTTATTTCAAGTGCTTAAAGATTTGCACATCTCTTCAAAGTGAAAACACTTTCTTGGTCAAGTTTTTATCCAAAAACCGATTTCCTCATTACCTGGATCACAGCATCCTCGAAATGCTTTTTTGTTCTGCTGCTGCCTCTGTGAAATGCCAGCCAGATTCTTTTTGGGTCTGGAGGGAGCAAAGCCCGGGAAAAGATAAGGATTAAATGGTGGAAATGATAGTGCAGGTTTTCAGGGTTCACTTTTGTCATTTCTAGTTGATTTTAGTACAAGGGGCAGCTGAAACTCTCCAAAGTAACAAGTGACTTACAGGTGAAAGAAAAGAAAGAGCAGTGTGACAAATGAAGTTATAAATTCAGAAGTCTCTGCTATAAATCAGCTGAGACCCAGAGTGCTTGGAATACCAGGGCCAAATAGATAATTGTCTATTAGGTGGCAGATGGCTCAGTGGTGAGAACAAAATCTGAAATTATGGATCTATTTCCATAATTTTTGTGGTGCTGCTGCCATTTTTCAAATGCAGAATGGCACAATGTTAACACTGATGTATTGGGATGTGTCAGGACTGGAATGGCATAAAATATTCACTTTTCTAATCCTGGTGGCTCATCAGAAATGAGGCTGGAGCACCTCACCCCACACATCCCCCTCCCTCCAGCCTGGAATTTGGAATCTCTGCTCAGGGGAGGCTGCTGTGGATGTGGAGCCCCCACTTTCAGGACCTCGCTGCTTCCCTTCAGGGCTTTGGGAGCTGAGGTGCTAAATTTGGGCTGGAGAAGCAGCTGCAGGGAGCCAGAACAGGCACAGTGGTGCAGATGCTTTTTTGGCTCTTCCAACTTTTCCAGTTGCTGCTTTTTTGGAGCAGTCAGTGGAGAGAGGAAAGCTCTGGGATGCTGGCAGATGAAAAGCTGCCACGTTCTGCATCCTGCCTCCCAAAATGTGCAGGGTTTGAAGGCAGCCAGCAGCGTGTGCTTCACCCAGAGGCAGCACTCCCACCCCCAGCCATCCCCTGCCTCCCTGGAAAGCAGCTCAGCACTGAGCACAGGCACAGTTTGGGACACAAATCTATTTTTTGGGGGAATTTCTTCAGCTGGAATGGCTGCGCAGGCAGGTGAGGGATGCACCTGTTGGGAGCCCTGGGTGAGTGAGGCACTTTGGGGAGCCTCAGGCTGTCCCTCCTTGTGTGAACAGACAGGAAAAAGGAGATTTTCCCTCTAGGAGATGGGGCTGAAGGCAAACCCTGGGTGTTTTCCATCCCCTCGCTGGCAGGGAGGGCTCTGCAGACTCGGG
The DNA here is from genome assembly GCA_037013685.1 of Acridotheres tristis. NCBI lineage: Eukaryota > Metazoa > Chordata > Aves > Passeriformes > Sturnidae > Acridotheres > Acridotheres tristis. The sequence continues at coordinate 841,729 of CM072910.1, read as the reverse complement.
GTCCCAGGGAGCTGTGCCAGCCTGGCTGGGCTCACCCTGCACCTTCTGCAGTGCAGGGGTTAAAGAAACTGAGGGAGGGAAATAACATAAATAAAGAAATAAAATTTCACACTCAGCTTGAAACGAGGCTGACTCAGAACGGCAGCGTTAGGGATTTTAGAGGATGTGGAAATGATTCTGTTCCCTGTGTGTGCAGGCCCCCCTGTGCCAGAAGGGTGGGTCCTCCTTCCTCAGCCCTGCCTGGGGAGGAAGAGGAGCCCAGGAGGTGCCTGGATGTTTCCTTTTGGTGCAGAGCCCTGCTGCTCACCGTGGCAATGCTGCCTTTGGGAGCACCAGCAGGCTCTGACACAGAAAAGCCTTTGCTCTGCACTGCCCAGAGCTGCAGAAGATTCACCCTGTTTTGTTCATGATGAGAACTTCCCATTTAGAACCTGCTGCCGCTGGGAAAAAAACCAAAAACCAGAGATTTGGCAAAAATAAAGTGAACGCTCCGAGTCACATGCCTGGGACATGTTCGAGTGCATTTTGTGGAGGGTTTCCTCCCCCTCCCTGGGTCATCCTTTGGTTTCCTCAGCAGAGCTCTCCACTGACTAATTCATCCCACACTGAGTTTTTAAACCCCAAATTGGCTTTGTTTGTTTGTCCAGCATTCCATCTCCTGGTGCTGTTGGAGCCTGAGTGTTATTAATCAGTTCAGCAAATGTTTATCCTCCTCCATACGAACAGCTCCAGGAAACTTTACTTTGGAAGCTTGATGTTGAAAAAGGAGAGGGGGGGGGAATCTGGGAATGTGGCTTTTTGCTAATTAAGGAGGATACTGCCAGGGGCTTGTGATGTTGGGTTTGTGAAACACACAGCTGGAGGGAAGAGCAAGAGCTGAGATGACAGGAGCAAGTGCAGACCAAAGGAACCTGCAGACTCTGATCCTGAAATAGAGCAGACACGAGCCAGGAGTGCTCTGTGCAGGAAGGATTTGGTTTAAACTGTCATTTTCCCTCCAAAGTCTGGTCTGAGGGAAGCATTTCCTCTTATCTTTGTGGGAGAACATGGTTGATTCTCTGAAGCCTCTTCTTCCCCTTTGTTATCTTTTTCTTTCCCGGGGATTGAATCAAAGGATGTTCAGGTCAGTGTGATGCTGGGGCTGGGGGGGTTTAGGAAAAGCAGCTTTATTTGATGCACTCCTTGGAAGCTGACAAGTCCCAGTCTCTCCCAGATGAAGAAAGGACATTTGTAGGTTTAATTTTTCCTCCCAGCTGGAGCCAGAGGAGCAGGAGGACAGAAAAGCTGTGCTGGGATCTATGTGTGTGTTGGAACTTGCACAAACTCTGCCCCACAGCCCTCAGGGGAGGGTCAGGGTGCTGGGCCCGGGCAGGATGGTTCAAACATCCCAAAAGGAATTGTTTGAGTTGGAAAGGCTTGCTCAGAAATCAGGCAGCCCATGTGCAGAGCTCTGTGAGGAAAGCACTGTGGAGTTCTGATAGAAGGTAACAAAATGTCATGGGTTTGCTCTGTGGGAATGTATTCTGTCAATTAATGGAATGAAAAGCTCCAAGATCAGTTTCCCTTGTACTTAGGGACAGGTCAGCTTTGGCCTTTCATTCTTAGTTCATTTTAACAACCATTCTGAAATACTGATGAATAATCTCTGCAAAGGGTTGGAAATTCAGAGATGGAGAGAGCTTTCTACAAATGCCCCGTGGTTTGCAGGGCCAAGGTGAAAAGTGGGGTTTTGGTGTGAGGTGTGCCAGGTTCTTCACCAGAAATGATGAGCTGGAAACTTCACCCACCCTGTGCATGCAGCCCCACTCCTCAGTTCAGGGGGAATTAAAATTTCATCATTAACAGGTTTAGCAGTGAGTGGGAAACCCCCATGGATTCCCGGAGCTCAGGTTTGGAAATCTTCATTCCTGTTGAGTGTTCTAATTCCCTTTTCCCTCCCCCCGGCAGATGATGAAGTTTGCCTGGGATAACTACAGGCAGTACGCGCTGGGGAAGAACGAGCTGCGCCCCCTGAGCAGGAACGGCCACATCGGGAACATGTTCGGTGAGTGGGGCTGGGAGCGGGGCTGGGGGCACGGCAGCTGCACACACACAGCCCTGCCAGGGCCGGGAACAAACACTGAGCTCTGTCACCCCTGCGTGATCGTCGTGGGGTAAAGGATTGCTGAATGTGAGCGTCGTTTGGTAATTGAATGTGGTTACTGTTTAATTGTAACAGGAATCGTGAGAAATGGTGTAATCGTAACAAGAATCGTGAGAAAGGATATTTGGGGGGCCTAATCAGGATATTTGGGGGGGCCTAATCAGGATTTTTGGGGGGCCTAATCAATGTACATAATACAATAGAACAATTAGTGTATACAGTAGAACAATATGGGTTTAATAATTGATATATAGTTATAGAATGAAAAGGGTATAAAATCGTGTCCATCTCAGATCCATGTCAAGAGTCAGATTTGGGTCTGCACCCCTGATTCCCAGAGCTCTTCAGTAAAAGCAGCAGTATATACTCATTCTGGGATGGTGAGTCCCAACTCCAGCACTGTCACTTGTCCCGAGGTTGCTGAAGGTCACAGCCAGGGCAGCTCCCGTGTCTGCAGTGCAGGGCCGTGTCTGTCACAGCTCTGCTTCGTCCCTCTGGCTGCAGGGGAGCAGCAGAGCTGTGACTCCGTGTGCTGTGCATGTCCCAGGGCTGGCAGCCTCATCCTGCAGGCCCAGCTCTGTGTGCACAGCCAGCCCCAGCCGTGCTGAAATCCAAAGTGTCTTTATTAAAACATGAGGGCAGCCCAGAGCTGACAATGCTGCTATTTGTCTGAGCTTGTAGGCTTCAGGACCCGACCACACTGAGCATTTTCTCTCTCCTTTCTCCACTGTTGAGCAAGATGTGAATTCCATAAAATATTGAGTGAATCAATATTAAAAGCTCTTTATGCTCTGTGCTAACTGGCTTGTATAATTTTACTCTTTAGCAGATCACTTTTTTTATGTGAGCCACTCTCAGTGCTATTCCCCTGCTCACTCTGCTGGGATTCTTGTTGTGGTTCTGGGGTATTTGTTGGTTATTTGGCTTCTGAGGATATAAATTGTGTTTTTGCTGCTCTGCACTCACAGCATTGCCCTGCCTGTGCCATGGGGAGCCCAGCACACTCTCCTCAGCAGATTTCCCTTCCCATCCCTGGGGGTTCCTGCAGGGCTCTGGGCTCCTCTGCAAGGGCTGTGTGTGCAGGGATGATCTGGAGACCCTCACCCACACCAGGGCAGCCCTGAGCTGATTTCCTCCGTGCAGAGGATGGGGCTGAGGCTTTGGAGAACATTCCCATCCTGTTCTGCACTCTCTGGGTGTCCAGGTCAGCCCCAGGACCTGGGGGATCTGCTTTGTGTGGATCCCAGCCCTGGGGCTGAGGTGTGGGCAGGTGTGAAGGTGGAAATGGCATCAGGTGTCTCTGCAGAAGGGAAGGTTTGGGGTGACCTAATTATGACCTTCCAGGACCTGCAGGGAGGACAGGAAAGGTGGAGAGACCATTTCCCAAGGCCTGGAGGGACAGGAGTGGCACTGGGTGGGGTATTAGGGACAAGTCCTTTGCTGTGGGGCTGGCTGGGCTGCCAAGGAATCTCTGTGAACCCAGGGAAGGAGGTTTGGGATTGTCTCAGGCTGGGTGTGAGCAGCCCCTGGCCCTGGCCAGCCCCTCTCTGCCAGGAGCACTGATTTGGGTGGGTTTGGCCTTTGCTTTGCTCTTTCAGCCCCCTCCAGCAAGAGCCAGGTTCTTTATTTGAGAATTTGCATGGAGTTCAGCAACAAGCTGAAGCATTTTGCAGCTCTTCCACTCTGGCAAGCTTGTCAAAATTCCTCAAGGAGCGTGCCAGTAAACAGACAAAAATATTGAAAGCTTTAAAATGCATTTATCATGCTAAAACAATTGACAGTACTTATGCTTGTTTGGAGTGTGCCTGTGAGCACTCTCAGGGAAAATGCTTTGGAGCAGAGGATTTGCAGACAATTGCAGAAAAGCAGCTCCGTGCTACATTTCAGCCTTTTAATAAGCTTTTCCTCCTCCTAACTGCCTGCTAGAGCAGGGCAGCATCAGGGAGTCCCTGTGTGCCTGCAGAGAAACCAGGACAGGAGCCTGGCCCTGCCCATTCCCCCTCCTGTCACATCAAGTGTCCTTTTATTCCAAACTGCAGATGGAAAGGAGGCAGACTGGGTGCTCTCCATTGGAAATGTCCATGCTCAGCTGAGATTTCCCTGCAGCTGCTTCCATGCGGGAGGGGAGGAACCTCTCTGGGGTTATTTTGGGGTGTTTGTGTGCATGGGAAGCAGTCAGGGTCCTGGGGGGTGGGTGTTGCTGTTGTGGATGTGTTGCTGCTCTCTTGCAGCCTCAGCCTGGGGGGAGCTGCCCTGGATCAAATATTCCCTCTGGTCCAAGCAGAACTAAAAATGAACTCTGAATTCTGCTCCTGCTTCTCCTGGCAGCCAGGGGAGAGCATCCCTGCCCAGGTAGGAAAACTTGGATCCCCAACCCCTTTAATCTCTCCAGAGATCCAACTTTGCCACTTCCCAAGTATTTCCCAGCTGCTCCACAGGCAGCATCCCCCTCTCCACTTGGTCTCATGTTCCTGCTGGTGCTTGATGTTCCCCAGCTCCTGCTTCTCCTGTTTGGCTCTCACCAAGCCTCCCCCACGTTCCTGAGTTTATTTGCACAGAACTCCTGTGATTGCTGTCATTTACAATCACTGCAGCTCGAGAGCCCTTTCCTTAAACCCACAAGCTGTGCTCCTTTCATCAGCATTAATTATTCATCAGTGCTGCTTGTGATCAGGAGTGCCAGGCTGAGCACTGCCCGTGGCCTGCAGTGGGGCAGGCACAGCTCAGGATTTCAGATGTGTGATGATTTCCCTGGGAATGATGCCCTGGAAGTGGGCAGTGCTCCATGAGGGGGGGGATGATCTCTGCTGGAGCAAACCCCACATCACGAGGATCCAGATGGTCCCAAAGGCTGGGGGGGTTTTCAGGATTTCAGGCAGGGCTCACACCAGCCCCCAAAGTGACACCTGAGGAAGGTGGCCCAGCTGAGCTGGTGGCTGAGGGTGACCCTGGAGACCTGCAGGTACAAATTCACAAATTGTGCCCCAGTGCTGCTGCAGGTACCTGAACCTTTCCCAGCCCCTCAGCCCTGCTGCCCTCGGGGCTGTGAGGATTCAGTCCAGTGATGTTTGCAGATGTGAGGGCAGCAGCTCCGTGTGCCCCAGCCCCTGAAATGCTCCTGTCACTCCACAGCGCTGCATTGTTATTCTGCCCACTCCCCAGCTCTGGCACAGCCACTTATTTTTCTGACAAAATGTTTTTAAAATCCTGTTAGCTTTACAGAGCTTCTGCAGCTCAGGGAGAGTGAGCTGGCACCTCGTTGTGCTCGTGCATCAGCTGAATTGTCAGTTACATTTTGATTGCACAGTCTTCTAACAATGATAAGGTGAGAAGCCTGATTTTCAGATATCTCTTCAAGTGTGCAGTGCTGGCAGCAGAAGAATCTTTCTTTGACTTCTAACCTGAGCCAATTTGCTCTGAAATCAGTGACAGCAGGTAAACATGGAACCTTGCTGTGCTGTTAGGTGCTTTTCACCACCTAAATGCACGTTGGTTTATTAATTTGACTTGAAAAATTTGCAAGCCTTAACCAAGGTTTCTCCCCTTTTGTTCCTCTTTCCCCCACTCGATGTCATGAATTGCAGCCATTGCTCCTCTCAGCATGTGCTGAATTTCTGCTGCTGGGAATCCAAGTGCCAAGTGTCCCAGCCAGGACACTGCCAGCCAGCTGTGCCGGCAGCTGGATTGAAAGGACACGAGGTGTTCACACCTCATCTTGCTCCGTGTTTGCTCGTCTGGTGACAGGGTGGAGAAATTCCTGGAGAAATCCGTGGCTGCCTGGGCTGTGTTTGTGTGCTGGGCTCAGACTTTGGCCTGAGCTCTTTGCTTTGAAGACAGGAGGTCACTGGCCTCAGCTGCCTGGAAGTGGGGCTGGTTTGGCTCTCCAGGATTAAAAAAAAAAAAAGGGATGAAATGGCTGGGGAAGAAAAGCAGTGAGCACAGGAATAAATCCAGAGAGGCCTCTGGAAAGGACCAGACTTTTCGTCCTGAGCTCCAGAACGTTCAGGTTTGTTCTGCCTGGTAAATCCCACCAGAGTTTGTCATTGCCCTGAGGCACTGTGACCTGCCAGGCTCACATCTGGAATGCCCACTGGAAATTCCAGGAATGCCCACGGGATTTAACACCCCCTGTGCCAGCAGCTTTGAGCAGGAGCTGCTCAGGGGCTGCACCCCAAAATCTCCACGTCCCTGGGTTAGAGCCTCCAGCCACCCAGTGTGGCCAAACATTTTGCCAAGAGCTGCTTCCCTCATGCAGGATTTATGCAGGATTTAGCAAACACACCCCACCTCAATTAGAAGCAACGGGAGTTGGTCTGTGAATTTATAACAGAGGAGAAGTCACTGAATGAAGAAGAGAAACGTTGTGCAATCACTTACTGCACCTTTTCTCTTCTGGCTCTGGGTCTCTTTCCTTGTGATCACAAAATTGCAAAACCCTGGAGAGTCCTTTCATGTGATTAAAATAATAATAATAATGGCTCTCTTAATTTCTATGCTGAATTATGCCTGCTGCCTATTGCACATGACACTGCAGGCTTGGCTCCATGGGCTCTTTAAAGAGAAAAATTCCTCGTGATGGAGATGCTGCTGGAACTCTGTTGCTCCCTGGCATCATCATCTTTTCTTTTTCTTTTTCATGTAGAATGTTCCCCTGATGAATAATTTTCAGGAGGGCATTTTGAGTTGACTTTGGCTTTTGCTGTCAGGGGAAAATCTGCAGCAACAAACTTATTTCCTGGCAGCAGGAAGCAGGAATCAGGATGTGCTCCAAATCCCAAACTCACTGAGTCTGGCTGTGTGTTGGAGCTGACATTAATCCCTGTTTGTGGGGGTTTTTTTTCTCCATTTTGAGTGTTGAGATCACTCCCAAGCTAATTAATCCTTCAGGAGATCTGTCCCCACTCCTGTCCCACCTTGGGTGCTGCTGCTCAAACCTCAGGGCTCTACTGGGCCCTAAAGCCCACACAGGGGTTTAAGCTGATTGCAGTGGCTCAGCTTGAAATACTCAGTTAAAAAGTTTAAAAAGAAAGAAACCAAAACCCCAGTGTCTCACAGAGTGGCCTCAAACAGCTTTGCCTCAAACCTTGGCTCTGGGGCTGGGCAGTGCCTGATGAAAAAATGTCATTGGAGCCGAGGGGCTTCATCTGAGATTTCTGTTTTAGCAGAGGAATAAAGTCAGAGAGGAGAACTGGGGGGAGAAGCTGGGATGGGAGAGCCCAGCCTGGGGGATGTGAGCCCAGCCTGGGGGATGTGAGCCCAGCCTGGGGGTTCTGAGCCCAGCCTGGGGGATGTGAGCCCAGCCTGGGGGATCTGAGCCCAGCCTGGGGGTTCTGAGCCCAGCCTGGGGGATGTGAGAGCCCAGCCTGGGGGTTCTGAGCCCAGCCTGGGGGATGTGTGAGCCCAGCCTGGGGGTTCTGAGCCCAGCCTGGGGGATGTGTGAGCCCAGTCTGGGGGTTCTGAGCCCAGCCTGGGGGATCTGAGCCCAGCCTGGGGGATGTGAGAGCCCAGCCTGGGGGATGTGAGCCCAGTCTGGGGGATCTGAGCCCAGCCTGGGGGATGTGTGAGCCCAGCCTGGGGGATGTGAGCCCAGCCTGGGGGATCTGAGCCCAGCCTGGGGGATCTGAGCCCAGCCTGGGGGATGTGAGAGCCCAGCCTGGGGGATCTGAGCCCAGCCTGGGGGATGTGAGAGCCCAGCCTGGGGGATGTGAGAGCCCAGCCTGGGGGATCTGAGCCCAGCCTGGGGGATGTGAGCTCAGCCTGGGGGATGTGAGCCCAGCCTGGGGGATGTGAGCTCAGCCTGGGGGATCTGAGCCCAGCCTGGGGGATCTGAGCCCAGCCTGGGGGATGTGAGGACTCAGCAAAGCTTGGCCTGGGCCTGTCCTGAGCCCCAAACTCGTTATCTCCACACAACCCCATTAATCAGCCCAACTTCCTCACGAGCTTCCTGAACTTTCCACTGACCCCAGACTGAGGCTGGAGCTTAATGAGGCCCAGAAGTAGGAGAGGGTGCCTTGGGATTTGTCAGAAGTGCTTGGCACAGCAAAACGGGGGAGAAGGAAACAAAACAAGAAGTAGAAAAACAGAAAAGCAGCATCAGAGCAGCAAGTGGGAGCAGGAAAAGGCAGAAAATTGCACTGGGAGGGTTCTGGGGGCTCTGTGGCTGCTGAGAGAGCAGCAGGCAGAGATGAGGAGGAAGCCACACGTGAGCAGAGCACACGGGGAACAATCAGCCTGCAGCTATTTTCTTTTTTATCCTTTTTTTTTTTTTCCCAGGCTCTGGGTGTATTTTAAAATAGAGTCAGCTCATCTTTAAGATTTTTTTTTTTCCTTCTTTTCTTTTAATATTTTCTTTAAGCACCCCATTATGGATGTTGCCTGTGCCTCATTCTGGACACTAATTATGCAGAAATAATTGTGTAATCTGCAGAGATATTGAGCGTGTGATGAAAAGGCAGCCAGCTGAGAGGGGAGCTCACAGACCCAGCCCTGGGCTGGAGCTGCTCTGGGCAAACATGCAGGGATGGGAATGGCCAGGGCACAGGGGGAGGTGGGATGGGAAAATGGGATGGGATGGGGGTGGGATGGGAAAATGGGATGGGAAAATGGGATGGGATGGGATGGGATGGGAAAATAGGATGGGAAAATGGGATGGGATGGGGGGGGTGGGATGGGAAAATGGGATGGGATGGGTTGGGATGGGAAAATAGGATGGGATGGGAGGGGAGGGGATGGGAAAATGGGATGGGATGGGAAGATGGGATGGGAAAATAGGATGGGAAAATGGGATGGGATGGGAAAATGGGATGGGATGGGAAGATGGGATGGGAAAATAGGATGGGAAAATGGGATGGGATGGGATCCCTGGAATGGGACGGGAGGGGATGGGATGGGAAAATGGGATGGAATGGGATCCATGGGATGGAATGGAATGGGATCCATGGGATGGGATGAAATGAGTGGGGTAGGATTGATGGGATTTATGGGATGGAATGGGATCCATGGGATGGGATGGAATGGGTGGGATTGATGGCATTTATGGGATGGGATCCATGGAATGGAATGGGTGGGGTGGGATTGATGGCATTTATGGGATGGGATTGATGGGATGGGACCAATGGGATGGGGTGGAGTAGCATGGCATGGGGTGAGATGATGGGATGGGATTTATGGGATGTGATTCATGGAATGGGATTTTGGGATGGGATTGGTTGGCATGGCATGGATGGATGGGATGGGGTTTATGGGATGGGATCAGTGGCATGGATGGGATGGGGTTTATGGGATGGGATGGGGTTATGGGATGGGATCAGTGGCATGGATGGGATGGGGTTTATGGGATGGGATCAGTGGCATGGATGGGATGGGGTTTATGGGATGGGATGGGGTTATGGGATGGGATCAGTGGCATGGATGCAAAGGGCTTTGCAGTGGCTTTCCCTGGGGAGCTCAGTGCCAGCCCTGGGGCTCCTGCTTGGGCTGAAGGTTTTGGGGATGCTCAGAGCCCTTCTGGGCCCTGCTTGCAGTCAGAGTCTTGGGGAGATTTTTGCCAGAATCACAGAATGAGGGTCAGAGAAACCCTTTAATTCCAAGCCCTGAGCCAGCACCACCCCTGTTCACCATAAGCCACGTCCCCAGTGGCACCTGCACAGATTCCTGAGCTCCCCCTCTCCCCTGAGAGCCCCTTCAGTGGGGAAATCCCCCCAGTCTCCACCCTGAACCTCCTCCAGGCTGTTCCTTGTCCTGTTTGCAGACACAACCCCCCCTGCACAACCAGGAGCTGCATAAAAAACCAGAGCAGGTCAAGAATATTTTAAAAATACACTTTTGATGTTGGGAATACCTTGAGACTCGTGGGTTTCTTACCTTTATCCCTCTGTGGTTTTGCTTTCCCTTGTTTATTCAGAGGAGATGGAAAGTGTACAGTGAAAAAAAACCAAAACAACAAAAACCCACTTAACTTTGGTTTTAATTCACTTGGTTTCCACTCCTGAAACTTCTGAAGAGATTAAGCAGGTTCCAGGCTGGCTTTGCCGTGTTGGATTTCACATTTAGAGTTTAACTGCTTTATCACATCATTTTGTGCTGCTGCTGAGGCTTTTCCAGCCTCATTATGTATCTCATTGGATATTCATCTGGATTAGTGTTAGGTTCTGACATTTTTCTATTCACCTCCAGGAGATCATATATCAAATGGGTCCTGCTACAGAATTTCTTCCTCTCTAATTTCTCCAGGTGCTTGTTTCTGATTTTTTTTTTTTTTTTTTTTATCTCTGCTGCCTTTTTAGGGGAGAGAAGTCCCTTGTCTCACTTCATCAGTGGCTTTGACTTCCTCCCACAGGACATCAACTTTCAGATTTGTCACTGCTGCTGGGCTGGCTCTGTGTGCTCTGAATCTTGTTGCAGGCATTTGTCACTCCAAGACCTTTCTGCTTTCACAAAGTATTTCCCTTCAGCCTCCCAGGATTGTTCTGTCTCTAGAGAGGATTTTTTTGGAAGTTCAAGGAAATCCCTCAGCCTTTGCTTGAGGCAGCAGTGTGAAACACAGGGAGGATTTTTTTTTTTCTTTTTTTTTTGGACTGACTAAATTTGTTCATCCTTCTTCTGATGTTTTATTCCCAACACCACTTCTGCACCCTAACACACTTTATATGCAGCTCCAAAAGGAGAAAAAAAAAGGGGGAGAAAAAGTTCAGTGCAGGAGAATGAAAGCACTTCAAAGGCAGAAGTTGTTTCCTCCTAATTTCAATATACACAGAATTTAGGTCTCAGGTACAAACCCAGGCTTAAGAACACCTAAATTATTCCTGTTTCTCCCCACAGTGCTTTCATCCGAGCACAGGATTGCACTGGGGTGGCAAAGCACAAACTGTGCCTCGATGGTTCTGGTTCATCTCCATTGCCAGGCCCCAGCCTGGGCTGGGCTCAGAGGGAACAGAGGGAATTCAGGAACAAAGAGCCCGAGCATCAATCGAGGTTTGCCCGTGCAGGAGTGCAGAGCTTTCATGGACTTCTCCTCCAGGCAGCTGGAAGTGGAAGTTGCCTTCAGGCATTAAAATTAACACCTTTTGCCTAAGCTGGAACATTCCTTCTCTCTTGGCAGGCTCCCTCCTGGTTGCTGTGGGAACCAGCATTTTTAATTCCCTGACTTTTGTGTGTACACCCCAAATGGTAGCTGTGATGTTCTCTGTCACTGAGGTAGCTCTGGGGAAGGTTTGCAGGGGGATGGAGCCATCAGGAAGGATTTTATGGAGCTTTTCCTTCCCTTGGGATCACCCTGCTGCCTCTCCAGGGGGACTTTTGGGTTCCCACTCAGCTCAGGGAGCAACAAAACACCAAAGTAGCAGCGAGGGGTCTTTCAGTGCTTCCCTTCCAAGGCTGGAAAATCGTGGCAGGCAATTTAGAATTTCAAGCTTTAAAGCCTGTCCTGGCTGCTGAGCCCTGTGTGCTGCAGAGTTCAGCTCCTTTCCCTGGGGATGTGCTGGGGCCTTTCACCTTCTCCTTCTGTGCAGCATCTCCAAACCCTGAGCAGCCTCAGAGCAGCCCAGCTTCAACTGCAGGTCACATTCCTCCTGCTGAGCCCTCCCTTCCCTCTGCAAACTCCAAATGCTGCTGCAAGGAAACTCTGGGCCCTTCTTATTGCTCCTCCTGGGCTGGGCTTTGCTCCTTTCCCCAACATTCCAGCCTTGGTCTGAGCTGGGAATGCTTGGTTTGAACTGGGAATCTTTGGTCTGAGCTGGGAATGCTTGGTTTGAACTGGGAATCTTTGGTTTGAGGTGGAAATTCTTGATTTGAGCTGGGAATTCTTGGTTTGAGCTGGGAATCCTTGGTTTGAGCTGGGAATCTTTGGTCTGAGCTGGGAATATTTGGTTTGAGCTGGGAATCTTTGGTTTGAGCTGGGAATCTTTGGTTTGAGCTGGGAATATTTGGTTTGAACTGGAAATCTTTGGTCTGAGCTGGGAATCTTTGGTCTGAGCTGGGAATCTTTGGTTTGAGCTGGGAATCTTTGGTCTGAGCTGGGAATCTTTGGTCTGAGCTGGGAATATTTGGTTTGAACTGGAAATCTTTGGTCTGAGCTGGGAATCTTTGGTCTGAGCTGCAAGCCCTTGGTCTGAGCTGCATTTCCAGGGCTGCAGCCTGGCTGTGGCTCTCACAGAATTGCTGCCTCACCATTTATTCCTTTTTTTTTTGCTTCATGGTTCGTTGTGCTTCCCCCAGGCAGAACACGCCGTGTGGCCTCACTGAATTGCATCCCGCTTGTTCCTGACCATTCTCCCAATTTGCTGAGATTATTTTGATATCTAATCCTGTCAAGCAGCATTCTGGAGAGCATTTGGAGGCTTTCAGCCGGGGTCTTGTTGGTGTGACTCGAACGATATGGGAGAGAGAGGGAAGAGCAGGACAGATGGTCCCAAGTGATGGAGTTTAATGTGTTTGTGCTCGTGCTAATGGAGCATTTTGCATTCTCCTGACCCACTGCATTGGCAGAGAAAATGTGTTTAGGTTCTTCCATGGGGGTTCCAAGCTCAGCTCATGAGTGCTCAGTTAATCCTCTTAATTCATTTGGAGGCCAAGGGTGGGGTGGTTGCTTTGTCTCTGAATTCTCTCCCACCTGGGCTGGTGTTAAGGACCCAGATGTGTTTTTGGGAGGGCACCTTCCTCTGATTGTTGTAATGAAACATGTCCCCTTTGAGTTCTGAGGTGAATTAGCAGCCTGTGCTCATTAAGTGCTGCCTGTGGCTGTGGCAGAGCAGGGTAATGGCTGCAGGCAGGACGTGTGTGTTTGTTTTAATGGCCTGCTGGGACCCCTCACATTAAATGCTGCAGCTCCTCCAGGAGCTCTGTGGAGGAGCATTAAATTGAATATAATCAGATTACCTTTAACCACTCCAAAATTAATTTCAAACACCCAGAACAGGGAGGCACCAGCAGTGGTTTTGCCCCAGCTGTTGCCTCGTGCTCTCCCTGCTTGAGCTGCTCCTCCCAGAAGTGCTGCTGCCCTGTCAAATGGCCCATCCTTGTCAGCAGCAATTGCCTCTGAGCCCCCTGCCCAGAGCCAGGAGCCAGGCCCGTTCCCAGGGGAGCCTTTGAACCATTGTCACTCCCAGTTCGTGCCGGAGTGTCAGCGCAGACAGATGGGGAGGCACGGGCAGGGCGGATTTGCGGGGTCTGTGCTGGATCAGGGATTGTGTTCCCAGCCCCAGGCTCTCCTCCCTCACACTCACAGCAGGAACTGTTGGATTTGGGCTCCAGGAGGTGTTGGAGTCGTGCAGGGATGAGCCAGAGCTGGGTGTTGGAGGCTCAGTAAACGTTGAGGGATGGTTGGAGAAACTGGGGGAAAGAGGATTAAACTGGGGAGTGCTGCCAAATATGAAATATTTAAGAATCAGCTGGCAAGAGGTGCTTGTCATGTGTCTGCTCTGCCTTTCCTCTGAAGGAAATCACCGAGCTGAGGGGCTGCTGCTGTGACAACCAATTCATTCTTGTGCTGAACACCTTTCTGCTCTTATTTTTCCCAGTGCATAATAAGAATATTGCTGACCTGTTGCCCCCAGCCTGCTCTCCTCCAGACTCTGCCTCCTTTGCCACGTCCCTGAAGGAGCCCAGCTCTGCTTTTGTGCCTCTCACCCATCACAGGGCAGAGCTGCCACTGCTGCTCCAGCTTGAACGATAGCCTTAATTCTCCAGGGGAAATTGATATTGGAAAAACATGAGTGGTTTGTAATCCAAAAAAAAGCCATTTCTTCCCCAGCTGGAACACACTCTCTATTAAATTTGATCATAGCAGCCTAAAAGGCAGCACTTGAAGCTGCCTGTCTGCTGCCAGCTTTCCCTGTGCCCGTGTGCTGAGGCTGCTGTGTGCTGCAGGGGGACTGGGGCTCAGGAGAGCTCCCCAGGAGCCTGGGGGTCTCTCCTGTGGCAGCTCAAAGCAGATGAGCAGCGTCTGAGCCACGTCTTGGGGTGATTTCCCTCATCCCAGCCTTGGCTTTCCAGGAGCTTTTCCAGGCTGGGCTGTGCCCCCTCCCAGCCCAGCCCAGCCCCAGGGTTGGTTGCTGTGCTGTTCCCGAGCATCCAGAGCAGCCCTTTGGCCTTTCCAGTGTGGTCCCAGTGATGTTCCTGTGTCCCAGGGAATTCCCAGGGGTGCAGGAGTTCCTGTGGAACTGCAGATCCCACCTGCAGGCCCAGCAGCTTGAGGGCTGCAGAGGATGTGGGTAACCTGCATCCTGGGAACGCTGCTGAGATGGGACACCAGAACAGAAACTGAAATCATGGGGGTGAAATTTGTTCTTTGGGGGTGATTTGGGGGGATGTGGGGTGAGTGTCACCCTGAGAGCCCCATGGATGGCTGTTCCCAGCTCAGGGCCAGGGCCAGAGCTGCCCCTGACCCCCAGGGCTGTGCCAGGGCATGGCCAAGCTCGGGGCTGACCCTCTGACCGATACCTGGAGAGGAGAGTGAGGAAGATTAATGTGAGGAAGATGGAAAAATAACCTTGGCCAGGAAGTGTTTTTGATGAGGTCCCTGAAGTGTAGGTGCAGTGGTTTATTTGGAAAGCAAAGAAAAATGAGGTTGCTCAGAAGCTAATGGATTTTTTTTTGGCTTTTTTCCCCCCCTAACTCTGCAAGAGAATGTGCTGATACAAAAAGAAATAGATCTTTTCTAATTCTTGGATTACTTCTTTGTCCTCTCCATCTCTTGCTTCTGCTACCTTGTTGCTCAGATGTAATTTATTTAGTTTGCTGTAAATAAAGGGAATGTGGTTACTCTGTGTTTCAGCTATCAGGTTCAGGGACAAAAAGCTCAATAACCGAGGCACTGGCAGGGCTGGGCTCAGCTCTGCTGCTCCTGCCTTCATCTGCAGGAGGGACCACTCACGGGCAGCTGAGGGACTGGAATGAGATGATTGTGGATTTAACTGAGAAATTTTCTTTCCTCCTGCAAAGAAAAGGCATTTCCCAGTTCCCTGTGGAATTTCAGTTTAATTTGTGTCAGCTGAGCCCTGTCCTGGGGATCCCTGACACCTGGGCTTGGTCCTTGCAGTGGGGCAGAGTGACTGGAGTTCCTCTTCAGTGCCCAGCCCTGGGGGAGGTGTGAGTGCTGGAGGACAGAGCTGAGAGGAAATATTGAGGAATAAACAGGTGAGGAGTGTCCTGCACCATTGCAGAGGGAAGAGAGGGATGCAAAGTGCTTGGGGAGAGCAGAGACACCAGCTCGGATGTGGTGGATAAATTCATTCTTATTTCTCTTTCTTTAAACCCTCTTTTCATGCTTGGAGGAAAATTCCTCCTGGTTTGTTTTTTTTTTGTTTGTTTGTTATTTTTTGGCTGGCAGGAGGAACTGAAGCCCAGAGCAGGCAGGGAGCTCTGGCCTAAGCCCAGAGCCCACCTCAGGAGCTGCTCCAGCCCCTGCTTGTGCCTGACCTGCAGCACTCTGCACGGGGACTGGCAAGTCTTGGCTGCAGGGCAGATTTTTCCAGGAGCTGCAGTGATTTTCACAGCTTACTTGGTTGCCAAGATAATCCTGAGCTGTGTGAAACGTCTGCGTGTGGATTTCTCCCAGAATTGGACAGTTTGCCACCAGGCAGGAGCTGTGCTGACACAGTCCCAGGCAGCTCCAGGCTTCTCACACACATCTTGGGATAAATGTCAGGAGTTCAGGCTGCTCTCCAAGCCCTGCCATGGAGAAAAAGGACCGAAAAGAGCAGGAAAAGCAGCACTTGCAGATGGTCATTTGTCAGACTCGTGCTGTAACAGGGCCCTGGTTTTAATTGGAGCCTTCAGAGGGGCAGGGGCAGGGGCAGGGGTCCCGTGTTCCCCCCGAGGTGAAGGTGAACACCCAGAGCCCCCTGTGCCTTGGCACTCAGCCACTTCCTCGTGTTCCACGGAAACTGCATCCTCATTTTTATTCCAAACAAGATTTCAGCGCTAATTTCTGTTTTGACAAAGAGGATTTGACATAAGAACAGTGGGAGTCAAGACCTTTCATTTTTGATCTGGGTTTACATTGTGCTGATGTAAATTCCTCCCCCTTCTGCTCTCGCTTTTCAGTTGTAAACTCTGTTATTAAAGTTAGCAAAGAGCTGTTTGAAACCCCCTGTTCTGCAGCATTTAAACAATCCTGCTGTATGCAAGATTAAGTCTGATATCTTCCTAATGGCCCTTGCTGCTCCTTGGAGGCTCTGGCACAAAGTGCTACCGTGAGGAGTTGGAAATGGCTTTGTTGGAAATGAAGGGTTTGCTTTCTGCTCTTTCTGTGCCAAATGGCAGGAGCAGCCCCCTGGGGCTGAGGGCTTTAGGGATGAGATTCCCCAAACTCTCTTTGTGTTTTCTGGGATCAGCCTGGCCTTCCACCCATCCCTGGGGAAGACTTGATGGCAACCACAGTGCCTCTAAACAGGGGGGGCATACAGCACAAGGAATTTTCGAGTGGAAGGCTGGAATTGGATGATCTTTAAGGCCCCTTTTCAACCCTGTGAAAGGATCATTTTATTTGAGCTAAGCCCTGACCATCAGCTGGTGGAGATGTGCTGAGGATGCTCCCATCCCCTGCCTGGGAATCCTGGCAGTGTTCACCTTTCCAGAGGCACACCCTGAGCTCCTCCTTGTCCCTTGCACCCCAAACTGAAACCCCAGAGAGAGCCCAGGCTGTGTTTTGGGGGCCTTTGGGGTCCTGCTTCCCCAGGCAGGGAGAGTGTGGTGGATTCAGGAGAGCCTTTGGAAGGATCTCTCCTTCCTGAGCAAAAGCTATTTCAGACCCCACTCCCGGCCACTTGGCTGCTGAAGCATCACTTTGGTGGCTTTTTTAAAGGCTCTCAAGGGACAGATTTGCAGCTGGGAGCCCTTCAAGTCTCCTGTGTGGCCTGTGATGCTCCACATGGGTTATTTTGGGAAGAGGGGAGTGAGGGAAGGCAGAGCTCTGCATCCCTCCCATCACAGCTGCTCCTCTCTGGAAAATCAGATATTTCCTCGCTGGAAAATCAGATATTTCCTCTCTGGAAAATCAGATATTTCCTCTTTGGAAAGTCTGGTATTTGCTAAGCTCTGGGTGCTGGGTAAGTGCTGGGGTTAAGCCACTTGTTCAGGTGTTGGGAGAGGCAGGTACAGGTGAGTCTGGACTTGGACACCCAAGTAGATCCCCAGTCTGTAAACACCTCACCCCAAGGCTTTTCATTTGGGGCAGAATTCCTTCCTAGAGCCTGAGTCATCTCCAAAAAAACAGCCAACCCCACCCTCCCCAAAAAAACCCCAACCCAACAAACAAACAAAATGAAAAACACCAGAAAAACGATTAGGAAAATAAGAAACAAAACAAGGCAAAACCCCCTCAGTGCCACCACTGCCAGCTCCACTCCACCCAGCACCTTTCCCCAGCGCTCTGTTAATTAAGTTAATGCTCATTAGTGCTCCCAGCACAGCTCCTGGGGTGGGTGGGAGCAGGAACAGAGCAGCCTTGTTGCCCACACTCCTCTCTCCATTCTTCTGCTGCACAAAAGAGCAAATGCAGGGTGGCACAGGCCCCCCTCCAGCTCAGGGAGAGATGAACCTTTGTGTGCTCCTGCCCTGCTCGCCACCCTGTCCCTGTCCCCTGAGCTGCTGTGACACCCAGGAATGTCCCCAGACTCCCTGAATTCCTCCCTGTTCTTCCCACTGGTCCCAGTGAAGGGAATGGATGGTCCTGGTGGGATCCAGCTCAGCTCTCCTGGGGTTCTGTGGCTCTTCTCTGCCGGGGCAGGGAGGAGCTGCTGTGGATCCTGGAGTCCCTTTTGGGATCAGCAAAGGGGCTCTGGCTGTCCCTGCTGAAGGGATCCCCACTCAGGCACGTTGGGGCAGGATCAGGAGGGGTTTTCATGGCACACTTTGGTTTGTGGGGACAGGCAGCATCTCGGGTGTGGGCTCCTGCTTAAAGCTGCTCCCAGCTCTGGGTTCTTCCACCAGGGTTTCTGACAAAGGTTTCTCCTCAGGGTTCCTTGGTCCCTGCTTTAAAACTCCCTCAGAGCAATTTCGAGCTGGGGGTGTCAGCAGGAGTCAGAAGTGACAGAGGGGGCTTTGATTTGGTTTGGAGCTGCCTCCCCTTCGATTGCACCCTCCCACCCTGATGTGCAGCGTGTGACAGAGCAGGCAGGAGGTGGCAGAGCAGGCAGGAGGTGGCTGGAGGTGACAGGAGGTGGCACCACGCTCGGGGTGGCTGTGGTCGTCCTCCCCAAACCCTGGCAGCTCCCTGGGGCTCTGCCCTGCTCTGATGGAGCCGGGCCTGGGCAGGAGGGAGGGAAGAAATCCCAGCCTGGGGCTCGGGGGCTCCGTGTGCCCTGTCCTGGCACAGAGGGACACACAGACAGACTGACACACACACAGACTGACAGACAGACACACAGACTGACAGACACACACACAGACAGACACACACACAGACTGACACACACACAGACTGACAGACACACACACAGACTGGCAGCTCCTGCTTTGCCCTGTGCTGCCTTTTCACCCCTCCTGACGTGGAGCTGGTGGGGAGGGCTCTGCTGGAGGAGTCTCTGAGCTTTTGCTGCTGCTTCAAAGCCGGTGCAGAAAAAAGGAAACACAGCCCAGCCCCTGGTACAAAGCACACAGCCCGAGGTTCTTGTGATGCACGGGGTGAGGGAATGTTTAAAACTAATGTTGAATGTGGCACAAAGCAGCAGGGGAGCGAGGTTTGCCCTGCACTTTGTCAGACACGGGCAGGAGAGCTGAGCTGCTCCCAGTCCCCGGAGCAGCAACACCGAGCCTTGCTAAAAAACATTCAAGGCTCTGTCAATTCCAGCAATGTTTCTCCTTTCAGTTCATCATCCCTCAGAATGAGAGTTTGTTGTCTCTTTGTCTCTATTCAGCTTGAGCAAACCCAACTTTGCTCGTTGTCTCTCTGCAGATTATGAAAGGCTTTTGTTGATGATATCATCAAATTAAGCTGAGCCCAGTAGTGTGATTTTCCTCTCAGAAATCACAGCACCAGGCTGTGCCTCAGGTGCCACTGCCCTTCCCTTCCTCCCCTCTCTAAAATGTTTTCCCTGCCTCCCTGTCACGTCTGTGAAAGTGTATAAAAATCACATAATCATTAATATTGAAGAGTCATTAGGGCTGATAAAAGCAGCTCTGCCTGCCGTGCTGTTGTTTTTCATGCTCAGTGCTTTTGGCAAACATTCCAGGCCCACTCCAGCCTGGCTGATTTTTAGAGCCCACCAGTTGATCCAGTGCCTGTTTGACTCCCAGGGATGGCTCCAGTCAGGAGATCATTTCCCAGGCCTGCAGGAATAAATGGATTTCTGGAGGTTGTTTCTTCCTCCTCTCCCACAGCCCCTGCTTTTGATGCAGACAGCATCCTAAAGGCAGCACTCTGTAGTTGAGCAGTAAAGTCCTGCTTGGGTTTTTATTAAAGCAATGATGTGCTGGCTGGCTGAAAAGTGTCAAAACTGCAATCTTGTAGCATCAACAAAATAAGGCAGGAGCCTTCCCGAGGGGAGAGGAGGAATGAGCCTGGAATGGGTGGATCTGAGCCTGGAATGGGTGGATCTGAGCCTGGAATGGGTGGATCTGAGCCTGGAATGGGTGGATCTGAGCCTGGAATGGGTGGATCTGAGCCCTTCTCTGGGCTGCAGGGGTGATGCTCATCATCCCTGCCCCTCTGTGCCTGCTGAGATCACACCAAACGTTCAGGGCACACAATTCACCTTCCCTCCCTCTCCCCATCCAGCTGGGGTTTCCTCTCCGAGGCAGAACTGGAATTGAAGCATTCACAGAAGTGCCAAACCCATCTGAGTGTGCAGAGAAAGGCTGGGGGAGTTTGGGAAGTCTGTGAGTGAGGAGGAGGAACTGACCTGAGCCAAACAGAAATAATGCCTGGGCAGAGCAGTGAGGAGTGTTTGAGGACAGGGAGGTGATGGGGACAGCCTTGGTACCAGGAGCTTCTGCTGCACAAACAAATCCTGAACCTCATCCAAGCGTCTCTGCTGGCAGAGATTCCCAAAAGTCTGCCAGGGCTGGGTGGGAATGTGGCTCAGCTGAGCAGAGTGTGGGGGCTGCAGAGACAGCCCCGTGTCTGTGCCACACCCAGAGGGATGGCTGGGACTGGTTCCAGTCTGGAGCCCTGGATCAGTGGGACTGGTTCCAGTCTGGAGCCCTGGATCAGTGGGGCTGGTTCCAGTCTGGATTCTTGGATGAGTGGGGCTGGTTCCAGTCTGGAGCCATGGATGAGTGGGACTGGTTCCAGTCTGGAGCTATGGATCAGTGGGGCTGGTTCCAGTCTGGAGCCATGGATCAGTGGGGCTGGTTCCAGTCTGGATTCTTGGATGAGTGGGGCTGGTTCCAGTCTGGATTCTTGGATGAGTGGGGCTGGTTCCAGTCTGGAGCCATGGATCAGTGGGGCTGGTTCCAGTCTGGAGCCCTGGATCAGTGGGGCTGGTTCCAGTCTGGATTCTTGGATGAGTGGGGCTGGTTCCAGCCTGGAGCCCACCCAGCCACCCCCAGCACTGGGAGTGCTGCCTGTGCCAGCCCCCCAGGCTGATTCAGAGCTGTGCCTCCATCCCTGTGTTGTGTTTTTGCAGGAGGACTTCGAGGAGCAACTGTGATCGATGCCTTGGACACCCTGTACATCATGGAACTCGAGGAGGAATTCCAGGAAGCCAAGCAGTGGGTGGAGAAAAGCTTTGACTTGAACGTGGTGAGTCAGCTGCTGGCAGTGCCTGTGTCACCCAAACTGCCAGTCCCCATCACAGCCTCCCCAAGAGTCCTGTGGGGAGGGAAACCTGAGCTCTGTGGGGGGAAAAAACCACTCAGGTGATGATTTTGTCTCTAAGGCCAAAGGGAACAGTGCAGTAATTCACCCCAATCTTCTGCTGCTTCCAGCAGGGCCCAGCAGAGCAGCCTCACCGAGTCTGGTTGGAAATAAGGTTTAATGTTCAATGGTTTTGTGTTTTGGTCTGGGTTATGGAGGCAGACACTCATTATTAAACACTCCAAGGAAATGTTGCTCATCAAAGAACAAGTTGTGTTTCATCTCAGGTAAATGTCTGCCTGTGATAAGAGGAGATTTCCTAATTAAATTAGATTAAGGTTGTAAACCCAGCTCCCCCTGTCTGGGCCCTTTGCTGTGACACCTGAGAGCAGAGGGGGAGCACAGAGGGAGCCAGGCTTTGGAAGGAAGGGCATCACCTCTAAAAATGGCCAGAGGTGCTTCTGCCTGGGGTCCTGGAGCTTTCCTGAACAGTGGGGCTGTGTGGGGACTCTGGCAGTGAAGGGTCCTGTCCCTCCTCTGTCCCTCCTCTGTCCCTGGCCCTGCTCTGGAGCCTCCTCCTGCATTCCTCATCCCCAGCTGATGGGATCTCATCGGTGGCACACACAGAGAATGTTAAAACCAAAAGTGCAGCTTAAACTTTTATTTGTTTAATGCCAGTGTAGTTGTTGTGAGGAATGGTTCTCCCACGGGAACAATGCCTGCAGCTGCCTTTATGGAGAAGCATCATTTGGGAGGGCACCACTGGCATTCATGGATTCATAACAGGCAGCCCACATCTGATAAATCTGGTGAATGGTCTCAGTCTGTTACTGAATCGATAAACAAGGGACAAAATCAACTGGGAGATAATTTATCTAGATTTCATAAAAGCTTTTAATCTTGGCCTGCAGAACAGATTGATCTGTAAAGACAAGAGTGAATGCTTTGGATTGATCTGTGGAGTCAGGGAGCACAGCACAGGGAGGCCAGGGGGAAATTAATTCAATGTTGGCTCTGTACAAGGAGCTCTCATGGTCCAGAAAGGCAGGACAGGGACTGAAGCCCCACGAGCTGTGCTTGAAGCTGTGCCAGGGGAAGTTTAGGCTGGACTTTGGGTAAAGGTTCTTCCCCCAGAGGGTGCTGGGGCCCCAAGAGCTCCAGGAGGGTTTGGACAACACTGCCAGGGGTGCCCAGGGTGGGATTGTTGGGCAGGGGGATCCTGGTGGGTCCTTGCAGCTCAGGGCGTTCTGTGATTGATTGATTGTGTGACGTGCCCTGCCTGACTCAGGTGAGAAATGTTGGCGGTTTGGGGGTTTCTCTTCCCTCCAGAGCAAACAGAGCGCTGTGGGACGGGCACAGGGCTGCACTCAGGGCTGTGTTTGTGTCTCTGCAGAATGGAGAAGCTTCCCTGTTCGAGGTGAACATCCGCTACATCGGGGGGCTCCTGGCCACCTACTACCTGACTGGAGAGGAGGTGTGTCCCCTCAGGGCTCCGTGTCCCTGCCAGCCCCCAGGGACAGCGGCATAAACCCATCCTTTTTGGGAATATGGAAATGCCACTAATGTTCCTTTAATTAAGGCTCCAATAATTACCTTGCACTCACCGTGCACGGCTCATTTGCCAGAGATCTTTTCCTCCTGTGGGCAATTCTGTCGAGACACAGTTTGCAGTTGGACACATTGCTCCCCGGGGATGCCATTGGCAGAGGATCTTTGTCTTTGTTCCTCTCTGCTGAGTGGGCCGAGGTTTCCTCAGACAGATCCTGCCTGGGGCTGGGGAGGGGCAGGTGCTGCTGGGCACCCCTGTGGGGCAGGGATTGCAGGGGTGCAGTGCCCTGGGATGGGCTGTCAGGGCCCTGTGGTGGGTGCTGCACCCCCTGGAGCCCTGGGTGAAGCAGGGGGGGTCTCATTCCCACCCTCCTCCTCCTCCCCAGCCTGGAATAATGCCATGATCTGTTGGATAATGTGCCTGGCTGGAGTTTTACAGCTGGCTGAGGGAGATGAGCAGATCATTCCCTTGCCCTGGGAGTCTTTGGTGAGCTGAAACTCTGGCTCAGGGGGAGTTCTGTGAGGACTGGGCCTAAATGAGAGCTGAGCTCTGGTGCTGCCCCAGCACAGAGGGTGGGATGGCTCCTGCACAGTGACACCATTGATCCAGGAGCAGCTCTCTTACTTCAGCTGCATTTTAAATGAGTTGCAGGAATGATTTCCTTCTGTGACTTCCCTCCAGGGAAAACTCTCAAAGACTCAGTGCCCCGACTCTGAGTCTGTCTCAGTGACAACTTCAACAGGTTTCACATCAACAGAGCAAAAAAGAAACCCCATGAAAGCATCAAACTTGCAGCAGTGACCTCCTGAAGTCCCGTCAGCAGCTGGGGCAGTGCCTGGCACTTACCCAGTCAGTGCCACTGGGCTGAAAGGGAAAACCCAGTCCCTGTGTCCCTCCTTCCCTTCTGGACCAGCCCCTTTCCCTGTGAGGGTATCAAAGGTCTGGGAGCCCACAGGAGAGCTCAGGTTTCCTCAGTGCTGTATTTTTAGAGCAACAGATTCCTCCTTTCTGAGAGCCACCAGCACAGGGCTAGAGGTAAAAGGCTTGTGCTTGATCTCCTAAGTCACTTAGAGGCTTCTCTTGATCAGGACTAATCTCTGCAGTGAAAATTAGTGCTTGTAGCACTTAGTCCCCAAATAATTGTGTGTGCTGGCTTTGTGCTGCAAGCACCATGAGCTGCAGTTTGATTGGAAGGCCCAGGACTGAGGCATTACCAAAGGAAAAGGAGCAGCTCAGCCCTGAAACCACGAATCCTCCTTGGCAAAGAGGTGCAAGGAGAAGATGGGTCCTTGGAGATCTTGGTTTTTACAACAGGAGGTGAATGAGCTGGGCAAGCCCACCTTGTAAATCTAACAGTGCTCCAGCCTAGAAAGATTTCTGCTGATTTGAACTCGGTCACTTCAGCTCCTTGTGTTCTCTGCCATGCCGGGAATGGGAAGAATTTGGAGAGCAAATTTGGAGAGCACTCTTTGGGTCAGCTCAGATCACAGGGTGCTGTTGTGAGCTGTCTGCTCCAGGCTGAGGCTTTGGCAGGGCTCTGGGTGCTGGTTTAGTGCAGATTTTGGAGGAAATTCAGAGAAGCCAAAGTTCAGTGAGACTTTTGGTTCAGATTTTTTTGTGCAGGGGAACCAGGGCACAGCACACCTGGAGCAGGGACTTCTCAGGCTGCAGTGTTTTATAGCAGCATGTTTGGAAAAGGGGACGTGAGAGAATCCTGTGTGACTCATTTAATTAAATATTTATCCTCCCTTTTCAACAGGTGTTCAAGAGCAAAGCTCTGGAACTTGGAGAGAAACTTCTGCCAGCCTTCAACACCCCCACTGGAATCCCACGTGGAGTCATCAACCTGGGCAGGCAAGGCACAAGGCTCAGGAGCATTTCCTTTAGTTCTGGGGGTTTGGGAGGAGCAGCATTTCCTCAGAGCTGCCCCTCTGGAGCATTTTCCTCGAGGGCATTTGCCTTGCCAGCTCAGAGCTTGGCACAGGCTGCAGGTGACTCAGGTCGAGCCCAGCTCTGTTTTATTAATTTGGGGCTGTCCAGAGTTGCCTCCTCTGCCTCCTGACAGGGCTCCCTGCTGCAGGAGCATTTTCCTCACTCTCATTTTCTTTGAAAGGTGATTTTGTAGTCTGCTCATAGCGTGGATTTTTGCAGTGTGCCCAGCTGAATTTATCCAGGAAAAATGGATTAAAAAATTGGAAAAACTTGGCAAGGGAGTGGATGGGACTGGCTGACAGTTTTGGTGCTGGAAAAGGGGGGAGAATATAGCACAGAGCCCTTCTGTCCTTCCCTAGAGCCCCAGAATTCGGGTTGGTGATGTTCTCATGGCCAGGGGAGGCAGCTGAGTTCACTAAATCCCTGCAGAAGGTCTGGCAGCAAACAGAGGCAGAGCTGGGGCTGCTCCTGGCAGACAATTCCCTGCCAGCCAGGCAGGGATTTGGATTTGCTGGTTCTGATTCCTCCAAACAAATGCAGGGGTGAGAGCTGCAGGAAATGTGGGTTAACAAACAAAATGTGGGTTAACAAAGCCTTTCATCCTCACCTCCTGTGAAACTCTCCAAGTCATTATCCAGCCCTTAGCCCAAATCTCCTCCTTGGCTCTGTGAAATCCAAATGTTTGTCTGACGCTGCTGTTGCTCAAATATCAGTGTCACCCCTCAGCTGTGTGATGTGTGCTCCTGATCCCGGGGAAATTGGAGACACCAGCAGCACTGTAATTGTCCTTTTTTACAGCACACACATCCTGCTTCCTCTGTGGCTGATAAAGGCTCTGCATGGACTAACCTTTCACAGAAATGCCAAACCCTCCCCTGCCCTTTGTGAAGACAATTGAAGCAGCCTCTGTCTGCCCAGACATTCCCAAAATGTTTTGCTGATGACCTTGAGTGAGAGCAGAGAAAATCGACAGAACACCCATCCCAGAGCCCCCAGCGCTGCCTGGAGCTCGGGCTTTGTTTTTGGAGCTGCTGCGAGGGCTGCAGTGTGGATTGATGGAGGAGCCTGAGCTCCTGCAG
Organism: Acridotheres tristis; assembly: GCA_037013685.1. Lineage (NCBI taxonomy): Eukaryota > Metazoa > Chordata > Aves > Passeriformes > Sturnidae > Acridotheres > Acridotheres tristis. The sequence continues at coordinate 816,290 of CM072910.1, read as the reverse complement.
CAGCACCGAGAGCAGCCAAGGGCTGGAAAGCCACAGGGAAGGGAATTGCTCCGTGTGGAGTGAGGCTGTGGGACCACACTGACCCGAACACCAGCGCCAAAACGAAGCCCAGCAGAGTTTTGCAACAAGGAATTCTGTCTGCAGCTCTGTGCTAATTCCAGGGAGAGCTCCCCATCCCAAAAGGAGGAGAGTCCTGAAATGTGTGTGGGCCTCTCCTGGTGGCAGCTTGGGGGGGTGAGTTAAGAAGGGCATTCAGAAAGTTGATACCAAAAAAACCCCCTGGCACTGAGTCAGTTCTGCACATTCATTTTCGAGGCCCCAGCTCTTCCATTACCAGCTGCCTTTATCTCCTGCTGTCACCTTTTTCCTCTGGGGTCCCCTCTCTGCTGATGAGCTTCCCGTGGCCTCCTGCTTCCCCCTGGCCCTGTGTCCTGTCTCTCACAGCCTGGTTTCCATCCAGCTGCTCCAGCTGCCAGGGCCTGCAGTGCTCTGGGTGCTCTGTCTTCTGCTCTGGGATCTCTGCCTGGGCTCTGGCCCTGGCCCTGCTTTCCTTCAGCCCCTCTGTACCTCCAGATCTTCCCTCATCATCCTCCCCTGGCCTCTCTCCTGACTCGGTTTTGTTGCTTTGGATCCCCACGAGGGAAGGCAACGATTCCACATTTCAGACCCTCTTATCAGGGAGATAAGGGAGGTTCTGGGCCTGTTCTTTTCTCTTGGAGGCCAAGGTCCTTTAACCAGCAGCTTCCTCTGAGCTGTTCCAAAGCTGTGCAGGCCCAGTTTGTCCAGCCTGTAAGAAATGTTTTCTTGCAGGGGTCACTGAAATGTTTTCTTGCAGGGGTCACTGAAATGTTTTGCTGCAGGGGGTCCCTGCAGGCTGCTCTAACCCAGGCATGGTGCACATGGGCTCTGTCTCCTCCAGACCCCTCATTGCTGTGTTTGCTCCAGCCTCCCTGCAGTGATCAGTGAAGGGAAGGATTTTACCCTTTACCAGGTTTGGGAGCTGCCCCAGCAGCTCCCAGCTCAGCAGGTTGGTGCAGAGGGGCATTAAAGCCACGCTCACCTGGGCTCACCTGGCCAGGACAGGCTGGCAGAGCCCCCCAGGCTCCTGGAGTGACCCTGGGGCTGCACTCCCAGGGCAGGGACTGAGCCATTCCAGCACTGTGAATATATTGCTTATTTAAATATATCTGAATATATATATATATATCTCTAATGGCTCTCTCAGTCTGGAGGTGGCAAACAGCTCGGGACCTGCTGTGCTTTTCTCTCCATCACAGCGAGGGAAACTTCTTTTTTTTTTATTTTTTATTTTCATGCTCAGAAGGATCATTAGTTTCAGCCTCCCGTAAACAACAAACCCTTCTCGTCTCCCAGCCAAGCTGCCCGGCGCCATCTAGTGTCACCCCCACCCTTCCCTGTCCCCTCCCCGGGATTTAGTGCCAGGAGACAAAAAACTGGAGCCAGGACACCTCGGGGGTGGCCCTGGGGCAGCACCCAGAGGCTGCTTTGGGACCGAGTCCTTCTATCCAACCCCAAATCCTCCAGGACATTGTCCTGGCTGGAGGGTTCCAGGGAGGCCCAGAGCTGTGGGTGTTTAATCCCAAAAGGGTATTTTACTCCAAAAGGGTATTTTATCCCAAAATCTCAGTGTAGGGCATGGTGGCAGTGCTGGTTTTCAGCTGAGCTGTTCAGGAGGGATTCCTTTCCCACCAGAAAAAAAAATAAAAAATAATGCAGTTTGTGCAGTTTGTGTGTTAGCCTAATCCTAAAGAATCTCTGAAAAATCACATTCCATCCCACTGGAACTGCTGCTGGAAATCTGTGTGTGTGTCCTAAAAGTATGTGTGTCCTTCCCCTGCCCTGATGACACTGGGGTGCAGCACATGCACCTGGCAGAGGCAGAGCTGCCCTGGCACTCCCCAGCTGGGGCACCCCAGGCTCTGGCTGGGTTTTCCTGGCACTCAGGGCTCCCTTTCCTCTCCTTGCAGTGGCATGAGCTGGAGCTGGGGCTGGGCATCAGCTGGAAGCAGCATCTTGGCAGAATTTGGGACCTTGCACCTGGAATTCCTGCACCTCTCCGAGCTCTCTGGCAACCCAGTGTTTGCAGAAAAGGCAAGTGACCCCCGGGCTGGGCTCTGGGTTGTTGTGTGGGTTTTAGCCAGAGAAGGCACAGCCAAAGTGGAGCCCTGAGGTGGAGGCACATCCCTCAGGAGGACACAGATTGTTCCAGGCAGAATCCAAACTGCCCCCTGTGAGCCCAGGGCAAATGGGGGCTTGTCTCTCTGTAAGCCCAGCTCTGTGTCTCTGTTAAACCCAGCTCTGTGTCTCTGTTAAGCCCAGCTCTGTGTCTCTGTTAAGCCCAGCTCTGTGTCTCTGTTGAGCCCAGCTCTGTGTCTCTGTTAAGCCCAGCTCTGTCTCTGTTGAGCCCAGCTCTGTGTCTCTGTTAAGCCCAGCTCTGTGTCTCTGTTAAGCCCAGCTCTGTGTCTCTGTTAAGCCCAGCTCTGTCTCTGTTAAGCCCAGCTCTGTCTCTGTTGAGCCCAGCTCTGTGTCTCTGTTAAGCCCAGCTCTGTGTCTCTGTTAAGCCCAGCTCTGTCTCTGTTAAGCCCAGCTCTGTGTCTCTGTTAAGCCCAGCTCTGTGTCTCTGTTAAGCCCAGCTCTGTCTCTGTTAAGCCCAGCTCTGTCTCTCCCACAGGTGAGGAACATCCGCAGGGTGCTCAGCAGAGTGGAGAAGCCTCAGGGTCTTTACCCCAACTTCCTGAGCCCCGTGACGGGGGGCTGGGTGCAGCGTAGGTATCCCCTGTACCCCCAGGCTCCCCCCTCCCCAGGGAGCAGCAGAGCTGCCAGCCCAGGCCGTGGCACAGGAGATAAGCCAGGCTTTGCAGGGTGCAGAGCGGGCCTTGTGCCCTCACCCCTCCCGGCCCGTGTCCAGCTGAGTGTCCACACGGGATCAGGGCTTTCCCTGCACGGGGGGCTCCATCCCACAGGGGATCAGCACAGAGCCCCTGCAGCTGCGTGGGCAGCACCTCCTGCAGGGGCACAGGGGCTTGGAGGAGCCCTGGATCCCCCTCGGATCAGGGATGAATTCTCCTGTGCATTCCTGCTCTGTTACCATGGCACCTCTGCAGGGAGCACTTTGGGGAGGAGGGATGAGATCAGAACGTTCTCTCCTCTCCTCTGCTCTTGGGAGCCCAGCACTGGAGATGTGGCATGAGGGAGATGCAAGGGGAGCAATAATCAGGGAATGGGAATTCTGGAATCACCCAGGGAAGAGGCTGTGCCCCTCCTCTCCAGGAGCAGGAGATGCCATGTGTGCAGCTGTGCCCTCATCTCTGACCTCCACTTGCTGCTCTCTTATTGATCTGCTTGTTTTGGCTGCCGGGTTGGATGTTGTCAAAGAAAAGTCTCTTTCTGCAGAGCCTGGTCTGAACCTGCCAGTGGGTGACATTTATTATCCAGGCAGGTTGCTCTGAGTCCTTGCATTACCTGCTGTCCCCGTGCTTTGTTGCACTTTTTGCTGGGCTGGATCACTCCAGACCTTTCCCACTGCTGCTTTCATGGCTCTGGTGGCAGCAGGCAGGGACAGAGCTCTGGCTGTGAGCAGTCCCTGACCTTTAACTGGCAGCAAAGTGTGTGGGATGGTCACAGTGTCCTGTTGAGCCACAGCTGCCCTTGGTGCTGTGAGGAAGCCCTCATCTCTTCTGCCACAAATTTAATTCTGTTTTCTGTCTGCAGATTTCACTGCATGCCCTGAACTTGCTGCTGTACAGAGGGGCCTGTTGGTGCTTTTCTATTAAAAGCAGCCTCTGATTGCTTGGGACAGGCAGATTCCTGCCAAATTCCCTGACTCCAGACAGATTTTCTCAGGCTGTTTGTGCTCAGGATGTGACTTTGGGATCTGATTCCATATTCCAGGGAGGGAGAAGAGGCATCAGCCCCTTGTGCACCTGCAGTGGTGCTGGGGACAAACAGATGAGGAGCAGAGCAGGGAGGCACCTGCAGGGCCAGGCTCTCATTTTCTCTCCTGTCATTAAAGCTCTTTGCAGGAAGCTGTTTTCCTTGAAATTGCTGTGATTTTCTTAAAAGGTGTATCTTTGACCTGGCTAAATGAGGAGCTCTTGGAAATGAAGATGCACCTCTGTGAGTGCATTTCCTCTGGGAAATGAAAGCCCAGGCCCCTGCTGAAGGCAGGGATTGATTTATGCACAGTGCCAGGGCTGCTGCCATATGGAAAACAATTCTGTAGCAGGGCTGCAGCTTTGGTGAGTTTATGAATGACACACTGAGGATCACAGAGCTGCTCTTTAAAGGCAGGCTGTGTTTGCAAATCCTCTGCCCTGTCTCCTCGCACGGCAGCCCGGGTGTTTAATCTCATTGTTTTGCCAGGGATTATTCCCTGGATCACTGGACACAGTGTGTCAGAGATGTTTGCTCTTCAGGGCAGGAAAATGATGCATGGCTGTTGGTTTCTGCTGCTGGGAGGATTCAGTGTTTGGAATAAGCCTCGGGACTTTATCTGTGTGCAGGGAGAGGGGAAACAAAAATCTGAGCAGCTCTGAACACCTGCTGGGTGTGCTTAGCTGGGAAAGGAGGTGGGCACTGTTAAATAACAGGGGTGGCTCAGTCCAGGGAGGGGAATTTGTCTTGCTCTCCTAAAAATGGAGGTGCTTGACTGCTTTAAAGAGTGAGAAGCTGCTGTTCCCCCTGGGGTGCAGTTGGAAGCTGTAAATGCATCCAGCAGCTCCCCCCAGGCACAAACCTGCAGCTCTCAGGCCCATTTCACACTGCAGCTCAAGGCCAGAGCAGCACACAGCCTCACAAATGGGATTTCTGCAGAGGAGAAGATGCAGTGCACATCCCTGTACCTGACTGCATCATTTCAACGTGCCCCAGCCTTCCCCAGGGTACAAATGGCATAACCCAGGAGAGCCTCCACAGCCCCGTGCTGGCAGCTCTGTGGGATCCAACACCTCTCCTTCCTTTCCTGAGGCAGGGAGGCAGCTCCCAGGGGCTCCATCCAGATGGAAATCTATCAATACCCACCACTGCTTCTGCTTTATGAGGCTGGATTTATGATGATGGCTCCATAAACAGGAAGCATCTTCACGTTGCAGTATAAATAACTTGTAAAATAAGGCCTCTGAATGGTTCTGCTAAGGGATACTAATGCTCTGCAAAATGACAGAACATTTTTCTCCTGATTGCACTTTCCACCTTTCTTCCTTTCTGAAAAGCAATGCTGCAAGCTCTCCCCAGGAAGCTGGGAAGGGGAAGGAGAGAACAAGGGCATTAAATAGGACGTGATTGTTTCCCCTTTGTGAGGCAGCTGCTCATTGTACATCGTGAACCTGAAGCTCTTTTCTGCCTTTCCCACCACAGACCACGTCTCCATCGGGGGGCTCGGGGACAGCTTTTATGAATATCTCATCAAATCGTGGCTGATGTCAGACAAGAAGGACTCTGAAGCTAAAAAGATGTATGATGATGCCTTGGAGGTGAGGAGCCAGGAGCTGCTCTGTGCTTTTTGGGGGGGACACAGCTCATCAGAAGGCTTCAGACTTTCAGGATGAGTCTTTGGGTTTCATTCCTGTCACTAAATCACAAGGAATAAGTTTTACTTACTGTGCACTCTCCTGAAATCCTGATTTTCATCCCTTTAGGCAATAGAAAAGCATTTGGTGAAAAAATCTGCAGGAGGCTTGACCTACATCGCTGAGTGGAGGGGTGGCATCCTGGATCACAAGATGGGCCACTTGGCCTGCTTCTCTGGGGGCATGATAGCCCTGGGGGCCCAGCACGGGCCAGAGGAGAGGAGGCAGAGGCACATGGAGCTGGCAGCAGAGATCACCAGCACCTGCCACGAGTCCTACACACGCTCAGGTACCTGGGGACTCTGGGGCCACCACAGCCCTGGGGCTTGGGGCTTGCCTGGCAGGGGGTTTGTGCCTCAGCTGCAGCCCTGCTGTGGCTTTGCTGGGATGGCTGGAAGGGACAGAAATGTGCTTTGTGCAGCTGTGAGCTCCTGGGGCAGAGCTGGGAGTGGAGCCAGGGCTGAATCCTGCTCCTGCCTCCCAGTCCAGGCTGTCCTTCCCATCCCTCTGCAGGCAAGAGGGGAGGATTAGCAGGGGTCAATTGCAGAGTGTCCCTTTATGGAGCAGAGCAGCTGAGGAGCCCAGCAGGGCAGTGCTGGAGACCTGCAGGAAAATGGAGTTACTGAGCCTCTCCAGCTGTCTGAGTTTCACAAGCTCAGGACAATTCCTTTCACCACCCAGAGCTGTGGAGAGCAGTGAGGGACTGGGTTGGTTCCCTGCCTGCAGGAGCTGCTTTGGACACCCCTCCTTTCCTTGCAGGCATCTCTGCAGCTCCTGTGAGGCTGCAGGCAGCCAGGGCAGCTCTCCAGGACCTTGTCAGGCACAGCTCTGTCCACAGCTGCACCCAGGCATTGTTCCACACCTTCCCCACAGCCAGCCCAGCATAAACTCCAAGGGAGTCCTAGGGACAATAAACTCCAAGGCAGGGACACCTTCCACTGTCCCAGGCTGCTCCAAACCCCAGTGTCCAGCCTGGCCTTGGGCACTTCCAGAGATCCAGGGGCAGCCACAGCTGCTCTGGGCAACCTCATGAGCAATTTTTTTCCAGCAGGGAGAGGGTGGGTGTTGAAAGCAGGGATCTGAGTGCTGGATAGTGCTTGCAAGAGATTCTTAACCAAAGACCAGCGAACTGCTGGTGCTGTTTATGAACCTGAGCTGGGTGATTTCCCATCACCCCGATCCCCTCTCTCCAAAGGCGCTGCAGAACAGAAGGTTTAACAAAGCCTTGGCTAAACTCTGCCATGCTGAGCAGCACGAAACCACCTGGATCTGTGCTGTGCTGTGCCGTGCTGTGCCGTGCTGGCACTGACAGCCCTGTGTGTGCCTGTCCCCAGACACCAAGCTGGGCCCCGAGGCGTTCCGCTTCGACGCGGGGAGCGAGGCCACGGCCACGCGGCTCAGCGAGCGCTACTACATCCTGCGGCCCGAGGTGGTGGAGAGCTACATGTACCTCTGGAGGCTCACCCACGACCCCAAGTACAGGCACTGGGGCTGGGACGTGGTCCAGGTAAGGCTGCAGAGCCCACTGAGCTCACTGAGCTCGGCTCTGCTTCTTTCCCGACCGAAATCTTCACTCTGATCAGTGGAAGGAGCGGGAATTGTTTCAGTTCTGAGATGTGTCAGAAATGCTCGAGGCCAGGTTGTGTGGGGCTTTGAGAAGCTCGGTTTAGTGGCAGGAGGGTGGAGCTGGGTGATTTTAAAGGTTCCTTTCAACCCAAATTGTTCTCAAACCCCTGAACAGTGGGGCAGGATCCCAAACCCGTGAGCAATGGGGCAGGATCCCAAACCCGTGAGCAGTGGGGCAGGATCCCAAACCCGTGAGCAGTGGGGCAGGATCCCAAACCCGTGAGCAGTGGGGCAGGATCCCAAACCCGTGAGCAGTGGGGCAGGATCCCAAACCCGTGAGCAGTGGGGCAGGATCCCAAACCCGTGAGCAGTGGGGCAGGATCCCAAACCCATGAGCAGTGGGGCAGGATCCCAAACCCGTGAGCAGTGGGGCAGGAATACACAGAGTGCCTCAGGGCAGGGTGTTATGTCCAGTGTGGATGTTTCCTTCTCCCCTGTGGGCTGCACTGCCATCAGTCCATCAGCCAGCTCTGCCTGCTGTGCCCTTGCTGTTCTTTAGAGCCAGGCTGATTCCCTGGGTGTGGAGGAGCCCTGAGCTCCTCAGTGAGGGCCAGGAAAGCTGGATTGGGATTTGTAAAGTGGCTGGGAATGCAGCTGCTAGTGCAGGATGGCTCACCCCCCGCTGCTGGGGGTGCTGAGGTTCCTGTTCTCCCCCAGGCCCTGGAGAAGCACTGCAGGGTGGAATCTGGCTTCTCTGGCATCCGGGATGTTTACACCACCACGCCCACCCACGACAACATGCAGCAGAGCTTCTTCCTGGCAGAGACCCTCAAGTAAGTCTGGGCTCACAGGGGCCTTCAGAGCAGCACAATTCCTGCTTAAGGAGCCTGGGATAATCAGGGGAAGTTTTCTCTTCCAGGGGAAGTGTCCCTGCCCAGGGCAGGGGGCTGGAATGGGAGCAGCTTTTGGGATCTTTCCAAGCCAGTCCATTCTGGGGGGGACACTGGGCAAGGCTGCAAAGCTTTGGGAGTTTCCAGATTGAAGCTTTGGGAGTTTTCTGCTGCAGAGCCTCTGCTGCCTTTGGCTCCCTGGAGGTTCCTGCTCAGCTGCTGGGTTTGAAGGGCTGTGCTGTGATCCAGAGAAGTGGGCAGGGTGGGGATTTACAGGTGCCACAGGGACAGAGGCAGCAGCCCCAGCACATCGTGCTGCCTGGAGCCCCTGCTGAGCTCCTCTAACCCCTGTGTCCCTCTCCTGTGGCTCCAGGTACCTCTATCTTCTGTTCTGTGAAGATGATGTGCTGTCCCTGGAGGACTGGGTGTTCAACACCGAGGCTCATCCCCTGCCCATCAACCACACAGACTTTAAAGCAGCAGTGCAGCCCTGAGGCCCTGCCCAGCTCCTGCTCCCCCAGCCTGGGCAGACTCTGCTTTTCCTTTCCATTGAAGGAATTCCTGTTGTTCCTGAAATGGTGTTTTGGGGCACTAGTCCAATTGCGGACAGGATTTTCTTGGGAAGATGATCCATGACTAAGCACCTTCTTTTCCTCTGTGAGGAGCTCTATAGGCTGATGATGAGATGTTTATTCTGGGCCATGCTGTACACAGTTCATAGACATTCCTTTATACAGAGAATTTATATGAAATCCACTGATTTTGCTTTATAGTGGCCAAAGGACTGGAAGTTTGCCATAAAATAGACTTTACACACACACACACACACACACATCCTCCTCTCCTTTCTCTGTTTCATTTCTGCCTTTTATCTGCTCTTGGATTTATCACTTTTCCAGTGAATAGTTCTCAGTGTTCTGGGCTGGGCTTTGGGGGCTCCTCAGGAGGGGCAGGGGGAATGAGGAAGGGGAGTTGTCCTTGTTGGAATTCTTGGGGATAGCTGAGCTCAGGAGTGAAGAGAGGAAGGGAAAGGTGATGTTTTAGTGGGGAAATAAAGAGGATCAGACCCTCCACAGGCAGGAGCAGCCTCAGGTTGGAATTTGCAGATTCCAGGCCCTGCTCCTCCTGGGGGAATTGAAGCACCCTGGTCCCTGCTGGAGGGAGCAGGACAGGAGGCTCCTGGAGTGGACTGGGATCAGTTCCTCCTCCAAGGGACACAGGAGCTGACACAGGGGCTGTGCTGAGCCCAGAATGAGATCCGAGGCAGCTCTGGCTGCAGAGGCCATGGATGGTGAGTTTGGACGGTGAGTTTGGGATCCTGAGGGCAGCAGGGAGGGGGGAAGCTCCAGCCTGGAGCTCTGCAGAGGTGACAGGGCCAGGGCCACCCCAGAGTCCACCCTCAGCCATTCTGTGACTCTGTGGTGTCAAAACTGTAACTAAACCAAAACTTGGCTGCAAAATCCTTGCTCCTCATGTATTTTTATGAACTTTTTTTCTGTGCTCTTAAAATACATTTACCACCCATCACATCTCATTTAACTTTCCCTTTTTTTTTTTTTTTTTTTTGGTGTTTTTCTACTTTTATTTGGAACTAAATGTTACGAGTCACTTGTAATAATTTTACTGCTGTAATAGTCAGATCTGTGAAACAGAATAAAAGTCTTGTAAAATAAAAAGCTTGTTGGGGTTGATCCTGTAAAAGACCAGTTACTCCATGCTGGGAACGAGACAATACTGGTGGATTTGAAGAGTTTTGTGCAGGAGGAGTTGATTTCTAGGGGAATCCAGGCAGTGTTTGACAGCAATTCCCAGCTCTCTTAAACTGCTGGATCTGGGATCAGCATTCCCTCTGATCACTGCAAAGCTCTGTGGCCCTGGGGGATGGAACATTTTTGTTCATTCTTGTGACATCCTCGTGACAATTGGTTCATTCAGCAACTTGGGGGAAAATAAAAGTCTCTCTGAGCAAGTTGTGAAAACAGAAAATGTTGTTTCTAAATTCCTGCCTTTGTAATTCCCTGAGAGAAATAAGATTGTCAGATGGGGACTTAGCATTATCCCAGGGATAAAGCTGCTGCCTGCTAAGCCTGGCCTAGAGGAGTGATTGGTTATTGGTAAATAAACATCTTGGGAGTGAGCTGTGTTATCCGGGAGATTTGGGGATGGGGAAGCTCTTGTAGCTCAAAGGATTTTGATAATGGATTAAAGGAATTTCTTAAATAAGAATGACCTGCTCTGGGAATAACACAGAACACTTTGCCTGGCAGAATTTAAACCCCCAAAATAAACAGTGTGGGGCAGCTTTCCTTTAGGAGCAGATCCTGGTGTGACATGAGAGCTCCATGGTTGGTTTGGGAGCATCCCACACCCTTGCAGAGGAAGTTTCCTGCAGCTCAGTGGCCACAGCACAAGGCAGGAGCTGCCTGAGCTGCCCTGAGGAGGCCGAGCTCAGCCAGGGCTCTGCTCCAGCAGCTCCATGCCAGGCACAGCAGAAGCTTCTCCTTGCAATGCTTTGGTGCCAAGGCAGCTCTGCAGATTGCTCTGCCTGGGCTCACATATCCCCTGAAATGCCCAGGGATTCATCTCAGGCACTGAGCTCAGTGTTCAGCACGGGTTGAGATTGACTCCCAGGATCAGCTTTGTTCCCAGGCCTGGCCTTGACCCCCACCAGGGATTTTTGTGTCCCACAGCAGTGCAGGTGATGGGGATGTTTGTCCTGCTGGTGCCTTGAAATGTTTCTGCTCCTCCCTTGCCCAGCCTTGGCCTGGGAGCTGTGCCTGTGGGAGCAGGGCCTGGAGCCCACCCCAAATTCCCCCTGCCCAGAGGTTTCCAGCCTTGGAGCAGGTGAGTAAATGGAATTACACTGAACCAGGGGTTTGGCTGTAAATGCTCCCTGGGAAGATCTGGGGAGATGTGTGTCCTCCAGCTGCTTTCCTGCCTTCCAGTCTCAGCTTTATGTGAATTTTGTAGTTTTTTGGTGTTTTTTTTCCTGCTTGGAGTCACCAGGCTGGGTTATTGCCCATTTCCCCTGGAAGATTTCACTTCTGCTTCAGAAGCTGTGACTGCCATCTTAATTTTCACCATCAGAGCCTGTGGCCCTCCTTTATATCAGCAGGAATTTCCTATAAATTCAGTTCTGATAACAGAAAGTTTAATCAGTGGTGGAGGTAAAAACTCTTCCCCCTCACTTGTACAGCCAGGCCTGCACAGAGATCAGACAAAACCATCCAGAAAACAAATGCACCTTTTTGTAACCCACACTTCATTTTTACAGCATTATTAAATTCCCCTGGAAGGCTTTCAGCAGAATTGGTTATTGGATTCAAAAGCCTGGCAGCCAGAGTATTTTTCCATGTAGGTTTTGATGTGATCCCTTTATGTGATTGTTTCAGGGCTGATGCACGAGCCCTGGCTGAGCCCCAGCAGCTCCTCCTGAGCACATTTGGGCTTGGATTCCTTCCCTGTGGAGATCTGGATCGTGCAGGGATCTGCTGGAGTCAGGAACCTTTCCATGAAACCTCTGCTCTGTAAAGGATTTCCTTCAGGGTTGCATCGTCCTGAGAAGGAAAGGCCAAGGAGGAGGTGGGAATGCAGGACACAGGAATTGGCCCCTGCTCTGCAGCTGAAGGCTTGGCTTTGAAATGCCTCAGGCTCCAATTTCCTCTGCTGGCTGTGCTTTTTCTGGGATGAACTCTCTGATTTCCATGGCTGTGGAGTTTTATCACCTCTGGTTTTGTCCTCCTCAAGACCTGGATGCTCCTTGTGTGCCTCTTGCGTTTTTCACGCCTGCTGCTGCCAACCCCTCACCATTTTCCTGATTTTCAGCCCAACTTCCTCCCTTCTGACCAAGGCGAAATCTGGGATCGTTTTCCCTGCTGGGTGGAAACCTTCCCTGTTATTATTTTTAGGATTCCCTTTGATCCAGGTGTGCCTGGGTGGGCCCCACAGCAGATACGTGGATATTTAACATTCTTCCTGAGTGCTGTAATCCCAAACCCAGCAGAGCAGAGCCAGGAGCTGCTGGGTTTGTTCTCTTTGGAGGAGCAGCAGCCAGCCTGAATTATTTCACCTTTTGTCTTTCTTTCCCATCAAACAACCCCCCTGTTTCTCATCTTTATGTGGTGGAAATGGTTCAGGTGTAAAATGAGCCCTTGTGCCTCTCATCATCCCAACAGAATCACCTCAGCTCTGCCACCTCCCCTCCCCAGCTCCTGCCCCAGACAATCCAGGACATTTATCCTGTCCCAAACCCACCCCACCCCACCCTGACACATTCTGTGCCTCCCTGGAATAACCCAGCAGCTCTGCACCCCTCGCTGCCCAGCCCCAGGAGCCCAGCAGCTTTTACAGCACATCTGCTCCGGGCTCACCCCCACCTGTCCCTGCTCCATCATTTCCCTGCTCTGCTAATCCTCCTCCTCCTCCTCCCCACGGCCCAAGCCGTGGCTGGGTTCTTTATGGAGCAGAGTTTCAGGGAAGTTTTCTGCTGTGGAACTCTTTTCTTCCTCCTCAGCACAACAACGCTGACATAAATCACTAATATCCCACTTGGTTCCTCTGCCTGGTGCCATCCTCACCCTCCCTCCTCTCTTAATGGCTTGGTCGTGCCCTCGCTCATTTCCATCTCGAGAATTCTTTAAAGCTAAAACAAAAACGATTAGGCAGGCTTAGGATACAGCAGAGCTTCAAAGGATTAAACGCTGCCTGCTGCCCTCGGAGAGATCAAACACTCGCTGCTGTTGGCCCTGCAGCACAAATCTTCGCCAGCAATCGGGGGATTGGGAGCACAGAGGAGCAGGATGAGCTATGGGGAGGGATTAAAATGAATAAAGAAATAAATGTGTGTGCGTCTTGGCCCTGCCACCGCTAAGGGACAACATGACAGCAATGCCGCAGCATGGAGCGACATGCAGGGCACGGAAAACACGGGGAGGTTGAAAAGTTTGGGGTGGAAACGACCCAAAATGTGGCAGGGTGGTAAAAACGACCCAAAATAACCCAAAATATGGGGATGATGCTGGAGGTTGAGGCTGAGCCCCATCACCCCAGGGCTGCCAAGTCATTCCCATTCCTGAATTCCCATCCCTAGGGCTCAAACCTCAGCGGAATCGCTGCAAGTGAACCCCCTGACCGCTGTTTTGTTAAAAAAAAAATACCCATTTTGGCCATCTCTCAGCAAGGAGAAGTGCAGGATACTGCTGCTTTTGGGAAGCACAAAACAAGTTCGGGGTTTTGTTCTTTCTGGGAAAAGCTTAATTAAGGACAAGCTGCCACTGTGGGAATGTGGGGAGGGACACACAGCCCTGAGTCCCATCGATAATAAAGGCAAAGTCCTTGGATGCCCCGGGGGAGGGTTCATCCCTCGCAGAGCCCGCACAGCACGGACATTTCAGCCTAAAAACTGCTTTTCCCTGAACCACTGCCGCTCATTTAACATTAAAACGCGCTCTTATCTTGACGAGTACCACTTATTTAACACTAAAAAGAGGTTTTCCCTCACGGGGCGATTCAACACTAAAACACATTTTTTCCATTTAACACCAAAACGAGCTTTCCCCTGACGGAGCGGCGATGATTTAACACCAAACCATCCTTTTCCCTGACCGCCTGCCGGCGATTTAACACCAAAAACACCCTTCCTGTGACGGAGCGGCGGTGATTTAACACAGAAAATGTTTTTTTTTAAGGCGGCCGAGCCCCTCCTCGCCCGCCTGACGCCTCCCCCGGCCGGGCGGCCATGGCGGCTCCGCGGCGCGGGCCCGGCGCGATGGCGGGGCCGGGGCCCGGGCCGCTCCTTCCCCGCCTGGCGCTGGCCCTGGCGCTGCTCGCCGCGCTGGTGGCCGTCAAGTACTACCGGGACATGGAGGTGGCGCGGCAGCAGGTACCGGGTACCGGGCACGGGGAGCGGGCAGGGGCGGGGACGGGCGGAGGGACTGAGGGAAGGAGGGAGGGGGAATGGCGGGCGCGACCGGCCCGGGCTGCGTGAGGGCAGGCGGCAGCGGGGCTGAGGGAGCCGTAACCAGGAGGAAGGAGGCGAAGCCGGGCTGAGGGAGGTTTAACCGAGCTGAGGGAGCTGTAAGCGGGCTGAGGGAGTTCTAACTGGGATGAAGGAGCCGTGGCGGGGCTGAGGGAGCGGCACCGGGCGGGCAGGGGGCTTGAGGGAGCCGTGGCCGGGCTGAGGGAGCCGTAACGGGGCTGAGAGAGTTGGGCTGAGGGAGGTTTAGCCGGGCTGAGGGAGCCTTGGCCGGGCTGAGGGAGCCTTGGCCGGGCTGAGGGAGCTTTAGCCGGGCTGAGGGAGCTTTAACGGGGCTGAGGGAGCTTTAACGGGGCTGAGGGAGCCTTGGCCGGGCTGAGGGAGCTTTAACGGGGCTGAGGGAGGTTTAGCCGGTCTGAGGGAGCCTTGGCCGGGCTGAGGGAGCTTTAACGGGGCTGAGGGAGCTTTAGCCGGGCTGAGGGAGCTTTAACGGGGCTGAGGGAGCTTTAACGGGGCTAAGGGAGGTTTAGCCGGGCTGAGGGAGCTTTAGCCGGGCTGAGGGAGCTTTAGCCGGGCTGAGGGAGCTTTAGCCGGGCTGAGGGAGCCTTGGCTGGGCTGAGGGAGGTTTAACGGGGCTGAGGGAGCTTTAACGGGGCTGAGGGAGCCTTGGCCGGGCTGAGGGAGCCTTGGCCGGGCTGAGGGAGCTTTAACGGGGCTGAGGGAGCTTTAACGGGGCTGAGGGAGCCTTGGCCGGGCTGAGGGAGCTTTAACGGGGCTGAGGGAGCTTTAACGGGGCTGAGGGAGCCTTAGCCGGGCTGAGGGAGCTGTGGCAGAGCTGATGGAGCCCGGTTTACCCTTCTGGCACAAACAGGGCAGTAGTCTTCCTTAGACCCCCAGATTAAAAAGAGAAAGGAAAAAAACAAGAAGTTCTTTGAGCTTTCTTCGATGTGAATGTTATCAGAAAGCAAAAGGCCAAGGCCTGACGTCTCTCTCGGCTTTCCAACATCATTTTTGTTGTCCCTGGTGTCCAAATGCAGCAGGATTGGAGCACCTCCCAGTGCTCCCAATGTCTGCAGGTTTAGGACTAGCTAGCTGGAAAAAGTGGGTAATTTTTCTGGCAAAGGACACTGAACGTGAGGAAATGGTTCAGTTGGAATTACCCAGGCAGATGTAGGCTCAGTGTCCTGTTGCCAGCAGTTCCTGGACACGGGTCCCTATTGCAAATAGCACCAAATCCTGCCAAGGGGTGCTGATCTTCCCCCTGGCTGTGCTGGCAAGAATGGGGATTAACTCCAGAGGGGCCAGAGTGGACTTCTGCTCGAGGTTCCAATGATATCTCACTTGCCTCTTCTTCCCAAACCAGGAGCTGGCTCTGAAGTCCTTGGGGAACGAGGGGCTGTTCCTGTTCTCCTCCCTGGACACAAACAAGGACCTGTACCTGAGCCCAGAGGAGTTCAAGCCCATTGCTGAGAAGCTCACAGGTCGGTTCCTGTCTGCCCTCCAGAGCCCTCCCTGCACAGAGCCAAACATCATGAACTCCACAGCTTGAATTCACTGAATATTTTATTCACTTTATCGTTTTCTGGGTGCTGGTTTGGGTCTCATTTACATGAAGAAAGGCTGTGAAGCTTTCCATGTTACTGGAAAGGCTTAAGCACCAGACATCACTTTGACAAAGTGCAGTTTTTACAAGGTGGAGGATCCCATTGCTGGACTAGCAAAGTACATAAGTTACTTTGTCTGGAGCTTAAAGGGGATTTGGGATGGGTGAATGCAACAAATGCAGCTCAGCCCAGGCCAGGCCAAAAGCAGCAGTGAGTCACAGTGTTCCATTCAGCCTCTCCTGGATGGCAGATCGTCTCTGTATCAGCACAGAGCAAGTGGCTCTGCTGGTGCCAGGCAGGGAGGAGTGTGGGGATGACAAAGGACAGTGGGGACACAGACAGGGTTTGCTTGTGCTCTCCTGGACTGGCTCCAGCACGTGCTGGGATGGCTCCGAGGGGCTGGGAGTGTGTCTGGGCTTTGCAGTCAGGGAAACAGGGAATGGTTTGGATTGGGAGGGACCCTCAGTCCCATCCAGTGCCACCTCTGCCATGGCAGGGACACCTCCCACTGTCCCAGGCTGCTCCAAGATCCATCCAGCCTGGACTTGGGCACTGCCAGGGATCCAGGGGCAGCCACAGCTGCTCTGGGCACCCTGTGCCAGGGCCTGCCCACCCTCACAGGGAGCAATTCCTTCCCAATATCCAACCTAAACCCACCCTTTCTCACTTTAAAGCCACTGAGTTGGTTCCCTTCCTCTTTAGCTCATGCAGCCAAAGCTGGGCTGGGGATGGGTCTGAGTTCTGCTGTCTGGGGACAGCTGGGAAACTCCCAGTGCTCCTGGATTTGGCAGGATAAATGTGCAGTCATTTCACAATTGCTTAAAAGGGGAAGGAGAGGAAACAGCTGCTTGAATTCCTGTCCTTTTGTGCAGGGGTTGCTCCAGTCTCAGAGTCTGAAGAGGAGGAGACACCAGATCCAGACGGGGAGACTTTGTCCATTGTGGCCAAATTCCAGCCCTTGGTCATGGAAACAATGACCAAGAGCAAGGATGGTTTTCTGGGAGTAGGTGTCCCCAAATTCTGGGGTAAACACATCCGGTGGGCTGGGAGGGGGACACGGTTTTTCTGAGTCCCGTGGGATTTGCTGTGGCAGGGCCCTCGTGCCTCCCTCAGCATTGCAGGGTCTCAGTGCACTCAGAGCTGTGGTTGGAACACCTTGCTGGGAATGGGGGCACGAATTGGAGCTGGCTCTGCCTGACTCAGTGCAGAAGCAGTGCTGTTAATGGCATGCTCCCCTCTCCTCTGTTACTCACATTCTTGAAGGCTGACAGAATGTTTTGGTGGGGTAAGAGGAATTTGGGATGTGATACATATTTTTTTCCTCCCTTTTCCAAAGCCTGCCTACATCCATGACATCACTGCACATTGGGAGACTCCACTCTGGGCTCTGACACATCTTCTGTTCACAGATTTCTCACGTGGCTCTGTCTGGGCTGAGGAACTGGACAGCCCCAGCAGTCCCCATGAGTGTCCTGCTTGCCAGGGAGTTCAAAGCCTTTCTCCCTCCAAAGAATAATCTGGAACTTGGGGATCCGTGGTGGATAATTCCCAGTGAGCTGAACATCTTCACTGGCTATCTCTCCAACAACAGGTTTTACCCTCCACCTCCCAAGGGCAAAGAGGTGAGATATGAAACTCAGATTTTATTTGTGTATCCCTGGATTTTCTAAGGAAGCAGGAATTCTGTAGTGCAGAGCCAGCAGCACCTGAACTGGGAGTAAAACTGAGAGCAGGTAAAAGCTCTGGGTGTCTGTGACAGCCGGGTGGGACTGACTTGAGTAACTTCATCCAGTTTGTTAATTGTGTGGGATCTGAGGATAGTTGGAAAAAGGATTCACAAAGGGCCTCTGTGGTCATTCCTGGTGAATGTGAGGTGACAAGTGAGCCTTGAGGTGACAAGTGGGACTCTGTGTGTGCTCAGCCTGGCTGTGCATCCCCTGCCCTGGGTGCTGGGCAGGTGCTGGTGGTGACTGAGCCTGGGGGGATCAGGAATTGCACTCCTGCCCCTTCAGAGGCCGAAGCATTGGTGGAGGCAGCCTCGCACCTCAGTTTGGAAACCTGCAGGTGGTGGCAATGGCACAGAAGCCACGGATGGATTTATTAGTGACAGCAGCGCTTGCTTTGTGTCCTTGGTGTGTGATGAGGTCGGTCTCTGAGCTGGGTGTTAAATCACAGCCGTCCTCTCACCCTGCTGCCCAGCTGGGGGGTGGCTTTGGAGCTGTGTGGAGGAACAATTCTCATTCCTGCCCTCCCAATTCCAGGTGATTATCCACAAGCTGCTGAGCATGTTCCACCCCCGGCCCTTCGTGAGGACGCGCTTTGCCCCGCAGGGAGCCGTGGCCTGCGTCCAGGCCAGCAGCAGCTTCTACTACAGCATAGCATTCCGGTGAGCCCTGGGGACAGCCCTGGGGACTGGGGACAGCCCTGGGGACAGCCCTGGGGACTGGGGACAGCCCTGGGGACAGCCCTGGGGGCTGGGCACAGCGCTGGGGGCTGGGACAGCCCTGGGGACAGCCCTGGGGGCTGGGGACAGCCCTGGGGACAGCCCTGGGGGCTGGGACAGCCCTGGGGACAGCCCTGGGGGCTGGGACAGCCCTGGCCCTGGCGGCTCCTGGCACAGAGCACAGCAGGGATGGAGTGTGCAGGGTGTTCCCCTGGACACCGGGGCTGGGAGGGGGGTTCAGGCCGAAGGTCACCTGTGCTGCCAGTGTCACTGTGTCCTCATGCAGGACATCCACCCTGGCTGGAAGGGGAGAATCTGGCTGGCAAGAATTATTTTAGATACAGGTTATTCAGGAGGTGGAGAGTCCACAGAAGTGTTTTACTGGGAGTGTTACACACAGCTTTGATGTGTCTGATCAGGCTAAAGAGGTCTTGTTCTGTCCCTGTGTTTTAAGGAATGATAAAGTATTCCATCCTTCCTGCGTGCCCAATTCCAGAAGGCATGGATACTGGAGATTCTCCTGATCCGGGGCATCTATTCCAGTCTTTCACCCTCTTCACCGTGTGACATGAAAAGCTTTTCCAGCTCCCCCTCTCTTGCCCAGTTTAGGTTCATAATCTCGGGTGCCTGGAGCCAGCTTTTCCCTGCTGTCAGCTGATGGCTCCTCTCTCCTTTCAGGATCCACGCTGAATTCCAGCTGAACGAGCCACCAAACTTCCCCTTCTGGTTTTCCCCGGGGCAGTTCACAGGTTACATTGTCCTGTCCAAGGACTCTTCCCACGTCAGGGACTTCAGGCTCTTTGTTCCCAACAACAGGTACAGCCCTTTCCCTCTCATTTCTTGGAAAATCTGAGTGATTTGAGCTCTGCAGTTGCCTCTGCATCACTGAGGATCCCATCTCTCCCAGTAACTGTCCCTTGGTGCTGGGAGGATGGGGAGGGACAGGCAGGGTGTGGCAGAACTGGCAGTCCCAGTGCCTGGCTCAGAACCCTGAAGTTCAGCAGGGCCTGATGCTCCCCCTCCAACAGATTCTTGGCTTGGAGTCTCCCAGGTTAAGGCTTTGTGTGCAGAGCTTTGCACCAGCTCGTTTCTGCTCTCTGGCAAGGAGCTGGAAGTGTTTCAGGGGGAAGAAGCTGCAAATCTCTTTGCCCATGACAGGAATGAAAATTCTATTACAACGTTACCCTGGCGACTCAACCCCTGTGGCTCTGTCAGCACATTTCTTACAGCCAGCAGACACTTTGGGCTCTGCCAGCAGCCTTTTGCTTCCAAAAAACCACTTTTAAAAGTTCAGCAGGATGAGAATGTGTGAGTGAAGTGCTGGGAAGGAAGAGGGAGCTCAGACATCTCTGTCTCCTGTGGTTTGACAGGGCTCAGAGGTGTTGAGGGCTCCCAGAGTGCTGAGTGGGTGCCTGGGCCCTGGTCCAGCAGGGCTCTGAGTCCCTGGGCTGGTGCAGGGAGCACAAAGATCTCCAGAGGCTCTGGGTTCAGTGCTCAGCCTGCAGGAGGATGTTCCCATTTGTTTGGGGTTTCCTGTGCACACCTTCAGCCCCTGGTGACTCCTGGGTTCCCCTGCAGGTCCCTGAACGTGGACATGGAGTGGCTGTACGGGGCAAGTGAGAGCAGCAACATGGAAGTGGACATTGGATACCTGCCTCAGGTGTGTGCTTCTCCCAGTGCTCCACACCTGTCCAGCTCCTCCTCAGGGGTTTGTGCTGCCACAGCCCTGAGCTGTGCAACCCCTGTCACCCCATTGCTCAGGGCTTTCTCTTGATCATTCCAGTAAAACAGGAGAATTTCCATTTATCTGTGTCTGTCCCCTGCTCTTCTGGTATTTTCCTTTTTCCCTCAGTGTGGGTTGAATCCTAAAATCTTGGAGATTTTTTTCTTTTTTTAAAAGATTGCCTGACAGGCAGGAGGGAAGGTGAGGAGCTGAACCCAGGCCCTGAGCACAGAGCAGGGTATGAACAACAGTGGGTCTGGATTTAGAAACTGCACGAGGTTATTCCCCTGTTGTGTGGTAATCCCAGCTCTTGGGACAGGAAACCTGAGTCAGAACTCTGAATGCCTGAATTCAGAGTTGTGTTTATTTTTAATTGGCAAAAGTCAGGAAAGCAGATTTAACAGAATCATTTCAGAACACGAAGCACAGGGAAGCTCCTGGGCAGCTTTTCCTGCTGCTCCCTCTCGTGGCCTCCCAGGGCTGAGCTGGTGACAGGAGCAAGAGCTTCCAGTTAACCCCGCAGATGCTAATGATGGAAAGGATCTGGTGTCCCACAGTCAGCAACCTCCACTGGGAAGGTGGAGTCTGCATTTCCAGTCCAGTGAGCACTGAGGGAAATGAAATTCCTTTCCTGGTGTTTCCCTGGTAAAGTGCAGCTCCAGGAGATGGGAGATCAGGCTGTGTCTTCATTAGGAGCTGCAGTGTGTTCTCCTGGATGTGAGCGCTGTCCTGGAGCCCAGGAGGAGCAGGACAGGCTCCGAGCCAGGCTGTTCCCTGCAGATGGAGCTGGAGAGCACAGGGCCCTCGGTGCCCAGCGTCATCCACGACGAGAACGGGAACGTCCTGGACAGCAGGGAGCCCTCGGGGGAGCCCATCCAGTTTGTGTTTGAGGAGATCACCTGGCAGCAGGAGATGCCCTGGCAGGAGGCAGCCCACAGGCTGGAAGTGGCCATGTACCCATTTAAGAAGGTGAGGAAGGGGCTGGGCTCTCCTTGGCACATGAATTTGGGGCTCACTTAGCCAGCCAGCGACCTGGAGGGCCAGCAGAGCCCAGGGGCCACAGGCTGAGCAGCATCCAGGGCACTGGGAGGGTCTGGGCACTGGGAAGGTGTCCCAGGGGGTTTGGGGTCACACAGCAGCACAGGCTCCCTGTCAGGTGTCCCCAGGATTGCACTGTGGCTGTAGGCTCATCCTTCCTGCCCCTTATCAGTGGCTGCTGCTGTGATTTTGGAGCAGGCAGGTAATTGTGCTGCTTACAAATGGATTTTCCTCTGGCATTAACTTCTGCAGCACCCAGGTGCCTCTCTGCAAGCTTTCCTTATCAGCAGAGAGCACACGATGTGCCTGTGCCTCTGCAGCCTGCAGCCACACACAGATTTATAGCTCTGGGTCACCCAAACTATTTAACATGGCAGCAGGCTGTGGAGCAGATGGCTGCTGCCTGTCACTGCTTCCTTGGCTGAAGGGACACGCTTTGGTGGCTGCCTCCTTGTGCCTGAGCTTACAAATGTCCCTTCAGGCTGCCAAGATATTAATATCACTTCCTGTCATTGCAGTGATTGGAGCAGGCTCCTGCAGGCTCCCTCACTGCCAGTTCTCAGGCTGCTCAGGAGCTTTTGGGATCAATATCTCAAGGCCAGGTTTCCCAGCAGCTGAGGTGGGGCTGCAGCCAGCCTGGCCACCCTGGTGCAGATGTTCTCTGCAGGGTGTGACATCAGGGCCCTGCAGGTGCAGGGACAGAGGGACCACAGGCTCCCCAGGAGGTGGAATTGTCCCTGGGGACACCCCCACAGTTTCAGTCTGCAGGTGCTGCTGCAGATGGAGCTCTGTGTGTGTCACCCCTGGGTCTGGTTCCTTCAGAGCCACTCGTGTTGGAGCTGGGCTGTTCTGTGCCTGTTGTCACCCTGTCCCTCTGCCCCCAGGTCTCCTACCTGCCCTTCACTGAAGCCTTTGAGAGAGCACAAGCAGAGAAGAAGCTGGTGCACTCCATCCTGCTCTGGGGTGCCCTGGATGACCAGTCCTGCTGAGGTGAGGACATTGCCAGCGTGCCTGGAGGGGTGGTGGGAGGAGAGCTGGGGTCAGGAGCCAGCAGTGAACGTTGTGTCACTTGTTGGGGCTCTGGGGGTGCTCAACTAACAAAGGCTGTGAGGGGGGAATTTCTGATGGGAGTGGGGAATTATTGATGGGAGCTGGGAGTGGGGAGTTACTGCTGTGAGCTCACCAGCTCTGTCTGAGACAGCTCATGAGCCAGGAGCCTTTGTGGAGGTGGAGACATGGCTCTGGTCTTTCCCCTTCCCTGCTGGGGGAGAGGCAGCACTGGCAGGGAAAAGGGACACTGCTGTCTCTGCCTTGTCCCTGGCACCCGCCCAGCAGAGGCCAGAGCCAGGCCTGGCCTTGGGGCTGTCCTGGTGTGCAGCTTTTCCCCCCTGAGAGCTCCTGTGCCATGTTGGGTGGGATGGGTGGGAGGGGAAGGGTCTCTGCAGTCCTGTCTGCCCTGAACAGCCCTCAGCACTGGGCTGTGCTGGGCAGGGACAGCAGGTGGCACCTGGGGTGGCTTCCATGGCTTCTCCTGGGCCTTCTGTGCCTGGCTGGGCTCTCCTGAGTCCTGTCTGCCAGCAGCACCTGTAGGGAACAAAAGCCATGGAAAACTGCCAGCAACAGAGCAAAAGGGCAGTGGGGAGGGCTGGGGGGAGCCAGAGTCAGCTGCCACTCGGCAGGTGGCACCAAGCATGGTGACAGTGACTCAGGAAACAACAGCAAAGCCTCTTGTGCCCCTCCCTGTGCCCTCCCTGTGCCCCTCCCTGTGCCCCTCCCTGTGCCAGGTTCGGGGCGAACTCTCCGGGAAACCGTCCTGGAAAGTTCGCCCATCCTCGCCCTGCTCAACGAGAGCTTCATCAGCAGCTGGTCCCTGGTGAAGGAGCTGGAGGAGCTGCAGGTGAGGCTCACACCCTGCTGGGGGTGCCACGGGGTGCCAGGGGCAGGGGGAGCTCCCTCCTGTGCCAGTTGTTGTCCTGAGGGCTGTCCTGGGCCCAGCAGACAGCAGATGGAGGCAGGCTGAGAGCTGGCACAGTGACCCCCTTGGCTCTGCCCTGGTGCCAGCTTTAAAGCTAAACCAGATGCTCCTCTGTGAGACAGCCCTGCCCAAGGCCTCTGGAGCCATCAGCCAACTGACTCCCCTGCAGCCCAGGGGACAACCAAATAGCCAAATGAGTGTCTGAAGCCTGGGGCTCCTGACTGAGCCTTTCCCCACGTGTGACCCTGTGCTGTCAGCTGGGATCAGTCACTGAGCTGGAGACTGGGAAAGGCTGGGATCAGACTCTTGGTGTGCCTGTGATAAGGTGATTTTATTGTCTGGGGAGAAAATCTGCAGCTGAAATGAGAGAGGGAGCCTGAAAGGGAATGGGAAAGCAGCCTGTGAGAATGGTACCAGCTACACTGCACTGCAGAGCAGCTCTCTGCTCCCTCCTGTGTCCTGTGTGCTCCCCCTGTGCCATTCTGCCACTTCTGGGGTATTCAAATGTGTGTTTTTGGCATCTCCCTGCAGAACAACAGAGAGAATGAGTTCTACAGCAAGCTGGCCAAGCTGCACCTGGAGAAATACAACTTCCCTGTGGAGATGATCATCTGCCTCCCCAACGGCACGGTGGTAGGGCTGGGCTGTCCCCATGGAATTCTCTGCAGGGTGTCCCACACCTGGGACTGCCCCTTGAGCCTTTGTCCTCTCCCTAGAAATCTGAAACAAATGGATTTTTATTCAGAGCCAGAACAGACTGGAACCAAGTGTGATTCCTCACTGTCCCTGTGCTTTGGGAAGCCACTGTGGCTTTGTTTCCTGCCCCCATGGCCCTTGGTGCTCATCCTTTGAAGGAAATCTCCTGATCAGCACCTTCCAGCACCCAGCCCCCCACTGCCCTTCCCCTGCATTTGGGGAGCAGTTCCTGGCCCTTGGCAGCGTGGTGCTGTCTGTGCCAGACCCCAGCTGCTCACACCTGCAGGGTCCCCTCGCTGTCCCCACGAGGCTGGGGGCTGTGACAAACCTCAGCAGCCACAAGGGGTCCGTGTCCCCCTTCCCCAGCTCTGTGGGAAGTGTTGGAAGCTCAGGTTTTGCAGCCCCCCAGGCTCCATCTCCCCAGCTCTTGCTCACACACATGATCTGAGCCTCTGATTTTTCCCAGATCATCTTCTTCTTAACCTAAGCAAAGGTCAGCACCCCTGGGGGAAGATCACACATTTTGCTCTTGACTGTAAAATTCAGACCCGAATTCTGGTTCCTGAATTAGCATTTGCAAAGAATGAGCTATTCTGTAAGGGCTGTTCCAGCCTTGGCACCTCTGTGCTGGCTGCAGGCCAGGGCAGCAGGTGGGGAATTGTTCTGACCCTTACAAGTCTCCTCTCCTCTGTTTTCTTTGCCAGATTCACCACATCAATGCCAACTATTTCCTGGACATTACTTCTATGAAGCCTGAAGATGCTGAAAGAAGCATCTTTAGTTTCTCAACCAATTTTGAAGACCCTTCAACAGCAACTTACCTCCAGTTCCTGAAGGAAGGGCTGCAGAGAGCAAAGCCATACCTGCAGCCCTAAAAACAGGCACCTGGATGCCCCACTGAGATGGCCAAAGCCTTCAGAGATCTATTTTGGTTACAGCAGACCCTCCTCATCTCCCTGCCTCACGTTGGTGCTGCACTGCAGGCAGTCCCAGGCCAGGGCTGTGCTCTGGATCTTGCTTTGGGGCCGAGCTCCAGGTGGTTCCAGTTTACACAACGTGTCCTTTCTCACATTGTCACAGGAGTGAAAATACTTGAATCCATTGCCAGGGCACGTGCCTGGGTGTGCCAGCCACCCTCATTTGTTTGCAGCTCCTGTTCAGACTGGTGCAACCCCAGCAGGGCTGATCTGAGCACGGGGAGCAGCGTTGCCATTCTGACCAAACACTCGTGCTGAGGACGGGACCAGCAGCCCTGGGCAGCTCCCTGCTCCCAGCTGGGGCCAGCCTGGGGTCCTGGGGCAGCTCTGGATCCTGCTGGCAGTGCCAATCTGTGTGAGGACACTGGCAGTGACAGTCTGTGTGAGGACACTGGCAGTGCCAATCTGTGTGAGGACACTGGCAGTGCCAATCTTTGTGAGGACACTGGCAGTGACAGTCTGTGTGAGGACACTGGCAGTGACAGTCTGTGTGGCAGGGCTGTGGCAGCCCTGAGCTGAGGGTGATCTCGCTCAGGCAGGGTCAGTGACAAACCTGGCTGTGCCCCTCAGGCTGGCACAGGGACACCAGGGCCACCGGGTGTGGTGCAGCTCAGAGGGGTCAGGTTTGAGAGCCCCCAGTGAGCCCAGGCTGAAGGACACAGCAGTGAGCAGTGTCCCATCCCTCCCTGCCCGGCAGCTCTGGGAGCTCCTCCTTGGAGCTGCTGCTCTGCCCCTGTTTGCTTTGAGCTTCCAGGTCGTGCTGGCTGAGGAACCCTCTGGGAACTGCCCTGAGAGCATCACCTGGGTGACAACTGGGCGGTTCTGAAAGCCAGAAGTACAGAAAGATATTTTCAGGAATTTTTTCCAAAGAGATTGTTCAGACATGAAGCCATTATCCCTTATCTGAAGCCACCCTGAGCAGTTGCTCCTGCTCTGCCACTGCCTGGATACAGAGTGAGCATCACTTTGTAATCTGGGGAAGGAAAGGTTCAGTGAAACGGGTTTGAAGGCAAGTTCCTACAGACATGTGAGGAGACAAAGCATCTTCAGTAGCTGCCCGCAGCCAGCCCTGGCTGCTGATGCTTTTTCTGCTCTCTGAAGCACAATTTTGTTGGACCAAATCAAATTAAGGGAAAAGCCTCTTTTTTTTTTTTTTTTTCCAACCAGGTATTTTCATTCCTGGGCTCTAGGTCCAGGGAGGAGCCTGGGGGTGGCAATTGCCCCAGCCCCAGCCTGGCCCAGCCTTCCTGTCCACACCTGAGCCTGGAGCCTGAGCTTAGCTGGGCCAAACCAGTGTCACTTCACTAATTGCTCTAGTGAGATTAATTAGCAGCCCCGGGATGTTTCTCATTGTTGGCTTTGTAACTATGCATCAGCTCTGCACTTTTCTCACACCCCAGTGTGACAGTTTGGGGTCTGGCTGTCCCCAGGCAGCACTGGACACCGTTCCTGTCATCCCTTCGGGGACCTCGATCCCTGCAGGGATCCCACAAAGTTTATTCTCTCCTGAGCTCCTTGCAGCCTCCTGGGAGCACCCAGGAGAAGGAGATGAGGCTGCACAGGGAGCCCAAAAAAAGCCACCCCCGAGCTGGGGGAGCCCGAGGGCTCACAGGGGACCCGCCCGTGTCCCTTTGTCCCCTGTTGACCTGCCGAGCAGCTCTGTCACTGTCCCCGTGTCACTGTCCCCGTGTCACTGTCCCCGTGTCACTGTCCCTGTGCTGCCGGGGCTCTGAGGCTGCACCAGTCCGTGCCCAGCGTTCGTGTCGTGCCCCGCTCACTTTGTCCCTCGGGGAGCGGCTCCTCCCGCGCCTTGTGACGCCCTGGCCCCAAAGCCGCGGCGGGCCCGGGCCGATGTCGGCCGGGAGGGGCGGCGGAGCGGCCCCGGTAAAAGCTCCCGGTAAAAGCTCCCGTGCACCCTCCAGCTCTGTCTCCGCTCTCCTTCCTGCGCCGGGGGTTGCGGGTGGGCGGGGGCCGCCCCGGGGTGTCCCCAATGGTGTCTGCACCGCGGTGTCCCCCAGTGGGGCGGGGCCGAGTGACGTCGGCACGGTGACGTAACCGGGAGGCGCTGCCGCTCAGCGGAGCTTCCGCAAAGTCCCCTCACAGCGGGATGTCCCCATTGTCCCCCGGCACGGCCGTGTCCCCCAGTCAGGCGGGGCCAAGTGACGCCGCGGCGGTCACGTGGCCTGGGGGCAAGTGTGCCTGAGAGTGCCTGAGTGTGAGTGTGAGTGCGTGAGTGTGAGAGCCTGAGTGTGAGTGTGAGTGCGTGAGTGTGAGTGCGTGAGTGTGAGTGTGAGTGCGTGAGTGTGAGTGTGAGTGTGAGTGTGAGAGCCTGAGTGTGAGTGCGTGAGTGTGAGAGTGTGAGTGTGCCTGAGTGTGAGTGTGAGTGTGAGTGTGTGTGTGAGTGTGTGAGTGTGAGTGCCTGAGTGTGAGTGTGAGTGTGTGTGAGTGTGAGTGCCTGAGTGTGAGTGTGAGTGAGCGTGCCTGTCCATCACTCTGCACTCGACTGCTTCTCCCTCGACCCATCACTCCGTGCTCGATTGCTCCCGCCTTGATCCATCACACGCTGCTCGATTGCTCACGCCTGCAGCTCGATTAGCTCGGCGATCGATTGCTCATGCCTGCCGATCGATTAGCTCGGCGATCGATTGCTCATGCCTGCCGATCGATTAGCTCGGCGATCGATTGCTCATGCCTGCCGATCGATTAGCTCGGCGATCGATTGATCGCGCCTGCCGATCGATTAGCTCGGCGATCGATTGATCGCGCCTGCCGATCGATTAGATCGGCGATCGATTGCTCATGCCTGCAGCTCGATTAGCTCGGCGATCGATTGCTCGTGCCTGCCGATCGATTAGATCGGCGATCGATTGATCGCGCCTGCCGATCGATTCGATCGGCGATCGATTGCTCATGCCTGCCGATCGATTAGATCGGCGATCGATTGATCGCGCCTGCCGATCGATTAGATCGGCGATCGATTGCTCATGCCTGCCGATCGATTAGCTCGGCGATCGATTGCTCATGCCTGCCGATCGATTAGCTCGGCGATCGATTGCTCATGCCTGCCGATCGATTAGCTCGGCGATCGATTGATCGCGCCTGCCGATCGATTAGATCGGCGATCGATTGCTCATGCCTGCCGATCGATTGCTCATGCCTGCCGATCGATTCGATCGGCGATCGATTGCTAATGCCTGCCGATCGATTAGCTCGGCGATCGATTGAACGCGCCTGCCGATCGATTAGCTCGGCGATCGATTGCTCGCGCCTGCCGATCGATTCGATCGGCGATCGATTGCTCACGCCTGCCGATCGATTCGATCGGCGATCGATTGCTCATGCCTGCCGATCGATTCGATCGACGATCGATTGCTAATGCCTGCTGATCGATTAGCTCGGCGATCGATTGATCGCGCCAGGCGATCGATTAGATCGGCGATCGATTGCTCATGCCTGCCGATCGATTGCTCCTCGGCACACTCTGGCCTGATTGCCGCGGGATGTCACGTGGCCTCAGCCCCAATGGGGGACACGCGGGTGTGCGGGACCGAGCGCCCGAGGCCACCTCACCTTGTCGACGTCACTTGGCACCGCCTCCCGGTTACGTCACCTTGTTGACGTCACTTGGCACCGCCCCCCGGTACGTCACCTTGTCGACGTCACTTGGCACCGCCTCCCGGTTACGTCACCTTGTCGACGTCACTTGGCACCGCCCCCCGGCACGTCACCTTATCGACGTCACTTGGCACCGCCTCCCGGTTACGTCACCTTGTCGACGTCACTTGGCACCGCCTCCCGGTTACGTCACCTTGTCGACGTCACTTGGCACCGCCTCCCGGCACGTCACCTTGTCGACGTCTCTTGGAACCGCCCCCGGGTCATGTGACCTCGAGGTGTCACGTGGCCCCAGTATCAGACCACGTGCCCACCGGCATGGAGGGCGGTGCAACGTGACGTCGTCACGATGACGTATAGGTGGCGGGGCTGCGTGTTGATGTGTCAGGTGTCCCCGCACCGGGGTATTTCCAATATCCCCTGTCCCCGCGCTGTCCCCCCGCTGTCCCCCCGTTATCCCCCCGCTGTCCCGTCTCCGCCCGGGCTCTGCGCATGCTCCGCGCTCCCGGAAGTGCTCGGGCGGTTCCGTTCTGGTTCCGGGCTATGGCGGCGGGGGGGCCGCGCCCGGCGCTGGCAGCGGGGCCGAGCAGCGCCGCCGGCCCGCAGGTACCGGGGGGATCGGGGCCGGGATCGGGGCCGGGATCGGAGCGGAGCCGCAGCCGCAGCCGCTCGTTGTGTGTTGCAGTGAGCGAGAGCCGGGGAGCGGCGGCGATGAGCGGCCGGCGCTGAGCCCGCCGAGATGGACGCGGAGGCCGTAAGTGACACAGGCCGGGACACCCGGACCCTGCCGCTGTCCCCTGCCCCAGAACCTTCCCCCGACACCTTCCCCCAGCCGGGGATCTGCCATCTCACCCCCCCCAGCTCCGAGGTTTAAAATGCTCGTCAGGAATGTCAGCAATGTCAGCACGGGGCGGTGCTCAGGCCTAGAGAGCAGAGCAATAAATCACTGTAATCAATCGCTGTAATTAATCCGTGTTGGGTGTGCTGTGGGCTGAGCTTTGTCATTGTGCTGTTCCCTTGTGCTGCCTCCGGCCACAGGAGCCTGCGAGTGTCACACGGGCACAGCACTTCACCTTTAGGGTGCGGAGAGCTCTAAAACAGATCTAAAATTTCTGACAGCGCTCTCCGAGGCTGTTCGCCGTGGCCCTGGGCTGGGACAGGCGTTGGATAGATTTGTCCTTTGCTGTCACCTCAGAATGGGTCAGGTGGGGAGGCAGCTCTGGAGCTCAGAGCAGTGAATATCTGCAGGGAAGGAGACTCCCGGCTGTCCTGGCATATTTTACAATGCTTGTACTAGAGATGGTGTGAAAGCAGGAGTGTCCCTTGAATGACACTTCCTTTTGATGTCATTTTCTTCCTTTTGCCGAGTTTTCCTTTGTGAAAATGCCTGTTGACAGTGCCTGTTACTGAGTGCTTTTGGTTTTCAGTCCTGAGAACTCTGCACTCATGTTCACAATGCCCGTGCCTGGCTGTCCCCTGTGTTCAGCTGAACACAGTTCTGTGAATTGGGGACCTCGGTTATCACCAGATTCTCAATTAAAAGTGAAGAGATACAGAGATCAGGCTCTTGACAGTTCAGGAGAATTTCCAGAGTGATGAATTTCACAAGGGCGCTGTCTGGAGGTGCTGACTGTGTGCTGTGGGTTCTTGCAGACCATCCCCATCTGGCAGAACAAGCCCCATGGCTCAGCTCGCAGCGTGGTCAGGATGATCGGCTCCAACCTCCCCCTGAAACCCTGTCCCAGGGCCACCTTCGAGGTGAGTGACCCCTGGCCTGGGGGTGGCCAGGACACTGCCACCAGGTGCTGGTTTGCCCCCACACACCTGCAGAGTTGTAGCCTCAAAACCTACACCAGTATAGTTAAGATTTTTTTTTTTATTTTTTTCTTTAATTTTGTTCTTGTAAAGTGATCTCTGCAACTTGAGGAGATCCCTGCTCAGTGTCAGAGCTGGAGGAGATGGGAAGGTGGAGTTGCTGACCCAGGGCTGTGTTGTGTGACCTCCAAGGAGCCTCTGGGCCTGTTCCAGGGGTTGTGGAGTCCCTGACGTCACCCTTGGAGCTCAGGGCTGGCACTGGCAGTGACAGAGTGGCCTTGGCAGCGCCTGGCCTGGGTCAGGTGTCCCCTCCTGCCTCACACACACAGCAGGAAGGAGCAGGAGCTGACCCAGGGGAGCACAGCAGTGCCCAGACCCACAGGATTCATCTCCAGCTCCAAAAACTTCAACAATTGTGCAAACCAAAGGAAAGCTGCTGGAGTTACTGCTGTGCCTGTGCCAGACAGAGCTGCTGGTGCTGTGACAGCACACCTGGGGCACTCCAGGACAGCAAACACCTCCTCAGCAGTATTTCCTTCCTGCCAGGTCCTGCCAAGTGTGTCAGATCTGTATTTGGGTGATGTGCCCCCCGTGCCCACCTTGGCTGACATCGTGTGGATTGCAGCAGACGATGAGGAGACCTACGCCAGGGTCAGGTTGGTTTTCACCCCCTGGTTGGTGTCACAGAGCTCAGCCAGACTCTGCTCAGGTCACCATAACTTCCAGTCCCTCAGGGTCTGATGTGGTGCCTCTTGAAGGACGTTTTTTCCAAGAGAAGGGGAGAAAAAAAATGACAAAGTACCTGGAGAGGAATTCCTGTAGGAAGTGCCAGGAGCCTGTGCCATGTCCTGTGTCACTCCCTGCTCTGGGCTGTTTAATAACCCCTGCTCTGAGCTGTTTGTTTAATAACCCCCTGCTCTGAGCTGTTTGTTTAATAACCCCCTGCTCTGGGCTGTTTTCTCCTCAGGAACTGGAAGGGTTGAGTTCTCCCAGGACTGAAATGCCCTCTCCAGCCTGGCCTTGGACACTTCCAGGGATCCAGGGGCAGCCACAATTTCCTGTGTTCCTTGTGCTGCATCTGCACCTCTGGTGGTTCTCAGAGGCTTCATTTGTTTTGTTGGAGGCTCTGCTGCCCCCAGGGGAGGCCAGGCTTTGTCCTGGAGAGGTTTGGACTTAGTGGCTGACAGGATTTTGTCCCCAGGAGTGACACTCGCCCTCTGAAGCACAAGTGGAAGCCCAGTCCCTTCACAGTGATCCAGAGAAACGCCTCAGTGCCCA
This sequence comes from Acridotheres tristis, assembly GCA_037013685.1. NCBI lineage: Eukaryota > Metazoa > Chordata > Aves > Passeriformes > Sturnidae > Acridotheres > Acridotheres tristis. Next base: position 785,108 of record CM072910.1, on the reverse strand, counting down.
ACCTGAGGAAGCAGGAGGAGAAGCTGCTGGCCCTGAAGAAGCCTGGTTTGCCAGCCCTGAGCAGGACCACAGAGCTGCAGGATGAGCTGAGCCACCTCCGGAGCCAGATCGCCAAGATCGTGGCTGCAGACTCAGGTGGGGTCACTGTTCGTGCTGGGGCTGAGCTCTGCTCTGTCCTCCAGCCCCCTCGGGGCTGTTCTCCAGTGGGATGTTGGCTCTGGGGGCAGCTCAGGGGCTGTGTTTAGATTTTGATATAAATTTATATTCTGCTGTCCCACGTGGTTTGCTGTGGGTTCACCGTCCCCTCTCTCGTTTCCTCCCGCAGCCTCTGCCCAGCTGACCCCGGATCTGTTGTCTCCGGGCAGCTCCAATGCCTCCTCTCCTGTGCATTGTTTTGGACCCTCTTTCCAGTCCACCACGTCCTTTGTGATCAGCGACATCACGGAGGAGGAGGCGGAGCTGGAGAGCCCCGAGCTGCCCTCGGTGGCCGAGCTCTGCTCCGCCCCTGAGAGCTGCAGGCCGGAGCCAAAGGACCCCGAGGACGAGGATTCTGTGTCCCTCTCCAAGGCCAGCAGCTTTGCTGACATGATGGGAATTCTCAAAGACATTCATAGGATGAAGCAGAGCAAGGATTTGTGAGTGCTCCCTGAACTTCTCTTTTTATTTTGGTGTCGAGTCTGTGCAGAGCCTGGACACAGCCCTGGCTGCTGCTCTGTCCTTCATTCCTGGGGGAAATGAGAACTTGGGAACTCATTCCTGGGCTCTTGTGCCTTTCTGAGATAGGAAATAATGGAGTATTTTCATGGGGTAAATACCATCTTGGAGCAGAACTTGGTAACACATTCCTGGTTTGGTGGTTTTTTTTTTTCTTTTTTCTTTTTTTTTTTTTTTTTTCTGGATAGGAAATAGTGGAGGGGAATTTAAACTGCTTATCCCAATGTTTGGCAGTTCCAGCTTGTTCACCTGACAAAAAGTTGAGTTTGCCCAGATGCAAACCAGGCCTGTGTGTGTTGGCAGCTCTCAGGGGGAGGGAAGTGCTGCTCTTAGCCCAGCTCACATCCCCAGGCACTTGGGAAGCTCAGCAGCTTTTCCAGCGTGGAATATTCAGGGATTTAACACGTGGAGCTTCTCAGCTTCTGTGCATCTTCATCCGGCCCAGCTCTGGGCGTGGGCAGGCTGAGTTTGCACTTGTCTCATGAGGATTTGACAAGTTCTGATCATGAGAACTGAAACTGTTCCATGGACCAGATCCTGCCCAGCTGAGCAAATTCCTGCTCCAGTGCTGGCTGTGCCCCTGCCTTTCACAGCTCAGATCTCAGTGCTGCAGCTCAGTCTCCACATTTTTCCTTCTGTTGTGTGAGATTCCTGGCCAAAAATACCACACTGGGTGGTGGCTGTGCACAATTGCTGCTTCCTAATTTGGTTTGAGAGGAATCAGATCCTCAGCACTGAAGAAACTGGAGTCAGAGGAGAGGAACACTCTCAGCTTCCACACCCAGAGCATCAGGGCTGTCACACCTCCATCCCTCCCCAAATTCACCCCTCTGCTCTGCTTTTCCTCAGGGGAGCTGCCAGATCTCCCTTCCTGGGGTGCAGGGTGGGCACAAGGAGCCCAGGGCCCGTCCCCTGCAGCCTTGGCTGGTTTTGCAGAGCTGGGAATGCTCCTGCAGGGAAAGCTGTGACACAAAGGCTGCAGCTGAGCCACATTTCCCCTCCTCAGCCTCTCCTGACCAGCAGTGATGCCTTGGGCTCGGCACAGCTTCATTAAAGCTGTCTGAAGAGCTGCAGGTCGCTGAAAAATTCAGTTAATTACTGATGCTCATTATTTGATGAGCTGCAGTTCCTAATTGTGGTGCAGTTGTGGAGCAGCCCCTGTACTGGGCAGCCTGGAGAGGCTCAGGTGCTCTTTAAGTGGAGGGAAGAAAGTGCTGAAAGATGCTTGAAAAGAGAATTACATCGAGATTTCTCTGCTGCTGCTGTGTGGGACTTGGTGCTTAAACTCAGCCTTTGTGTTTAATTCAGCCTTGGAAGCTTCAGGAATGAGTGAGGAACTTGCAGAAATGTTCCTGTTTCAGCAAATGTGAACTAAAGCCTGTTCCATTGTCTGGTGGAAATATTCCAGGGGATTTTTTTGTTTTGTTTTTGTCTTTTAGGAATGTTTAAAACTCCCATGATGTTTTCTGAGTGAGGGAGGGCTTCAGCCATGAAAAAAATTAAAGCTCTGAGGTTATTGCAGGTTATAAACAAAACCATGGTACCTGAGGGGAAAAGAGCTGAGGTTTGGCCTCCTGGGAAATAATCTTCTAAAAGGAGCTGCTTGTGTGAACGTGTTGGAGGAGGCAGATTGCCCTGAGAACAGGAGAACTCGTGTGGGGCAAGGAAATCTGCACCAGCCCTGCTCTAACAAGCCTGGAATCTCCCATGTTGAAATGGGGAAGCAGAAATCCATAGTGCAAATTAAATATTGAATTTATTTAATTTTTATAAATAAAAAGTTAATGAAAAATCAGACACTTCCAGGACTTTCCCCCAAACCCTTCACTGAGGGTTGATTTTTATGGAGGGGACCTAGGCTGTGAATAATTAATGAAATTTGGGGTTGATTGCTTGTTATTAGCACAGTGGATTAAGAATTAGCCAGAGCTTTGAGGAGGAGATTTCCAGGATCCCCCTGGAGCCACAAAACCAGCTCCAGGTGAGTTCATGAAAAGGCAGAATTTTCCTTTTTTGTTGTTTTGTGATGTTTTTCTTGCACCTCTTTACACTTGTGACAGCATCTCGTGACAAAAGCTGCAGGGAAGCACTGGAGAGACTCCAGGCAGGGCTGTTAATCAGGAATTCAGGAACTGGGGTGTGCCTGGGCTGATTTCAGTGTTTCTGTCCCCCAGGAACCGCCCTTCCATGAAGGAGGAGGACCCGGCCGTGCTCATCGCTGAGGTGCTGAGGAGGAAATTCGCCCTGAAGGATGAGGACCTGGCCCTGAAGGAGAAGTGATGCTGCTGCCACCCACCTCTGCAAGCAAAAGAAAAAATGCTCCCAAAATCTCCTGCACAGTAGCTGCCTTGTCCCAAGGATTGTTGAGCCTTTTGCCTCTCGGATTAACCAGACGTGGTTTGTGCACAGACACTTCCTTAGGAAAGACCCTTTTGGATTTGATGTGTTTTCCATGTGTTGTTCTATTTAAGGAGAACCTTTTTAAGAAGATGGAAGCTCTTTTCCAGCTGTGTTTTGGTGTTGGTGAGGATCTCCTGGAGTGCTGCTGGATGAAGTTGTACCTGCACTTTCCCTTAGGTTCCAGTTCAGCCTTGAGCTGAGGACAGAACAGTTCCTGTGCAGTGTGAGCAGGACAAACCTGCAGTCCTGAATCCTGAGTGTGGTACAGAGCTGCTGAGAACGAGCTCAGGAATGCTGCCAGCTCTCCAGGCCTTTGGGAATGTTGGAAAAGGTTTTTGTTTTTTTCCCCCAAACCCCCCCTGGTTTGGCTCTGAGAATGGATTCCCTGTGCCCTGGGTGTTTCTTCTCTCACAGATCAGCCCACAGTTGCATGACAGAATGGCCTTAATTTCTTGCCAGTAATTTAATGTTCCATTACCAGTCCCTGTGTTTTATTTCACCTCCCAAAGGTCTCTTTATTGACCTTGCACCAGTGCAAAGGGCCGAGCACCCCAGCCAGGCAGGGAAGGAGGAGCTTGGCCTTGGCTGTGGCTGCAGTTCCCCCTCACTCAGAGCTCTCCCCCAGCTCCACGTTCCCTGCAGTGCCCCTCATGGCTGTATTGAAAATAGGATTTTTTTCCTTTCTATAAAATGGAGCCTTAATAAGACACTGATGGTGTGTGGGGTTATTGATGGGGTCGGGGTGGGATCCCAGAGATTCGGGGGCTTCCTTAATCCACCTTGATTTCTTTGAAAAATTAAATCATCATCCCCACCTTCCAAACGAGACTTTTGTGCAGAAGGGAGATGGAAGAATTATCAGTTTTAGGGAGAGCTCCTCCCCTCCTGGATGCAGCCCCAGAGGCCCTGGTGATGTGATCATTGTCCCTGTCCCCACAGGGCTCCTCTGCAGGAGGATTTGGTGGATTTTTGGTTGTGCCTGTGGAGATGGAGCTCCAGCAGATCCCTGCTCTGGGAATGTGCAGCCTGGGCAGGACAGGGACACAGCTGTCACCCTGAAACAGCCAAACCCTTAAAAACAAAACTCCATCGTTTTATTTGGACTAAAGCAATGGCTCAGAGAGGGGCTGGGGCTGCACCAATGGGTTCACATCCTAAACACCAGCCCCACAGAGCCAGGCTGGGCTCACTCACCAGTGTTTGATGACCCTGTTCCCTTCCGAGTCCTGTGTGAACAGGGGCTCAGAGCCCAGCTCCAGCTGCAGGCTGGCACTGGCCCTGGGGCTGGCACTGGCCCCGGGGCTGGCACTGGCCCTGTCCCTGTTCCCCTGGGAGTCCTGGCACAAGAACTGCCTGCAGGACGCCCCTGGGACCTGGCCCCGCTCCCTGAGGGGCTGAGCTCTCACCGGGCTCTGGGGAGAGGAGCAAACCTCCCTGGGAGCAGCCCCTGGGCCAGGATTAATGTTCTCAGTCCCAGCAAAACCCAGCCCAGAGCTCACTCTGCTCCAGGGCTGTGGTTTCCTGCTCCCTGAGGCCGTTTCTCCAGGAAATGACCAGGATTTGTTCCTGGGGGTGATGGTCCCACTGTGCTCCGAGCCCTGGCAGAAGCTGCAGCACCAGGAATCCCCCCCAGCCCCACGGGAGGCTTTGCTCTGGCTCTGAGACTCCCCTTGGAGCTCCAGGCGATCCTGAGGTGTTTTCCATGTGCCCTGCTCAGCTCCAGGGGGCTCTTCCCAGGCTCCCTCCAGCTGTGGCAGGGCCAGGATCTTCACAGGACAGGCAGCCAGAGGAGCCCCAGAGTCCTCACAGTCTTTATTTGGGGTGCAGGGAGTTGGCCTGGAGTTTTCTTTGTCTCTTTCATCTGGAAACAGCAGGGAATTGGTGCAAGCAGTCCCATTTCCCAGGGCTGATCACCTCCCCCAGCACCACTGCTGTCCCCGGGGTGTCCCTAGGGACTGTGCCCCACCAGCCCAGCCCTGCCACCACCCCACAGGGATCCCCTGGAGCAGCATGCACAGCTCTGGGCTGCTTCACATCCAGTGAGACACGAGAGCTGCACCTGCAGCTGCTCAAAGTGCCCAAAAAACGCCCTCAGAACTGCCCAGGAAACTGCCCTGGCCTCACAGAGCCATCAAGTCCCACATTTGCCTCTGAAACCATTTAATATAAAATCCAAGTTCCCAATAAATTTAATATAAAATCCAAGTTCCCAATACCAGCCAGCTCCTCATTCCTGGGTGTTCAAACCTTTACCCTCTGTACCCAAAAATGAACTTTTCTGCCCAGCAAAGGAGATGAGAGATGGGTTTGTAACCCCAGTACCTGTGTGGGGGCTGAAGAAGCTGGGGATGGTGGTTTGCCTGGTGCCAGGCTGTGGGAGCAGCCCTGGGCTGTGCTTCCTCTCAGGAATTCGGGTGGGTGCTTTGAGCTTGGCACTGAGGGGCTGCAGGAAGAAACGAGTGAAAAATATTAAAATAAATATCAAACCAACTCTACCAGCGCTGTGGCACAGCTCCTGCTTTCATTATACAGCATCAGAGTCGTCTGGGGCTGGAAATCCCAGAATATTTCGGATTGTAAGGGACCTCTGGAGATGTCCCAGTGCCACCCGTGCCCGGGCAGGAGCAGCTCCGGGTGGGTTCGGGATGTCCCCACAGTCCCCAGCTGTTCCAGGGCTGTGCCACCCTCATGGAAAGAAGTTCTTCCTCATGTTGAGGTGGAACTTGTGGTTTATTTTATGGCCGTGGCTCTTTGTCCTGTCCCTGAACAGAGCCTGTGACCATCCTCTGACACCCCTTGGTGATATTTTATGGATTTATGGGATCCCCTCTCAGCCGTCCCTTCTCCACACTGACCAGGCCCCGCTCCCGCAGTCTCCCCTCATGAGGGCGACCCCAAGTGAGTCCGGGAATACCGGGATTCAATGGAGCCAAACGCTTCAGCTCCCACCAGAAGGGGCTCAGGGGGTGCCCCGGGGCTGGGTCGGCCCCGCCGCGGCCCCTCCGGTACCCCCGGCCCGCTCCGGTACCCCCGGCCCGCTCCGGTACCCCCGGCCGCCCTCAGCTCCGCCCGGGCCTCACCCGCGCCGGGCCCCGCTTCAGCTCGGCCGTGTCCAGCCACACTCCGCAGGCCTCGGCCGGGGCCGCGCTGCCACCGCGCCGCCGCCTCATCCTGGGGCTCCCCCGGTTCCGGTCCCGTCCCCGGTTCCGGTTCCCGGTTCCCCGGTCTCGGTTTTTCCCGGTTCCCGGTTCCGGTTCCCGGTCCCGGTTTCCCGGTCTCGGTTTTTCCCGGTTCCGGTTCCCGGTCCCGGTTCCCCGGTCTCGGTTTTTCCCGGTTCCGGTTCCCGGTCCCGTCCCCGGTTCCCCGGTCCCGGTTTCCCGCTCGCGCCGGCCCCGCCCCCAGAGGCTTACTGCGCACGCACCGCCCTCAGGGACCAACCAATGGGAGCTGAGGGGTGGGGTCACATGTGGGAATGAGGCCACGCCCACGCAGGCCCGCCCTATATAAGGGGCGGTGCCGCCGAGGCCCACTCAGAGCAGCGGGACCGGGACCAGGACTGGGGCTGTGGGGTCGGAGCGGCCTCGCCTTTGTCCCTGTACCCGCACCGGGGCGGCAGCTGCGGCAGCCACAGCTGTTCCCGGCCCTGACCCAGTGCTGGGGCTCCCCATCGCATCAACCCCCCCATTTTCAGCGCCAGGGCTGTGCCCATCCTGCTCCCTCAGGGTAAAGGAAGGGCCCTGCCCCTGCAGGAACAGCTCCCTCAGCCCTATAAGAGGGGCCTGAAATGATAATAAATTAATTTGTCACGTTAGTGGTTTAAACAACCTCACCTTGGTCTGTTTCCATGGTTTAGAGTCTAACAGAAGCCAGATGCCTCCTTGTCTCATGCTGGGAGCCCTGGCAGCTTCCCAGAGCCTTCCCCAGCCCATCAGGGCACACAAAACACTTTGTTCCAACTGTTTATTCAGAGGTGAACTGAACCCGTGAACTATGAGCAAGCTGGAACTTAGGCTGGATTAAAAAAGCATAAAAAGCATCTCTTTCACTCCCTAGAGAAAGCACTTGCTGAGTAACAGTTCAAGAAGCAGCATCTGGAGGCTTAGGGCTGGATTTGGGCTGAGCTCATTTCTTCTTTACTCTTCCTTGAGGCTCAGCTTGTTCTTCACCCTCCGGGCCATGTAGGCGGCTGTGAGGACAGAGCAGGTGACAGTGACGAGGAACAGGGCAGAGAAGTCGTGAGCCAGGTCCCCCTGCAGGGAGGAGTAGATCTCCCTCCTGGACTCGTAGTCCAGCACCACGGCCTCGATCTGCGCCAGCGTGCAGAGCACCAGGAACACGTGGAAGATCTGGTGGCTCTGCCCAAAGAAGTGACACTTCCCAGGGAACCACTTCTCGGGGTAGGGATGGGAGAAGAAGAAGGCGCCGATGAGGAAGAAGAGCACCTGGCACTTGTGGTAGAGCAGGGCGGGGTCGGGGCGTGCCGAGGTGCAGATGCGATGGACCACGGGGCTGATGTCCAGCAGATAGGCCAGGCCCGAGGGCAGCTCCTGGCACAGGCGGCCCAGCAGCGGGCAGCAGGGGTGGAAGTGGAACTTGGCGTAGCAGGAGCCAGCACAGGACAGCCAGGCCAGGGCTGCAGCCAGGGGCAGGAAGAAGCTCTGGACGTGCCCGTGCCAGCTCGGCTCGATGGCGTAGTAGAAATGGCCCAGGGCGCTGCCGTACTGGTACACGGCCACCCCAACATAGTCCATGAAGAAGAAGCTGTAGTGCCAGAACTCAGACTTGGCCTGCAGCAGGTGGGCGAGGCTGCTGAAGGTCAGGTAGGTGATGGAGGCGGCCAGGATGATGAGCAGGGGCCGGGCGTGCTCGTCCTGCCCGAAGTCCACGCGCTGCCAGAGCTGCTGGAAGCGCAGCAGCAGCACCAGGGCGGGCCCCAGGTGTGACCACACGTTGATGGCCTCGTTGTGCTGCTGGAAGAGCGTGGAGAAGTAATAGCGCCACGTCTGGCGCACGGGCCGGTAGCCGCCGTGGATGTAGGGCTTCCAAAAAACCGGCGGCACCTCGGCGCTGCTCACCGTGCCCGGGGACAGCGGCCCCAGCAGCTCCGGGAGCTGCCTCACGTTGATGAAGAGCTGGCTGAGCTTCTCCGTCACCACCGTGGCCATGGTGAGGCCAAACTGCGGGTCCTTGCCGTGCAAAGTCACCTGTGGGAAGGAGAGTTTTGCTGTGAGGTTTAACAGGGATTTTAGCATAAAAATCAACAAGCTGTTCAAATGCTGGGCTTGGGGTTTTCCCCCCTTAGAATCCCCAAGGACAGTGGTGGAAAGGAGGTTGAAGGGAGATTTAAGAACCCCTGAGGTGCCTCTGCTGCGTGGGGAGCCCCAAGGACACGAGTCTGGGGTAAATGACAATAATGAACACACCAGGACACATCAGTGCCTGGCTCACCCCTTCCCTGTGGTTTGGGAACTGCTAAACAAACCAAGCATCCTAAACAAACCTCCCACTCCAGATTCCCCCTCCTGTAAACAGTTTGCAGTATCTGTCCTTACAAATACCAACAAGTAACAGAGGCTGCAACTCCTGCATTTGGAGTTTTCCTCCTTTTTTCAGCTCCTGATTTTCCAAGCAGCTTCCCCCAGTGTGGCCTGAGTGAGTTGATCCTGTTGGACCACCGAGGTCCAGCAGTGCAATCTTTGTGAGCAGGAATTTCATATTTATGTTTTGGAAGCTGCTGTCCTTACCCAGATAAAGGCAGCCCTGCCAGCTTGTTCAGCCTTTTCTTTAAAAATTACTGAACAGAACATGCCCAAAATGAGAGTCTCCCCCCTTTACCTGCTCTTGTTCAGACAAGTCCTGAAGAAAACCTGATTCACGTCCAGCTCCAGTGCTGTCCCCTCAACCCCTGGCAAGTGCCCTCGTTTCAGAGACAGGAAAAGTTCTTCAAAGTTTGGGAACAGGAGGAGGTGGGGATGGGACTGTTTGTTTTAAAAAACTCTGTAATTTCCTCATCAAAGTCATGCTGTAACTCATTCCTGCCTGAGTCCAAGGGCACAGATGCAGAAAAAAAAAACAAAAACAACCAAGCTCTTTGCTGCTCGATTTCTTCCCAAATGCCCTTTGCCCACCTGGCCTAGTTAGAGAGGCCCCACATCCCAGACAGCCCCCCCGGCTGGGACAGATTCTCACCAAGGGCGATCCCACCCCTCCCCTGGCCCCTTCCCCCCATGAACCTCTTCCTGCTCCCAAACAGCCCCGAGTGCTGCCACGGACAGAGGGCAAAAGCAGAAGCTCCTAAATTCAGCTGTTCTGACCTAAATTCCGCGGGCAGCTCGGAAGCAAACACTGCCCGGAGAGCGGAACTTGCCTCGCTCAGTGCCGGGGCTGCGCTGCCCTCCAGGTGCTCCAGAAGAGAAATTCCTGCGGGAATTCCGGGCTCTGCTCGGGGAGATGCCGTGTCCGAAGCAGCGGGAGCAGCCAAGCACGAAGCAGGAAAGGGAGCGGTGTTTATTTACTTCAGTTCCTCCAAAACTTGTCGGAGCAGGATTGAGTTTGCCGAGCTCTTCCCAGCTATGGAGCCTTGAGCAAAGCTCCGTTACGAAGGGAGAGCATCCTGGAAATCCTCCATGTGCCTGCTGCTCCAAACAACAGCCTGCACCTCCCCACGAGCTGTCGGCACCGCTGCCTCAGCCGCCTGGCGTTTCCTCCGCAGCGTTTCCTTTGCCCAGCAGCATCCACCCCTCCCGCTGAATTTTTCTGTGATGATAAAGACTCGCCCCCGGCTGTTTACATCCCTGTTTGCTCTCGCCACACAGCGGCACCGAGCCTCCCAAAGCCTCCTAAAGTCTCCCAAAGCACAGCCAGCTTTCATTTTTCCTCCAGCTCCGATCAGAGCAGCAGCTCCAGCCCTGCCGAACTTTCTGGGCGGCCCAGGATGGTTCTCCCTCCCTCCCTCCCTTCCTTCCCTGGGATGTTTCCCCTGTGGGATGAGCAGGGGTTTGGTGCCCTTCCCCTCGCGGAGCCCCCTTGGAGCTGCTGCTCCTCCCCTCGCAGCCCCGACACGGCTCCACATCCCTCCCTCCCTCCGCAGGTGGAAAAAGCTGGTTTTTGTTATTCTTAGGGAACCTGTTTCCAGCCCTGTTTCCCCTGAGTTCTGTTCTCCTGCCCTGATCATTCCCATCCCTTACCCCGCTCTCAGGTCACTGCTGTCCTCTCCCTCCTCCCACCCCTCAAATTCCCCCCCAGGAGCACTCAGAGACCCCAGAGCCTGAATCCCCGGCTCAGAACAGGCACACACGTGGAGCAGAAGGAAGAGGAGGGAACAGAAGGCTCCGAGCCGAGCTCTGACAGCTCTGGCAAGCCCAAACCTCGCATTTAGCATCGATTTGTGCTCCAGCACCATTTGGGGTTTGGCAGAGCTGCCATTCTCCTCCCCCACGTTTGGAGAGAGGAGAAAAAACTCCACATGGCATTTGGGACACTCTTTCCTCAGCAGGTAATTATATTAAAATGAAGATCTGGGAGTTTTCATTGCTGATTGTGCCTCATTTTGTACTCGGGAGCTGCTCCAGGGCTCCCTCCAGCCTCCATTACACCGCGTCAGGTGTTCAGCCTCTCTCACTCACAGACTTTGTCTCAAAGTTCAGATTTTCCTGCGCTCACCCTGCTGGGCAGAGCCCGACCCCATTCCCGGGCGCTCAGGTTTCTCGCTGTTGGGCAATGCCGAGAGGAGCCTCCCAAAGCCCAGAGCCGCCCGCTCTGTCCCCAGCAGGGAGCAGCACAGACTCTCTCGTACCTCGAGCTGCGCAGCATCCCTACGCTCCTGGGAATCCCTGAGGGCAGGGAGCCGCTGCAGAATTCCAGGGCTGTGTCCCACTGCTCCTCTCGAGGATCAGCGCGGCAGGGCCCGGGGGGACACGGGAAAAGCTTCCCGAACTGAGGCTCCTTCTCCCTCACAGCCCACAGGACAGTTCAGTGGCCCAGGACTCCTTAAGTCCCTTAAAAAAACAATGCTCTATGGATTTCCCATCTTCAGGTGCTCCAGGTGTGGAGTTAAACTGAAAACAAACCTCGGAGCCAAGCCAGGATCAAGGACAGTGGAAGGACTGAGAGCAGTGCCACCGGTGCCACCTCCACAGGGCTGTGGTAGCCCAGGAGCTCGGGCAGATTTTTTTGGGTTGGTTGGTGCTGCCTGTTCACACCCCAGTGCAGCCCAAGTAGTTGTGGGTACACTCAGGGGAAGGGTTTGGGGTGCAACAGAGTGATTCTGTTCCAAATCCACCTAAAAATCCTCTTTCCTCAGCACCCCAGCCCAGAAGGAACAAACAGCTCGGGCTGCGGGCAGGTGCTGTTCTACCCCAGCACCAAGACAAATCCAATTCCTGTCCCCAGAGCCTTTCCCCTCACCCAGGTGTCCCCAGAGCCCGTGCCAGGCAGGCTCCCCCGGCCCTGAGGAACAAGGGCCGTTTGTTGGGATGTCCCCGCAGCACAGGGAGGTGGCTCAGGGCCCTGGGACACAAACAGCCCACAGCTGACACTGCTGAGGTGTCACACAAAGCTCCGATTGTCACAGCCACACGACAATGCCGGGCTCTGGGGCACTGCCCAAGGCAGCAGGGAGCTGCTTCAGCCCTTCCCATCCACCCAGTCCTCGGCTCCTGAGGAAGGAAAGCAGGATAACAGCACTGTGCAGCTTTATTGAGTCACTCGGTTACAGCAGTATTTTAGCAGACTGGACAGTCAGAGAGTTTTGTTTGAAGTGTAACAGATATTCAGCATGGAACAGTTACTACAGATTCCTTGCACAAAGGTCTTACAGAGCTGATACAGTACTTGCCATCAACCCAGGAGCGAGTGCACTGGCGTAGAAAAGGATGCAACGAGAAGAAAAAGCTACACTGGAAAGACAACACTTTAGAAAAGTGACACATGGAAGATCTCCCCTCTAGCCCCCAAAGCAAGTGTACAGTTTGGATCTAATTTTACAGTTCTACATCAGTTTCTAAGAAACTTAAAAAAAAAATATATATATAACCGAACCAAAACCAAAGATAAAACCACTGGCCAGTACAGTCTTTGGATATTTGGAGGAGGGGGAGAATCAGTTTCCAGAATGGAGTCAGTCGGTCTCAGCCTCGCCAGGGTCTTTCCCTTCTTTGTTCTTTCGAACCTCTTCCACATGCTTGTCCTGAAAAACAGCAGCAGGGAGCTGTGAGATCCAGGGAAAGGAGAGGATTCCCACACCAGTGTGGGGCACAGGCTGGAGCTTCAGGGGAGAGGCTGCTCCAGCTCCATCCATCCCTCTCACAGAGCTGCAATTCTGCAAAGCCTTTTGCAGATTCCATAACCAGACCACACCACCACCGCCCTCCCCACCGGTTTGGGGCACCCTCCTGGTGTGCACGGCTTTTTTGGGGGGGGGTTTTAGCTCCTTTTCCCAGCAGGGAGCAGGGCCAGCTCCCTGTGCCAGGGCTCCACACCCACCTTCTCCCGCAAGCGCTCCAGCTTGGCAGCCATTTGTGCCTCACGGTTCTCTTTGTTGGCTTCCATTTTGTGGGTCAGCTTCTCCTCTGCCATTTTGCTGAAGTTGTTGTTCTCCTCGATGGCTTTCTGCAGCACCTCCTTCTCGTGCTCCCTCTTCTCTGCCAGCTGCTTCAGCACTTCTGCCTCGTGGGACTGGCAGGACACGGGGCAGGCAGTGAGGGCCCGGCCCCGGCCCCTCGGAGCCTTTTGTGCCCTTCTGCTGCCAACAGCAGCTCGGTGCTGCAGGACACAGCTCTGGGCCTTCCCTCCCACCCACAGAACCTGCATCTCACACCACAGATACCTGCAAAGCTCAGTTTCTCTCATTACTGGCAGATTTTGTTAAGTGGCATCTTTCTGCAGAGGGAATGTGGATTTTTTTTTTTTAATGCTAACATTGACAGAACTTCCCTTGAAGGTCCTCCCTTCTCAGAGTGGTGAATCACTGAGATTCAGGTCAGGCTCACTTCAATCAAAGCCTTGCCACCCTCAAGGGCTGCACCCCCAGCCACATCTTTCATCACTCAGACAATTCATTCCCCAGCTTCTCATTACAGAGTCACTGCTGCATTTTCCAGGAGAAAATTCATCTGTTCTGGTGTTAAAAGACAAGAAAAACAGCTTCTTCCTGAAAGAGCTGCCCCTCTCAGCTATGTTTCCTCCCAGTTTTTCTTTAAAGTCTCTTTGGAATTAAAACCATGACCATAAAGCTTTATTAGAGCCCCAGGGATTTCATTAGTAAAGTTCCACTAAGATTCAATTTACCATTAAAAAACACACTTATCCCAAGAAGCAAATAAAAAACCAGCCCCAAACCCCCGAAACTGGTGGAGCAGAGCTCACTTCAGCTGCTCCAGACTCACCTTGCGCCTCTCCTCTGCCGCTTCCAACTTCTTCTGGATCTCTTCCAACGACACATCCTTCTTCTTTGGGGGAGACAGAGGGAACTCTGGCACGGCTTCTTTCGAGCGGGGGCTCAGGATCAGCTCAAAGGCCTGCCCAGAGGCTCGCTTCTCCAGCTCCTTCACTTGGATGTCTGGGAACGGAGGGGAAAAAAGCCACAAAACAAAACAGTATTTTATATGGAGAAACTGGCTCAGGCGACATCAAAAACAGCCTTCCAAAATTCAGCACCATGAAGTTCCTCGAGGTTAGGCATCCGAGACAGGAGTTCTGTTTTCAGCACAGCAATACTGCTCAAAAATGTGGACATTTCCTTTGCAATCCTTCCTCAATCCCACATCACCCAAGCACCTGATGTTTTAATTTAGCTTTCGACATCCCAAGTTGTGAAAACAAGCTCGTTAGTTCAAATCAAAAATCATTCTCCCTCCAGCCACAAACGTGAGGATGAATTTCCAGATGTTTGCCTGGAACCTGAGAGAGCCAAGAACTGAAAAAAAAAAAAGGTCTTTATAGAAATCTGCAGGCAGGGCTCTGTCCCAGCCCTGCGTGGTGTCAGCTGCACCCGCGTGGTCCCCGAGATGAGGCAGTGACAGCCAAGGGAGCAGATGGCTGCAGGGAGCTGAACCCATCTGCTGCCAGACTCCTCTTTTGGGGTGTTTTCACAACCACCCAGCCTCACCCAAGATGGGAGAAAAGCCTGCTGACAGCAGCTCATTTCACTACATTCGGTTTTTAAGTTATTCCCGAGGAAATTAAGAGGCAACAACAACAACAAAAAAAGACACAAGAGCATTTAGCACAGAATTCTACCTACCAGAAGTAGCCATGGCCAAGAAAATAAGAGTCCAGAAGCCAAGTGTGGGAGAAGGTCAGTCAGGTGTGTTCCTAGATAACAAAGAGATGTGTCTTTCAACAGCCAACACAGGGATGCTGCTCCTTCTAATCAGAACTGCTGAACAGAATTAGACCTGCTGAACAAAAGGCAGGCAAGGTAGGTCACTGCAGTCAGTGATTCCAGGCATTTTGTGGAGCTGATGGGCAGTGCTGGGAATACTGGAGAGGTTATGGAAATACTGGCGTTGCAGGTGTGATATTAGAGCATCTCCAATCTGTTTTATTCCACCTTAAGGTACTCGAACAAAGACCCCCGTTTTAGCATGGCGCTATGGGGATTTCACTGCTCTCACACACATAAAAGAGCTCGCCGAATAAAAAAATGACGCACCACAGGACAGCAAAGCCACGATCCCTGCCACTCCCGACGGATCCGAAATGTGCGCAATAGAGCTCATTTAAAATTCGCTTTTAATTGCGCAGCTCAAGTCAGATGCTTCACACCGCGGCAGACAGCGAGGGCGCACATCGCCCAGGACACTTTGTGAAAACGAGGCGTTGTAAAAAAACGCCAGAAAAAAAAGTCTAGAAACCGTTACAGGAAAAAAAAAAAAAAAAAAAAAAAAAGAAAAAAGGTTGGCTTTTTTTCTGGGGTTCGAGGGGCGCCGCTGCGGGTCCGGGCGGGGCCGGGGAGCGGAGCGGGCACCGCGCGCCCCGCCCCAGGCCCCGCCCCCGGCGCGGCCGCAGCCAATCCCGGCCGAGGCGGCAGCGCAGGCCCCGCCCCCGGCCCGCCCCCGCCCCTCCAACCGCACCGAATTCAAACCGCCGGGGAGAGCGCGCGCGCGCCCGCGCGAGGGGGCTCGAGGGAGGGGGCGGGGCCAGCGCCAACATCCGGGCACCTGCCGCCCCCCGCCTCAGGTGCGGGGCCGCCCCCCCCCACCCGCCTCAGCCCCTCAGGGGCGAAGGGGACGGGGAGCAATGGGGAGCGACGCGGGGCCAGGGGGCTCCCAGAGGGTCCCTCACGGCTCGATGGCGCCGGGCGCGGTCGCCCGGATACCGCCCCTTCCCCACTAACAATGGCGGGGAGGGGAGGGGGCGCCGCTGCCGCGGATAGGGCGTCGCCCCTCGCTGAGGGACAATAGGTACCCCCTTCCCCTCAGCGATCGGGGCACGAGGGGAGCAGGGACACATACGAGGAATCCCCCTCTCATTGTCCCCCTTTCCTTTGTCACCGCGACGCTCCAAAAAACGGGCGGCGACGCGATGCCCGCGAGCGGGGACAAAAGCGACCGCTGCCCCAAACGCCCGCAAAGCGCTGCACAGCCCCCCCTCACCTTGACACCCACCCTCGGGACTCCTCCGCCACCCGCATTAACGGGGCGCCGGACCCCCGAGAAGCACCGACACTTTCCCCTTTCTTCTTCCGCCTTCTGAAAACGCGGAGGGCGCAACGGATGAGGGGCGCCCGCGGCCGCGGCCCGCCCGTACTCGCGCCCCCCCAGTCACCGCCAGCCCCGCCGCGCACCCACCTGCCCGCGCCGCCGCTCCGGCCACACTCCGCTCGCGCCCGCCCCGCCGCGCACAAAAGCGCCAAACAAAGGCACGTGACCAGCCCCGCCCCGCCCCGATTGGCCGAGCCCGCCGGCACGTGCCGCCCGCCGGGGGGGGCTGGGGGGACTCGCTCCCACCCCCTCACGAACGCGCCCCCCCCAACCGACACCCCCCCAGCTCTGGCCGCGCGGGGCATGCCGGGAGTTGTAGTTCGCCCCCGGCGGGGGGCGGCGGCCCCCGCGCCTGGCCCGGGTTGGGCCGGGGGTGCGGGGCTTAACCGCGACGCCCCCCGGTCCCCAGGGACCCTCCGGCCCCCAGAGCCCCGCGCTGGGATCCCGTTCCTGCCCCCGGAGCTGCTGCGATTCCCTTTGTGTCCCACCCCTGCGGTGGGAGGCACAGGGGCATCAGGGCCGGTGCTGCCGTCAGGGGTGTCTGGCCTGACAGGGGGAATGGTGCGAGTGGAGCTCTGGCTGGGATGACCAGAGCTTTGGTCACCTCATGGCCACGGTCACCTCATGGCCACGGTCACCTCAAAACCACGGTCACCTCATGGCCATGGTCACCTCAAAACCATGGTCACCTCATGGCCATGGTCACCTCAAAACCATGGTCACCTCATGGCCATGGTCACCTCAGATCCATGGTCACCTCATGGCCATGGTCACCTCAGATCCATGGCCACCTCATGGCCATGGTCACCTCAGATCCATGGCCACCTCAGATCCATGGCCACCTATGTCAGGGCAATGGCCACCTCAGGGCCAGGAGACCTTTGGGACTCTTGGTCACCATCAAGATGCCCACCGAGTCCCTTTGGTCATCTGAGGGTCACAGGAGGGTCAGTGGCCCCGCAGTGTTTTGGGGGCCAGGCCACCCTCTCCTTTGGGGTGACACCAGTGAGCCCGAGCACATCCAGAAAAAAAATCCTCATTTGTGCAGATTCCATGGAATGGGCACGGGGGATCCGCCCTGGGAGTGTTCCCTTCCCCAGGACACCCCCAGGGAAGTTCCTCACTCCCAAACGTGCTTCAAACAAATTCTCTCCTCTCCACGTGTTCCACACAAATGAATCCCGTGCAATTCCCGTGGTGGTTTCCATGCTCTGGCCACGCCAAGACTCAATCCACACAAAAGGCAGATGGACACACCACAAAATCCTCCTCTACAGCCCCAGCCCAGCAGCCTCCACACCCTCAGCCCCAAAAAATAAAAGGACTTTTCTAGGACCCCCCCTTGCCATGCACCCTCTTAAACCCAAGGATTTTGCACCAAAAAGAGAGGAATCCTACCTTGAGGAAGGTTAATATTGTGACAGAAAGGCAGGAAGCTTTCAAAACAGAGATTATTTTAAACACTGGCCCTGTTTTTTGCTGATCTGACGTCTATTTCCATGGAAACCACATCCAGCCGCCGAGCTGCTAGAACTGGGAGAGGCTGGAGTGGGCTTGGGAAGAGCCATTTTCCAGCTGCGTGGTGGAACCTTTTTTTTTTTTTTTTTTGTGGGCTTGACGGGATCCCAGGTTCAAAATCTGCGACCTGCTCGGCCCTTTGGGATCGTTCCTGGCAGCTCCGTGGCCTTCCCAGCTCCATCCCAGGGAAAACACATCCATGGCACCCACAACACACAAGTGTTTTCCAAGGAAACATCTTGAGTGCTTGGATGAAACGTTGTGGGAGACAAAGCAGCCAAGAGCCCCAGCCTGTGTTTCACTTTATCATTTATTAATTATCGCCCCTGCAGCCCAACAGTGTGTTGGAGGCTTTAATATTAATGCTTTTGAGTCAAATCAATGAGCTTATCCTGGGATGATCCCTGGATTTCCCAGAGGAAATGAGGCTTCCTGGGCTCAGGGCTTTTGGTCTGGTACCTGTGTGAGGGGTTTGAGCCAGTGCTCAGCCCTGGGGAGGGGAGGAGGAAATTTCCTTTACAGCCTTTGAAGGAGGGGTGAAGCCTGAGAGAAAGCTCCGAGTCATGCCAGCACTTCCCAGCTGTTTTTTTGGGAAAAAAAAAAGGAAGGTAAAAAAAAAAAAAATACCTGGCCTACCTTCCTTTGCAGATTGGCTTAAAAGCAAAAAAAAAAAAAATTTCCTTGGGGTAAGAACTCTGTTATGTAAGAGGAAACTTATTGACAGAGCTGGGAAGAGGATTTGGGATCTGCTCTCAGCTCTGGCATTTTCCATGCCCTGTCTTGTAGGATGAGGCTCTTCCCCAGCCCCTTTACAGCACCTGCCACCGCTGGTTTTGATTTGAACCAAAATCTTTGAGCTCTGTTGTGACACAGAGAGAAACAAGAGCTCCCAGCAGGTGGAAAGACACAGAGGCAATCTCATTTTTTGGCCTTTTTGCAAGAAGAGTGGTTTTATTTTTGGAGACTTTCATAAACCCCGTTTGTTTATGTGGTATTTATTTTTGTCTGATCTCGAGGAGAATGGAGTGTATGAAAAGCTTTTATTTAATTTGCATTTGATTTGTGTTTATTGACACATTCACTGCGGTTCCAAACAGACTCTTCCCTCCTCAGCATGTGGCTGTGGTAGTTTTTATCTACTGAATTCCTTATCCCCAACAAAAGCTTTTTTTGGGGGGGTTAATTCCAGTTTTACCACTAAGAGAGCAGGCAGCAGTGGGACAAACATCCTCCAACATGTCACATTTAGCCACAAAAAACAGGTTGGAGAAGAAAAACGCCATTTCAAGCCCAAATTTAACATCAGAATGAATTTCTGCCATTTGAATTTCTGCCTTTTGAGGAAAATAAAGGATCACAGCAGGACCTGCAGAAGATATTCCCAGAGCAGAAAGGACAAGGGCTCTGTAAATCAGGAATATGAGCAGTGGTGATAACAGCACCCACTTCAAACCATGTCCCTCGTGCTCCTGGTGCTCCAGGGGGGCTCAACCCCCCCAAAAACCAAACCTGAGGCCCCTCAGCCCCAGCCCACCCTGCTCTGGGTGAAACACAAAAAATCCGGGTCTCACTCCTGGTGGGTGTGAATTTGGGACGTGACGTGATCAGATTTAGCCCAAAGATTAAAGTCTCTGCTCTGATGTGCTTATCAAAACACCCCACAAAGAGACTGACATAATTAGGTGACAACTCAGCCCACGGCAGCTCTTTTAACTTGCAAAAATATTTAATCTCCAATAAGAAAATGTGGTTTCTGAGTATTAAATTGCCAGCCTTAAGCACTGGTGGTGGTGGAGGGACTGACAGTTTATTTGTTAATCAGAGGATGTTTCAGAGCACCTTGGTTAGTGATCCTTGCAAGGAATGCTGGCAACAGCCCTGAATTAGCAAAGTTTATTTTAAAACTAGAAATCCAATGTATTATCTGACCTGAGTGGATCAGTTTGAGAGATTTAACAACCAGCCTGCTGGAGGAATCAGTATTTTAAAAACGGCCCAGAGGCAGAGAAGGGCTACAAGATCTCTTTCAATCCACTCAATGATCTCAGAGGTTTTTTTCCAATCTTAAAAAATTCTTGATCTTCACATAAAAATGCATTTTAATCCAAATGCAGCCGAGGAGCCCACGGAACTGAAGAACAAACCAAGATTTTTAGGGAGTGTCTCCCTCACAATGAAAGCTTTTCCACAGGCAGGAAACGTTTAAGGTAATTGATATTTGTTTACTGGAGGTGTTTAGGCTGGTGCTATATTTATGCTGAAAAACTCCATTAAGAAAACGTTCCCTTCGGAATAAATTTGCACTTCCCAACGCGCTGTTGGAAATAATTGAATTTTTGCGGATCAGACAGGTTGGGTTTTTTTGAGAACTTCACTCGAAATCTGTTAATTCCTCCCTTAAATGAGACGAGGAGAAGCGCTGAGCACAGATGGCGACTGTGCCTGCAGCGACGGGGATGGAAATATCAATTAATCGCTTTGATATTGGGGCTACAGAGCCCTGAAATGTCACCTTCAGCCCTTCAGATGCAGCCCCTGATACCCAAACCCTGTGGTGGAAGAATGGAAGATATTAATGAAATCAAGACTTGATGGAGATATAAATGAATAAAGAGGCTGCAGGAACATTAATAAAGATATAAATGAATGAAGAGGTTGCAGGAACACTGTTTCCCTCCTAAAAAAATACCCAAACACTCAGAAAGGGCCACAGACCCTGGAATAAGGTCAGGGCTTCTCCCCACGAGCAGCTCCATCCCTGCTGCAGCAGGGTCTGTGTTTCCCCTGAACCCACCTGCCTTTGGGGACAGCACAATTCCCTTCCCAGCCTTCCCCTGCCTGCTTCCCATCCTTTAATCCCTGGGAAAACGGGGGATTTGTGTTTAATGGGGGTTTGCAAACCCAAACCCCGGCCTGGTGCTCTCCCCCAGCCCTCCCATAGACACAGCCCCAGCTGAGCTCAGAATTCCACAAGTTTCTTGGGAGCAGATGGCAGGGGAGAGGCTGGGGAGAGGGAGAGGCAGGGGAGAGGGAGAGGGAGAGGGAGAGGGAGAGGCTGGGGAGAGGGAGAGGCTGGGGAGAGGGAGAGGAGAGGCTGGGGAGAGGGAGAGGAGAGGCTGGGGAGAGGGAGAGGCTGGGGAGAGGGAGAGGAGAGGCTGGGGAGAGGGAGAGGCTGGGGAGAGGGAGAGGAGAGGCTGGGGAGAGGGAGAGGCTGGGGAGAGGCTGGGGAGAGGGAGAGGCTGGGGAGAGGGAGAGGGAGAGGGAGAGGGAGAGGGAGAGGGAGAGGGAGAGGGAGAGGGAGAGGGAGAGGCTGGGGAGAGGCTGGGGAGAGGGAGAGGCTGGGGAGAGGGAGAGGCTGGGGAGAGGGAGAGGCTGGGGAGAGGGAGAGGGAGAGGCAGGGGAGAGGGAGAGGCTGAGGCTCTGTCACAAGCCCAGCTGTTTTTAGAGAGCAGAGGATTCGCAGCAGCAGCAGCTCCCAGGGGCGGGTTCCTCTCTCCATCACCAATCCCCAGCACATTCCCAGCCCTGCAGGTGTGTCCTGCCCAAAACCAGGACAGGTTCGTGTGGGTCCCCTCATCCCCATGTCCACAAACGCATTTTGGGAGCCCCTCCCGGAGGTTTCCTCACTCCCAACCAAGCTTTGACCCATTCTCTGCACCTTCCTCTCCTGCTCTGCTCCAAACCCGTAAATTTTGCATTTCCATATGGAGCTCCAAGAGCTCCTGCTATTCCAGGCAGCCCGTAAACATCTCACTGAGGGTTCAAAAATAACTGTGCTGCTCTGAGCTGCAGCACCCTGAGACAGTGACAGAGCACGAGGGACACGAGAGGCTTTGGGCTTTGGGGTTTTTCCATGCACTGATCCCATTCCCAGAGTGGCAGAGCAGCTGGGATGCAGCAAAGGGGACAGTGGCATTCTGACAGGCACATGGAATAGCAGTGCATGGAGCAGCTATAAAATATTCAGCAGCCACAGAACATTCCAGCACAGACATTTGTCGTGGATCTTTGGAAATGGAGCTGGAGAAAAGCTGGGTATAGCACTAATTATTCCCCAGCTCCTAATTAGTTGCTTGAATTTAAAATATGGATTCAGCTCCACCAGCAGCTCAGCAAGCCCATTGTGCTATTAATACTTCCCTGGCGTGATATGGTTAAAAATACTCCCACCCTTTCAAGACAAAATGTGGCTTGGAAGTGTCACGAGGGGAGGAGTTGAGGGATGGAAATCCTCTTAAAGGAATATGACTTCCCCAATATCAAATCAGCAAAATGAATGGGCTCGTGACAGCCCCCACACTGAGCCTGTTCCCACAAAGAGCAAATGGGAAAATAATTCTCAGGGCAGAGCTCTTGGGCCGCCTGAAACCACAGCAAAATCAGCGCACAGCCCAATGGCAGCAGTGTTTTATTTCATTTTTCAGGAGCTCTCCCGCCTGGGGAACAGGTGGATTTGCAGTTCTCAGGTGCCTGGGTCCTGCAGGCTCACAGCACAGGCTGAATTTGGGTCAAAAAGCAGAATTTTGGAGTGTCCTCCCCCTTCCTCCTCACACCCAGGGAATGCAGGAGAACCCCGAGCAACAGCCACAGCTGATTTTTCCGTGGAATTTCTGTAGGTATTCATGGGTGGGATCCATCAGGCTCTGGGGGCCTCTCCCCACAGGATTTGTGAGCCAAGGAAATGAGCCTGGGCTGGGCGTTTATGGATTTTTTTGGATTTCAGTCCAAATCTGTGGTTCCACATTTTAGATCCCCTCCTGTCTCCACTGACAATTCCCCATCCAAATGGGTTAATTCCTCTAATTCCTGCAATTCCTGCTCCCTTCCCCTGGAATCTCAGCAATACCAGCACAGAAACAATACCTGCACTTAACGTTTGCCCTGTGCTTTTTGATCCCCTTTTTCTCCCTCCCAATCTGAGCCCCTGACAGATCAATATATAAATTAAAAGACAAAAGAACCTGACACATCCTCTGTGGCTGGGAGAACAGACAAAGACACACTTTTCTGGTGGAAAAACATCCATCTTTTGTACAATAAAGCAGCAATCTGCTGCTCCACGCCAAAATCAGCACCCTGAGAGGCACCCTCGTGTGATGGGCAACACAAGGGCTTTGTTTTAATTAAATTAAAAATGAATAACCCCTACAAAACAACGCCCAGCCAAGGCCAAGGCCCCCAGTGTCACCCAGGGAGGGCTCTTGACAATCTCAGCACCATTTTTTGGGGTGCAAATCTGAGCTAAAGGGTTAAAAAGGAGGATTTGGGGTCTCCTGCTCACCCAGCTCCCCCCTTCCCATCACACTGCAGGGAAAGGCTGGGCTCAGCCTGTCCTTCCTAACATGGGGGAAAGCTGGATCCAGCCCAAAATGCATCATTTCAATCTGTCTCCGTGGCTTTTTCAGAGCACAGACACCTCTCCCAGCCCCTTCTCTCCCTCACTTTCCCTCCTCAGCCTTTTTCCCCCCTGTTTATTTAGGAATTACCCCTGGGGCACCAAGAGATGGCTCCAGCCTAAAATGGGGCTTTTGTCACAGAGGGAAAACTGCTGGAAAAACCAAATTGTGCCCCAAAAATCCCCTGGGTGCTGCTGGCTGAGGGAACAGGAGCCCCCCCGGCCCCTGGTGCTGCATTTTGGAGGGCAGGGAATGGGGAGAGAACCAAACCTGCAGATCCTGAGGGTCTGTCCTGCCCAGGACCCAGCGTGGGAGGAACTTGGGAAGATTTAAATGTGGAGCTGAATCAATCCCTCGTGACTGGGAGCATCCAGGCTCCTCAGCTCCAGGATGAGATGATAAAAATTCACTTCAGAGGGAAAAAAAAAAAAAAAAAACAACCACTTGATTTTCCTTCAGGATCTCACCCAGAGCAAAGTTGTGATTTTTCCAGTGGGGGAAAAGAACAAGAAAGCAAGTGAATCGTCAGCAATCAAAGGGATTTAGGGAATTCTGCTCAAGGAGGTGCTGCTGGGGTTGGGGTTGTCCAGGCTGGACTTTGGGGCTGGACACTGAACCCCAGAGCTCCCACTGGGCTCAGCTGGGAGGGCCCTGCACCTTGTGAACCCAAGCCTCACTATTTCCCTTAAAAACACGAGAAAAAGGGGGAAAAAAAATAAAATATCCAACAAGAACCACGAGAGCCTTACGGTGATTACAAGGAGGTTTAACACGTGGCTGGATTTGCATTAATTAAATCAACAGGGAAGCTCCAGTTGAGCAAAGGAGGTTTTCTGTAAATGGAGCTGGGAGCTCGGGTTTGTGCAGGGATGGGAAGGAGCTGCCAGGAGGGAGGGCAGGGCAGGGCAGGAGGAGAAGGAGACTCTGAGATGTGAGATGTGAGGAGCTGGGGCTGTGCTGACACTGTGGGATTTCAGCAGTGGGAAGCTTTGGTGGGAGAGAGCAGGGAAGGAATGTGTCCATTCATAGCCCAGCCATGCTGCAAGCTCAGCTGTGAGGGGAATATCAATGGGCAGAGCCGTTGGAGTTGGGGGATTTTTTTGTTTTTCTGTTTTGTTTTGTTTTGTTTTGTTTTTAAAGTCACGGGTTTGAATATTGGCTGGAAGGGAACCCTTCCAACATCCCTTGGGGTTGGAACAGCCATCCTACAGCTGGGGGCTCCCTAAAATAACAGGGTTTGGTTTTTCCTTCCCACATCCCTAAAAAGCAAAATCCCTCTGGATTTAGGGCTGTAAGACCCCAGAGTTCACATTCAAACCCCAACCTCTGCTGGAGGCAGATCACACCCTGGGATAAACTTCAACCTCTGCTTTTTGCCACAAAACCTCCCAGGGTGGCACAGCCAGCCCAGGACACCCTAGGACACCCCAGTTCTGTCCCTGGGGATGATCCCAGTTCCAGCAGAGCTCTCCCAGTCCCTTCCCTGCCCCTCTCCCAGCCCAGCAGAGCAATCCCAGTGATCCGGGATGTTGGGATGCTGGGATGCTGGGATGTTAGGATTTTGGGATGTTGGGATTTTGGGATGCTGGGATGTTGGGATGCTGAGATGTTGGGATCAGGGCTGGGGCAGGGTTAATTTCCGTGCAGTGCCGGGGCTGGGGCTGTGTTTGGGTTACAAAGAGGTTTTGTTGTGTCTGAGCAGCCTTTGAGCAGCTCCTGCTCCTCTGGCACCCCAGGGACCAGCCCGGGGGGGCACAGGGGGTTTGGAGGGGACACAGCCGGGACAGGTGACCCCGAGTGACCACCGGGATATCCCACACCGAGCTCAGGATGGAGCGGGGAGCACTGGGAGTGATGGGTTTGTATTCCCAGCTCACTTTTGGAAGTGGAAGCTCACTCTCTTTAGGAAGCAGGGAATGAATTCCTGCCTCCCCCTGCTCGCACACGGCTTTTCCTTTCCCTATTAAACCGTCTGTAACTCAACCCACAGCTTCCCTCAGCTTCCCCATTCTCCCCCATCCCAGCGTGGGGCTGGGAAACCTTCCCTGTGAGCTCCGCCGGGAACTGTGCGGGATTGGAGAAAAAATCGGGAGTTGTGAGGGATTGGAGCAAAGATCGGGAACTGTGCGGGATTGGAGAAAAAATCGGGAATTGTGAGGGATTGGAGCAAACACCGGGAATTGTGAGGGATTGGAGCAAACACCGGGGATTGTGGCGCATCCTTCCCCCCTGGCTGTGATGGAGATCGGGAGCATCGCGAGGGAGCCTGGGCGAGGATTTGGCTCCGGGCTGGATTTCGGAGCAGACGCAGTGAGCAGTGGGTGAGGAGAACGGGCTCGTCCATCGCACAGAAAACATACACGAGCGGGGCCACGGGGGCTGCCCTGCCCCAGCAGCCTCGGGGCTTTTTTTGGGAACTCTTTCCTGGGCAGGATTTTTCTTCCGAGGCACAAAAGCTCTGGAGCGGGGAGCAGAGGGATGTGGAGGACAGGAGGATGGGGAATGAGCAGCTCGCCGAGAAGCGAAGGGTTAACAGATGCCAGAGCCCCCTGAGCAGAGTGTGCCACCCCCTCCCGAATCCTTTACATAAGAATTCCCAGCCTGTCTCAGCTGTGCCCCCACCGTGGCTGATCCCGGCAGGAAAATGGGATTTGATTTCTGCACCAGGCACTGTCTCTCACGGTTAAACCGGGACCTGTCGGGCTCAGCCGTTCGTCACATCCAGCGACCTTGAATGTCCCCCAGCCACCGAGCGCAGCCCCGTCCCCAGGGCTGGACACGCTGCTCTGGGTGTAAAACATTGAAAAAATTAATATCTGGGAGGCTTAAAAGCGGCAGGGTCTGGTGGTTTTGTTCACATCAGTCCTTTGTGTGTCACTGGAGGAGACGTTGAAAGATGATGTCCTGTCAGCTCGGGATGTCCCCTGAGCCGGGGGATGTCCCCTGAGCTCCTGCAGGTGCTGTTCCTGACCTCCCAGGCCACCCCAGAGCATCCCCAACCCCAGGGTTTGTCCCTCACTCAGTGCCCGGGAGGTGAGGATGTCGCCGTCACGGTGACACGAGTAACTCCGGCACTGGCGCTGCTTTTCCATCTCCATTCCATTTCCAACGCTCTTCCATTCCCTGCTGCGCTGGGAACGGGCTTTGCTGGCTCTCTTGTCACCCACTGTCACCTGCAGCTCCTGTCCGGGACGGCAGGGACGGAGACGCCAGCCCCGCGGTGTCCCCAGGAGCGCGGGGACAATGGGGACAGATGGCACGGCGGGACCGGGCTGGCAGGGGCTCTGTGTGACAAATCCCTGCAGCTCCCCCGGCTCCAGCCCTTCCTGGGCATGGCTGAGGATCGGACCCCCCTCAAAAGCTCCCCTGACATCCCCGGTGTGCCCCGGGATTGCTGCAGCTGCTTCCCAAGCTTTACTGCCACTGCCAGCACGTCCCCGTGCTGCTGGTGCTGCACGGCCGGGCTGGGCTGCTTCCCTTCCTCCCCCGAGGCTGATCCCAATTCCCATCCCACAGGCTGATCCCAATCCCACAGGCTGATCCCAATCCCACAGGCTCATCCCAGTCCCACAGGCTCATCCCAGTCCCCATCCCACAGCCCTGCACCACTGACGGCTCAGACTCCTCCTTCCAGCCATCCTGCTAAAATCCATCCTCCTCTTTTCCCCCTGCAGAGTTTAGGCGTGGACTCAGCCATCTGCACGGTTTTCCAGGACAATTATGGGATTTTCCTTGCCCTTGTGCTCGGAGCCCTGGTGCTGCAGCTCTTTTAGGTGTGGCTGAACCACCCCCAACCCACAGCGAAGCTGGGGATGGTCTTTAAAGGCCCTTCCAACCCAACCCCCTCTGTGGTTTTATTACTCTGCCACAGCCAACTCAGTCTTTATCCCTGGGGATTTTATTCCTCCAGTCCCGCAGCCCTCAGGGCAGGCACACGAGCAGGGAGGGCTCTCCTGGCACATTCACAGAGCACTGTCCCCAGGTCCTGCTCTCCTCAGGGGTCCTCCTGCCCTGCCTGGCTCCTCCATTCCGGGCAAACATGAGTCACTTTCCCAGAGCCCAGCTGGCAGCAGTGCCCTCGGAGCAGCTACAGGCGAGAGGGGCTGAAAGGGACACCTGGAACCACCGAGTCCCCAACACCTTCCAGGAGCTCGTCCCACTGGCCAAACTCCTCCTGCAGCTCTGCACAGAGGGTGACAGGGTTAGCACAGCCTCCCCTGCAGGGGACAGGGCCACCACAGCCTCCCCTGCAGGGGACAGGGCCACCACAGCCCCGCCAGGAGCCACCGAGGGGCA
This sequence comes from Acridotheres tristis, assembly GCA_037013685.1. NCBI lineage: Eukaryota > Metazoa > Chordata > Aves > Passeriformes > Sturnidae > Acridotheres > Acridotheres tristis. The sequence continues at coordinate 758,080 of CM072910.1, read as the reverse complement.
GCCACCAGACCCCTGTGCTTTGGGAAGGACTGGCCCCAAGCCCTGGGGGATAGCAGCCACCCCACAGCCCCCCCAAACCAGGGGGTGCCCCCCACGCCCCCACCCTGGGCCATACTCAGGTGTCTCTGCAGGAAGGCCAGAGCTGCCCTGCTGGTGATGGCCAGAGCCTTGTGGGGGTCCAGGGTGCCCCTCCTGCCGAAGATGCGGCTGAAGAGCTTCCCAGGGAGGAAGGCAAAGTCGGTCTGGTCCTCGTGCACGGTTCCCCTGGGCAGGGGAGGGATGTGCATCAGTGGGATGTGCAGCAGAACCCAGAGGTTTTCCTGCTGGGACACCCGGGGAGGGGGGGGATGCCAGCCCCTGGCTCACAGCACGGTCACAATCCTCGTCTGGCTGTTCCTGGAGCTCAGCCTCTTCATTTTGGCAACGCTCTCCGGAGTCTGGAACTTCTCGGTGTTGATGAAGAGCACGGGCTTGGGCACCTCTGGGTACAGCAGGTTCTCCAGAGGGAACATCCAGGCATCCAGAGCCACGGCACACCTGGAGCAGGACAGGCACCCACCGAGGCTCCCCGTGTCCCCAGAGCCACCACAGCTCCCTGTCCCTGCTGTGCCTTACCTGAAGCTGGGCTCCTTCACCAAGGCCAGCACCGCTGTCACCCCCCCGAAGGAATGGCCCATGATGGCCACTTTGGTCAGATCAAGGTTGTCCTGCAAAAGGGAGAGGGCTGAGGACTCTGAGCTCTCTAATTAGGGAAGAAAAAGCCAAGGGAGGATCAGCAGAGGCTCCCTGGAAGGGAGGGAATGCCACATTCCACTGCTGGTGTGATGGGCTCTGGCTGCCCAGTGCCCACAGGAGATGAGAGGCTGCAGGAAGCCGAGGGGTCGAAGGCTGGGGCTCTGCACCTTCCTTACCCCAGGAGGAAAACTGCAGGAAGCCAGGACTGATCCTGCCTCCCAGTCCATCACTCTGTGCTCGACTGCTCCTCAGGCACACTCAGACACAATCAGACACAATCAGGCACAGTCAGGTACAATCAGACACAATCAGGCACAATCAGACACAATCAGGCACAGTCAGGTACAATCAGACACAATCAGGCACAATCAGACAGAGTCAAGCACAGTCAGGCACAATCAGGCATAATCAGGCACACGCAGGCATACCCAGATATCACATGCCCCAAATATAATAAGTCATAAAAAAAGAAAATATCTTTTTTAAAAAGTAAATATATATATTTTTTAAAGCATGTATATATATTAAAAACAGCTAGATTGCTTCTCCCTCGATCCATCACGTCTGCTGAGTGATGATTCGACACTTGATTGCTAATGCCTGTCAATCGATCACTCTGCGATCGATTGCTAATGCCTGCCGATCGATTAGCTCGGCGATCGATTGCTCATGCCTGCCGATCGATTAGCTCGGCGATCGATTGCTCATGCCTGCCGATCGATTAGCTCGGCGATCGATTGCTCATGCCTGCTGATCGATTAGATCGGCGATCGATTGTTCATGCCTGGCGATCGATTAGCTCGGCGATCGATTGCTCATGCCTGCCGATCGATTAGATCGGCGATCGATTGCTCATGCCTGCCGATCGATTAGATCGGCGATCTATTGCTCATGCCTGCCGATCGATTAGATCGGCGATCGAGTGCTCATGCCTGCCCGATCGATTAGCTCGGCGATCGATTGCTCATGCCTGGCGATCGATTAGCTCGGCGATCGATTGCTCATGCCTGGCGATCGATTAGCTCGGCGATCGATTGATCGCGCCTGCTGAGCGATTAGCTCGGCGATCGATTGCTCATGCCTGGCGATCGATTAGATCGGCGATCGACTGCTCATGCCTGCCGATCGATTCGCTCGGCGATCGCTTGATCGCGCCTGCCGATCGATTAGCTCGGCGATCGATTGCTCATGCCTGGCGATCGATTAGCTCGGCGATCGATTGATCGCGCCTGCCGATCGATTCGATCGGCGAACGATTGCTCATGCCTGCCGATCGATTCGATCGGCGATCGACTGCTAATGCCTGCTGATCGATCACTCGGCGATCGCTCGATCGATCGCGATCGATTGCCCCTTAGACACCCCCGGGCACTCCCGGCGCTCAGAGCCCCCCGGCAGAGCCGGTACCTTGAGCACGGACGGATCCCAGCCCTGCTGAGCGATGTCCCGGTCGCTTCTGGCGCGGGCGATGTCCTGGAGGAGCCGCAGTGCCCGCACACATTCCTGAGCTCTCTGGTGAACCTGCAAGAGCCAGCCCTGCCCTGGTAAACGCAGCTCCTCCAAAGCACCGATCTGGGCTCAGATCTTCCCCCCAGTGCCCAGCCAGGCTCGTTCCTGCAGTGCCGCTCCCTGAATTGACACAAACACCAAGGCAGGTGCGAGGCAGCAGCGCCGCGGCTCCCACAGGGACACAGCGCGTTTTTTGGGATGGTTTCTTTTTGGTGTTTGTTTTGAATTCAGTTAATCTGGCAGCAGGCGGCTGGAGATGAGCAAAAGCCTCTGCTCTGGGGGGGAAACAGAGGATGGACAGCCCGGGATCCTCACCAGCTGCCCCCCAGCCGAGCCACCCCTGCTCCAAACACCCACAGGGACCCCAGAACCCCGGACCCAGGAGCAAACCTGAGTGTCCCCCTAAAACAGCTCGTTGAGCATCCTAAAATCCCAAATGATTCAGGGAGAGGATGCCACGGCTTGGAGCCACTTTGAGGCCACCAGTGCTGGTGTCTGTGCACATTTAAGGTGACAAGTGATAAAAAACTCCGATGGAAACCTCTCTCCTGCTCTCTGCAACACAGAAAATGCCATAATGGAGATTGACCTGGCAACTATTTCCTTCTATTTGTTATTTCTTTATCTTTCTCCCTCGCCATTCCTGCTGGTGGGTTCAGGAGAACTGTTTCCCTTTTCTGTGCAATGTGCCATGAGGCAGAGCACACACAAAAATAACAGGCTGGGAGGTGATTTAAGGCTGCCAAAAGCACCTCCGTTCCTAGAGAGCTTTTCCACGACTAATCTTCACTTGCTGTTGTCCTTTTAAATGAGGCAGAAACAAGCAGAGGGAGGGGGGAACTTGGCTCAGCAGGAAACCTTCCTGCTCCCCAGCAAGCAGCTGTCCAGGATAATCCCAGAGAGACAAAAATCCGAGTGGGAACAAACCCAGCAGCCGGTGCAGAGCAGGGCTGGGCACAGAGTCCTGATGTCCCCAGGGTGTGGGGACATTGTCCAGGGCCATGGCAAAGCCCAGCCTGGCTCCTGCCAGGGTCAGCTGGAGCTGGACAGACAGACCCCAGGAAACAGAGAAACGGGTTGAACAGATTTTTCTCACCTCCAAGGGAAAAGCTCAGCCCCAGCACTGCAGCAACACGAGATTGGGAAGAGCATCCCCAGGGATGCAGGGCCAGCCTGGCTTGCAGGAGGAGTTTCAGACCCCCCCTCTGCCCCCCCGCCCTGGTACCTGCTTATTTCGGAAATAAAACTCCTTCTGCCCTTGGGGCACCCGCTGGAAGGGGATCCACTCCTCCGTCCCAGCCTTGGCTGTGCAGAAATAGGTGATGGCAGCAGAACGGTCCCTGTGGGGGCAGGAGGGAAGGGGACAATCCCCCGTCAGGGCACGATGTCCCACCAGCCCCAGCACGAACTTGGTGGGGACCTGGGCACCCACCTGTGCTCCAGCGCTGCCACCACGAAGCCCCAGGAGGCCAATTCTGTGCAGATTGAAGAATACAAGGTCCTGGAAGGGAGGTGGGAGCAGAGGGGTCGGGGCAGGTCTGAGTGGGGCCATGGAGGGCTCCCCACATCCCTGGCCCAGCCCTGCTCAGGGCTCACGTTACCGAAAGGCTCCCAGGCCGTGGGAGAAGATGATCAGGGGGTACCCACCGCTGCAGGGCTTGAGAGGCCCATTCCAGCTCACTGGGACTCTGCAGGAGCCTGCAGGGAGGAGAGACCCCCGGGAAAGGGGGGGGACACGGGCAGGGGGTGCCACCACTGCTGGAACAGGTCCCTGCTCAGCTCCAGCTCTGCCTGCAGCATCCACCCAGCCACAGGGGGGGCTGAACCCCACCAGGGTGGGGGTCCCTAAGGAACGGGGAGCCCCCAGGGTGGGGATGTCCCCCCTCACCGATGGCGATGCTGAGCAGGGCCGAGCACCAGCGGCGGCCGAGGGTGACATCAGCCAGGCCCCCGCAGTACTCGGGGCGAGGGATCCAGAGCGGCTCCACGGCCCCTGCCCGGGGCAGGCACGGGTAGAAGAGGCGGAGGAAGAGCCCCTGAGGGAGACAAGGGAGGGAGGACACAGTGGGGACAGCACAGAGGGTGGTGGCCGTGTCCAAAAGCAGCTGGCTGCAGCCACCCTGCTCTGCATGGAAACCTGTCCCCATCCCCGTACCTGCGGCGTGTGCCCCACCATGACATCCGTGCAGCCCACCTGGTGGGGTCCCTGCCCCGGGGGCAGCGCCAGCATCCCCCCCATGCCGAGCCTGGGCAGAGACACGGGGTCAGTGTCTGTCCCCCACCCCAGGGACCCCAAATCGCTCCCTCCTCCTTTTCCCCACCCTTCTCCCATTGCCCAGACCCCCAGCTGGAATCCCCCCAGTTCCACCGCTGTCCTGGAATTCCCAGGGCACAGCCCCTCGGGGCTGCTCAGGGATGAGACCCCCCGTTCCTCTCCCGGGACTGGGACCGTGGGGCTGCCCCACGGCCACAGGGTCCTGTGGGGACCGTCCCCCCGCGGGGACAGGGGTCAGTGCGGGGCTGGCACCCACGGGGGGGACGGGACCCTGCACCCCCCAGTGCAGAACTACAGCGTCCAGCAGCGCCCGGGGCTGCGGAACCACACCTCCCAGTATGGCCCCGGCCCAGGACCACAGCTCCCAGTATGCGCTGGGAGCCCGGACTACACCTCCCAGTACGCGCGGCTGGACTACAGATCCCAGCGCTTCCCAGTGCCCCTGCAGCTCCCAGCGCTCCCCCCAGCGCCCCCAGTCACCATCGCAGCTCCCGGTTGTCCCCCAGTTCCCAGTGCCCCCCAAATCCCAGCGCTCCTGACAGTTCCCACTGCTCCCCGCAGCCCCCAGTGCCTCCCAGTTCCACCCCAAGCTCCCAGTGTCCCCACCCCGAGTCCCCCTGCAGCTCCCAGTGCCCCTCCCAAGCTTCCAGGGCTCTCCCAGTTCCAATTTTCCCTCTGTGCCTTCCCAGCTCCCAACCACAACTGCCCAGTACCCCCCAGTATCCCCCTCCCCAAACACCCCCCGCCCGCACACACCAGTACACCGGGTCACAGCTCCCAGCACGCCCAGTGTACTCTGCCCTGCAGCTCCCAGTGCCTCCCCTGCTCGTGGACTACAGCTCCCAGTGACACCAGTACAGGACACCGCTCCCGGGGTCACCAGCCCGAAATCACAGCTCCCAGTGACACCAGTACAGGACACCGCTCCCAGTTCCACCAATGCAAAACCACAGCTCCCAGTGTCACCGCCACAGAATGACAGGTCCCAGTGCCCCCAGTTCAGGGCACAATCCCAGTGCCCCCGTGGCAGTCGTGGCCCCTCCGTAAGGGCTGTGCCCAACCCCAGAGCTGCCCTGTCCGTGTCTGCACCCAGCCCGGTTCCTGTCCCCGGGATTGTCCCCTTGTCCCCCCCAGAGCCCAGCGGTGCTCTGGGGCTCTCGGTGCCCATCCCCACGTTCCCTGTCCTTTCCTTAATCCGCTTTCTGGAGCTAAAGCGGCCCCAGGTCCCCAGTAATCCCCTCTGCGGCCAGGGATTAATTCCCTGCGGGGCCGAGCCAGCCAGGCTGGCAAACAAATACCCAAAGACTGGGTGAAAACCAATCTCTACCGAGCTCCCACGCACGCAGCCCCACTCCAGGATCCCCTGGGTGACTGGGGAAACTGAGGCACTCTCTGGGTGCTGGATGGAGCCCTGGGATCGCCATTGTCTGTGTCCCCTGGGGCTGGCACAGGGAGAGGGGACCCCAGCCCGTGTCCCCAGCCATGGATCAGCCGCAGGCTGGGGCTGGCCGGGCTGTCACACCCGTGGCCGGGATCCAGCGCTCCGGTCCCGGCTTGCCCGGCCGGCGGGGCAGGGCGAGGGCGGCTCTGCCGTGGCCGCGGATGCCGGGACGGGGTGGGAGAGACGAGCCCCGACCTGCCCGTGCCGCCAGGCCCAGCCCACGCCCGGCTCGCCGGAATGGGGTCAGCCCCCCTCCCCAGCACCCCCAAATCACCCTGGAGAGGGTCCTGGATGGAGGTGATGGGTGACAACTCGGCTGTTCGGGGCCATCCTGCTGCTGCTTCAAACTGAGCCCAGGGTGGGACTGCGGGGTTCGCTGGGGAGCCCCGGGGGTCCCGGTTCTGTGGCTGTCACCGGGGACCCCCACACTGAGCTCAGAGTGTTCACAGGGCCCGTCCGTAACGGGATTCACTCGGCCCACATTCCTGCTCGGCTCCTGCTCCGGTCACCCCACCAAGAGATCTCACTGATTTGGGGGGTCAGGCCAGGCTGGGACCCCATCCCTGCCCCCCAGAGGGTGAACCCCACAGTCCTTGGGCCTTAGACATGGCAGTGTTGAGAGCTGGCATTGACTTTGCGAGGATGCAGAAGGACCCCTAACCCTGCCTGGGGGTCACCTGCGACCCCGAGGGTGTCCTTGGAGCCCGAGGGTCGCTGGAACCCGGGGGTGTCACTGGTAGAGGTGGCCCCAGCTGTGTTTCTGTCCCTGCTCCCCATCACTGCCCCATGGGGTCATGACCCCATCACTGCCCCCGTCCCTTTGGGGGTCCCCCGGGACACGGAGGGGCTGGGGGCTGAGATCTGGGGATCACGGTGGTCACGGAGGCCACGAGGACAGGGGGACACAGGGGGAACACGAGTACGGGTCGATCCCGCAGCCCCGGCCCCCCCGGGACCCCCCCCTGTCCCACGTGGGCGCGGCCAATGGCGCGCGGGGCGGGGCGGGGCTCGGTCGGACACGCCCACTCGTGTCCCGGGAGAGCCAATGGGAGAACTAGGGCGGGGCGAGCCGGGGAGGGGGCGGGGCCAAGGAGCCGTGGAACAGATGCGGGCGGGGGGGGCACGTGGAGCGCGGGGGGGACGCGGGACCACCGGGACCGGCCGGACAGCGGGGACACGGACACGGACACGGACACGGACACGGACACGGACACGGACACGGGGACAGCCAGCCCCGCGGGGACTGACAGGCACAGCCAGCTCCGGGAGGGAACAGGGGACAGCCAGCCCTGGGCGGGACAGACACACGGACGGACGAGAGACAGCAAGATCTGGGAGGGGACAGGGGACAGACAGTCCCGGGGGGACAGACGGACAGGGAACAGCCAGCTCTGAGGGGGACAGAGGACAGTGGGACAGTTAGCCCCGGAGGGGACAGACAGACGGACAGGGGAGGGACAGGAGGACAGGGGAGCGCAGCTGGGTCTTGGACAGCCGAGGCAGCCGAGGGGACACGGGAACACAGAGCCCAGCGCAGGGACAGACGGACGAGGTGACAAGGGGGACACACACGCCCGACTCCCCAGCCCTGGGAGCGGCTCCTCCGCCCGGCCGCGCACCGGGAGCCCGGCGGGGCTGCGGAGCACCGGGAATGCAGCCCGGAGCCGCGGGCAGGCGGCGATCGGGGCTCCGGGACACGGCGGCCCGGCACCCACCCGGGACCGCGACTCCCCGAAGGTAACGGGGGAGCGGGCAGGGAAGGAGCAGTGGAGACAGGGGGGCTCCGGTGGCTGCGGGAGGGTTTATTCCCAGGCTTTTATTCCCAAGGGAGCTGGGGCGGGGGGTCCCGCCGCAGGGATGTGTGGAGCCACTTGCGGTGACACGGCTGGCGGCGACAGGACGGTGACGACGCGACCTCTCCCTTTCTCCAGGGATTTGAAGCTGGGTCAAGCGATGGAAATGTCATTGTCGCGCCTCGGGGGCCCGGAGAAGTGAGCGGCTGGGACACCCGGGCACCGGCCTCTGCTCTGCAGCCGGACACGAAAAACCAGCAGAGCCCTGGGCAGAGCGGGCACAAAGCGGGGTTTGTCACAGACTGCAAGGGCACAGGACAATACCTGGGGGCCAGGAGCCGTCCCACCACCCACTTGGGAAACATCGGCCTCTTGACCGGACTCTGGCACCCATCTGAGCCCGATGAGGAGCTGGGGCTGCGTGTGAACCTATGCAGACCAGGAAGAAATACATTTTCCTGACTTTCCTTGCCTCTTGGCTCCTGCTTTTCTTCTTCGGAAGGGATCAGCTGCGCCGTTTCGCTTTCTTTTCCGGGAGGAAAGCAGAGGCCCGGAGGAACTGGCCCCGCTGGACGGATCGGTCCCTCCTCAAAAGCTTTGCGGACCCCAAGGAACTGCAGAGGGATGGGGACCCTGCCCTGCTGTCCCCCCGGGAGCGGCGGGCGGCGTGGCTGAGTTTCCACAGGAGCAGCGGATGCCGGATGGAAACCTGCTTCGACTTCTCCAGGTGTGAGAGGCACGGCTTCAAAGTGTTCACGTACCCCCAGGAGCGGGGCCAGCCCGTCTCGGAGACCTACGGCAAAATCCTGAGCTCCATCGAGCGCTCCCGCTACCACACCCCGAACCCCGAGGAAGCGTGTCTGTTCATCCTCAGCATCGACACGCTGGACCGCGACCACCTCTCGGGCCAGTACGTGCGGGACGTGGATGAGAAAATCCGCGGCTTTCCGCTCTGGAATGGCGGCAGGAACCACCTCATCTTCAACCTCTACTCGGGCACCTGGCCCAGCTACACCGGCGAGCTGGGCTTCGACATCGGGCAGGCCATGCTGGCCAAAGCCAGCTTCGACACCCAGAGCTTCCGGCCCGGCTTCGACGTCTCCATCCCTCTGTTCTCCAAGGACCACCCGCAGCGTGGTGGGGACAGGGGGTGGCTGTACCAGGACTCGGTGCCCCCCAAAAAGAAATACCTGCTGGTGTTTAAGGGGAAGAGGTACCTGACGGGCATCGGCTCCGGCACGCGGAACGCGCTGCACCACATCCACAACGGGAAGGACATCATCTCCCTCACCACCTGCAAGCACGGCAAGGACTGGGAGAAGCACAAGGACACGCGCTGCGACAAGGATAACGTCGACTATGAAAGGTGAGTCAGGGATGGAGTGGGAGGGTCTGAGGCCATGGGACACCCCACAGATGTTCCTGCCTCTCTCCGTGACCGTCTGTGGCGGCCGGAGCTCCAGAGAGGGAAGTTTTGGGTTCTCCTGAAATGGAAGAGGCTTTCCCTGCACAGCACTCCCTGCTCAGGGCTTTCCTGCTCTGTATTAAAGTTGGAGCAATCTGGCGAGAGCGGCTCTTATCTGCAATCGCTGCCACTGCCTCTAATACGATTTCCCTTTTTCCGAACGCTGATGAATGACGCTTTTCTTCTCCCCCCTCCCGCTCTCCCCCAACATAAACGTTTCTCTTGGAGATGAGCCCGAAACATCCCCCCCTCACTGGCTCCACTGAAAATCCCACAAAACTGGCGGGTCTGTGGGTGTCCCAGCGTGGGCAGCCCCGAGCTTAATCGGTAGTGGTGGGTGGGGGTCCCCCTGCATCCCCATCACAAACAGACGTGGTGGCAGCTTTGTGTGGTAGAAAAATTGGGGACACAAAGTTCTGTGAGTTTGGGAGGTTCAATTCTGCAGGGACACGTGCCAGCTCCTCACCTCCCCATCCAACGACTTGGGATCCATCACCAGCCAGCTGCCCAGTCCAGGGCTGGTAAACACAGACCCCATCCCACAGACAGTGGGCAGGTCCCCATCCCACTGCTTGGGGACATCCTGGGGACATCTCCCAGCCGCCCGGCTGGAGAGCAGATGGGGAGAGGCCACTTTGGGCATCATCCTCAAAGCGTCTTAGGAGGTGCTGAGAGGTAAAAGTGGAACTGGGGTACTGGAACTGGGATTAGCCAGGGCTTTGGGATGGGTCAGGCACCACATGGCCCTGTCTGGAGGGTGCCACCAGCCCAGCAGGGTCAGCACTTGCAGCAAAGTCCTTTTGGGATGGGGCATGGCAGGACAGCGGGGCTGGCAGGGCAGGGGGCCCAGGGTCAGCCCCACGCTGTGCCAAGGGGCAGTGGGATGAGAATTCCCCCCCATCCGCCCACCCAGGTAATCCCCTAATGCTGTTTGCAAATACAGGGAGATTTACACCTCTCCCAGGATGGCTTTGGGCAGGATCCACGGGGAACACGTGGCACAGGGCAGCGTGCTCGTGTGTGACCCGGAGCCTCTCTGCTCATCCCTGTGGGACACCGAGCAGAAAAACACCGGGACCTCCCTCAGAGCCGGCTGTGCCCGACCTCCGCGGGGATTGATGCCCTCCTGCCCGGGGAGATGTTCCCAGACTCGGACAGGGGACAGGCCAGCAGGGAGGGGACAAAGTGGGACCCCGGCAGCACCCGGTGCGCCCGGTGCTGTCACTGTGCAGGCAGCTCGGGGAGCAGAGGAAGGTCCTGCTGGAGGTTCCATCATCCTCCTCACGCCCGAGGGGCTGCCCCAAACAATCCGGTCCTGTTCTGGGATAAAGGGCGGCTTGTGGCAGCGCTGCGGAGCGGCCCCGCTGCCCCGCGCTCGGAGCAGTCAGTGCGGGCTGGGAAAGGCTCAGCGGTGCCGGTGGCACCGTGCCCGGCCGGAGCCGCGGAGGGGCCTGGCGAAGGGAGCTCGGCGGGCGCTCGTCCCGGCTCCTGACAAAACAAGGAAGCCCTGACGGCGATTGCCCGGAAACCGCAGCGCGTCAGGGGCGCAGTATTTCCATCGGGAGGCTCCGGCCCCGCAGCCCGGCCGGCGCCAGCCTCCCCACCGCACCGGCTGCCCGAGAGGAGAAACCGCCCCTCGGGACGGGTCCCGCTGCCCACCCAGCCCTGGCAGCGGGAATGCCCCGCCCCGAGCTGCCAGGGGGTCATGGCAGGGTCCGGGGTCCCCGAGGAGAGGTGACAGCCGGTGACACCCCGGGGATGTGGCTGTCGCTGCCGTGGTTTCATGGTGGGGGGATCTGGGCGCTGCTTGAGCCGCTGTCACTTCTCCGGTTACCCGGGCTGGAATTTGAGTGTTAACGGGTCAAGGGTTTTGGCATCCTTTGGAGGCACTGGGGAGGTTCATCCAGAGGCGGATTTTATTGTAAAACTCTGTGCCTTGGCGTTGGGGCTGATTTCCCACACCCCAGAGCGCCGGGACGCGCCAGAGTGCTCCAGCAGCCACGGAGGTGACACAGCCTCAGCCTGGCACCACAGGGACCTCCTGGGGACCAGCACATTTCAAGGGCTCTTTTTCAGCCTCCCACCCACCCGGCTGGACCATGCAAGTCCCCCCCAGCCCATCCAGGACCGGCTGCCCCTCCCTGCGGGCAGGAACAGACGGGGTCTGTCCCGACCTAAAGTCAATATTGGATTTTCCGGCGCGGCCGCAGGGACCCGGCAGCGGCCGAGCCTCTCCCCAGCACGGCACAGAAGGGGCTTTGACAGCCCCAAGGGCGAGCCCGGCCGGGGGGGACACGCTGCTGGCACCCACTGCCCCCCCCCCGAACTCTGCCAGGGCAGGCAGGGCTGGTCCTGCCCAGCAAGTCCGGGCACGGCACAGGAGTCGCTGCAGTTTCGGGCTCGGGGGTTCGGGTGGTGGCCTTGCGTGGGCTGTCATTGCTGGAGGGTGGGAGGAGCTGGGTCGTGCCTTCGAAACGCGCTGGGGTCCTATCCTGACCCCCCTTCTTTAGGGGATGCCCAGGTACATCCCTTCATCACCCAGGAGATCTCTGCTCCCACAAAACCGGGGATGCTCAGAGCCAAAATGAGTCCAAACCGATCCTAACGCTGCCCTGGGCTGGCTCCACACCTGCAGCACCTCCCGGGATGCTCACAGGAGGGGAGGGGGCCATGCCTGACCCCCACCCCATCTCCCACGCCAGGTTTGACTACCAGGAGCTGCTGCACAACTCCACCTTCTGCATCGTGCCCCGGGGCCGGCGCTTGGGCTCCTTCCGCTTCCTCGAGGCTCTGCAGGTACAGGGGGACGAGGGATCCTCTCACCGGGTTCTGGGGGCTCTGTCTCAGCCTGCGGGGTCCCTCCACAGGCCGCCTGCATCCCGGTGCTGCTGAGTGACGGCTGGGAGCTGCCCTTCGCCGAGGTCATCGACTGGGGCAGAGCCGCTGTGGTGGGCAGCGAGAGGCTCCTGCTGCAGGTACCGGCTCCCGATCCTGCCCCACGCCGGGCACCAGCCCCCAGCTGAGCCTGGCAGTGCTCCTGTGGGCAGATGCAGGAGGGTCTGACCCAGCCTGGAGTGGGGGTCCCGCTCCAGCTGCAGTCCCGGGGCTCTGTTCATGTCGGGGGGAACGTGGGAAGCATCTTCCCAGCCCCACAGCGGGAGGATGGCACCACATCCTTACAGGGATGTCCCTTGGGACGGTTGGGATGGTTGGAGGGGACAGAGACGAGGTTTGGAGGGAAGCTGAGGTGAGGACCCCGCTGCTCCCCCCGGCACAGATCCCCTCTGCCGTGCGCTGCATCCACCCGGAGCGTGTGCTGGCTTTCCAGCAGCAGACCCAGTTCCTGTGGGACGCCTACTTCTCCTCCGTGGACAAGATCGTGCACACCACGCTGGAGGTGAGCCCCCCGAATCCCGAACCCCCCTCCGCAGCTGCCAGGCTCACAGCCGGCGTGCTGGTAGCATCACTCGGGACTCCTGCAGATCATCAAGGACCGGCTGTCTCCACACCGCTCCCGCTCCCGATTCCTCTGGAACGCGCTGCCCGGGGGGCTCCTGGTCCTGCCTGACTTCTCCACCCACCTCGGGGATTTTCCCTTCTACTACCTGCAGCAAGGTAGGATCCTGCCTGCCCCAGCTGAGCACGGCAAACTCGGGGCATGCCACAACGCCTCTCCTTTCCCTTTCTCACTCTTTTTTCAGGCTATAGCCCTTCCGAGAAGTTCACGGCTTTCATCCGGGTGGCCTCGCAAGCAGGGTCCCTGTCTCAGCCCATCCTCAGGCTCATCCAAGCCGTCTCTGGATCCCAATACTGCGCCCAGGTGGGAGGAGCTGAGTCCCGCGACAGCCGGTGCAGCTCCCGGGGGTCCAGCGGAACGAAGGGGCTGTGTCCTGTGGGTCGGGGAGGGGACGGGTGGGTTTGGGGTGTACGGAGTGGCTGATGGTGTCGCCTTTGGTGGGCAAAGCTGTGTCCCAATCCCTTTGGGGTGGAGACGGGACCACCTGGGAGTTTATCCTGCTCCAAACCGCCATGAGATGGTTTTGGGATGGTCTGGGCTGGAGTAGAGAACCCACCAAACCCCTCCCCCTTGCAGATCGTGGTCCTGTGGAGCTGCGAGAAGCCACCACCCCCGAGCGGGAAGTGGCCCCAGAGCGCCGTGCCTCTGACCATCATCCAGGGCAGCGGGAAGGTGAGAGGGGCAGGACGCGGGGAGGGATCTGGGGCACGGGCAGGCACCAACCTGTCCTTCCTCCCCCATAGCTCAGCGAGCGCTTCTTCCCCTTCGAGGCCATCCAGACGGACGCGGTGCTGAGCCTGGACGAGGACACCAGCCTCTCCACCAGCGAGGTGAGCCCGCGGTCCCGGCTCCCTCGGCTGCTCAGTGCTCACCACGGGGCTGTCCCCATGTCCCCGCGTCCTGCAGGGGCAGCGGTGATCCCCTCCCGCAGGTCCCCGCGGTGGGTGACACTGCAGTGGGTGACACCGCAGTGGGTGACATCGTGCCCACCCCATGCCAGGTGGATTTTGCCTTCTTGGTGTGGCGCAGCTTCCCCGAGCGCATCGTGGGCTTCCCCACGCAGAGCCACTTCTGGGACGCCGAGCAGGGGCGCTGGGGCTACACCTCCAAAGGGACCAACGAGATCTCCATCGTCCTCACCGCCGCCGCCTTCTACCACAGGTACCCGGCCGGGAGGGGCCGGTGGGGCCGGGAGGGGCCGGTGGGGCCGGGGGGCTCGGTCACGTCTCTCCCCTCACCCCGTTCTCCCCCTCCAGGTACTACCACAGCCTCTTCACCGAGTACTTGCCCGCGGGGCTGCGGGAGCTGGTGGACGGGCTGTCCGCCTGCGAGGACATCCTGATGAACGTCCTGGTGGCCGCTGTCACCAAGCTGCCACCCATCAAGGTCACCCAGCGGAAGCAGCACAAGGAGGGGGTGGCCCAGCAGGCGGAGTGCGGGGATGGGGCTGCGGGGACCCCCCCGCCCGGGCAGCCGAGCCCCTCAGCCCCGCACTCCGCTCCTGCCAGGGCGAAGGGCACGGCCGGCAGCCGGCGCCTCTCCCAGCGGCAGGACTGCCTCAACCAGTTGGCAAACTGGTTTGGCTCCATGCCCCTGGTGTCCTCCCAGCTGCGCCTCGACCCCGTCCTCTTCAAGGACCAGGTCTCCGTCCTGCGCAAGAAATACCCGAGCCTGGAGAAGCCGTGAGGCTGCCGGGCTCGGGGGCAGTCCCGGTCCCGGTGCACGGAGCCCGCCGGGGCCAGGCGGTCGCTGCTGACGGGGTTTTACTCGTTATTGGCTTTTACCAGTGCAATAAAGGAGGGTGGAGAGGTAGGATACGGATGGTGGCTGTGGGATGTGGGGAGCCCTGGGAGCTTTTGGGTGCTCCAACGCTTCTGCAGGCTGGGAATAACTCGGGCAGCCCCCCCAGCCCTGCGGGGAGGGAGAGTCCTTCACCTTCCCGAGGACAAACAGAGGAGCGATAAGAGGTGTGTGTGACCTCCCTGCCTCCCTCCAGCTGCGTGCCCCGCAGTCCCTGGGCAGCCCAGCACCCCATAGCCTCGCAGCGCTCCCCGGAGAAAGGAAAAGGAGTGTTCCAGCTCTCTTTCCTCCCAGCTGAATTGAAATAGGGAATATGACGTGGCTGGCCTCCAACAGCCACTCTCAGGCTGCCACGGCCCTGGGTCTGCCCTTGGCTCCTACAGATACCGGAGAGAACACCCAGACCCAACATCCCCCCACACACCCCCGTGTGCTCTGCTTTATTTTCCACACATGGAAAGTCCCCCGGGATGCAGGGCAGGAGTCAGTCGCGGGGGGGTTGGCATTCCCGGCAGTCCCGCATCTCCTCGGAGTAGCTCTCCACCTGGATGGTGGTGGTGTGGAAGTGGAAGGCGCCCTGCAGCCGCGAGCTGGCCTCGTCCAGCACCTCCTGCGCGCTGGCAGCCGAGTCTGCCGGGAGAAAATTGGGGAATGTCGGGGTGCGGGGAAATAGCGACCCTCCCCGCCCGACTTTGTGACACTCATTGAGGGCGATGTCCCTGTCCCCCCGCTGTGACACTCACTGATGGCGATGTGCACCGAGAGCAGGGGCTGTGTCGCGGTCAGTGCCCAGATGTGCAGGCTGTGCACCGCCTCCACGCCCCGCACCGCCAGCAGCGTGTCCCGCACCGCGTTGAAATCCATCCCTTTGGGGGTCCCTGCCGGGGCAGAGCCGCAGGAGCTGCAGGGACAGGGCACCCATGGGTGACCCCGCTGCCCAGTGCCCCCCTCGGGGTGTCCCTACCCTCCATGAGGACGAGGAGGACGTCGCGGAGGATGGTCAGCGTTGTCCCCAGCACCAGCGCGGAGAAGAGGAAGGTGCAGATGGGATCCACGTACTTGTACTCGGGCTGGAGGGGGTGGGACGGGGTGAGGCCCCTCCGGTACCGCCACCTCACCCCAAATCCCCATCGGGACTCTCTGTCCCGGTGTCCCCAGCACCCCGTTTGCTCCCAGCACCCCGTTTGCCCCCGGTGCCACGCAGACCTTGAAGAAGATGATGTAGGAGGCGATGAGGACTCCGACGCTCTGCAGCAGGTCCCCCACCACGTGCACGAAGGCGGCGCGGACGCTGGCGTTGGGCTGCTCGCCGCCCGCCCCGTGGCTGTGCCCGTGGCCCGTCTGGTGCAGAGCCACCCCCATCCTGCGGGCAGGGCACTGGTGACACCCCAGGGCCCGCCAGGCTCCGGGAGGGGACAGCCCGGCAGGGCAGGGGCCGTGTGGCCCGTACGTACACGATGTTGACGGCCACGGCGCAGGCGGAGGTGATGAGCATCACCCCGCCCTCGATGTCGTAGTCACCCGAGAGCAGGCGCTGGGCCCCCAGGTAGACCAGGACCCCCGTGACCACCCAGATGGAGAGCACGGAGAGCAGGGCCCCCAGGATCTCTGCGGAGAGACCCCCCCGGCATTGCTGCTTCACTCTGTGCCACCCCGAGCACCATCCCCGGCTCCCCGGCAGAGCTGGGGCACAGAGGGGGCACCCAGCGCTCATCCCCGGGGATGCTCCTTGCACTTGTGCCAGGGCTCCCCACGCACCCCAGGGCACCCTAAAGCCCCCGGTCCGCACGGGGAGGGCACCCCGGGGTGCTCCCATGGCATCCCCACGGTGCTGCCACCGCGTTACCTGCCCGGTACCATCCGAAGTTCATGGTTTTGGTGGGGGGGCGTGAGGACACCCAGAGTGCAAAGAGGCTGATCATGATGCTGGCAAAGTCCGTCAGGAGGTGGGCAGCGTCCGTCAGGATGGCCAGGCTGTGTGCCAGGTACCCGCCTGCGGACACGGGACATCGGGGGGACATCGGGGGGACATCGGGGGGACATCGGGGGTATTTCCCCGAGCTGGGCACAGATCAGCTCACCCCGCCCCCACTGGGGTCCCACTGGGTGTTTTGACCCACAGAAAGCCAACGGGGAGCTCTGGCCGCACCCACAGCAGGGAATGGGGACAAGAGGTGTTCTGGGCGGCCACTCGGGTGACCCCACAGGGACCACCCCGCACCCAGCACTCACCCACGGCTTCCCCCACCATGAAGAACAGGCAGATGCCAGCGGCCAGGTAAAGCTTCCTGCGCGCCCGCTGCTGGTGGCCGGGGTGGCCATCGGGCCCCCGCGTGTGGCAGTGCTGGCCACGCCGTGTCCCCAGCTCCAGGGCGGGCTCGTGTCCCTGCTCCGCCTTGTGCCCGTCCTTTAGCGCAGCCCCCACATAGGACCTGCCGGGAAAGGGGTGGTTGGGGCTGGGGGGGACTTTGGGGGGCGGGCTGGACCCTGAGCTCTGCCCCCCAGCCCGTTCCCCGGCCAGACCCCACTCGGGAGCCGCAGAGCAAAGAGGGGTCACGACATCCCCACCCCCCCGGGCCCCCCGTACCCGCCGGTGCCCTCGCTCAGGAGGTGCCGTTTCTCGTCGCCGGGTGCCATCCTCCTCCTCCTCCGGGTCGGAGCGGTGACCCCGGCGTGTGGCCGGCGCTGGTGGCAGCCGGTGGCCTCGGCCCGTGTGAAGAGCCGGGATTCGTGTGCAAATTCCGGCTGGAGGAGGGACGGCCAAGCCGGCTGCAAAGCGCCCGCGGAGCCGGCCCCAGGCTGGGCCCCCTCGCCCGATACCCGAGGGGCTGCTGGGGAGGGGGGATTGCTCTGGGACCCCCCCAGGAGCTGCACGGCCGGGCTGGGTGCAGCCCCCGGGGCACAGGGGGATGGAACATCCCCAGGTCCCCTCCAAAGGCACACGGTGACCTCCCCTCCCCGCTTTGGGGAGCCCCGGAACCCCCCAGTTTAGATCCAGCCATGTGATGGATAAACCTGGACGCCCCCTCCTCCTTTCCCCCCACCCTGGCTGAGCAGGGTTAATTACCCCGGGGCTAATTGCACTTGTGGCTCAGCTCTGGGGGCTGCCTCAGTTTCCCCTCGGCCTCCACCGAGCAGGATTTATGTTTTTGCAGGAGAAAAGCATTTATGGGGTTCCTTTGCATTTAGGATGTATATTTGCATTTATGGCTGTGTTTTTTCATCCGAGGTGTATTTTTGAGCTGAGTCAGCAGCAAACCAGCAGCTCCATGCCAAGACCATCCCCATGTCAGGGGCTGGCCCAGCCTGGAGCATCCTCAGCCCCCCCTGTGCCACATCTCCAGCCCGGGGCAAGCTCTGGACCCGGCATTCCATGCCCAGGAGATAAATCCCGCCGGGTGCCGACCTGTTACATCCCGGGCAGGCGGCCAGGAGCGACTGCCAGCGCTGCCAGAGGTGCTAATGAGGCTGGAAATTAAGAGATGTACTGGAGGTATCCCTCTGCCACGCCAGGTGCTGGCAGGGACATCGGTGATGCCACCAGCCTGGCAAACCCATCCCCGGTGCCCAGAGCGGGGCTGGCGAGCCGAGAGCGAGAGGCGAGGAAGAAAAGAAGCACCCGAAGCACCAGTTTTCTTTATAAAATACACAAATTTCAAATCCGTGACAATTATATACAAAACAAGGGAATTATAAAACGTGCGGAATTTGTCCTATTTGCACCCGTATAGAAAAGTGTCCTGTGCTGGAGCAGGCTCCGGCTCGCCAGGCTGCCGGTCCCTGCCGTGTGTCCCCCCCATCCCAAATCCGTCGCCGGACATCCCGTGCCCGGGGGCGTTTCTCCACCGCCGGCAACGTTGCTGTGGCTACAGGGAAGCTGCTGAGGGAGAGGATGGGATGATGAAGGAGAGCCCAAGCCTCCAAAGCTCCCCCATGGGTGCTGGGGGGCCCTGGGGAGTTAGGTTCAGCCGTGCTGTGTCCCTTACCCATCACTGTCGTCTCGGGCGCTGCGTTCTCTTCCACCTCTTCTTCCTCGCCATCGAAGTATTCCTCATCTTCATCTGCTGCAAACAAGCGGCCAAAGGTCACCAGGAGCCACCAGGAAAAGCAGTGGGTGCCACCAGCTGGGTGGGGGTCGCTAAAGGGGCGTTGGGGGCTCAATTACCGGGGTCGAAGTCCAGGGCACGCACGGCCTCGGTGAGGTGGTCCAGGCTCACAGAGAAGGCGTCCATGCTCTCATAGCCCTGCTCGATCTTGTCCAGGCGACCACCCTTGGAGGCCTCCACGATCCTGGGCCGGGAGAGCGGGGATGTGAGTGTCCCTGTCCCCTCACTGAGCTGGGGACCGTGGGGCAGCAGGACAGGGGGTCAGGGCATCCCCCAAACCCTGCCCGTGGGGCTTGGATCGTGGAGATTTCCCCACTTTGAGCACTTACGTTTTTATGAGCTGCTTGACATTCTGTGGAGAGGAGAAGGAGGAGAAGAGGGAGAAGAAGGGGGTGAGTGAAGCCACAGCAGCCACCAGATCGTCCCCAACAGTGGGACCCCGTGGGGCACCAGCGGACAGGGGCAGGTTTGGGGGTCTCACCACGAGGAAAGCGGCCCCCGCGGTCTCCTCGGCTGCCTGGATCGCTGTCTCCACCAGCCGGCTCGACCTCTCCAGCTGCTCTTTGTACTGGCAGATGAGGCTCTGGATGAAGGAGGTCTTGTCCGCCTGCTCCTGGGAGATGCGCTGCAGCAGCTCCGCCTTCTTCTCCTCCAGCAGCGCTGCCAGGGCGTCAAAGCGAGCGCAGAGCTCCCGCTTGGCCGCCTCGCTGTTCTCCTGCGGGGACAAGGGCCAAGGGATGTCACCTCCGCGTCCCTCCGGCACCTGCAGCATCCCAAGGCTTCCCTGCCATGCCCGGCTCAGGTTTTACCCCCCGGTTTTTGGGGGGTTGCTTTCCCCCCTTTCCTCACCTCGGTGCTCTGGCAGGAGTCCTCCAGCTGGGTGATGATGGTCTGGATCCGGTCATTCCCCGCCACGAGCATGGAGATGCAGTTGTTCAGCTCAGTCTGGTGAGGCACAGAGAGAAGAAGTTTGAACCCCCGTGGAGACAGGAGCTTCTCCCATCCCAGCATGGGGACGGGCTGGGCATTGCCTGCCCCCAGCTCTGCTCCCCCACAGCCCTCAGCAGCCACGGCTGCTCTAAATATAGTCTGTCTCCTGGGCGAAGTCACCCGGGGGCTATTAATACCCCGTGAGCCAGTCCCGGTGTTATTTGTCACTGTCCTAGCTCAGCACAGTGTCCCCCGCAGCCCCCCCACCCCGGGTCCCCCCCACGGCACCTTCTGTCCCTGGAACACGGTTTGCAGAGGGGCCACCTCGCAGTCCTTGTGGGCCCCGAACACTTTGCACATGGAGCAGGTGGGCACCTCGCAGGTGACGCAGTAGATGTTGATCCGCTCGTCCTCGTGCTCCTTGCACATGGGGTGCTCCCCCTTTTTCAGGGGCCTGCTGGAGAGGGCGGCACGGCCACGGTGACGTCCCCATCACGGTGACATCCACACCAGGGTGATGTCCCCGCTGCAGGGACACCCCCACTGTCACCCCAAAATCAGGTCCCCGGGAAAGAGGCTGGATCCTGGCATAACCCCAGAGCTGCTGCTTTGGGAGCCACCGAACCTCTGTAAACCCCAGTATGTCCCAGTTTAAGCCACCGTGGCACTGGGCATGGCAGAGGGGACGGGGAGGGGCTGCAATCCAGAGTTGTTGCACCAGAGCCTAATTTTAGCCCTGTGCTGCCCGGATTTATTGTCACCCATCGTGTGACCGGGGTGGGGACACCCAGAAACCCCCGGGGGGGTCCCAGACAGGGGCTGCAGCTCAGTCATCCCATCCACAGCAAGGAGGGACACGGGGACAAGCCAAGGCTCTGAAACAGGGACAGGCCCCGGCCCCCCGGCCCCCCCGGCCACCTGCCACGTGCCATCCTCCCCGTCCCCATGGCTCTCACACAATATTTACAGCGGTCCAGGGAACTTGGCCGGGGCCACAGCTCTGCCTCGAGACCCCTCTGTCCCCCATTCTTGTACCCACTGGGGCCCCTCCAAACTGTCCCTCTGCCCCTTATCAGCCTCAGTGCCTGTTGTCACGAGCAGAGCCGGGATTCGTCCCCCACACCTCTTATCTCCCACCGAATGTTCCAGCAGGAGCGCTGGGGGGACAACAGGACGTGCCCAGCTGTCACCACCCCCCTGGGGGCAGCCAGAGGCACAAACTGCTCTGGACAGAGGGGAGAATTGTCTTAGGGGAGGAAGTTTTTGGTCCGGGGAGGAAGTTTTGAGTCACAGGAGGAAGAGTTTGGTCGGGGGGAAAGACTGGAGTTAGGAAAAGTTTGAATTGGGGATCACTTGTGGGACATGGTTTCCCCACCATTCCCAAGAAAGTAGTTTTTTAAAACGCCTCTCAGTTGCCCCATCTCTGGGGTCAGAAAAGGGCAAACCCCGACAATCACTGAGCAGAAAGACCCCCAGGTGCAATCCCTTGGGGTCTCGGTGCTGGTGCTGGGGTATGGGAGGGGGCCATCCCCGCGTCCCCATGTCCCCATATCCCCGTGTCCCCCCCGCCAGAGCCCCCGTGCCCACCTGGAGCACTCCTGCTTGTAGATGTCGATGATGTTCTCCACGAGCAGGTTCCTCTGCAGCCCGTACACGCCGTGGCGGTCCAGCAGCACCTCGTGCCGGCACGAGGGGCACCGGAACCGGCCCCCCGAAATCAAACTGCCCCGGCTCTGCCAGTACGGGTTGGCGGCCTGCGAGGGGAAGATGAACATCGGGAGGGGTCCATCGGTGTCCCCACAACATCCCAGTGTCCCCACAAACATCCCAGTGTCCCCACTAACATCCCAGTATCCCCCCAGCGCGGCGTGGGGACGGAGCGGATCCCAGCTCAGCCTCACCTGGAGGACGTCGTTGGCGCACTTGCGGCACAGGTTGTGCTGGCAGGGCAGGATCACCACGGGCTTGCTGAACATCTCCAGGCAGATGGGGCAGATGAGCTGCTTCTCCAGGCTCTCCATGGGGCTGCCATCCTGCAGGATACCGGCTTGGAAATCCATGGGCTCGGCAGTGCTCTCCTCTCAGCGCTCTCGCTGCCGGCGCCCCTCGCCCCGCTATTTATAAATCGCCGTCCCTGTCACGCGGATCGCGATGCCGGCGGTGTCGGGTGTCGGGGACAGCACCTGTCACACGGCGCTGAGACATCGGCTCGCCGCCGGTAAACAAGATGGGCACAGGCTGTCCGGGAAGCGCTGCCCGCCCGTGCCGGGCTCATTCCCAAACTGGAGCTGCGGGGTAAACAGAGCCACGCGCTGCCCCCCGGACAAGGGGTGGCACGTCCTGAGACCGGCACGGGCCCCAAAATATCAGAGTGGGGACATAAGAGGGGCAAACACCAGCCCCGTGGTCATTAGGACATTGTGATGGTTGCAGAAATCAGGCAGGACTGAGCCAGCTGCAGCAGGGGGTGGCTTGAACAGTTTGTCCCTTTCCCCACCCAAAACATGGCAACTTGTGGGGTGCAAACACTTCGCCAGTGGCTCCCTGCGTGCTTGGAGGGGACAGGCAGCTCTGGGGAGTTGCAGTCCCCATGCCATGCTCCTCTGTGACCCCAAACACAGCCGTGACCCAGCTGGCTCCGCTGCTGGGGTTCAAAACTGACCCAGAAAACGCTGGAGGGGCAGAGGGTGAGCACAGGCCTCGCTGAAAACAGCCCCAGACACGATGCCCAGCTGGCTGGTCAGGGGCCAGTGCTGGCCACAGGGAGAGCTGTCAGCACGGGCAGCTGTGCCAGCAGAGGGTAACCCTACCCTGGGCACAGACGGGTCAGGATGGGGGAACAGCGTAGGGAGGGGTACGGGGGGTACCTGGGTGTACAGGTGTAGGTGTGCAGGTGTGCAGGGGTACACGGATAAATGGGTGCACAGGTACATGGATGTGTGACACACGGACACCTGGACAGGCTCACGGTGTCGGGGTGCACTGGCCCCCTCCCCTCCCCAGCCAGGGCGGCCCCACAGCTGTTTCGGGGCTCCTTCCGCCCTGGCTCACGTGTGGAGCGAGTGACTGTGCCGGGCCCCGCCAGGCACATCTTGCAAAATTGTTCCCGTTCCGGCACTTGGGGCTCTGCCAGCCGGGCACTGGCAGGAGAACAGAGCTGGCTGGGCACCCGGGAGGGCAGCGCAGGGCTCGGACACTGCCCGGACCCAGACACAACCCGGCCCTGCCCTGGGTGACATTGATTAACTAATTGCTTCTGGACTCGATTAAGGGGATTCACAGGAATGGAGGGGTGCTAATGCCCTAAGCAGCTTTCCGAACCCACAAGGGGCTCGTTGGCCCCTAATTGGCTTGGGACAGCTTAGGCAAGACCCAGGACATTAATCACCCCCGGGATCCTTCCCAATTAACCCTGGAGAGCCCACTACAGGAATTAATTTCCCTCTGCTTGGTCTTCGCAGAGTTCTCAGCAGTAGGTGGCCCCGGCTTCTACCAAAATGTCCCCGTGGTGGCTTTGTTGAGGAGAGAGCAGGGCCTGTGCCAGGAGCCCTGTGCCCCCAGATCCTGGGCATGGGGGGCACTTCCAGCCCTGCAGCCTGGGGAGGAACGGGGGCCATGGCACAGAACAGGGAACAGAGAGGGGCGACAGCTCTTGTGTCACTGTCATACAACCAACCAGACAACAGCAACCAGAGCACAGCCAAGGGCGGGAGGGGCTGTACTGATTTTTTCTGCACATCAAGCAATAAATCACGGAATTGTTTATTTTGGAAGGACCTTAAATCCCACTCAGTGCCACCCGTGCCATGGCAGGGACACCTCCACTGTCCCCGGCTGCTCCCAGCCCTGATGTCCAGCCTGGCCTTGGGCACTGCCAGGGATCCAGGGGCCGCCTGTGCCAGGACCTCCCAACCTCACAGGCAACAACTCCTAATTAACAAACAGAAATTTAAGTTATCAATTGATTAATTAATTGATTAATTAATATAATTAAGCGCCCACGGCGCTCGCCCCGCCCCTCCCTCAGCTGACCAATCAGGGCGCTGTGCCCTGGGTGGGCGTGGCGCGGTGGGCGTGGCCGCGCTGGGGAAGGCGGGAGGAGCGCAGCCCTAAGATGGCGGCCGGGCGGCGGCGGCGGTGGCGCTGAGGTAACGCGGCTTCTCCCGGTTCGGCCCGGCCCGGGAGCGGCCCCGCATCCTCCCCGGGCCCTGGGGGGGTTGTAGCGGGGCGGGATCCGCGCTGCAGGTTCGGGGAAAGGGAGCCGATACCCGGGCAGGGCCCAGCGGGCCGGCATCGCCTCCCGCCCTGTGGGGCGAGCGGTGCGCCGGTGCTTCCCTTCACAAGCGCAGGTGGGGGCGCGGTGCGGCCTCCCCGAGCAGGAGGGCTGCATTTATACTCTCCATAGTATTGATATATTTCTATTATTCCATCATTTCCGCCGTTAAGTTGGCGGGCGGCGCTGCGCGGGCCTGGAGCGAGGCCCCGGCCCGGTGTCGGCTCGGGCAGCACCGCGGGCGGAGCGGGGCCGGGACAGCCCCGGGGCTCGGCGCGGTGCCAGTGCCTCGGTGCCAGTGCCTCGGTGCCAGTGCCTCGGTGCCAGCCGGCTCCCGGCCCGGGGGAACGCTCGGTGCCCGCTCGGAACCCGGTGTGCCCGTGTTTGAGGAACGCAGCGCGGTGTTTTCCCCCGGAGCTGTTGGGCCCGTGGGGAATTGGCAGCTCCTGGCCCTGTTGGCCCGTGGGCTCTCAGTGTTCAGGGCTGGAGCTGCCGGCTCAGCCTCGGCCCGTGCCGTGAGTGGATTCTCCCGGCAACTCGTTTCTCACACACGTCACATCTTGGTTCAAAACCTTACTGCAAATGCCCGTCATACAGCTTTGCTGAAAGGTTAAAATATCTCTGTAGCATTGCCTGACACTGATGATACCTTTTTTCTCTCTCTTTTTCTTTTTTCCTTTTTTTTTTTTCCTTAAAATTGCCTAAAGCAGTGGAAATACTTGAAAGCTTCCTACTAATAACAGGCCCTTTCGATGTGGTCCTTATTGCCTGACATAAAGAAAATTACCTTTATCACTGGCTGTCTTAAAGCTATTGTAGTTCTGATCTATCAGTGTGATTTTATTTATTTATTTACTTTTGGTTTTGCGTTTCATTCTGTTTGGCCAGTGATCCTTGGCTAGTCAAGCTTTTATTTTTTTGTTTTAATTTATTGCTGTCTCTAGTCAGTGTCCCATTTTGGTTTGGTTGTGTGAAGGTGGTGCTGGTGTTTGGTTTGTAATCTTGTAGGGCAGCGTGCAGGGAGGGTCATAAATCTGCAGCAGGGTTTGGTGGCTTTTTTTTTCCTTCTTTTTTTGTGTGTGTGTGTGTCTTGTTTTACTTTCAGAGCAATTACTTAACTTTTGTCCTTGCTCTGTTGAGCAAAAGTGAAAGTTAGAGGCTGGGTGCAAACTTCTGCAATCAGTTATCCTTTTTAACCTTTCATAGCTGTAGATTCCTCATACAGAGGAGGCTTGGTGAAAAATCAGTCACCTCCAAAAAATAAATCCGGAGCGACTGAAGCTTTCTCTTCTCTGAGTAAAACAACTTAACCATAACAGAAACGTTTGCTCCTGCAGTCACCTCCAGGAAAAGGCAGTTAATTCAAATCTGTTCCTGGCTGCAGCTGGGACCTCCTGTGCTCTCCAGGCTGGATGGGGAGCATGACAGCCTCCTGTTATTCCTGCAGATGCTCACGGAAGACACTGAGGGAGAGGAGCAGGAGCGTTCTCGATAGTCCTGCCTCGGCACCAGACCAGTCTAGGTTTGAATTGTTGCCACCTTGAGCACGCCGGGCTGTGTTTGAAATCTTAACGAAAAGATGTAATTTCACTTTCCCACCTGGCCCGTGGCAGCAGGTGCAGGTTGATGGAGGAGCTTCTGGAACGTTCCAGCACTGACCCCCCGTTAATGGCGGGGTCTGGGCAGGCCAGCCCCTAGGGGGGGAAAAAAAAAAACCAACAAAACAACAAAAAAAACAAACCAGCTGGGTTCCTGTGCCTAAGTTTTAGTTCTGTGGGTTTTTCCCCCTTCCCCAGAACCTTTGCTCTTGAAGATGGTGAGTAGCCAGCCTAAGTACGATCTAATTCGGGAGGTTGGTCGTGGCAGTTATGGTGTGGTGTACGAAGCGCTCGTCAGGAGGACCTGTGCCCGCGTGGCCGTGAAAAAGATCCGGTGCCACGCTCCCGAGAACGTGGAACTGGCTCTGCGGGAGTTCTGGGCCCTTAGCAGTATCAAGAGCCAGCACCCCAACGTCATTCACCTGGAGGAGTGCATCTTGCAGAAAGATGGCATGGTGCAGAAGATGTCCCATGGCTCCGGCTCCTCCCTGTATCTGCAGGTACACCCGGACGAGGGCACGGGGTGGAAGGAATCGGTCACCACGTGGAGCTGGGGGGAAGGAAGGAGGTGGGGCAGCTCCTGGGTTTGAGCCGGGCTTAGTTAGGCCACGGGGTTGTTGGCATTGCTGACGCCCTGAATTTAACAGAGTTCTTAAAAAAAAAAACAACAGAAGAGTCACTCAGATCTTGGGTTTGAAGCTGTGCTGCTCTGAAAGAGTGCAGAATTTGTACTTAATGCAAATCTGCTTTGATCATTTGAGGAAGCCCAGGGGAGGTGCAGGCTGTGGAGTTCCTGGCAGCTGCAGGTTAAAGAGCACTCCTGTCCTGGCACAGAGCTTGGAGGAATTCCATCCTGGCTGTCCTTGGAAGAGGAAATCAGGGTCTTGATTTCTAGGAAGCCAACGCTTGAAATTCTTTCAGAAACAAGAATCAATTGGTAGCACATCATGTGCTGGTTTTATTTTTTAATAAGTAATTATTGATCTATTCAAAGAGTGGTAAAGGCATAAATAAGGGAATACATATCACTCTGAAAGTGTCCTTTAAGTTTGAAGATGTGTATGTTTGAAGAGTAAGTAGCTCTGGAAAGACATTAATTCCCTTCTCAAGAAGCAGCCCCAAGTATAAATCACCCCTGGGCAGAAATTTGTGTTCCTGGTTTAAAAAGGCAGCAGCCTGCTGAGTGTTTGCTGTGTTAGCCCTAGCCAGCTGTTTTTATTTCAGTTCTCACTGTCACTCCTGTGTCTGCTGTGCCCCTTGGTGGGGAGCAGCCCTGCAGGTGCCAGCTCCTGTCTGAGCCTGAGATCCTCGGCTTTGCCAACTCCCCGTGGCTTGGGAGCTGCTCCCGACTTGTTTTCACGGAGGGATTAGGCTAAAATAATTCTGGGCAGCTCAAGGGGGGAGAGGTGAGAGGTTTTACCTTGCTGGTTTTAGTGGAGCTGCCAGGGACTGCTCCCAGCTGGAGGGCAGATGTGCAGGGAGGAGCTTCGGGAGCGCCGGGGTGGGGAAGAGCTGCCAGGCAAGGTTGGGGTGGTGGTGCTGGGCACTGCCCAGCTGGCACAGGGATCCGGGCCCTGCCAGCTGCACTCGGCTCGGATTGTTGTGCTGCTCCAGGGGCAAGGGCAAAGGGCAGAGCTGAGCTGACTGCAGGGCTCGCTTTGAACCAAGGACAGCCAGACCCCCCCCTTGGCTCAGCCTCTCCTCCTCCAGGTGGAATCCCAGAGCTGAGCTGCTGCTGTGGGTGGGGAAGGGCTGCACCCTCTCCTCAAGGGCCCTGGGGCAGATGCTCAGTGCCAGATGAACCAAATCTGTGGAGTTTGAGTCCTGAGTCAGCCTTGTCTGGTGCTTTGGCACTGTCACAGATGAGGGGGGTGGATTTTTGTTGCCTTAACTCTCACAGCACCTGCAAGTGCAGCTCCTGTGACTCAGTGTTGGTGCCCTCTTGGCAGAGGAGGCTCCCTGCTCTCCTGAGATATCTTAATCTCACCATTCCTGACTACAAACCCTAAAGAAGGCATTTCTTAGCTCTAAAATAGATTTACTGTTTAAATTGGTCTTGGATGATAAATGTAATTTAATACCATTTTTTTCTCTTGAAAAGGTCACTTTTTAAAAGCATTTCAAAATGCCTCTCTAGATATTAACACACCTCTTCACTTTTGAAAGTCAGTTTGATTTAGTATCCATTGGTGTACTACTAACAGAAATAATTGCAGGACTTTCCTTCCAGAGCCACCTCAGAGGAGCTGAAGAGGCAAATGCAGTTGTGTAAACAGGATTAGTAAAAGTGATTGCAAGTTTTACTTTGCTTTCTGTGTGCAGCTGTAAGAACTGGCTGTTCAACTTGTGCTCCTGGAAACTCCATGTGGATAATGATGGTGGGAAGGGTGTTCTGTGCTCAGCTGTGCCTGCAGATCAGCGTTCTCCTGAGTTCAGGGATCCTGTGTTAATTTGCTGGAATTCATTAATGTGTCAGGAACGGAGACCAGGCTGTAAAAATCTCTAATGGATGAATAGGGCTGCGTGGGGTTACTTGTGAGACTTTGTTTATCCCGAAAAGCTGTTGGCAAAGTGGGTGGGACAGGCTTTGTCAGGGTGGGACTGTGTCCAGATGGGAGGGCAATGGCCACTGGGTATCTTTAAAAATTCTGTTATCAGGGTCGAGCTCTGCTTCTGGGCAGGAGCCTGAGCTTGATATGCTCCACACGAGTGAAGATAAGGAGGCTGGCAAATACATTGTGATTTTTGGTGGTTTTTTTTTTGCTCTTTTACGTAAAAACATTTGCATAATGTTTTCTTTCCCCACCCCCCGTTGCAATATCTTGCTCTCTGGATTGTTGGGAGGAGGGTCGAGCAGTTCTGGAATGGTCTGGGTTGGAAGGGATCTTAATCCCCATCTCATTCCCACGGGCAGGGACATCTTCCACTGTCCCAGGCTGCTCCAGCCAGGCCTTGGCTGGATCCAGGGGCAGCCACAGCTCCCCTGGGCACGCTGTGCCAGGGCCTCAGCAGCCCCACAGGGAGGAATTCCTGCTCTGTAACTAACCCAAATTTCCCCTCTCCGTGTAGATCCTGCTCTCATGCATTTTTCCATCACACCCTTTCCTTGTCAGGATCCCCAGGTAGTTACCAAATCTCCTTTTCCTCATTGCAGCTCGTAGAAACCTCATTAAAAGGAGAAATAGCCTTTGACCCCAAAAGTGCTTATTACCTGTGGTTTGTGATGGATTTCTGTGACGGGGGAGACATGAACGAGTACCTGCTGTCCCGCAAGCCCAGCCGCAGGACCAACACCAGCTTCATGCTGCAGCTCAGCAGCGCCCTGGCCTTCCTGCACAAAAACCAGATCATCCACAGGGACCTCAAACCCGACAACATCCTCATCTCCCGGGGCCGGGCGGACACCAGCGACCCCGAGCCCACCCTCAAGGTGGCGGATTTTGGGCTGAGCAAGGTGTGCTCGGCCTCGGGGCACAACCCCGAGGAGCCCGTCAACGTCAACAAGTGTTTCCTGTCCACCGCGTGCGGCACCGATTTCTACATGGCCCCCGAGGTGTGGGAGGGACACTACACGGCCAAGGCCGACATCTTCGCCCTGGGCATCATCATCTGGGCCATGCTGGAGAGGATCACCTTCATCGACACCGAGACCAAGAAGGAGCTGCTGGGCAGTTACGTGAGGCAGGGCACGGCCATCGTGCCCGTGGGCGAGGCGCTGCTGGAGAACCCCAAGATGGAGCTGCTCATCCCCGTCAAGAAGAAATCCATGAACGGCCGCATGAAGCAGCTGCTCAAGGAGATGCTGGCGGCCAACCCTCAGGACAGGCCCGACGCCTTCGAGCTGGAGCTCAGGCTGGTCAACATCGCCTTCAAGGACAGCAGCTGGGACACGTGAGGGCGCCGCGCTCGCCCGGCTGGAGTTTTCCCCGCGGGAATGTTGAGTTGGCCGAGGTGGGAAATGGCAGAGTGAGGCCCGGGGCTGCTCCTCGGCCTGCACGGGCAGGGGGATGGTGCAAAGAGCCAACACTACTTGATTTCCAGCGCTCTGCCACGGAGTGTCTCACACATTCCACGTTGCTGTGTCAGTATTAGGAGCTCTCATGGAAAAGGAAAAAAAAAAAAAATAGGTTTGCATGCTGGCAGTGCAAATCTTGAGGCTTTGTCATGTAATCTGTGTATATATTTATGTACATGAGTGACTGGGAGTGTGTGGCACTTAAATTATTTGCTGTGGGTTTGGATGATTGGGGTCTGCTAGAAATCTGGGTGAAGAAGGTGGGTAAGAAAAAAAAAAATCCCTTCTTCCCCGGGCCTGAATGACTTTATTATTTATTTTTGTTATCTAATTTCAAAGACTTGACTTTGTAAACAAACAAAAAAAAAGCAATGCAAGGGGATCAGCTGCTTTCCAAGTGCTAACGTGGCTGATCTTAGCACTTAGAGCTTAATGAGCTCATCACTGAGGGAGTCAAATTAAAAATGTACAGTCAGGTGCTGGCAGGGCAGCTGGCTCATTGATCATTTGATTTTTTTGCTTTTATTAATCAATTAATCTGCCTTTTCTCTACATCCTCTCTGCCCTGGTGTCCACAATCCCGTAGCAGCTTGAGGATTTATCACAGCAGAATTCTGTGCCCTCAGTTTATGGGGACATGGATGAGGGAATGCAGCAGCACATTCTAAAAATCCTTCAGAATCCCTGGCTCACAGCTGCTGCCAGAGCTGGCAGAAAGCTCAGTGACAGGTATGTGAGAGGTGCCAGCCTGGCTTGATTTTTTTTTTTTTTTTTATTATTATTATTTTTCCTCCTTTTAACGAAGTGATCTTTATTTAAAAGCACAGATGGAGCAGTTGGGAGCTGCTCCTCCCCAGCTCTGGCTGCACAGAGCAGAGTGAGGCTGGGAGAGGCTCCACTGAGGAGGAGCCACCTGACACTGCAGCTCTTTGTACCAGCACAACACTTTGTTCCTTTGTGTGCAGGTCTGACCTTTCCCATCCAGTTTGACCTTTAAGGGGAAAAAAGCAGAGTCTTAAAATTGCCTTTAAAGCTGCAGGAAAGGCCATTTTTCTTTAAAATAATCCAATTTTATTTTTCCCCCACTCAAATCTTACCTGAAAATGTCTGCAAGTATTTCCTTGTATAATTTTCTTTTTAAATACTGTTCCCCCTTAGTGCTGGGACAGCAGTTCTGGGCACTCAGTGTTTATTCTTTGAGTGCAAATAAACAAAATATAATTTTGTTGTTGTTGTTCCTAAAGCAAAGGATTCTGATTCCACCCCACTTCTGAGGCTTTGCAGCCACAGGTGCTTCTTACCTGGTGCTGTGTGAGCTGGTGGCTGTCACCCAGCTGGCCTCAGTTGATAATTCTTGTTCTTTTCTTTCACCTCATGGTTTTAGGGAGTGATCCTCAGACAAACACACTTTGTTTGTGCCAACTCTGCCTCCCAGTTCTCACACCTCAGCAGGGCCATTGGATGAGAAAAAATTGTTTATAATTCAAGTTAAACTCGGGAGCTTTTTAAAAACAAAGGGGTGAGCATCCCCCTGTCCTACCCACCCAGAAGTGATAACCAGAATAACTCTGCTCCCCTCTGAGTTTTGGGGTTTTTGACTCCCAAAGTGATTTTTTTGCACTGATTGCCACTTTATAGGTTGGGGGTACCTGAAAATCCCTCTCATGGTGCTTGTCCTCGAGCTCTGTGTTCTCTTTGATTTTTTTTTTTTTGTTGTTGTTGTCTGAGGTCTTTGTTTTGAGAAAAGAAATCAAGCTGTGGTAGCAGGGGGGTCCTTCACCAGCGTGACACGAAGTCAAGACACTTTTCAGCACTTGGGAAAGATTGTTGTTCTTTTTTTTTCCATGTTTTTCTTTAAAAAACTGTAAAATATATTTTATGGAGAATTTATAATGAGGAAAATTATTGTGTAATTTATTAAGTTCATGACTGTTTTTGAAATAAAATCTTGAATTTCCATGGAGTTTCAGGATTTTTTTTTTTTTTGGTGGGGAATTGCTTTCAGTGAGTGCTGCCCTCCAGGGACAGAGTCCTGCTGTTCCCACTTGCCCTGAGAAACCTTAGGAGTGAAGGTGAGGAAACATCATTATTTATCCATGACAGGAAAGTGTAGCCCTCATTTGCATGTTTTAATTAGCACTGCTCTGGCACACAGACATCTGCAAATGCTGTAAATTCATTTCTCTTGGAATTTCTTACACCCACAACAAACCTGAGCCCACCTGTGGGTTCCTGGTGCCAGGAATGGGCACATTCCCACCTGGAATTCCCACCTGGCAGGAACCTTGTGCTTAAGTCAATGCAGTTTGGATTTAGAATCATTTTTTTAGGGGATAAAGACCTTTAGTAAAAGGAGAAAATCCAAAAGTGGGACTAGTTCTAAGAGTGGTGATTTTAAATACAGACACAAGCTGAATTCCTTCCCCACAAAATGAAGAAAAATAAACCTCATATATATATATGTATGTGTATACATATATATATATATATATATATATATATATATATATATATATGTACTGTACTTCAAATATATTTAGCCCATAGGGAGGGTGGGGAAACCTGCAGGGAAATGCCCTGGTGCAGAAATTAGATATAATTAAAGCCCCATCTGGGCAGGGAGAGGATTCAGGTTCCAGCTTGCCCATCCCCGTTCCCAGGGCTGGGACCTCGCCTTTTTGCTTTGTTTTACAAAACAAAAGTTTTTTTAGCAGCTGTCCTGTGCTGGCAGCTGGGGCTTGGTGAGGGGGGTAAAGCCCCAGCTCCATCCCAGCCCTGGGAAAGGTTTTCCTGCAGGGAAATTTCTCCCCTCCCTGCTGGGCTGGGGTGGCTTCTCCCTCTGCTCTGGTCCCACACATCCCCGGCTCCTTCCTGGGGCTTTTCTCTCCTGGCCCAGGGAGAGCAGTTTGGAGCATTTAAACACCAATTCCAGTGAGTGCTGCTGGCAGGGGCTCTCCTGTTCCCCTTCCCATCTGCCAAGTTCCTGTGCCTGGAATGCCCCAAACCGTCCCCAGCATCTGAGGGACACGGGAATTGCAGCCTGAGCTGCTGCAGGTGCTGCCCAGGAGCTCTGGAAGTGTTTTGGGGGAATCTGAAATCCCATTTTTAGGAGCAGGGAGGTGTCAAGTGACCCGAGGATGGGCTGGGAAGAGGAGCCCCAGCCCAGGCTGTTCATTTCAGATTTATTTCTTCTTTTTTGGGATGGAACCTAAAAACCTTTGCAGCAGTGCTGGGTTCAGGCCTCCATCCTGACCCTGGCCTTGCTTCCCTCAACCCCAGCAGCTCCTTCAGTCTCTGTCTGTCCTGGCTCTCCCTGTGGTCCCAGCACTGCCCAGCCCTCACCTGCCGGGGGTTTGGAGCCCTTTTGGGGATTGGAGCATCCACAGGAGCCTCTCCTGGGGGTTTGGAGCCCTTTTGGGGTTTGGAGCATCCACAGGAGCCTCTCCTGGGGGTTTGGAGCCCTTTTGGGGTTTGGAGCATCCACAGGAGCCTCTCCTGGGGGTTTGGAGCCCTTTTGGGGATTGGAGCATCCACAGGAGCCTCTCCTGGGGGTTTGGAGCCCTTTTGGGGATTGGAGCATCCACAGGAGCTGCTCCAGTTCTGACTTGCACTGACACGCGGGTTCCTGCCTCGGATTAGGTGCTGGTTTCAGATTTATTTGTGCCCGTTTGAACCCTTGGTATTTTTAAACTCGTCCAACAAGCTTTCCACCCCTGCCCTCTCCTGGAGGAAAGCTCGAGCCCTCTCTGGCTCCTCCCCAGCTCCCGCATTTGCCTGGAGCTCAGGCCAGAGGAGCTGCTGTGGGGTGGGAGTTGAACCAGCCAGTAGAGACAGCTGGGGCAGCAGGTGCTGCATTCCTGGCTGCAGCTGAGTGAATTTTGAAATGA
The DNA here is from genome assembly GCA_037013685.1 of Acridotheres tristis. Taxonomy (NCBI): domain Eukaryota; kingdom Metazoa; phylum Chordata; class Aves; order Passeriformes; family Sturnidae; genus Acridotheres; species Acridotheres tristis. The sequence continues at coordinate 724,736 of CM072910.1, read as the reverse complement.
TTTTCTGAAAGGAGAAATGCACCTGGAAAGAGCTCAGCAGGACACGGTGGCTCCTGCTCAGCTGGAGCAGGGTTGGCTCAGCAGGAGAGGAAAATGCTGTGGAAGGAGGATCTGGGACTTGTGGCCTTTGGGGACCTTCTCTGCGTTTTCTCACTCTGGAACTTTCTACACCTGGCCCCAGCTGTGCTGGGCTTCACCTGGGCTTGTTTTGCACGTCCAGCTCTGTGCTGCCTTCCAGCCCCACAGAAGAGAGCTCTGAGTAACCTTAAATAAAATAAATAACCTTGGAGCACCCACGTGACTCCAAAAAGCCCCTTGGTGCATCCCCGGCAGGAAAATGGGATAAATCCCTTCCTAGAAGTCACAGGGACAAAACCCCCACCACCAGGAAAAGCAGGAGCTGCCTGGAAGTTTGATGCCAGGGAGAGCCCCTCAAATCATCCTTTTTTTAATCCCAAAGGGAATCTGCCTTGTTCAAATATTCCAGTTCAGCAGCAAGTGTCTGGCAGGTGCTCCAAGGAGGGAAACCACCGGGCCAGGCATTTGGGAAGAGCATCCCTTGGGAACACCTGATGGGGAAAGGTGATTTCAAGGCTGCTCTTACTCACTCTTGGCTTTCCCAGAAGAGCTGCCGGGATTCCAGCTTGGAAAATGAAACATTTCCTAATGAACAGTGATTCATGCTGCCTGGAGTTAAATTAAGGTCCACGAGGGAATCCAGGAGGAGATCCCTCAGCTGCCAAGGGTTTCTCCATCACTTGGCCTGATCCTATTCCCTGCCTTCCACCAGATTTGCTCCAGTGCAGCCACATCCTGCACACGGAGCCCACAGTGTTGCCTGCTTTGCTCCTCTCCAGGTTTATTAGAGGGGTGGTCTGTCCCTTCCTTGCTCTCACTGGGAATTTCTTTCCAGTGCCTGCAGAGCTCAAACAAGACCTGGCCCCTCTCATCCTGCCCAGCTTCCACTTTATTTTTTGTCAGCACAGGAGTCCTGGCCCTAGCCCCTTCCTGCCCTGCTGCCATCGGCCCCAGGCCCCGTTCCCGGCACTGGCAGCAGCAGCTCCTCAGGAAGGAACTGGGGTGGTGACAGGAGTGCCCCAGCTCTCCATCCAAACTGGCTGCCAGAGAGGTGCAGGGGGCTGGTGGCTCCTGGCGAGCACTGGGGGCTTTCTCTGGCCCCTCTGCGAGGGTCTGGGAGCCCAGCCCGGGGTGCAGCAGGTCCTTCCCTCTGCTCCAGTGCCACGTTCGCTGCCCCCCGGGCTGGAGCTGGGGATGGAGGGGGCCGGGATTGTCCCTGTGGGAGCACTCGGCCCTCGGGAAGGGAAGAGGGCAGCGGTAAAAATAACCCCTGGGCCAGCTCCAGCCCATTGTGGCTTCCTGCGATTTACAGCCCTTCCCGGGGGGAAGAGGCAGGAACCGGCCGGCTCGGGGCTGGCTTTGACCCTTTCACAGCCACCGGAGAAGGTGCCAGAAGGATCTTTCCTCCTTTCCTGCCTGGGCAGGACCCTGGGGAGGGGGAGTGTGGTGGGCTCCTGCTCCTGAACTGCCCCCAGCCCCCTGGGGTAGAAGGAGAAGCTGCCGGAGTGGATTCCCGGCCCCATTCCTGACCCTCCCTGTGCAGGGGGACTGGAGGGAAAAATCTCTGCTGCAGATCCCGAAATCCCGGCCGGGTTCCCGTAAGGAAGCGGAGGGAGGAGAGGAGCTGGCAGGGGCGAGCTGGAGCTGCAGGAGGAAAGAGGTGAATGAGGGGCAGGGCTGTGAAGGGGGGGTCACGCTGGCAGGGTCGGCACGGGGTGGGCTCCTGCCGCGGGGCTGGGCTGGCAGGGGTTAATGGGTGGCTCTTCCTCTTCCTCATCCTCTATAAGAGGCTGCTCCCGGCTCCGGGCTCAGCTTGCTGCGGCAGCCAGAGGGGCAGGAGCTGCGTGAGACGGGAGCATCCCATCCCTGCATCCCATCCCTGCGTCCCATCCCTGCATCCCATCCCTGCATCCCATTCCTGCGTGGGCTCAGGTGAGCGAGGGCATCCCCCACCTGCCTGGCACAGGTGCTGGCACAGGTGCTGGCCGCGGGGCTGGGCTGGGGAGGGTGAGGGTCCCCTGGCACGGGCAGTCCCAGCCTGGGCACGGGAGCTCGTGCTCGTCCCTCGGGAGCACAGGCCCGGACCCACCGCGTGCCTCAGTTTCCCCGTCTGTTCTCCGGGGTGGGTGCGGTGTGGAGCCCCTGGGCTGCGTGGCAGAAAGTTCCCGGGCTCTTTGCTCCCGTGAGCTCCGCTCTGCCCAGCCCCGTGTCCCCGCTGTCACCTAGGGCTGGTTCCGTGCCCCCCGCACGGGAGAATCTTCGCTCCCAGCCCAGCCTGGCCGTGTGGGGCACGGCTCGGGGACCCCCAGGCACCCCCAGCCGTGGGGCAGCTCGCCAGCTCCCCTGAGCTTTGTTGTGCCGCTCGGGAAGACAAGGCGGCTCCGGTATTTTTTCCTGTTGGAAGCCGCTCCGGGGATGCGGGTGAAGCCGGCGGATGCTCGGCGCTTCTCCCTTCCTGCCCAGGGGTTGTTCCTGCCTGGGCTGCCAGGACTCGCTGCCCGTGAGGGGACCCTCAGCTCTGCTTCAGCCCCATCCTCCTCCTCCTCACCGCTGCGCCCTCGGGGCTGACCCCGACTCTCCTCTCTCCTCCCAGGGCTGAATCCAGGAGCAGAGCGAAGCTTCAGGAGCCTCCCCAGCGGCCACCCCAGAGCTGCCCGGCCACTCCGCAGGGCGCAGGGCGATCAGCAGCGCCGTTCCGGGGCCATGGTGCCCTTGGGCAGCCCCGCTCTCGCCGTCTGCGCCTCCAGCAACCTGCGCCTCATGGCCCCGGGCCGCGGCTCGCCCCTGGCCTGGCTGAACCGGGGCCCCGAGTGCCCGCAGGGCCCGGGGGGCAGCGGGGGCCGCAGACCCAGCGCCGTGGAGCGGCTGGAGGCCGACAAGGCCAAGTACGTGAAGTCGCAGCAGGTGATCAACAGGAGGCAGGAGCCGGCGCTGCGGGGCGAGCCCCGCCTGTCCCCGCACGGTCGCCGCCTGCTCGCCCGCCAGCAGTGCGGGGAGCTGTGCCCGGGCTCGGAGCTGGGCCGGGAGGGGCCCCGCAAGCTGCCGTGCCCCCAGTCCCCCGTGTCCCGCCGCAGCGGCAGCAGGCGCCTGCTGAGACCCGACTCGCTCATCATCTACCGGCAGAAACGGGACTGCCTGGGCGGGGACAAGGAGAACACCAAGGGCTCCGGGCTGGTGCGGCGCCTCTTCCAGGGACCCCTGAGAGACAGACCGCCCAGCTCGCCCCCCGCCAGGGCGCTGGGCGAGGGGCCCAGAGCCCCCCCGAGCCCCGAGACCCCCATGCTGTGGGCGCCCGCGGAGAAGGAGGAGGCGCGGACACCGGGAGGTGACGGCGGCGGTGACAGCGGTGGCATCTTCGCCGTGCCCGGCAGCCCCGAGGAGCAGCCCCCCGGTGTCCCCGGCAAGGAGCCGCTGGCTCTGCGCGTGTCGCTGCCGCTGTCGGAGCAGGAGCGCTTCTTCAATTACTGCGGGCTGGACCGGGCTCTGGTGGAGCTGCTGGGCCGGGAGCGCTTCGGGCCGGCGGGCTGGGACAGCGCCTCGGCCCGGCCCCCCGGCTCCTGCGAGTCCGAGCCCGGGAGAGCCTCGGGGGGCAGCGAGGGGCACGCGGGGCCGGGCGAGGAGGAGCCGGACACCCGGCCGGGCTCCGCCGTCTCGGTGGTGGAACGCAACGCCCGTGTCATCAAATGGCTCTACGGCTGCCAGAGAGCCTGGGCGGCTGCCAAGGAGTCCACGGTGTGAGCGGGGACAGCCCGGCCGCGACCAGCACACCCGCGGGGCCCCTCGCCCTCGCTGGATGTGGCCGATGGGCTGGTGGCACCCACGGCCCTGGTGCCGTGGGGATGCTGCCGGCTGGGAGAGCCACCAGGTCCTCAGGCTGAGTGTGGTGGGGGCACCTGAGGTGAGGAAGGGACAGCCCCGGGTGAGTCTCTGCATGGCCTCAGGGCTGGCAGGCTGCTGTCCCCCTGCTGTCACACATCTTCTCTGTCCCCAGCCCAGGAGGGTGGGATGGGCCTGCAGCCCCCACTGGGCAGAACCCGAGCCCCCTGTCGTGGGCAGTGCCCACCCTACAGCCCCCTCCTCCCCAGAACAGGGGCTCTAGGGCCAGAGCTGCCCTTAATAAATCTGTTTGGGGCTTTTTTCTAGCCTGGCAGTGTGTGTGGTTGTGGGGAGGATGCCCCGGGGCTGGGGGGGAGCAGCTTCAGGGGCCGTGGGGCTCTTGGGGGTGAGGGCAAGGAAAGCACCGGGCAGAGCTCAGGGAAAAGGGGCACCTTGGGGGTCTTTAATGCAGACGTGACATCCAAACCCACGGCAGAGCGCTGCCCACCAGCAATGGGGGGTCGCAAATAACTTCTGGAGAGTCCGGCTAGTTCATCCGTCTCTAGTTGCCCTTGGGGGCAGTTTTATTCCGGATTTCGGCCAGTTTGCCGGCCAGGAAGCCCCAGTGGAAGGCCCCTTCCTCTGGCTCCCGCAGGTCGCTGCCATCGTCACCCGGCGGCTCCCCCGGGCTCTCATCCGGCTCCGGGGGAGGCACCCCCTTGTCCGGCCCGGACGCCTGCTGCCACTTGGTAGCAAAGAGATCCCAAAATCCGGGTGCCTTCTCGGCGTGGGGCACCTCGGAGGGCTCAGTGGCCAGAGGGCTGGGGAGAGAGAGGGCACGGAAATGTCGGTGAAGGGACCTTGTCCCCCACGGCCACCATGGCCCCCCTCCATGGCGGGGTGCAGGCCGGGGAGGGGATGCAGCCATGGGGAGGGGGTTGTGGGGGCTCGGCAGTTCCCAGGGGTTGGATCCGGGTTCTGGGGTCCCCTCCCCAGCGATCTGTGACTTACTGGTCTGGGCAGGGCTCCGGGCCGAGCAGCTGGTGCTCGTCCTCGCGGGTGAAGAGCGATGAAAGCGTCCGCCAGCCCCGGGCCCCCACCCCCTGCACCTGCGGGGAGGCAGCGCCGGGGTCACCGGGGACCCCCGGCTCCCAGGGACCCCCGCCCCCCTGCCCCAGCCCCCTCCTCACCTTCCTGGCCAGCTGGGAGACGGGGCTGGCTCCCTCCTCCATCAGCGCGGGGGGCTCGGCCGTCTCCATCAGCTCGGGGGGGTCTCCCTGCAATGAATGCCCCGGTGAGGGCAGGGGTGCAGGCAGGGGAGGGCAGGGAGGTTGGTCACCCCATTTTGGGGACTCCCCACCCTACCTCGTCCTGCAGGGCCCCGTCCGGCCGCGGCCCCCCCAGGGTCTGCAGCACTTTGGCCTTGTAGAGCCGCCAGAAGCCCTGGGCCATGGCGAGGGGCTCAGCGGGGCCGGAGCCGGCGGGAGCCGCGGCCAGCGGGCGGGCAGAGCGGGCGACCCGGCGATCCGGTGGCTTCATTAAAGTTTCAGCGGCCGCTTGCACCGCACAAAAGGAATCTGAGCCCGGGCTGAGCCGGGGGCAGCGCGGGGCCGGCGGCTCTGGACACCCCCAAAACCCATCCTGACCCCTCCCGTCCCAGCCCCACGGTGCCCCTCGCCCACCTGGGACCCCCAAGGCTGGGACACGCCCCCATGGTGCCGAGGGGGTGCCGGAGCTCCGCGCTCCCCCCGCCGCGTGTCCCCATCTATAATTGATCACGGGCGAAACTCGATCAGCGCCGGGACACAGCGCGCTGAGCCCTGCCCGGCCATCACAGCCGTGACCGGGGCAGCGCGGGGGACACGGGGGGACACTGGGGGGACACACGGTGACAAGGCGGGGACGGTGGCACCGGGGGCTGGGGGGTCGCGGGGACACCGGGACCGGCCCCGGGACACCGGGCTGAGGGGCGTGGCCTGTTTGGATATGGGCGTGGTTTTTCTGTGGGATGGGCGTGGCTACGAACACGCTCCCGGATCTGTGGGCGGGGCGTGCTGCTGTGTGGGCGTGGCCCGCAGCCCCCGCGCATGCGCGGTGCAGTGCAGCGCGGCGTGCGGCCGCCATGTCCCCGCGGAACGGGCGCCGCACCGGAGCGCACCGGGCGCACTCGCTCGCCCGGCAGCTGAAGACGAAGCGGCGCCGGCGAGACCTGGACGAGATCCACGCGGACCTGAAGCCCGAGAACGCCGCGCGGCTGCTGCGGCAGGAGATCGACCCCGACCTGCCGGGCTGCGCCCAGTTCTACTGCCTGCACTGCGCGTGCGTGCGGCGGACCCCGGGGCTTGGGACGGAGGGGGGCTCCAGCCTTGGGGTGCGCTTGTCCTGGTCCTGGGGGGTCCCTGGTTCCCGGGGGACATGGGGGAGCTGTCCTGGTCCCTGAGGTTCCTGGCCGCTGGGATGTGGTTTTCCCGATCCTGGGGGTCAGGGGTCTCTGGGAGAGGGGTGCTCAGCCCTGGGGGTCCCTGTCCCCTGGGGGGGATTGCCCTGGTCTCCGGGTAGTCCCTGGCTAGAGGGCTCTGACCCCTGGGGGAATATCTTGTCTTGGTCTCAGGAGGGACCCTGACCCTTATGAGGAGCTTGTCCTGCTCTCAGGGTGACCCCTGACCCCTGCAGGGTTGTGGTGGGACCCAGGACCCTCCTTCAGTCTCGGGGTCCCCCTGACCCCATCCTTTCGTACCCCAGGCGCTACTTCGTAGACCTGAACAGCATGAAGGAGCACTTCAGATCCAAGGTGCACAAGAAGAGGTAAGGGGGGAGAGCAGACCCCAAATTCCCTAGCGTGAGGGGGGTGGCAGTTCTGGGCTGGTCCTGCTCAGAGGAGCAGGTGGAATTTTCATCCCCTCCGTGCCCCCCAGGCTGAAGCAGCTGCGTGAGGCTCCGTACACGCAGGAGGAGGCTGAACGAGCCGCCGGGATGGGCTCCTACATCCCCCCAAAGAAGGTGGAGGTGCAGACCCAGCCCCTCGAGGAGGTCACCGAGATGGAGACGTCCAGCTGAGCACGGGGACAGGGGACTGAGAGGCTGAGTGGCTCTGTAAGGACGTCTTTGTCCTCAGCTTTGTGACAAAAACACGTCCCAGCAATGCCAGCCAAAACCACCCTGCTGCTCCCACAGCCCCCCTGGCCAGGGCACTAACGAGGAGAAGGAGCCAGCAAGACCCTGGGTGCCCTCACCGAGTGTCCTTCTCCAGAAAGGGACAAGTTGCTTTTTTCTCTGAGTGCTGGTGGGACTGCACACTTGTCTGTCTGCTTTTGGAGCAGTTTCTGCTCTGTCCTTGGGTCAGAGGTTATTCCAGTGATGCACCCATTAAAATATGTAAATTGACAGTGTGGCAGCATTGAATATGAGAGTAACAGTCCCCCCAAGGGGTGGGGGGACACTTCAGTGTTGTGCTCTTCCCCATTACCCAAAGGTGTCTGTGCCAGGAGCCTCGTCCCAGAGCTCTTGCCTCACAGGGTGCTAAAAGTCCCTCTGCCCTCCTGGCAGGGAGTTCGCAGGCAGCTTTTTTTGTGGGGAATATGAGCTTGAGTGACCTCTTCATCGAGCACTTGGGTTTGCAGCGAGCAGCTGGTTTGGGTCTTGAGAGGGGAGTGCTGGTGTCCCCTTGGTGAGGACACTTGGAGGCTCCTGTCCCCAAATATTCAACTCCTGCAAGTGATTTCGTGCTCCTGGAGGGCTGGGGCTGCATGGCGTGATCACCCTCCCTGCCTGGTGTCTGCCACCACTGCTGCTGGTGCCCCTTAGGGGACATTGAGTGACAACACCACCAAATTCCTGTGGAGTTCGTGTCCCCGATTTATCCCTCCTGCCAGGCTGGGCACTGGGAATGTGCTGGGAGCGGAAGGCAGAGCAGTGACACAGCTGTGCTGGGTAGGGAAGGGTTTATTTCTACACAGCCTGCCCGGATTTGTCCCCCCGGCCCCGGGGGATGGAGAGCCGCAGCTCAGCGGGGGTGGGAAGGCTGCAGCCGCCATCCCAGCGCCATCCCAGCGGGATGTGCCAGCCCAGGGGACACGTCACGGCCCCGCGTCCCCCCTGCCCGTTACCTAACGGCGCTGGCCTCATTCCTGCGGGGCTGCAGCCACAGCACGTTCCCATGGGGACAGGGGGTCTCTCTGGCCACCAGCGGTGTCCCCAGGCCCCTCTGCTCCCGCGGGGGGTGGAGATGGATGCAGCTCCCGGCTCTGCCGTCCCTCTGTCTGTCCGTCCAGCCTCTGGATCCCGATGTCCCCCCGTGGCTCGGGCAGGGGCTCAGCCGGCAGCTCCGGAGCTGGAAGCGGCTCCTCCGTTCTCCATCGCGGCTGCCCAAAGCGGGGACAGGCGGGGCCGGGCTCATCCCCCGTCCCCAGGGCATCCATCAGGGCATCCATCAGGGCATCCATCAGGGCATCCATCGCGTGCCCAGGCGTGGTGGGAAGGGCTGGATGTGGCGCAGCTCGGCTGGGAAGTGGCCGCAGCCACAGCTCCGCTCGGGCGGGGGCCGGCGGATGCAGGGGGACCCCAAAACTCCCCCGGGGACTGTCCCCAGGACCCCCCCAGCCCCCTCCTCACGGCTCCGGGGGGGCCTTGGCGGGGTCAGCCATTCTCCGGGCGCTGTAGAGGGACAGGCAGAGTCCAGCGGCCGCCAGCAGCAAGGCCAGGGGGGTCAGCAGCCGCCCCCCCGGATCAGCCCCACGTCCCGCGGCCAGCTGCATCTGTGGGGACACAGGGAGCACTGGAGTACCCCAAACCCCACGGGGACAGGGGACTGGGGCCCCCGAATGTCCCCATCACACCGGGTGGTGTAAAGGCAATGGGGGCAGCTTTGTGCTCCTCTGGGCATCTCAGGGGGGTTTTTAGGGTGCAGAACTTGTGGGCCCCCCTCGGCAGCATCACTGCTAACGTGGAGCTGGGACACAGCCGGGAATGGCTCCTGTGGCCAGCAGGCCTGGTGGGCAGCGTGGGCAGCACCCCAGGGCTCCCCCAGCCCTGCTCGCCCCTTACCTGGAGCAGACGGAAATACCCCGGGGTCAGGCGTCGGGGGCGGATGATCATGGCGTGACGGGGAGCAGCGGGGTCCGTGGGGCGGCAGCAGCGGGGCTGGGACCCCCGAGCACGGCGAGGAGCCCCCCGTGTGTGTGAGCGGCCCCTCGGGCAGGGCGCAGGCACCGGGCGGGCGCGGAGCAGCCGCTGTCAGCCGCGATCAGCGCCCGCTGCTCCCCGGAGCGGACACGCCGGGCGGGGGGGCCACGGCCAGCCCAGGGTGGATTTGGGGGGGCTGAAGGGCTGGGCTCAACTTCGGGTGAAGCCGTTTGTAGGCGTGTATGGGGCTGCCTCAGTTCCCCCACCTGAAAAGGGGTGTGAGTTGTGCTTTGACTGGGAAGTTACACCCCAAAAACTCCAGGGCTGGGCAGGGACTTCCCTCAGGTTCTTCTGGGGGTCTGTGTGGCCTAACTTTGCACCCCGAGGTGCTCTGGGACTGTCCCACTGGTGTCACAAGTGCTGTCGTGCAGAGCCTGGGGGGTGACAGCGGGTGTCACTTCCCGGGGGTTCCAGCGGCCGTGTGTCACCGTCCGGGCTGTGACTCACCGGGGCCTCGCCCCACGGGCTGGTCCTGGGCCGTCCCGGGCAGGCCGGGCGCTGAGCGGCACCCGGGAGCGCCAATGGGGCTGCGGCTGCGGGCGCAGGTGGGAGCCGCGCCCGGCGCAGGTGGGAGCCGCGCCCGCCGCCGTTCCGGTCCGGCCCCGCCGCCATGGAGCCCGTGCGCTGCTGGGGCCCCGCTCAGGCGGCAGCCTGGCTCCGAGGTGAGACCCCGGCTGTCCTCGGGCTCTGCCGTGGGGTGTCCCCAGCTTGGGGACATGTGGCTGGCGGTGGCGGCACTTCCCTCCCTGGGAGGGGCATTCCCTGGAGGGCGAGGGGCGGGAAGGGGTCTGGCCATTCCCACCGTTCAGGTTGAGGCCCGGTGAGCTCGTTGCGTGGAGAGGACCCTCCCACCAGCCAGGGGTCACCGCTGGGGTCACCCGGCCAGGGGCCAGCGGGGACACTGCCTGTCTGTGGCAGGGCTGGACGCGGCGGTGCAGGGATACCCCTTCGAGGCCTGGGGGCTCTCGGGGCCCGAGCTGCTGGGGCTGGACGCGCGGGCCCTGGAGACGCTGGGCGTGTGGCCCGTGGGACACCAGGAGCTGCTGCTGGAGGCCGTGGAGCAGCTCCGTAACCTGGTGAGTGCCGGGAACCCGGGGGCTGCGGGATCCCGGGGAGCAGCAGGAGGACATGGGGGATCCTTGGGATGAAGGAGGAGGATGTGGGATCACCATGGGCTGAGGGAAGGGGACAGATGGCGTCACTTTGCAGTGCATGGAGGTGGGGACACAGGGGCACCCTGGATTCAGTGGAGAGGGGTTCTGAGGAGACCCTGACCTGGACAGAGAGGAGGACATGGGGGCACCGTGGGCTGGGTGAAGGTGAGGGTGTGGAGGCACCTCAGAGGCCACCCTGCCTGTCCATCCCCTGGCATCCCTGTCCCCCCCAGGACACAGGGCCGGCGAGTACCAGCCTGAGGACACTGACGGAGAGGCTGCAAGAGCTGGCACAGGGCATCCAGAGCCTGGTGCAGGGGGAGCTGCCAGCAGGGGATGCCCCCCAGCCACCTTCCCTCACCCTCCTGGCCCGAGTCATCGACCTGGTCGGGGCTGCTAAGGAACTCTTCTCCTGGCTCAACAGGTCTGGAGCAGGTGAGGGCACCCGTGGGTGCTGAGTGCCCCCCACTCTGGGGGCTCAACTCTGTTTTCCCCCCAGGTACCTCTTCTCCACCCTCAACGACTTCTCGGCCAGCCGGGACATCGTCCTGCTCTGTGCCCAGCTGGCAGAGACGCTGCAGGCGGTGAGTGCCCGGGGCTGGCTGCTCTCCTGCCCCCAGAGCTCTGCCAGCTGGTGTGGGGCAAAAACTGGAGTGAGGGGAGATGGGGTGCAGGGGGGTTCCCCATAGGGTCCCTCCAGCTGGGATGGAGCCATCCCACCACGCTCATCCCCACGCCTTGTCCCCCAGGACCTTCCTGCGGCCGAGAGGAACAGCGGGATCCTGCAGATTGTGAGTGCTGGGTGAGGAGGGGGTGGCAGGCCCGGGGGGCTGCCAGGGCTCCCCTCACTCCCCGCTGTCACCCACAGTGCCAGCACATCGTGGGCATCTGCCAGAGCATCGTGGGCTGCAGCCCCCCGGCACTGCTGGACTGCAGGGCTGTGCTGCAGCGTGTGGGGCTGGCGCTGCCCCCCGGCCCACAGGGCAGCCCCCCGATGTCCCCCAGCACCCCAACACTGCCCCTTGGCCTGTGGCAGAGCCCCCCAACATCCCCTGACGTGCCAACGCTGCCCCCCAGCCAATGGAGCAGCCCCCCAGGATCCCCTGACACCCCAACAGCACCCTCTGATCTTCTGGGGAGCCCCCAGGCACTCCTCAGTGCCCGACTGGTGAGTGCCCTCCACCCCAGTGCCCCCCTCTGCCGCGGGACCCCCAGCCCCCTGCTCAAACCCCCATCCTGCCCCCCCAGGGCTTTGAGATCACCTCCACCAGCTCCTGCCTGCACTTCGTGTCTGCAACCAGCTCAGAGGTGAGTGAGGGGCTGCCCCTCCCTGTCACCCCCTGCCCCTCAGTCACCCCCTTTTATGCCCTGTGGGGGACACCCCCATCCATGGGATCCCGTGAACCTCTCAGGGCCCTGATCTGCCCTCCCCTGACCCAGAGCAGGGGGGGCTGATGTGGCTGAGCCCGTGCAACTCACCCCATGAGTGAGCACAGCCTGGGCATGGGGGAGCCCCCTCTGCACCCCAATCCCACCAGCAGCCACAGTGGGTGCTGTGTAAAGTCAGGTCAATGGTCAACCCCCCTGCTCCTTCCTGGCTGGAGTGGGATCCTGAGTGGGATGAGGGAGGGAGAGAACCCAGGACTGTCCCCCACCTCTGCCCAGGTCTTGGCTGCCCACGGGGGCCACATCCTGCCCGGGGATGAGATCGTGCAGGTCAACGAGCAGCTGGTGGTGAGTCAGGGGGACAGGGGCTCCAGGGGGCTGCTGGATTGGGCAGGGAGGACATGGACAGGGAGCTGCAGGGCTGGGAGGGCTCGGGGAGTACTGGGGCTGAGCTGGGGGGATGCAGGAGTCATGAGCAGCAAAAAGCAGAAGCCATTGCCAAGAGGATTTGGGGCTGGGGTGGGTTTGGGGGATGAAGCATTTGTGGGGCTGGGACAGTGGCCCACAGCTCACCCAGGATTTGCAGGTGGGCTGGACACCTGTCAACCTGGCGAGGAAGCTGGTGGAGAAGGGGAACAGAGTGACTTTGGTGCTGAAGAAGATTCCCCTCGACCTGCCCAGCTCACCCCCCTCTCCCAGGCAGCAGGTGAGTGATCCCAGTGCTCCCAGTCCAGCCCCTGTGCTGCACTGGGGTGTGCTGGGAGCCAGGCAGAGATGCTCAGAGCTGAGCATCTCCCATCACACTGGAGATCCCTAAAGCTCTGGGATCCATGGTGGGATGGGGCTGGCACTGACACTCCATCCACAGCCCCCAGGAGCGTTTCTGGATGCTGCAAATTCCCCTGGCACCAGGAGCAGCGAGAGCCCAGGCAGCCCCGTGTCCCTGACCTCCAGGTGAGCCCCATCCCGACACCCCAGCGCCTCCAGTCTGTCAGCAAGGAAATGTTTGGGTGCATCCAGGGCTCTTTCCCAGCCCTTTTTTAGGTGGGGAGGTGCCAGCAGTGCAGCAGCTGCCTGTGAGCAGCCCGGGAAGCTGCCAGGACTCTTTAAGGAATGACAAAAAGGAAGGGGGGGTTTGTAATTCATTCACTTGGTAACGTTTTAGTGGGGTTGGAACTATATTTAGACATGACCCTTCTCCCGTCCCGGAATGGAAAGGCGTGCAGAGAGCCGAGCTGGGCAGGCTGGTGGAACTGAGCTGGAGCTCTGCCACCACGTCCCTTCCAGCCCCATTCCCGGGGCAGGGAACGCCGTGGGTGCCCCTGCCCGAGGTTGATCAGGGATCCTGGCAGTGCTCAGGGAGGTTTGGGGCTCAGGGGTCCCGTTTTCCTCCCAGCGTTGCGGCCGACTTGGACTCGGGAGCAGACTCTGCCCCGGATCCCGTCACTGACGAGGAGCAGGAAGAGGACGAGCGGGATCCGAGGCTGCCCGGGGCCGTCCCAGCTGAGGAGGAGCTGCCAGGACAGGGTAGGACGGGAGCAGAGGGTGTCTGGGATGGAGCAGTTCCCCCCAGAACATGAGGCTGCAGCCCTGCTCGCTGTTCACAGGTGCTGCTGCAGAGGAGGTGTGGGACAGTGGCACCCCCCTGGACACCCCCTTGGACACCCCTGCTGTCACTGAACCCTGTGCCACAGAGCTGAGCCCCAGGGCAGCCCCCACCACGGGGGCTGGGGGAGCAGAGCCCAGCCAGCTCCCTGGGGAGGTGAGACATGGGGGGGGACACGCTGGGAAGGTGTCAGAGGTTCCCCTCTGAGCCCCTGCTGTGGCTGTGTGAACTGGGGGTCCCTCCACGGGTCCCTAAGGGCTGTGGTGCTGCTGGAGAGGCTCAGCAAACACTGCCCTGCACTGTCACTAAAATCTCATCTCCATCTCCCCGCCCAGGGCAGCCCCCGCACGGGACGCAGACCAAAAGGTGAGCAGAGCCCTGCCAGGCTGGGCTGGACGGGGCTGGGGGCTGTCCCGGGGGGCTCTGCTCCCCCTTCCCTGCCCTGACACCCCCCGGCTGTGGTGCAGGAGTGGCGACCAGGCTGAGCCGCCGGCGGGTCTCGTGCCGGGACCTGGGCCGGGTGGACTGCGATGGCTGGCTGCTCAAGAAGAAGGACCACGTGGCATTCATGGCCCAGAAGTGGAAGCGGTGCTGGCTGGTGCTCAAGGGCCACACGCTCTACTGGTACAACCACCCCAACGTGAGTGGGGCACTGGGTGTCCCTGCCCCTGCCTGGGCAGCTGGGATTTCCTGGGGTGGTGCTGGACAAGGCTGTCCCTGACCCCGCAGGATGAGAGGGCTGCAGGACTCATCAACGTGGCCACCTACAGCCTGGAGAGCACGAGGGAGCAGAAGAAGAAATAGTGAGTGGGGTCTGGTGGTGGAAGAGGGGGGGATGCTGTCCCAAGGCCACGTGCTGGGAGCCACCTGCACGTCCCCATGGGGCTGATGAGATCCCCACAGGGCTGGCACCTTGCAATACTGTGCCCACACTCTGAGCAAGGCCTGCACTGTGTCACTGGTGGCACCTGGGATGAGGCTGAGGAGCAGAGATGGGTTGGGATGGGGGCCTGCAGTGGCTGGAGGGGGCTCGGGGCTGGCCCTGTGTCACCACAGCAGCACAGGCAGCCACCCCCTTGTCCTCAGTGTGTTCCAGCTGTGCCACCAGACATACAAGCCCTTCGTGTTTGCTGCTGAAACCTTGGCTGACCTGAGCATGTGAGTAATGGAGCCAATGGCCAGCACCAGCCCCACCAACCCGGGCTGGCCAGGACCTTCCTCCCCCTGTCTGTCCATCCCTTCCCTCCCCAGGTGGGTCAGTCGCCTGGTCACAGCCAAAACGAAGTACACGCTGGCCCACCAGGGAGTCCCAGATAAGGAAGAAGGTAACGAGGCCATCCTGGGGTGGGAGCTGGGGTCGGTGGGAGGGGTCCCCATGGGGTAGTGGTGCCTGGTGCCACAGCTCCAGCCTGGGACCGCTGGGAGCTTGGCCCATGATGTGGGGGAATGTGACAAACACTCCCTGAGAGGTGGCCAGGGTGATTCTCAACCCTGGGAGGGAATTTCTGTCTTCTCCCAGACTGCTACAGTGAGACAGAAGCTGAGGACCCTGATGATGAGTCCCCCAGGCACGGATCTGACTCGGTGAGTGGCCCTGGGGGACAACCTGGGGACAGAGGGACAGAGTTCCTTGTCTCACCTCCTGCCCCATCTCTCCCTCAGGCAAGGAAGAAGCTGCAGAACACCCCAGAGAAGGCTCAGCTCTCCCCAGCCAGCAGTGCAGCCAGCAGCCCCCAGGGCAGCCCCCGGCCCTGCTCCCCCATGGGTAGGTGCCTGGGGGGACATCTGAGCCCCTGTCACTTTGTGTCCCTCCCTTTTACCTCTGGGTGTGCTGGGGGTAACTCGAGTTGGGATGTGTTTGAGTGTGAACCATCTCAGGATGAAGGGAGGCTACAGGAAAGGTGGAGAGGGATTTGTTAAGAGGGCAGAGAGTGACAGGGCAAGGGGGAATGAATTTAAACTAAAAAGAGCAGGTTTAGACTGGCCAGTAGAAGGATGATCTTCTCTGTGAGCAGTGAGGGCCTGGCACAGGGTGCCCAGAGCAGCTGTGGCTGCCCCTGGATCCCTGGAAGTGTCCAAGGCCAGGTCGGACAAGGCTTGGAGCAGCCTGGGACAGTGGAAGGTGTCCCTGCCCATAGCAGGGAGTGGAACAAGATAATTTTTAAGGTCCCTTCCAACCCAAACCACTCCATGACCCCACACCTTCAAGGGAGGGCCATGCACGGGGGAGCCCTGTGGGATCTTGGTGCTGTGCCCTCCTGCTCCAGTGCCCCCTTTCCTTGCCCAGACCCCGCTGGGGAGGATCTGGAGAGCCTGATGCTGTGCCTGAGGCAGGGCGGGGTGTCCCTCATGGGGCAGCGGCGCTTCCTGACGCAGGAGCAGTGCCGAAAATCCTTCCTGCGGCGCAACAAGAACCCGCACATCAACGAGAGGGTGCACGCCGTGCGGGCCCTGCAGAGCACGCTCAAGGTGGGACCCCACAGCCCTCCCGAACCCTCCCAGTGCCCCCTGCCCATGGCTGTGCCCCCCAAAACGTGCATTG
This sequence comes from Acridotheres tristis, assembly GCA_037013685.1. NCBI lineage: Eukaryota > Metazoa > Chordata > Aves > Passeriformes > Sturnidae > Acridotheres > Acridotheres tristis. The sequence continues at coordinate 708,973 of CM072910.1, read as the reverse complement.
CTCCGGGCAGGCGAAGCTGGCGGAGCTGCAGGCGCTGGAGCAGCTGCTGGGAGAGGCCACGCTCACCTCGGACACGTTCAGGCGCTGGAAGGAGGAGCACCAGGAGCTGTACCAGGAGCTGAGGGAGGGCTGGGCAGGGCAGCAGGGCCAGGGCTACGAGCACGGGGATGCTGGAGACCAGCACAGCCCCCACGAAGAGGCAGCTGAGCCCTGACATCCCGCCAGGACCTGCCCACAGGTGCTCCGTGCTGGGGGGCCTGGACACATTTTGGAAGGCTCAGCCCCCAGAGGGGCCATCCCGCAGGGGAAGTGGCTTCTGTGACAGTCTTAATTTTTGCCTTGCCTTGGCTGCAGGTTGGCAAGGGGGGGGGAATTTCAGTCCCCGCTGTGGTGCTGCTGTGGTGCGGCCCGGCCACGGGCTCTTCTGCTGTAAATAAATGTGTTGACAAGGCCTGGTCGTGCCTTGGTTTTTCTTGGCGCCGAAATCATCAAATCATGGAATTGTTTAGGCTGGAAGAGACCCTCCAAGATCATCGAGTCTAGCTGTCAACCCCGCACTGCCGCGCTCACCACTAAACCACCTCCCCAAGTGCCACATCCACATGTTTTTGGACACTCCCAGGGATGGTGACTCAACCACTGCCTCGGGCAACCTGTGCCAGTGCTTGACCACCTTTTCCATTGAGAAATTCCTCCTGACGTCCAAGCTCATCCTCCCCTGGTACAACCTGAGGCCGTTTCCTCTTGCCCCGTTGTTCCTCTTCCCAGGGAGTTGTGGAAATCGAGACGATTTCCCCTCTCCCCCTTTTCACAGGCTGAGCCCCCTCAGCGCCCGCCCTACGGGTGCCGCACGCGGCCACTCTTCCCCCGCCAGAGCGCGCCACTCGCGGCGCGGCGGGAGCGGGGACGGCGTTCAGGGGAGCCAATGAGGCACAGGCAGGGGCGTGGCCGATGTTTTTGATTGGCTGACATGCTAATAAGCCACGCCCCACCCACCGGCGGAGGTAACGGTCGCGGCGCGCGGGGGTGGCGGGAGACGCGCGGCGGCGGCGACAGGTGAGGGACGGGGCCGGGCCCAGCCCCAGCTCACACGGTACCGACACCGGTACCACCGGCACCGGCAGCGCCGCTGCCACACCCGCACCGCACCCCGGACCCTCCAGCCCTTCAGGGAGCGCTCTCTCAGCTCCTCATGGCCTCCCAGCCCCTCAGGATCGGCTGCCGCTCCTCCTCAGGAACCGGGCCCGCAGAACCGACAGCTCCTCCCCCGCCGCCTTTGGGTCCGGTGCTGAGGGACGGAGCCCCCAGACCCTCAGGGACCGGTCCTCAGGATTTGTCCCCGCACCCTACCCTCAAGGACCGGGACCTCCAGCCCGTCAGAAATTCACCTGAAATTGGGCGTATCTGCCTAAATTAACTATACCTAAATTAACCACACCTAAATTAACTCTAATAAGCACTGCATTTATGTAGAAGTGTTTCGTTTCTTTGCTGAGTAAAATGCTGTTTGTGTTTCATTATCCTATTGTATTCCCAATGTTTCTCCTAGCTTGTGACATCTGTGTACATGAATGTTTTCTAGGGATTCATGTCTTCCCTGAGCTCCTTGAATCAGTTTAACAAAAATCTGTAACAGCTGCTGATTGGGATTGAGTACGGGTTTGTAGAGGCCTTGAATTTCCACTGTGCAGATGTAAATTGCACTTGCATTATCAGAGACAGGAAATTAACTGAAGCGCCCAGAGAAATAGATAAATTAACCCAAAACTCTGGGCAGATAAAGATTGCTATTCACGGCACAGAAAGGCTGATTTTGAAGGACTTTTCTCATGTAGTTGCTCAGTGACCTCTACAGAGGGCAGAAATTATCTGGTTGAGAATTAAGACTTTTAAAGAAAAGTTTTTAGTCTGTGTAGACACAGATTCAGTGTGCAGGTACTGTGGTGCTCTGCCTTGGGGATAACAGCTGAAAGGTGCTGCTCAATACCTGGATAATGGTGCAAACAGGAATTCTGCTTTCTCAGGCATAAAGAAAGCCTACAAGGTCTGTTTTTAAAGTGTTGCTGCAGGGAAAAGCCGATTTTATTGGGAGAAGAAGCTAATTAAATACTAAATGCTGTGTTGCTCTGATGAATAGCTGCTGTGTGTGTACCCTTTGCTTGCTTAGTGGGAACAGGGTGTGGATTATAGTCACTTAAAATAAGACTTTTATTCATTTATCCAGTTCTCTAGATAGCTGAGATGGCTGCTCCTGAGAAAGATCCAGAGCTGAGGCTGCTGCAGAAGAATCCACTGGGTAAGGACAATCCTTTCTCCAAAGCCCTGCTGCTGTCAGATCCTGTTTCAATTTCTCTGAGGAGAGACGTGACCCTCAGAAGATTCTCCATCAGAAGCTTTTTTGTTCAAAAAAAGTCGAATTTTCTACCCTTGCCTGCTTTTTCAGCAATCATTTGATAAGGAGTTTCTCCCTTAAGCTGGTAGCTGATGAATCTGGGAGAGTTCTTTTGAGTTAATGCAAAAATACCTCTTTAACCTTCCCGGTTTTGCTGTGCTGCTGCTTTATTTAGTCAGAGCACCAGCTGGGTATAACGTGACCAAACTAATCAATGGGAATATAATTTACAGCTTCTACATTCTCACTTCCTTACCAAGATTGTTTTTCAGCCTCCTGTTGATATTATTTGACTTCCCTGTGCTTCCTGCCATTTCCTTTTGCAAAAAAAAAATTATTTTAACAGGAGCACAGGGAGCGAGGCAAGGACCAGTTCGGGGTTTGGAAGCACAGGTAATTACATATGGCTTAACTAAAGCATAAATATCCCTGTTTTTATTCTCCAGACCCCAGCACGTGTCAGAAGAGCAAGTTTTTGGAGGCTGAGTGGAAGACAGTGAAGTCCCAGGGCCAGCTGAGCCGCTGCCCCAGCGTGGCCGAGAGTGGGGACGGGGGCATTGGCACCTCCTGCTCGGACAGCACTGAAGGTGATGGGCACCCCTGGGTCACTGTGCCACACCTGGAGGGCACCACTTGCTCACAGTGTCCAAATTCCAAATCCAGATGTCTGGAATGTAACCCAGTGAGGAGGGGGCTGGCTCTTTCTCTGAGCGTGGTTATTGCCTCGCTGCAGTGCTTTTAACTGACTCAAAGCCACCTTGGTGGCCTCCTGGTTCTTATTGTCCAATGAGAGATGTATCAGCATGTTTGTTGAGTGATTTTAACTTTTTTTTTATGGAAATAATTTATAGGTGCCTTTGTGCAGAAGTGTTAGGCTCTGCAGTGTTAGGGCTGAGAACTCTGCAGCCCTGCCTTTAACTCGGGCACACCCTGTGAATTTTTTGGTCTCAGCAAACCTTTCCACCTGTTTTTTTTAATCTTCATTGATTCTCTCTTCAGTAATGAGGGACTTTGTGGTGTTCCTAAAGACACTTCACACATCCATGTGTTCCAGGGAGTCATTGGAACGAGCTGTAGATCTTAATAATGTGCCAGTGAAATGGAGGTCTGGCTGTTGGAAGTACTGCTAGAAATATTACACAAGCACATGTTAAAGTGTTCCATCAGGCCTCTCTCGGGATAATAAAACACTCATTTGGCAGGTGGGGACAGGGAAGGTGATTTCTCTTTGGGAAATGTCCCTTGTGAGCACTGGTGATGTCACAGCAGTGTTGTAAGAGCCGAGGGTGACCTGCAGCCCTGGCTGCTGCTGGGGCACGCTGAGCTCAGTACATTAATCAGAAATGTTGTTGTGAGGACCCTCAGCACACCCAAGGAACTGATTGCAGCACCCACACGTGATGTGCTGGTCAGGGAACTCAGTGACACCAGGGGATAAATTTAGGGGCTGTAAAAGGAAATGGTGCTGTCTCTTCTCTTTGCTAAGGTGAACGTGCTTGCAGCTGCCCAGTAGCCTGGTGTTTGTTCTCTGGAGTCCCCAGGCACAGCCAAGCAGTGGCTGAGAGATTTTCTGCCCTCACTGCTCATTTTTGATGAAAAGATGGAGTGCCTTTATTGTGACAATTCTGTGGCGTGGTTTTGGTCTTTGCAGAGTCTGATTTGGGCTGTATTATTAATGTGTTTATTAATGGTTGTAGCAGTGCTTGGAGGGTACAGACAGGTGGGAAGGTGACTTGTTGGAGCATCACGTGGGGATGGGCCTTTGGCCAAAGCCATGAGGAAATCAAAGGTGTGTTCCTGGGAGAAACCTGGAATTCCTGCGACACAGAACGTCTCAGGACAAGGAGTGGGCACTTTGCTGTTTGCCTTTCTCAGCCCTGGCTGTTGCTGTATTGAAATCTGAGAGTTGCTAAGAATAACCCCGAGTTCCCTGCAGCCAGGTTTGGTGCCCCGCTGGCAGGACGGGAGCTCTGTCTCACTTCCTGTGGCCATAGGTGAGAGCCATTGCTCCAGCTCTGGGACAGGCTCCTGCCGTGGTGTCCTGGAGGAGCTGGAAGGTCAGATCTGGGGGTCAGCGATGCTGGAGGCTCACCATGGGCTCAGGGAAGGCTCCTGGTAGCTCTGCTCACGCTTCGGGGTCGCTGAGCTGCGGGACGGGCAGAGCAGGATCACGGGCTCAGTGTTCAGCTCAGTAAGTCTCAGCCTCTTTATTCAGTATCAAGGACTTGGTTTCTAAACCTAGAGAACCTATTGATTCAAGGTTATACTAGAGTAGCTTAAAAACAAGGATTAAAAGTATGGATTAAACTCAGATTCTTCCTGTGGTGGTAGGAAAAGGTCAGCAGGTTCCTGAAACTTGTAGTGAGGGGGAACACAGTTGTGCCTGAGTCATGCTGCTGCTGCTGCTTAGGAGGACATGTTCAGTGGCAAAGGAAGTGGTTTTAAAATCATTTTGGAAAGCTCACTGGAGGATTGTATTTTCAGGACTGTAATTAAGAATATCACTCTTCTTCTTCCCCCTAGACTTCTGCAATTCCAGTAGCAGTTCCTCATTCCACCCCATCAAAACCCAGGTGACCATTCCAACAGCCCACGTTATGCCTTCCACGCTGGGTGCCTCGCCCTCCAAGCTGTGCCCTGCAGGGGACCAGGGCTCTGCAAAGCCTGCTGTGCCAGCCTCTGCCCCAGGGCTCACCAGGAACGGGGATTTCAACGCCGGGAAGTCCTCTCAGGTGCCACCCAGGGACCTCCTGCGTCTCTGCAGGGCTCCGGGGCAGAACGGCTGTGAGCACTCCTGGCTTCCTGCTGCTGATCACAGGACAGAAGACACCTGGAAGTTTGACACCCCCGCCATCGAGCAGACCCTTAACCAGTCTCTCTTTCTGGACAGTCTGTGCACTGACCCTCTGCACAGGTGCCACAAGTTGAACCCCGGCTCCGAGGCAGGGAAGGACCATTACAAGGTGCTGCCAGAGAGCAAACAGGCGCCGGGGGCCAACGGAGCCGGCGAGCCCCGGGACGGGACGTGGCCCAGAGGGAGCAGGCTGATGCCAGCTGGACTCCAGGCCAACAATTTCTATCCAAAACCTGTAGTAGCTCCCCCAAGCCGAGTGTGGATGCAGGAAGGCTGCTCACTGCACCCCCACCAGGGAGTCTGTGAGCTCAGTGCCTGGAAACAGCAGCTGGACAAAGTGCGGCTGCAGGTGGAGCAGATGCAGGTAGGCAGCTGTGGCTGTGTGTGCATTTGAAACCCTTTCCTGTCTCTGTCGTCAGGAATTGTTGTCCCAGACAAAGGAGGCAGGGGAAAAATGTCTCATGCTTCTCCAAAAGCCTCCTCATGGTCTGTTTTTACAGCCTGTGGTGTCACAGGTATCGTTTGACACGCTGCGTGTGCAGAGCAGCCCTGGATTGTGTTACACCACCTGCCACATCAAGAGCTGAAATGATAGAAACTGTGAAGAAAAAGCGTGCCAAGAGGTTTTAAACAGTGTCTAGAATAGCTTTATTCTGTAGCTAGGGTAAAGAAAGACTTTAAGAAATGCATGAAACTAGCTGCAGTTTATTAGGTGGAAACTGTTTGTTTACCACCTCCCACCAGCTGTACCCTAATGGAGACAAATTGTTTCCAGTGAGCTAGCACAGTGATCTAAAATTATTTGTTAATCTCCAGTTGTGCTTGGGCAAAGTTTCTTGTTCTTGGACATCAACAAAGACTGAAATAGCCGTGCCCTGGCATGCAGATGAGCACACAGTGTGCAAAATAGCTCCAGCAGTGTTGCAATTGCCCCTGGGGGGCACAGACCTCTCCCTCCTTATTTTGTCTCCTCTTGCAGTTACAAAATGGAGGCACCTGCCCCCATTCCTCCATGTATTCCTCATCCCTGCCTGCACCTGACCCAGCTCAGTGGATCAATATCCTGAACTCCAATGAAAACCTGCTCAAGGAGAAAGAGCTCCTCATTGACAGGTGAGGCTTTGATACTGCCATGTGCTTTGAAGACTCCAGTCCATTTCTGTTTGGAAAGGAAAGGTTTGGAAAGTACCAAGGAAGGTTCATTTCTCAGAGTCCATTTTGCCCAGTTGATCTTATGTTGTTGCAAAGATCAGTATCAGGACCTTAGAGAACAACCTGAGCTCTTCTCTCTTAGAATTAGGATGATGATCCTGAAGGGCTCAAATAAATTAATTTTAGTTATGGTTTTCTGTGTTTTATAAGGGATAAAGATTTCTGTTCACGTCATGATTATCTGCAATGTCGGAATATCTGCCCCTTTTGCTTAAGGACTTTCTGGGAGCTCTATGATCTTTTTTAAATTTGGTTTTTGTGACTTTGGGCTGGCAAACAACATTTATCTAAGGCTAATGGTGCACAAGCTTCTTGAAAAAATGAAAAGTATCTTCAGCATCTGGACTGCAAATACCTTTTCTTCCTTATTTTGAGTCATCTGTCATCTGTTCATTTCACTCCTAAGCTCCAGAGTCAAGCTGGATCCTCCAAAACATGCAAGGCTTGTGTGTTTTATCTGTAATCACGGCTGGAGGAAGGGTTTTGAAGGGAGGGGAGAGAAGAAAAGTAATAAGAATTGTATAAAAGGTCCAAGTGTTTACCTTTATTTCTGTGCAGGCTCTGAGTTGCAGAGTTGTGTTTCTGCTCTGCCTGTCCCTGTGTGGAGCAGCAGTGCTGTGCTGGCACCGTTTGTGTTGTGCTGCTGCTCTCTATGTCTGAGAGCAGTGAATTGCCTGTTTTTGTTGCAGACAAAGGCAGCACATTTCCCAGCTGGAGCAGAAGGTCCGGGAGAGTGAGCTGCAGGTTCACAGTGCCCTGCTGGGCTGCCCAGCCTCCTATGGAGATGTCTACATGCTGAGGATGCAGGTACAGCAGGTGTCAGTGAGAAACAGGGGCTGGATCCAACGGCCCTGCCGCTGCTGCTGAGGTGTTTGCTAAGCAGGAGTGTGCAGAGTCTAATTATAAATTACCCAAATTATCAATTATCGCCTCTGTGCCCCCTGGGATTTCCAGCCCTGAGGCCCTTTGGTTGGATTAAAGCTGTGCTGGTGATGCCAACACCTGGCAGCAGTGCCAGGCGCTATTTCAGAGCGTGTCAGACGGGCTGAGGGGTGTTTGGGAATGGGGAAGGATGAGGATACAGCCCTGGGACTGTTTGTAACCCCCCAAATTCAGGAGCTGCAGAGGGAGAACACGTTCCTGCGAGCACAGTTCACAGAGAAGACCGAGTCCCTCAGCAAGGAGAACATCGAGCTGGAGAGGAAGCTGGCTGCTGCAGAGGTGGATGTGAAGCTGGTCCGGGAGTCCCTGAAGGAAACCGTGCAGAAACACGCAGAGGAGCTAAAGAAACAGGAAGAAAGGGTATGGTCCTGCTGCTCTGGAGATGGGAAGGTGTTTCCTTGTGTAGTGCTGAGGTGAAACTTTTCTGTGGCAGTCTGTAATTGCAGGTGTTTTCTCATCTCATTTTAGACTATGGTTTATGGCCTTTCCTCCTGCAGTTAGAAGCATTTCAGTGGCTCCTCTTTAAACCAAAAAAATGCCTGTCTTTAGCTAAATGAGCAGAAATAGTGAAATCTTCTATTTTGGCATTGTGTGGTGTAAAAAAAGCTAAATGAGTGGGCTTACAGAAGACTGAGGAATAAATAAGAAATTAAATAAACCAAACCTGTCTGCAACTGTCCCTGCAGGTAAAGGGAAGAGACAAGCACATTAATAACCTTAAAAAGAAATGCCAGAAGGAATCTGAACAAAACAGAGAGAGACAGCAGAGAATCGAGACCCTGGAACGATACCTGGCTGATCTTCCAACCCTTGAGGACCACCAGAAACAGAGTCAGAAGGTAAAACTTCCTCTGAGTTGCAATGGTGGCTCTTCACATACTTGCTCAGGTGACTTTGCTGTAGTTTACTTAATTTACATTTACTCTCCATTTGTTGCAGCTGAAGGAATCTGAACTGAAGACTGCTGCCCTGCAGGAAACAGTGCTGGCACTGGAAACGGAGCTTGGAGATGTCCAGGCTGCTTTCAGGGAGCAAGAGCTGCAGCTGGAAACCCAAAAGCACAAGGAAATGGAGCTTCTGTCCACTGTGCACAGGTAGGAGTCAGGGATCAGCTTCATCTTGGCCCTGCAGGAATTGCTGCACAAGATGATGCAGAGCCCTGTGGTGTGGGCTGGGATGCAAACAGGGCAGTGCTGACATTTGATATGAAATTAAGTGCACTCTTCATATTGTTTCCCTCCTTAAATAAGGGAGAGATCATAAATAAAACTCTTTTTTTCCCCATGGTGTTCTGCTAATTGCAGCTTGCAGGACAAGTTGCAGCAGTATGCAAAGAATGCAGAGAGAGCACCCCCTGCCCAGGATGGGGAGAGGCAGAAAATGGAACAGGACTCTCTGAAGAAGGAGTGTGACTGCCTCAGGAAGGTAAGGGGCTGTCCCAGGCAGGAATGACACATTTTTCCTTCCACTGACTCACACCAGGCACTCAGATGAAATCAGGGACTTTTAAAGACACAATTGCACTGAAGCAGCAGTTCCTGGAATCCAGACTGCAGGGTTCTAAAAGCTGTTCTTGATGTGATAACCACACACTTCTCCAATAATGCTGGGGAGAAGCTGCAGAATGCAGAAGAGGGCAGAGGAAAACCACAAGAATACAAATGTCTCTGGTCTGGTTTTAGCTGATAAATCTAATGGTGCCTTTTATTCAAGTCCACTCCTAAAAGCATCTGTGATTAGAGCAGTAAGTGGACAGGACAGAGCAGGAGAGGAGAGGCTGTCCGACTGAAGGAGAATTCCTGGTGGTATTACTGCATCTGTGTGGCCAGTTCTGATGCCTCTGCTTTTAATTCCAGATTGTGGACAAAAAGCAGAAGAAGATGGAGCAGTTATCCTTGCAAGTCAAGGTGAGAGGTGACAGGGAGGGACCCAGGATTTGAGAATATGCTGTGAAATGAGTTAGACTTCCCGTGTTTCCGTGGTCTTTTCCAGAACCTGGAAGAACAGGTGGCCCAGGAAGAGGGGACAAGCCAAGCTCTGAAAGAGGAGGCAGTGAGAAGGGAAAATGCTCTGCAGCAGCTCCGGGCTGCCGTGAAAGAGGTCAGGGGGTGTTTGGAGTGTCTGGGGTAGCACTGAATGAATGGATTGTCTTCTAGCAAGGCCCTGAATTTAGTCAGCAGCTCAATCTCTCCTGCTTCCTGCTAGTCAGTTGTCCTGTCAGGGCTGTGAAAGGAGCTGTGCCCTGCTGGGAAGCAGAAGCAGGTTGTGCCTCGGGAATTTCCTGGGGATGGGATGGAGGAGCCAGCTGGGGGCAGCAGAACAGGAGTGCAGGCACAGCCTCGGCTGAAGGGCCGGGCAGAACCCACTCACAGGGGCAGCCCTGGAGGCGAGGCACGGCCACTGCCGGGGTGCACAAGTTCCTGGAAGCTTTTCCTGCACTGGGCACTTCCTGATTGATCCAGTCCCCATCTGGGAGTGACACTGGCTCCCCTGGCCACGGCCTGGAGGCCGGGATGCCAACCAGCTCCTGCCCTCAGTGCAGGTGCATTAAGCGCGGCAGTGCTGCCCCAGGTGGCCGCTGAACGCCGTGTCCGTGTGTCCAGCTGTCCGTGCAGAACCAGGACCTGATTGAGAAGAACCTGACGCTGCAGGAGCGGCTCCGGCAGGCGCAGCTGACGGCCCGGCCCCTCCCTGCTGACACGGCCCAGCTGGCCCAGGAGCTGCACGGGGAGCTGGCCAGCTGCCTGCAGGATTTACAGTCTGTCTACAGCATCGTCACCCAGAGGGCTCAGGGCAAGGACCCCAACCTCTCTCTGCTCCTGGGCATTCACTGTAAGTGCATTTCCTTTTGAGCCGTGGCAGAACAAACCCTTCCCTTCCTGTGGCAGAATTAAGTAACTCGCACAGAGCATGGAAAGCTCTCTTTCTGGCCTTCTGACTGCTCTTTCTGTGGTTGGCTTGTTTCAAAGGTGCATGTTGTAATAACTGAATGTTAAGTAGGACCTCTTTTGCAAATGTGAGTTGGTTTTTCTAGCTGACTTGCAAATGTGTGTGATCCTTGCTGAGAACTGCATGTGAGGAAACTCCCTTCTCTGACCCCACAGCTGTGCAGTACCCTGTGAAGGAGAAGGACGAGCTGCTGAGCCCTGAAGGACTGGCCAAGAAACTGGTGGAGGTAAAACAGCTTCACAAAGAGGTGGAGGAGTTGAGGACTGCAATATCTGACAGATATGCTCAGGACATGGGAGACAACTGCATCACCCAGTGAAGAACACTCCCAAAGTAAGACAGGGATTGAAGACTTGAACCTCTCAGGAGTCCTGTGCTCCTACAACCCTAAACCTATTCAGCACTTTATCATCCCTCTGCTCGGGTGCAGGATGTGTGACTTACCTGATCTGGGAGGAATCAGGGGGTTTGTTGCCAGAAGTGTTCAGCTGCTGACTGGGATAATTCAGTGTCAGGCTTTGCAGTAGCTTTGATCTTGTGGAATGTGTTTTATGCTGTGTTTGCTGGAGCTGCTGTGGCCTCTGATGCTGGGAGATGAATTCTGACTTGCCTTCCAGGCATGTCAAATGCTGAACATGCAAATGTGGCAGTTAAAATCACAGCTACAAGGAAATGTGTGCCCTGGTCTTGCTGATAACCTCCCTGTGCAGGTCCTGTGGGACCAGAGGGTTATCAGATTTTTTATGGGATATCTGGGTTCCACAGGCAGGCAGGTGTGCCAGTTACACTGCTAGCATTTACACTGAGGTGCTGCTGCCTTGGATCGATGGAGCAGGACCTGCTTTCCTCAGGTAAATGCAACTAGTGTCTTTCAGCAGCCAGCATGAGTTGAGGAATAAAGCAACACTAAAAGACTCTGGAAACTCCCCCTGGGCACTGTTACCCCAGAAGCCTTAAGACTTTTTTCCCACTAAAATAGCACTGGGAATGGGCTGTGATTCAGACTGCAGAGGAGGTGGATGGATGCTGAAGTGCCTTAATGAGCTGGAAGAACCCTCTGTCCCCACTCTGCTCTGTGCCTAATGCATCTGCTGGCAGGTGAGGAGCTGCTCTTCCCTTTTAGAGCCATCACAAACAATCCTGGGGAGTCCCAAGTGTTTGTGACCTCTGCCAGAGCCTCCAAGAGCCTCTGTGCCCATGGGGACACTCCTCTGCTTTACTGGGACAAAGCCATACTGGTCCTGCTGTGGAGGGGATGGCACACGGAGCTCTTTCTGCAAGGCAGTGGCCATTTGGGCTTTGTCACAGCCCTGTCCTTCCTTCCCTGCTCCTCTGCAAGTAATGGGATTTCTAAATGAATTGTTGTGGGATCAGTTCACTGTACCACCGCCCTCCCTAAGCCCAGTGACACCTTTACAGTACTGAGTCTGAGGGTGGAATTTGGTTTTCATCTTGAGTTAAGAGCAAGATGCCAAGTTATGACAGGGAAAAGTCCTGCTGACACTTGTGTTGTTTGGCTGCTCTTCGTTCTTGTTGGGGCTGTGAGCCCTGGGTTTGGCAGAAATGCTTTTTGTTATTCCTTTGTGTTACAATTTTAAGACCAAATCTGTTTTGTTCTCGGTGTTTGGCCACCGTGGGGGGAACGGTGGCAAGGAATGGTTGGTTTGTCCTGCACGGGGAGCACGCAGCAGTGTGTGCCTGGCAGTGTCTGTCTGTGTGTCCTGCTCCCCCTGGCTGTGTCTGTCCCCAGGCTGCTGGTGCTGTGTACTGAGCAAAAACACATTTCCAGGGCTGACTGCTGGCAGCTCTGCTGGCTCCTGCAGGTTCTCAGGGGGTTTGGGCACCATCTCCTTCTCCCCTTTGCTGTGTGGTGGGTGCAAGATCTCGTTCATAGGTGCTGTGAGGGGACAGTTTTGCCCTCTGCCCCTGCAGAGGTGATTGTGAGACGAGATTATTGTGACTGAAACCACCTCAGCTGCTGCCCGACCCTGTCCCAGGTCCCGTGTCCCCTCCACGGGCACACGTCCTCTGCTCCTCCTCAGGCCCAGAGCCCGATCCCAGGTGCTGTTTGCTCTGCTGCAGGGCAGATCTTGGGCCTTTAGCTGCAGAACACGCCAGGCTGCCAGGACAGTGTTCCCTCCCTGTCCCCGCTTCATGTCACGCGTGTCCCCTCTCGGTGCCCCGTGTTGTGCCCGCTCCCGTTGGGCTCCGTGTCTTTGTACCGGCCTCTGTCTCACCGCGTGTTTGTACCGAGTGTTTGGAGTATCAAATAAAGCTGCTCTGACCCACTCGTGCGAGGCCGTTCTGCCTGGGGAGGGACGCGCTCCGGGAGCGGGGCCGGTACCCGGTGCGAGCGTGGGCCGGTACCGGTGCGAGCGTGGGCCGGTACCGGTGCGAGCGGGGCCGGTGGCTCCCCGGTGCCGGTGGGGCTGGTGCCCGTGGCTCCCCGGTGTCCCCGAGGCTGCTGTCGGTGGCTCCCCGGTGCGGCCGGGGCGGTGGCCCTGCCGAAGCCGCATGCCCGGGCCCGCTGGCCCCATTGGCCCCCGCAGTCACATGCCGGGCGGTGGCGGGGCTGCCGCTCCTCCCTCCATCCCTCCGTCCGTCCCTCCCTCGGCCGGGCTGAGCGCTGGGAGCGGCCGCGATCGCACCATGAGCACCCTCAAGGTCTACAGCACCTCGGTGACCGGCTCCCGGGAGGTGAGCGCCGCCGGGCAGGGCTGGGAGCTCCGGGCTTCCTCTTCCCGGGGGTGGGCGTCTCTTTCCGTGGAGCAGCGGAGCCCCCCCCGCCCCATCCTCCGTGTCCCCTCCCCTGCTCGCTCTGTACCGTCCCCATCTGTCCCCAAAGCCGCCCTCCGGGCCGGGTGGGCGCTGTGCTGAGCCTGGCTGGCACGCTGGGTGTGTGCCCACCCTTGGGGCTCCTCTCCATCCCCCCATAACCTGCCTTTCCCGCCCGGCTTCCAGATCAAATCCCAACAGAGCGAAGTAACCCGAATCCTTGATGGGAAGAACATCAAGTACGAGCTGGTGGATATCTCCCAGGACAACGCTCTCCGGGAGGAGATGAGGGCCAAGGCAGGCAACCCCAAAGCCATCCCACCCCAGATCGTCAACGGGGACCAGTACTGCGGGGTGAGGCTGGGCTTGGCACCCTGGGCTGGGGTGGTGGGGCATGTCCTGCCCTTGGCTTTGCTGCAGATGTTTTAGATGCCTTGTAAGTTATTTCTTGTGAGGTGCAGGAACCAGGTGCTGCCAGGACTCGCTGCAGTTTGCCTTGGGAAAAAGGAGAACGCAGGCAGGGGGCTTTGGGTGGCACTGGGGCTGTGCCCACTTTGTCCTGTCATGCTTGGCACAACCAGCTAGTGCCAGGGCTGTGAACCAGTTTGTGCCATGGGCTCCCCTCCTGCCTCCTAAGCAACCCCCTGTGGCGTTTCCCTGCAGGATTACGAGCTCTTCGTGGAAGCTGTGGAGCAGAACACTCTGCAGGAGTTCCTGAAGCTGGCCTGAGCCCTGTTTCCCCTCCCACCCTGGACTCTACCTGCATTCCTGAGCGCCCTCATCTCCGACCACCTCCACCTGCAGGTTGTCAGCACTGTCCTGGCACCACGACTTGTATCCCAGCACAGGGAAAAACCCATGACCAAAACTCCTCATTGCAGCTGCCTCCGACTCCCTCCTGCCTAACCCCGAGATCATCTCAGAGGGATCCAAAGAAAGTGTGAATGCTCTCTGTGCTTGGCCTGTGAGCAGAGCTGGGCCTGGCTCACGGCAGCTTCCAGTGCCTCTGTAAACAGCAAAGCCTCCGGGGCTGTGAGAGGTGCCCCTGGCCCTCAGCCCCCTCCTCTGCCTCGGCAGGGAAGGGCTTAGGGCTGCATGGTACTTCCCACTTCTCCCAGTTGCTGTTAAAATTGTAAATTCTGCTGCCTCACTTCCTTTTCTTTTCCTCTTTTTCCCCACTCTTCATCTCAACTGCAGAGATTATGGCAACTAAGTAAAGGGTTTTTTTGTTTTTTGTTTGTCTTAATTTAATGCAAAAATACTGCACAGAATTGGGCGTCTGAGTGCCCACCACGGTGGAGCTGCCTGGGGGAATGGGTGTGGCTGGAAGTGGGATCTGTGCTGCTCTGGCCACCTCCACCCTGACCAGGCTCCCTTGTGAGCATTAATGGCTCAGGGCTGCCCCAGAACAGCTGATGCTCCAGCTGTCCAATCTTTCCTCTTTGAGTTGGCTTTTTTGCAATCCTGGACCAAGTGCATTTTGTTTTCCTGCCAAAAAGCAAGTTTATAACCAGTGTTGTCTTCCGAGATGCTATTAAATGTTACTGTACCTTTCACAGCACTGCTCTTGCATTTCTTTTAAATTCGGTTTTATTTTGGCTACAGGTTAAACATCACCCTACCCATGAATGTGAGTCATTTCCAGCTGAGTGAGTTGTACGTGCTGCTGCAGCCTGACACAAAGATCTTAACACCTTAGATTGCTGCTGCTAATCAAAGGCTCCCAGGACGTGTCTGAATGTCCTACGGCACAGTAGTGACAGGTACCAGAGCATTCCTCTCCTCTGCGTGGTGACAGGGGCAGCCGGGGGCAGAGACAGCCTCAGCCAGGCGTGGGGCTGCAAAACAAACCCTTGGCACAAAGATTGCCTAGACCAGGATCCAGAGGGGCAGGGAAACGGCTGCTCCTGGTTCTGCTGCAGGTGGAAAAAGGAGGAAGCTGAGGGAGAGCTGTGTGGGTTGAGTCACTGCTCATGGGGAGCTGTGGAAGCAGCTGTGTTTGCTTCCTGTGTTTGAGTTGTGCAGCTCTGGTCAGAGGGGGTCTAGGAAGAGCCCTGGGCACCCTGAGCTTCCACAGCAACAGAGAAATCTAGAGGAAGTGGAAATTGCAGCTGAAGGAAAGGGTTTTATTGGGAGCCTTTAGTGAGGGCTGGGTCTCTGTGAAGAGGGAACCTGCCAAAGGCCCTGCCTCGCATGAGTGGGAGTGTTGTCAGCTGGGAGTCAAGTGAGAGCTTGTCACAGCTGGAATGGGAAGAATGTGCTGGGGAAAGGGAAAGGGAAAAGTGCAGCCCCAGCCCACGGGAGAGGGAGGAAGATGCTTTATTCAGGGCTGGGCAGAGACACGGAGGGACTACGCTCGTCTCCAGTGACACGGTGTCCTGTTGCAGCACCCGGCAGGAGGAGGAGGGCGGGTACCTCAGGCAGGCTGGAGCCAGGGCCCCGCTGCAGCTGGGGGCTGTCCAAGGGAAGGAGCTGTGCACGTACAGGAAGCCCAGCAGCAGGATCTCCTGGCTCAGTCCAGCCTGGCTCGGCCCCAGCACTGCAATGGCTCAAGGCCTTCAGGTTTAGCTCCAGCACAGACTGGAATGGAGCCTGTTTGTCCCCTGGTGTCAGTGCAGGTGAAATCTGTAGGGAGCAGCTGTGTGTAGAAAGCAAACTGACCCTGGCTGTGTGTCCATCCTGCTGCTCCAGAGTCCCTGAACCCAGCTAAGTAACTACAGAGGAGCTGGCAGGGTCCCCTAGGCAGGGTCAGCCCGTGTGCCCCTGCACAGAGATCAGGAGCCAGGCCTGGAGCCCAGGTGAGGTCGTGGAGGGGTCCCCGTGTTGGGACCCACCTGTCCCGGGGCACAGCAGCCACTGTGAGGCAGCAGGACTGGGCCTGGTCCCCTCTGCCAAACGGCTGCTCTGAGCTCTTCTCCATCCCAGGTAATGGCACAGTGAAACTAAATCTGGAAAGAAAACCTGTCCCTTGTCCCCAGCCAGGGCAGGCTGGGTAAGGTGAGAGGCAGCTCCCTCCCTGTGCAGAGCTGGGGGTCGGGAGCTCTTAGGCTGTTTTCTGGGAGGGGTCTCTCCTCCTCAGCAGCAGGGAGGCACTGGGGACCAGCCCACATTCCTGCAGGCTCCTGGAGTTGTCCGTGTACACCCTCTGGGGAAAGGTGCTGATGATCTCATACGAGTCCGAGTTTCCACCCCTAGGAAAGAACAGCACAATCTTCTCCTACTCACGGGATCCCCCAAGGTTTGGCTGAGATGCTTTGGCTGATCCAGCTGTGGTTATGCAAGAGCAGAAAAAAGGGATTCCAGCCCAAACTGCAGCCAGCCAGGCACGGAGCAGCCTGTGCAGCTGCACAGCTGCAGTGGGGAGGAAAGAGGCTCGAGCATCCCAGCAGCACTGAGCTCATGCTGGGCTCACACCGAGGCCAGGGCCATGGCCTGCAGCAGGAGTGGGAAGAGGGGAGAGCAAAGGGGGCCCTCAGCCATCTGGAGCTGTCCCCAACAGGCTGAGGGAGCCCCTGTGCAGCATTAAATGTGTTGGGACACAGAGCTGGCTGAGCCAAGCAAAGGCTGCAGCTCAGCTTCCAGCACCTTGGGAAGGCTGGCACGGGTTGGGTGGGTGCTGGAAGGAGGCAAAGGCAATGGTGGGCCTGGATCTGATGGGAATTTTGGGAGGACAGAAGAAGTTGATCTCTGGTGATTTGTGGCAAGGTGGGTGTGAAATGCTCTGAGCTGCTCAGGGCCCTGGCACTGCTGCCTGGAGAGTGGCACAGGGCTGGGGCTGTGGCCCAGCTCAGGCCGAGGTTTGAAGCTCCAGGACCTCCAGAAGCCTTTTGTGGGGTTCTAGAGAGTCAGGCAAGGAGGGGAGGGAGCCCTGGGCTACCTGATGTGGGCGAGGTGCTGGCGCAGGTCCCCGATGGTGGCCGAGAGCAGCAGCCTCAGCTCGTACGTGTGCTCGCCGCTCTCGGACCGGACGCGCAGGCTGCAGAAATCGGGGCCGGGAGCTGCAGCCCCCTCAGCTGCCTTCGCCCTGAGGACCACAAAACCCTGTCAGCCCAGGAGTGAGCTCCACTGAGCAGGCAGAGCCTCCATGACCGAACCAGAGGAGAGGGATTTCTTATTTGGGAATGTCCTTGAGGTGAAGGAGGTCCCAGGGCTGCCAGACCAACCCGCTGCCCAAAGTGCTGCTGTGCTTTCCCAGCCTGAAGGTGCCTTCAAGAGGGATCTGGAGCTTTTTTAGCTTTTTCATTTTAAACCAGGGCTGTCTGGTAAGTACTTCGCCCTACTTCTTTGATTAAAAATAATCTGCTTGGGGTTTTTTTTTCATTAGTTATTTGGGTCTTGGCTTGCCAGAAGACTGAGTGGAAAATGCTGTTAGTGAGACCTCCCACCTGGGCATCAGTTTCCTGGAGGGGTTCTCCCATGTAATATGACTGCAAAGAGCCCTTTCAATGGTTTCACACTCTTAGGCCTTGATTTGCTGTTGGGAAAACTTTCACATAAATAAGTGACATTTTGAACAACAGAAGCTTTTTGTTAGAGATGTAAACTATGGCGTGTTTGTCATGAAAAATTCAGTGGTTCTCCCAAAGGACCAAACTTGGCCTTTTGTCCAACTATTTCTAAGGTCTAAAAGGGAAAAGTCCATTTACTTCCTCGGCTGAACTCCCTGGACTAAACCTGCAGTGATGAAACAGGAGGAAAAGGAGATCTGACAGGGCAGGGCAGGGGGTGGGGGCTGTACCTGCACCTCTCCAGGGCAGCCAGCCCAGGTGTTTCCACCAGGATTTCTTTGCTGCTCTGCTGCCCATCAGAGCCCTGCAACCAAAGCAGGTGAGTGTGAGGGAGAGCAGGCAGTGCCAAGTGCCAGGTGTGCTGTGGTTCAGCCTCTCTGGGAGGTTACACAGAGCTGAGAGAGGCCCAAGGAAGGGGTGCAGGGAGCTGAGTGCAGAGAATGGTCCCTGCTCCCCTCCTGGGACTGTCTGGGTGTCCACTCATACCTGTGGTGCTGCTCCAGCCACGCCTTGGGCACTGCCCACTCTCCCTCCGTGCTTTGGGGGCTTGGAAAGCTCACTGGGATCCTGCTCCGAGGAGGATTTGGGACCTACCAGAGCAGAGGGGAGGTACATCCGTGTGGGACCTTCGTGACGAACATTTTGCCCTCAGAAGAGGCTGGTTTGGTGAAAGGAGAGAGCAGCAGCCGACAGGGAGAGCTCTCGGCGCCCCAGCGAGGCTGGCAGCAGCTCTCGGGTTCCTCCCTTGAAGTTGTCCCATTTTGTGCCCCACGAAATGTTTGATTGTCAACAGCAGCAGTGAGAGCAGTGCAGCCTGTTCACTGCACAGCAGGCAGGGAGCTCTGCCGGGAAAAACTGGGACTGTCACCATTTCTACAGACTTGGACATTTTTCACCTTGTGAGGGTTTATTTGTAGGTGTCCATTACTTTTTGCTTGGACAATTTTTAATTTTTCTTTATGCTTGGATAAAGGGGATATTTAGCTTTAACCTTGAGGTGACTGAGCACAGTTGTGTGTAACCAGTCAGCTGCTCCTCACAAGTGATTCAGGTGCTGATTTATTTAGTGATGCACTCACAGACCCACTGGTTTCTGTCTCTGTCTGACTGACTTTGACTTCCCAACCCTGTCAGATATTGCTTGCACAGACTGTGAGTGTCTAGAAGCAAAATGAGGAATCTGTGGCCTATGGTGTCCTATATTTAGTACAGTTAAGGTTGATTTGGCTTGACAATATCTACATTTTTGGAATGAGGAATTTGTAGGAGAAAGGAGCAGTGTTTGCCATCACCTCTCCCCCCAGGCCTGCAGGGTTACCTCAGCATCCTTTGATGTGGTGAAGGTGGCAGGAGCTTGACCTTTCAGAAAGGCACAGGGCAAGTATGTTTTTGGAAACCTGCTGAGTTCCTATTCTTTTATTACTTGTCATGTCTCATTGTTAAGCAGGATTGATGCTGAGAGGATCCTGTGTGTGCTGCTGGCTCCCAGCTCCTGGGGCAGCACCAGGCCCTGACCCAAAGTGTTGCTTTCCTTGCTGAGACCCTCACATTCCCCTCCTACCACCTGGTAAGGTTTAAGAATCCTCCTCCTCAAGAATCAGCTGCATTTTTGAGGCAGATTTAAGATTTTACCTGGGATCTCAGAGGTCTCCTGCACTTGGTTGGATTCTGAAGTACCCACCACCTGGCCAAGGCCAGGAAAAGTCCCTGGAAGGTCTGGCTTCTGAAACACCACATCTCTCCTGTCAGTGACCTGTAAGCAAATCTGGCTGTTGCACAAGTTCCTCTTGCTGCATCAGAGCCCAGCAAACCACAGCGATGACAAGCAGCAGTTGTAAACCCCAAATGAAACTAATGATGCACAGGTTACAGGGAGCCAGAGTCCTCAGAGCTTTGCACAATCCCCCTTCCATGTGACCTCTCTAACTTCCACAGCTCCCAGCTGGCCTGGCCATGTCCTGCTCATGCAGCTGTGCCCTGGTTTCTCCATGGCAGAGGGAAAGTCCAGCCTCTGGCTGTGCCTGCTGACGTTTCAGGTACGCTCCAAGACCTAGATTTGAGTCCTCTGAGGCTCTCTGCCTGCAAATGTGGTTTTGGCTCTTTGCCACTTCTGAGAAATCAAAACTGGGACCCAAGAGAACCTCAGGTGGCCAAATCCATTTAAACTGTGGCAAAATAAACTCTCGTGACATCCTCTTTAAAAGATACTTGTTCCACCTCATGTTAAAAGCTTTTCCGGAGGAACTATTTGAGAACTTTCTTCCCTCCTTTTTGTGACACACCTCTTAATTTCCTGCAGGTTCTGCTTCTCTTACAGAGCCTGCTGTGCTCTTAGAAGCCTTGTTCCAAGGCAGCTTCACTGAGGCACAGAAGCCCTTGAACCTTGATGCTGAAACGCTTCCTGTAACGGCTCCTGCAGGTGCCTCCCTCGTCCCCAGCCACACCTGCACACCACAAACCTCAACCTGCCCTGCCTCTGGGGACCATCCAGCACTGATGAAAGAAAACCTGAGCTGTCTTGGGAAGCAGGAGAGCGATTTCACAGCCAAAATCTGGGTGTGGCACTTGCCTGCAAGGGGACACCGTCGGGGTAGCGTGGCTGCAGCTCGGAGGGGAAATATCCATCCATGATGTCCTGCAGGCATTGCTGGAACAACAGCGGAGCTCCTGTCACACCTCAGCCTTTGTGTTGGGCTCAGCACTGATCTCTCTGCTGGGCTGCTCCTGTCTGTGCTGTTGTGGCCGTGCAGAAGGGTCTGCACCAAAGACACAGCATCTCCATCCCTACAAATCACTGCAAAGGCTCTGAGGGCACGGTGGGGATGCAGTGAGCAGCCGGGCTCCTTGGCAGGGCTGAGGTGAGCTCAGGAGCCCCATCCCCAGCCCTGGCGGGATGGACGGCTCTGGTTCCTGTCCATACCTGTGTCCCTGGGTGCTGGTAGGGCCGGAAGGCTCCGTGTCCCACGACCATCCCATTTCGGTACAGGGTCAGAGGGAGGGGCTCTGGCCTCAGCCGAGCCCCTCGGGCCGTGTGCTCGATCTGAGAAATGCCCTCTCCGACCAGCGCGTTCAAATCCTTAATGTTCTCCAAGATCAAATCGAAATCAATCTGGGCTCTGCAAACAACGCCCTCACCTGTGGCAGAGGGATCAGAGTTACAGGTGAAGGGGTGGTGGCTGCACAGATTTCTCTGTGTGAATTTGAGGTGTGTTTGAGCCCTGACTTTTCTGTGCTTTGCCCTTCACACGTTTGCAGAACGTGGTGCAACCTTTTGCTGCGCCAGGTCCACATCCTTGCTAAACCACAAGGGCAGAGCTGAGGATGCAGCGCTGGGGCTGCAGGCTCAGAGCTCCAGAGCAGCTCCCGGAGCCCAGGCTGGGCTCCTGGGCTTGGCTGATCCTCTCAGGAGCCCTGTGCTGCCCCTGTGCCGTGCAGGATGAGGAACTGCACGAGTTGGATTAACCAGATTGGATCAATGGATCAGGGCACAGGTGCTGAGGAGGTGCCAGTGTAAACAGCAAGGCAGGATGTTTGTCTGGGTGTTTGAGGGTAGCAGGGTGAAGCAGTAAAAGGGTTGTGACGGGACAGAAGATTGAAATCAGAAGAGAAAATGAGAGAAAAGATCTAAATTAAGTTAAAGTTCTTAGTTGTTCTGCTTTTTTTATGAGTTGCTAAAGGATGATGTGGAAATACCCTTGAAAAGAATCAGTGAGCTGAAACCAAAAACTGTTTCTGCTGATCTCCCTCTGTCTCTCCCCTCCTGCATCTAAGGGAAGGTCTAGTCTAATATTGCATGGTGGTTAGGACCAGTATTGCCTCTACAGTCCAAATAATTTTCTTTTTTTCCTCTGTTACCACTTCCTAAGGACACTGCCAAAGCTGCTTGGACCCCAGACAGCAGAGTCAGGTCTCAATTAAACCCTAACGTGGTGGCTGGGAGGAAAAGCAAACAATACTCCCTGATGGGGCCAGGCTCTGTGGGTAAGTTACTACAGCTCCTGTGTACACAAAGCACCTGATTCTGTTTTCCACCCACTCTGTGTCAATGTCATTAGAGCAGTCAAGCCTCAAATGTGCAGGGTTTGTGAATTCTGCAGGAAACAGCTGCTGTGAGGTCTCCTCCTGAAGGGCTGAGCCATCAGGTTCTCTCCTCTTCCCCCAGAAGGGTGTACAAAATACAGGAATATAAAATTAAACCTTCTGCTGAGCTCCTGTGAGATTGCTCTACATCTCTGTCCCCTAAGAGGGATTGATGTGAAGATCTTGGCACAGGATCCCAAATTCTGAAGACGCAGATTTTGGGGTTTTGGTGCTTTCCCTTCTCTGAGCATTCAGCCACGAGTGGTGGTGCTTTACCCGGCCTGCAGAGGTTCCTTGGTGACAGCTCCTCTTCACCCTGGGCTGATTCTGTATCCTCCAGCTGGTCCCGTGTCTCTCCAACCCAGATGAGACCATAGTCACTCAGGAACCGCTGGAGGAGGAAAGCCAGGTCAGCTTTGCTGCAGAAAAGTGGCAATGGGAGCCTGAGAGTGGCCAGCTGTGGCTGGGAGAGGCAGAGAGAGGTGGGAGAGGTTTGTCTGGGGCTCCTTGGCCCTGACACACGGACAGACTCTGCCAGCAGCAGGGAAAAGGGAGGAGGAAAGATTTGTAGTGGCAGAGGAACCTCCCAAGACTGCAGGAGCTGAGCTGTCCTACAGCCCTGGGAATCAGAATGAAGCTTGCAGGAGGCCCAGGTCTTTGTGTGTTTAAAATCTTCTCCTGCCCTGCTGCTCACATCCAACCTGCTCCTTCTTTTCAGAGGTGAAGGCTTGTGGTGATCAAAGGGGCAGCTTGGAAAAGGCCAAACTGGGACTGCAGTGATCTCAAACCAAAGGAGCAGCCTCACCTCCATCTCCCAGACCTGGCTCTGCAGCTGAAGGCATCTCATTTCCAGTTCTTCTGTGGTGGATGAGCCAAAAGCATCTGTAAGAGAAAAATCTGATGTTTCTATGTAGATGCTCAAAATAGAGCTGGGGATGACCTGTGTCAGACAGGGCAGCACCTGGCCGTGCTCAGTGAGCTCACACCCCTGGGACACCGGGGCTGAAGGTGACAATTCCCCCTGCAGTGGTTTGATAACAGTGCTGACAGAATGAAAGATAGCTGTGAACGAGTTTTGTGCTGAGGTGAGCGGTGCTGTTGGCAACCATGCAGTGGAAATTGCTTGGCTCCCTCAGCCTGAAGGAGCCCAAAATGAGCAGGTGTCCACTGGACTGGATCCTGAAACCTTGGCTGCATGGCAGCAGGGTGCAGGAGGAGCTGCAGACCATGTGTCTGTGGTTTGAAAACACGTTTTTTGTTTTGTGCTCAGGAAATGGAGAAGTCACCACAGCTCTGCACAATGTACAGGAAATGTGTGTGGGCTCCAGCTGGGGCTGGGAAGCTGCTGGATTCAGGGAACTGAACAGGGGCAAAGATCTCAGTGACTCACTGAAAGCTGGGCTCAATTTAGAGCTAGGCTGGACCTGCAATCCTGTGGGAGACTCCAAGTGGGTTTTTGGTTTCTCTCAGCTTTCCTGCCTGTTTGAACTCTGCAGTGTTCACTGCCCTGGGGTTTTCTGACCATCCTTGTGTGTCTGTGGTTGGCTTCACACTCATAGAAACTTAGAAACCCGAAGAAAATAGGTCAGGAAATGATGTTTGCACCACACCAGAGTAACAGATACAACACAGGCTCCTGGCTTTTGGAGCCAAGGACAGCTCAGAGAGGTCCCCGAGCCTGCTCTGCTGCCCTACCCAGGGCTCTGTAGCTCTCCCACAGGTGCCAAAGGTAGAACAATTTTTACCTTCTCCTTCTTGAAGAGTCTTTATCCTCTCCTGGAGTTCAGCAATCCTCCTGTCCTTCAGGGGCAGAACAAACAATGACCTGGGTCAGGTCCTGGCCCTCAGCACCTCCAGGCACAGTTGGCACAATTAGTCAGGGCTGGTGAGGTCCTCTCACCCCACCCAGGGACAGGGGCTGAATCACCTCACAAACACCTTAATTAGACTCAAATGAGGGATGGGATAAGTAGAGAACTCCAGGAATTGGTGACCCATCTGCACCAGATGCTCCTGCTCAGACCTGCAGGGAGGGGCTGATCTAGAATGGAAACCCGCATCTCTGCACCCACTCCTTAGAAAAACAAACCCCAAAACAAACAAAAAAGGTATTTATTCTAAGCTTTTACAGGGTACTTATTCTAAGTTTTTAGAAGGTATTTATTCTAAGTTTTTAGAGGGTACTTATTCTAAGTTTTTAGAGGGTACTTATTCTAAGTTTTTAGAGGGTATTTATTCTATTCAGTGATGCACAGAGGGCTGCTCCAGGACGGCTCTGCTGTGTGAGCAGCTGCTGTTTCAGAAAACAAAAAGGGGAATGCACCACCACAGGGGGAAAAACCAATAATTCTGAAGCCAAAGAGCTGCTGGTCTTAGTGCCAGGGTGCTGAGGGTCACTGCTGCAAGAAGTCCCAGCAGGGACTGTCCCCTCTGCCACCCCAAGGCCCGATCCCACTTTGTAAAGGGCTCATTTGGGTAATTAACAGCAGGCCACAGATGAACTTCTGAGCCCACACAAGGAATGAGGGGTGGAACTCCTGTGGCAGGGGACAGAACAGGCTCAGCAAGAGTCTGACTTTTACCTTCAGCTGCATTTCTTGTGCTTGTCTCTCTATTTTTTGTTCCAACAGAGAGATTTTTTCCACCAGAGAAGAGACGAGGTCCACGTCAGTGTGAGCTGCACCTGGAAGCACAAATACCTGAGAGCAGGGTTGGGGTGCACAGGGGACCCCACACCAGAAATCCTGGTCTGCCACAGCAGGGAGGGAGTTTTGGGTAGGAATCCCTCGGTTCCTGGTGTCACCAACTCACTGTGTGTGCAAGAAGAGGGGGAGCAGGAATGGGTCTGTCCTGGGGTGTCACCAAAAATCTGATGGCCCAGAACCCCCAAACCACTGAGGGGCTTTACCCTCCATGTTCTTTTCCAGTGCTGTCCCCTGGATCACGAGTGGAGGGTGCCCTGCAGGAATTCCTTGTCCTAGGAGACAGCCTGGCATCTCCTGAAAAAGGAAGAAAACAGGTCAGTGTTAGGACACAGCTTCTCCAAAAGCAGGCAAAGAAATATCAAGGCTGTGCTGAGGGAAAGAGAGGGCAAAGGAGAGAAGTGGTTCATCAATTCCATCAGTATTCCCAAATTTCTGGGCGTGTGTGGGTTCTCCTCAGGAGCCAGGACCATGGGAAGGATCAATGCCAGCAGCTGGAAGAGTGAACACAAAGTGGAGCTTGCAGAAAGAGACCACAACACTTGCACAGAGAGGCAGAAAGTGCTAAAATCGAGTTATTTTAGTGGGGAAAAAAAAAAAAGCACAGTGCTCTGCTATTAACAGAAGCAGCAAACTGCACTGGGAACGAAATGGGAGTTTGTGCTCTGAAATCGAGTAGGGAGGATGTGATGTTAAATGGAACTGTAAAAATAGATGGTATTCTAGGATGTGGAAATGTCCTGTTACTTGTCTGGTTTTGGACACTTACAGGGGAGTGAGAGCTTCATTTATTGTGTGAAGGGTGAGAACAGCCTTAGCTGTGAGCAAGAATAACACGGGATAACATATGAAAAAAAGCACAGCTTCATTAACTTTGGGGATGTTTGCTTGGTGGATTAATTTTCTAAATATAATTGAAAAAGCTGCCTAAAAATAAATTCCAAACTGTAAATCTTTGTGATCAGCTCGTCCCCCCCAATCCATGCATCCTCGTTTTCCGTGCAGAATGGGCAGTTTGAGGGACGGGGGGACTAAAAGGGGCTCCAAATAATGGAGATAACCAGGGAGTGAGAGGGGAGAAGGGCCTGGGGGAGGCTCACAGGGCTGGGCGTACCCGGGGCGTGGGGGGAGACCCGAATTTGGGGGGGATACCCGAATTTGGGGGGTCCCCGCCCTCCCCAGACCCTCACTCACCCCCCCGCCGCCATCTTGTTTACGGGCGGTTGCCACAGCGACGCGGAGGCCGCTGCGATTGGCCCGGCGCGGGTCACGTGGTGGTCACGGTAGCCCCCGGGAACTACAATTCCCGGCGTGCACCGCGCGCGCTCTCCGGGATACCGGGACCGGGAGTGGATCCCGTTTTCCTCCTCAGCCCCGCTCCGCACGTACACACCGGCCTGGCCTGAGGCACCTCACGCCGTGCAGCCTCTCCCGCCTGCCTCACCTGCTTCCTCGGCCTCTGTTTTCTCACCTGGGCTCCGCTCCTGGTCTCGCTGATGCCCTGGACTCCGCCCGGCGCTTGTCACCATCCCAGGAGCCTTTCCTGGCTGTCCCCCACCCCTCCTGCTGCCTCTGTGCTGCTCTCCAGGGAGCTCGGCCTTGCCAGCTGGGTTTGAACAGGACAGGCCGATGAATCCCCCCAATTTTACCTCCTTTGATGGAGATTCACAGAACCACGGACTGGTTTGGGCTCAGGGGACCTCAAAGCTCATCTCATTCCCACCCCCTTCCACTATCCCAGGTTTCTCCAAACCCTGTCCAACCTGGCCTTGGACACTTCCAGCGATGTTGGCTGTGCTCAGGAGACATTTGTTTCAGCTTGCCCAAAGAGCAAAACTGAGCTAAACGTGGTGAAGCTTTTCTGCAGAAAAGCTTTGGGCAGAAGCTGCACGAACCCAGACAGCAGCTGTGTGTCCTCAGCACGTTCCACTGGCTTGATTCATTTCAAACCATCCTAAAATAACCAGATCCCTTTTGTTTCCTTCTGCTGCAGGGTGAGGGAGCTCAGAGATCTGCTGTGAGGAGATGGATCTGGGGGGTTAAAGGAAGCATTTCCTTTATTTAGGATCTGTAACTGAAGTCCCAAGGGACACCTTGGCTCCAGCTCCACCTGGAGGGAAGGAGGTTTGTTCCTCCCAACCTTGGCCGCAATTTGCAAACCCTCAGTGATCCAGGGAGGGTTTCAGTCACTCTCAGTCCTTGGTGGCTGTGAGGACAGAGAGACCCCAGGGAAAAGCAGAGCCTGGGGGGTTTCAGCCTTTCCTTGAAATTCGGGCATGTGCCAGTGCTTCTTTTTACATACTTGCAGAAAAAAACCACTGTAGTCCTTCTTATCTGTTTCTCCACTGGTTCCAGCCATGTTCGTCACCTTTACACCCTTTTATCTTATTTTGCCACTTAGTCTTCGAGCTCTATTCAGCATCTCCAGGAGAACTGAAAATTCCTGTATTCTGTTACTTATCCCTGCCATTCCACAGAAGAGGGAGCGGGAGCTGCTCTCATGCCAGGGGATGTGGAGAAATGGGATGGACAGGGGATGTAAGAGAGAGAGAGCTCTGCTCTCCGGAGATCCCCACGCCACGTCTGGCACCTTTTTCCTCTCAGCACAGGCAGCAGAGGCGACTTCCCCAAACCGTGCAGGCTTTTGGGGAAGGGAGGTGTGATTGGTGCGCCGGTGCCACCGCCGAGCTTAAAGGCTCGTGGCAGACGGGGAAGTGTCAGGAAGTGTCGCAGCCCCCGCAGAGCCCCGGCCATGCCGCCCCTGCAGCGTGCCCGCCTGCTCCTGCTGCTCGCCCTGCTCGCCCTGTGCCTGGTAAGGACAGGCTGGGCTCAGCCAGCTGTGCCCAGCGGTGGGGAGGCTTCGGGCGAGGGGGGAGTTTCTGCCTTCGGCTGAAAAAATCTCTGGTTTTGGTTTTCTCTTTGACTTTACCCGCTGCGATTTTACCAAGAGCTTTGTGCTCCGGAAGGTCCAAAGGCTTCCATGTGATGCTTTTTGGAAGCTTTTCCTTAACTTGAGGGTAGCTCTCAGCTCTGTAATCCCCACGCTGAGCTCTCCAGCCCGTCTCCAGCCTCTCCTTTGCCCAGCCCGTGCCTGCTGGGGATGCTGAGCGTGGCTGGCCGGGGTGTGCTCGGTTCTGGGAGGGTGGGGATGAACCCACTGGCACTTTTGGGGAGCATGATGCACCTTGGGGCTGCTTTTGGGTTTGGGTTTTTGATGGTTTTTGTTGTTGTTGTTTCTGTGGGGGTTTTTTGGGTTTTGGGGTTTTTTTGGGGTTTTTTTGGGGGGGGTTTGGGTTTTTTCCCCCTGGCAACATATTGGTAACGGGGCCAGATCTGTCTGTGCTTATTTCACTCGTGGAGTCCCACACTGCTGCTGGCTCCACAGGGTGCATTTGCACATTTACATTTTGGGATTCCCCCTCTGTAAACCAGGCGAAGGGGCAGAACTGAGTTTTGGGCCCCATTCCTGGTCCTTCCCCATCTCTGGAGGAACTTGGAGGAGGGGTGTAGGACAGTGTGTTTCACAGTGGGACACGGCAGCATTTTCCAGCAGCCAGGGCGGTGTTAGAGAGGGAAAGAAAGTGCCCTGAAATGGTGCTGAATTTCACACACCGTCCCTGTTAGCCCCAGCCCGGGGTCGGGGGTCCCTCCTCCCCCTGCCCCTCGATTCCAGCACGGGCGTTTCCCACACCCCACCTTGTTGTGCTGCAGGGTTGTGACCCGTCACCTTCTCTCCACTTCCTCGCAGAACCGGAGGAGCAGAGACCACTCCCCGGCTTCCACTTCCCCCCTAAATTCTAAAAACCTCCTGGTTAGAAGCAGCGTAGCCATTTCAGGGAGATCTCACTTCCCTCCCAGCGTTGGGACGAGCCCAAATCCAGGAGCCTGGGTGTGAAAGGGAACCTGCCAGGGGACAGGAGGCTGTTTGTCCTGCCTGGGGTGGGGCACTGGGGGCACCGGGCGCTCCTTTTGCCCCCAGGACCATCCTGTGAGGGGTCTCAGGGCTTTCCCCGCCCTGCTGCTGTTGGGAGGGATGTCTGAAACTCATTTTCTTTCCCAGCGCCTCGGCCAGGCCAAGGATGATCCTCCCAAAGATGCTGCCCCGAGCAACTCCACGGGCAACATCAGCAGCAGCCTGAGCCCGCCCTGCGCCAGCCCCCCGCTCCTGCCCATCGCCCTGGGCGTGCTGGCAGCGCTCCTGCTGCACCTGCGCTGAGCCGGAGGGTCCCTGGGGCCCCCGAGAACACCGTCCCCGCGGTGGCATCCCCGAGAACACCGTCCCCGCAGTGGCATCCCCCGGACGGCACCGCTCCCGTTCCTGCCGCCCTCCGCTGCCCTCGTGCCCCCGGTTTCGGGGAGCAAAGCAATAAACGCGCTGGTGCCGACACCTCGGGCTCGTCTCCGCCTTCTCCCGCTCCGGTACCGGGGCTGATGGGGGCGTGGGGGCAAAGCACCGACCCCGTAGCCGGGGCTTCAACCCTCGGGGCTGGAGGGGCCGGGTGGGGCCAGACCTGGGCCGAGGGGGGAGCAGGGCCGGGACCCCCGAGTGTCCCCCGAGCATCCCTGAGCGTTCCCCGAGTGTCCCCATGTGTCCCCCGAGTCTTCCCGAATATCCTCCAGTGTCCCCGAGTGTCCCCTGAGTATTCCCGAGTGTCTCCGAGTGTCCCCCAGTGTCCCCCCATACATCCCCGAGTATTCCCGAGTGTCTCCGAGTATTCCCGAGTGTCCCCCGAGCGTCCCCGAGTGTCCCTCGAGGCCTCCGCGGGTCCGGCCGGAACGCCCGCGCGCAAACGCCGGCCAATCCCGCGGCAGGGGCTGCTGCTCCCCGCCAATCCCGCGCCGCCAGCTCCTGCCCTCAGCCAATCATAGCTCGGCAGAGTTTATATAAAGCTGTGAGACCACCTCCGGCACTTCCTGTCAGGCGCGGCCGCGGCCCGAGCGGAGCTGCTGCGTGCTGGGCGTTCTGCAATATTGAGGGGGGTTTCACTTTCCTGCCAGGCTGGTCTTAACCTCTAAATCCCTCGTGTGCTGCCTGTCCTCCTCCCCGAACGGGTACTGGGGCAATGGGAGACACGTAAAGGACGGGCGTTTGTTGGTGGCTGTTGCTGCAGTCGCGGCAGTCCCACCCCGCTGGAGACGCCCGATGTCACCTGGCGCTGTCCAGGCTGTCCCCGCTGCTCCCTGCGAGGGTGAGGAGTGGTCGCTGCCCCCATGCACTGACCAGACCAGGCTCTTGCTGGCAGCCGTGTCCTCTCCCCAGCCGCGCTCGTTGTTTCAGTTTCTTGCCCCCTGTCCCCCTGGCTCTAAATCACATTCCCGGGGAGCTCCTGCTCTCTACCCAGATGGGTGAAACCTCTGTCCTGGGCCCTCGGATGATGGGTGGTCTGTGCCATGATGCTGCATCAGCGACAGGGAGCCCCAAGGGCACAGTTTGGGGTCGCCCTGTGCTGGAGCTGCTGGGGTCCCGCAGCCCCCGGTGCTCCCGGGGCACAGCTTGGGCAGTGCCCAAAATCCACGGCCACGGAGCTGCCTGTGCCCCTGGGCACTAGAGGGCACCGGGATCCCATCCTGGCACCGGGATCAGTCCTGGGGCTGGCAGGGGGAGAGGTGCTGGGTTGGGGGGCACTGCTAGGCTGTGGGCAGGGCAAGGACAAGGACAGGGACACCAACCAGCCAGGCAGAGCTGGTCCAGACAAGCAGGGCTGTATCTTACACACGTACATAAATACAGTTCAGGGGGAAGAAACATTTGTGGGGAGGGGCTCTGCTGCTCTCCAGAGGGTCCCACGCTGGTCGTGTCTCTGGGATCCCTTGTGGACCCTGCTCAGGCCTCCTCAGGAGGGAGGTGGGGTGGTCCCCCGTGAGGGAGAGGTTGGTGGTCATCCTTCACACCAGCAGCTGGGGCAGAGACGGGCTTGGGGTGCAGCATGGGTGGGGTCTGAGGCCTCCTGCCCAACGCTGGCAGGGTGTCCCCACCCTGCCCCATGGCACCTGTGCCCCTCACAGCACCTGGATGTCCCAGATCTGCGTGGGTCTCTCCTCAGCCATGTCCCAAACGATGGCGTGGTCCCGGTCGTAGCTTCGGCCGCCTGCAGAGCGAGGGGAAGGTTTGGGCAGGGCAAACCCCACTCCTGATGGTGCTGAAGGGGTGGGCACCCCATGTCATGGCCAAACCCCCCCATTTTGGGGAAGCAGCCTCTGTGCAGGGCTGAGGCCTCACCCTTGACATCGAGGATCATGTCCTCGAACATCTGGCTGTGGATCCGTCCCTGAGAATCCACGCTCCAGGTCTGGCGTGGCATCCGTGTCTCGGACCAGAGCACGGCCTTGGCGCCCTTGCCGGCCGGCCCGATGACCTGCAGGCTCATGGTGGGGGCCACCTGCAGGGACACGGGAGGCATTTCCCTGTAAGCACGGCTGCTCCTGTGCTGGAACGTGGGATGAGCAGGAAGATCCCTCAGTGAGAGACGGGGGGGATTGAGGGTGACAACAACTCCACAGGGAAGGCAGAGATGGCTTCGCATCTCCAGGGGAGATTCAGGGAGGAGAATCACCAGATCTTTGGGGACAAGACTGGGATTAGAGGGTGGGAAAAGCTGTTATAAAGGCTGGAAGATGGCTGTGGGGTGGGGAGTGCCCAGCAGGAGTCCTGCCAGAGGCTGTCCTGCTCCCCTCGGTGGCGCTGGCTGTCACACCTGAGCCCTGACCTGGTTTTTGATCAGCCCATTCTCGTAGTACCAGACAGAGCTGCTCTGCTCGCCCAGGCTGGAGACCACCACCCTCCCTGCCTTCATGTCCTCCACATCGTCGGGGACCGAGAGGAAGAGCTCCAGCGTCCTGCTCCTGATGCGGAAATAAATCCGTCTCTGCAACGACAGGAACCTGCTGTTTGCACCCCAAAGGCCCTCCAGGAGCTCACCTGGGTCCTGCAGCCCTGGGTTCTCCCCGTTTTCCTCCCCCAGGAGATCCCCACGTCTCCCCAGGGCGAGGGCTGTGACCGTGACCTGTCCCTCGTAGCTGCCATGGGCACGGCTGGGATGCCACGGATTTTACAAGGCCCTTGCCCACAGGGAGCGTTTCACCACAAAGGCAGCCACTCCCAGGGTGGGGGACAGGAATCTGGGGCGGCAGGGCCGAGCTGGTGGCACGTTCCCTGTGCCAGAGCTGTCAGGCTGCTGCTCTGCAGCTCCCCCAGCCCACCCCGAGCGGGCTGGCAGCTCTGTCTCTGTGCTCCACGAGGGGTTTTGGGTTCACCCCGCCGGGTGGCAGTGCCCTGTCCCCTCCCAAAGGTGACACTCACCTGTCGGATGGGGTAGAGGGACCCCACGTGCTGGAGCCCGCTGTAGGTCAGCCAGTTGGTGATCTCAGTGCAGTCCAGCAGCCACTGCCGCCCTCGGAAGTCACCGTGCTCGCACAGCACCCAGCTGTGGGGACAGGATGGCACAGCACAGGTCACCCCGGGCGGGCAGGGGACACCCACAGGGTGCCAGGGCACCAGGGCTCACTTACATCCCTCCTTTGACCCGAACTGACAGCACGTGGTTGTTGAAACCCTCTGCCTGGAGACTCCGAACTTCGGAGTTGAGCTCGATCTCCTTCCCCTCGAAACACTCCAGCCCGTGCAGGAAGATGGAGGGCTCCGAGAAAAACTGTGGGATTGGGGGCAGAAATGGGGTGGGCGGGGGAAAGCGTGGGAGTGGGGGCTCCAGGGGTGGGGATCCAGAACTGGGGGTGCCCGTGAGAGGGAAGGGAAGGGAAGGGAAGGGAAGGGAAGGGAAGGGAAGGGAAGGGAAGGGAAGGGAAGGGAAGGGAAGGGAAGGGAAGGGAAGGGAAGGGAAGGGAAGGGAAGGGAAGGGAAGGGAAGGGAAGGGGAACTCACCAGTGGAACTTTCTTCAGGGAGCAGATGGAGGTGGAGCAGAGGCAGCCCATGGCACTGAGTGTGGGGTACTCGCCCTCGGACAGCACGTGCTGCTCCCCAGTGAAGTCCTGGCCGTCAAACAGGATCCAGCTGGTGGAGAGGAGCATTCCCGGGCTGACAGAGCCATCACAGCAGCCATCCATCCCTCCTGTGACCCACAGCACCCCCGTCCTGCCCACCCTGTCCCCATCCCCATGGCCCCGGGACACCCCACCTGCCCCCACGGACTCTGCAGGAGCGTGGGATGAAGGCTTCAGGCAAGGCCTCCTGGTCCTCCTCAAAGGCAACGTGGTCCCCCAAGAAGTCAGGCTCTGAGAAAAGCAGGATCTGGGGAGGAGGAGCAGAGGGGCTCGGTGAGGGGGTAAAGCATCACCACCACCCCACAGGGGGCTGTGTCCCCCTGCCCATCCACCAGCCCTGACCTTGGAGACGAAGTGCAGGTTGTGTTCCCTGACCTGGAAGCAAACAGAGTGAGGTTGGTGGGTGTCTGGCTGTGACCCCCACCAGCCCTGGGGGGGGGGGTCCCATGAGGAGGGGGTGTCCCCTCACCTGCAGGATGGGCTGTGCTGAGGCGATGTGACAGTCGGTGGCCCCCCAGTCCTCGCAGTTGCGGTACACCCCCTTCTCCAGGATGTACTGCTCGCCAGAGTAGTTGGGACCCTCATAGGCCACCCAGCTGTGGGGAGGAGGTGAGTGCTGGCTCATTCCCCCCCCAGGCACCCCCCAGGCCCCCCGTGCCCCGTCCCCACGCTCACACTCCGCTCAGCACGTGGATGGACTGGGTGACGGAGCCGTATCCGGCCAGCTGCGTGTCCGGGAGAGCCTCGCTCAGCTCCACGCTCGGGCCCTCCTCGAAGTCCATGGCCTCGAACAGGACCAGTGCTGGGTCAGAGAAGTCCTGTGGGGAGAAGGAGCCCCCCCCCCAAGCCCCGTGGTGTGTCAGGGGAAGGGGCTGTGGGCTGGGCACACACACACACAGAGCCGAGCTCCTTGGGGAGGGTGGGAGCAGCTGCCAAACCTTGGCTCAGGAGAGTTTGGGGGGTCTCAGCCGTGCCCAGTTGCCTGACACAGGCAGGGAAGGCTCCCTTTGGGGGCTGAGGATGAGGTGAGGGTGCCTGGCTCTCTCTGCCCACTCTAAGTCCGTTCCCAAGCCGTTCCCATCCCTGCCCTCACCGTCCGGATCAGCCGTAGGGACACCAGCTCCTTGCTGTAGCCGCCCCACTGCCTCCAGTCCTGGTACTCCCCTTCCTCCAGCAGGTACTGGTGGCCACGGAAACCTTCCTTCTCGTAGCCAACCCAGCTGTGGCACAGGCAGACACGGGCAGTGAGGACTCCAGAGGATTTCCACTTGCTGGGGCACAGGGACACCATCCACACCCTCCCAAGTGACCCACAGCCATTCCACAGCCCTTCCCAGGGGTGACCATCACCCTCCCAGCCTGCTCCAGCCCTGCCCTCCCCGTGTCACTCACCAGCCACCCAGGACACGCAGGGAGCCCACGGTGGGCAGCGCTGGCTCAGGCAGACGCTTCAGGTCATAAATGTCTCTGCTGATGGTGAAGCTGCGGCCCTGGAAAGCTGCAGCCTCATAGATCAGCACCTGGGGACAGATGAGACAGGTGAGAGAGGTGAGAGAGGTGAGAGAGGTGAGAAAGGGGACAAGGTGAGGTGAGATGGTCCCATGGCCATCCCAGCCCATCCCAGAGCTCACCTGTGGCTCACCAGGTCTCTCCACGACGGGGCAGCCCTGGAAGGAGAAGGAGCCCCAGTGAGGCTGTGGTGGCAGGAGGGGACATTGCAGGGACATCTGCTGCCACTCTTTAAAGTCTGAGCTGGTTTTTGGGTCATTTTCATTCAAGAAGCTCTTTTGAAGCTTTCCCTCACCCCTAACCCACACGAGCACTTTCCAAAGCCACGCTTGGCCTGTTTCCACACCATGGTCTCACTGATGGCAACCAGGAGCTGCCAGAACTCACTCACAGCTGGATACAGCCCCCACAGGCCTGGAACCAGCACTCACCAGCCTGATGGGGTGCATGGAGCAGATGGACGGGTCCTTGGCTCCCCAAGCCTTTAAATTGGGGTACCCACCCGGCTCCAGCACGTAGGGATCATCGTCGAAGAAAGGCTTGGAGTAAAGCAGCCACCTGGGGAAGGGGGGAAAGGCGTCACACCCTGCTCCCATCTGTGCTGGAGCCCACCCGGCAGCCCCCCAGGGCAGGGTCGCGCTCACAGGCCCGAGTGGACGATGATGGAGGCGGCGGCCAGCGCCTGTCCCCGCTGCCGGGTGTCCTCGGCCGAGCCGCTGAACCGGAGCCGGGCGCCTTCGCCGTTCTCCTCCGCGAACAGGCTGATCTCGGGGGTGCGGTAATCCTGCGGGAACAGCGGCGTTCCGGGCTCCGGCACCTCCGCTCGGGGGGCTCGGGGGGCTCGGGGGGCTCGGGGGGTCCCTGCACTCACCCGCACCACCCTCTTGAAGGAGCCGATGCGGAACGGGCGGCTCCCGCGGGGCTGCCCGCTGTCCCCGCTGTCCCCTTTGCTGTCCCCGTACGCCGTCCAGGGGTTGTCGATCTCCACGTCCCCCTCGGCCAGGACGCACTTGCGCCCTCGGAACCGCGGCTTCTCGTACATCACCCACCTGGGAGCGGGGGAATCCAGCGTTACCCGCAGCCCTGCGGTGCCCCCGGGGCACGGCGAGGGTGGGGATGCGCGGTCACCGCCGCGGTAATCAGCACTTGGCAGGACGGTCACTCCTGAACGCCGGGCTGTGACCGGGCTGTGACATCCCCGGCACGGGGAGAGCTCCAGCCCCAGCCAAACTCCCCCCTGCGGTACACCCCCTTCTCCAGGATGAACTGCTCGCCAGGGTAGTTGGGGCCCACCCAGCTGCGGGGAGGAGGTGAGTGCTGGCTCATGGTGTCCCCTGGTGTCCCCTCCGCTCTCCCTACCCGCCTCGGATGACTCGGATGGAGATGGTGTGTGACAGCTCCCAGGACGTGGCGTCGGGGATGTCGTCCCAGATCTCCCGTTTCTGCCCCGCGAAGCCGGCATCGGAGTACAGGATGATCTGGGAAGGGGTGACAGGGCGGGGACGTGTCACACACCGCGCCATGGCCCGGCCAGCCAGCCCTGCCCGGCCCCAGCGCCCTCCCTGTACCTTGCCAGGTCTCGTGTTGATCTTCTCCAAGCCCTCCTTATCCTCCTGCCGTGAAGAGGCGAGGGGATGGCCGGGTGAGGAGCACGGAGGGACATGGGCTGCAGCAGCCATCGCAGCCGCAGCCGCAGCCTCGCGTCTGGCGTCTGCCCGGCCCTCCCACCGCCCCGAGCAGCCACACCTCGAGCATTCCTGCACGGCTGGGGATCAGCCTCGCGTCTGCCCCCGACCCTCCTGTCACCTGCCTGGGACCCTCCCAGTAGCCGTGGTGGCACCCTCCCATCGCTTGACCTCGTATCCACCCATCCCAGTATCCTCCCATCACCTATCCCAGTATCCTCCCATCACCTATCCCAGTATCCTCCCATCACCTATCCCAGTATCCTCCCATCACCCATCCCAGCGTCCTCCCACGACCCGTCCCAGTTCACTCCCATCACTTTTCCCAGTCCCTGCACTTTCACCCCATGGCCTCTCTTGGGGAAGCACGAGCCATGTGTTGGGAACAGGGAAGGAAGCTCCAGGGTTCAGCCCCCACCCCATCCCACTCTCTCGGGGAAGGAGAGCATGCCCCAGGGCTCCGTGCTGGAGTCACTCACCAGGACATGCTCCAGGCTCAGGGCCACGGTGCTCTCTGGCTCCTCGGTGACAGGAGGGACAGAGCCAGAACTCAGGGCTTCCAGCATGACCATCTCGGGGCCAGAGTGGCCACCAGGGCCCAGCCCATTGTGGTCCCTGAGGCCGGGTAAGTCTGTGGCCCCGTCGCCGTCGGGCAGCTCGAGCAGGGCGGTGCCGGGGGACACGAAGCGGCTGTAGAGCACGCTGTTATCCAGCCGGGAGTAGGGCTTGCCCTCATCAGCTCCAGCTGCCCGCTGCTCCAAAAAGTGGGAGAGCAGCGCCATGCCCTTGAGGACGTTCCCTCGGAAGAGCCCACTCCGCTCGGCCGAGCCCCCGGCCACCAGTTTGGCTTTTTCATCTGCTCCTAGTGTCCCCAGGAGTGAGCCCCCCTCCACGCACCCCTGGCCCCCCACCCTGTCCCTGGGCACCCCACGGAGGGTCCCCATGGCCGCCCGCTCCTCGGGGCTCAGGTAGGGGTTCTCGATCTCCTCCTCTTCCTCGGGGGTGTCCTCGGGCCGCCCCGCCGGGCCCCGGGCCAGCAGCTCCCGTAGGGCCTGGGGCAGGGACAGGGGGGCTCGGGGGGCCACGCGGTCCTCGTGGATGGGGGGCAGGGCTGCACAGCGGCCCAGAGCCGACGGCCGGGGCTGCCGCGGGGCTTTGGGAGCCTTCCGCAGCTCCGAGGGCTCCATGTTGCGCAGGGTGTCCACCAACATCTCCATGTCCACCAGCAGCTCGGGGTCCTCCTCGGCCGCGTCCGGGGGGCTCTCGGCTGGGGGCTCAGGGGCTGGCGGCTCGGTGGGGGTCTCTGGGATGCTCTCAGGCTCTTGGGCTGTGCCCTGGGGGTCTCCCGTCGTCTCATCCCCCTCCGGCTCAATCTCAGCCTTTGCTGGTGCTGCTGTTTCGGATGAAGGCTCTGGACCATCGCCCACCTCCGAGGGGGCGTTCTCGGGGGTGCTGCCAGTTCCCGGGGGGCTCTCTGTCCTCGGTGGCGTGGCTGCAATGGTGCCATCCACGTCTGCCACGCTTCCCTCGCCTGCGCCAGCCAGATCAGCCTGGCCAGCGGCGCCTGCCGAGGGCCACTGCGGGGAGCTGGTCAGACTGGTTTGTGGGTCCCCGGGCCTGTCGCCGGCTCCCGCAGTTGCCCTCACCGGCGTGGGTTCGGCTTGTGCCGAGTCCTTCTCCCCGGGGGATTCCTCGGCCGGGAGCCCAGCGGCCTCTGTGGTGCCCGGCGAGTTTTCCTTGCCCACTGCGGCCACAGCAGAGCCGCTGCCGTCCTGCCCGGGGCCGTCCCGCTGAGCCGAGGCCCTGGTGGCCCCGGCAGTGTCGTGTGTCCCATTCGGAGCCCCCCGTGGTTCCGCCGGCCCGGCCGCGTCCCTGCCCGTCCGCAGCACGGTGACCTGCCTGGCCCTGGGCGAGGCGGGGACGCTGCCGGGCTCGGCGGCGCACGGGGCACCGGCAGCGTCCCCGGGAGCCCCGGCGGGGCGGGTGGGCAGCAGGGTGCCATGCACGTAACTCTCCCTGTGCACGGGCACCTCGCGGGGGGCACCCACAGGGCAGGGGGAGCCGTCACTGCCGGGCCCCCCCTTCCCCCGCTCGTCCTGGCGCCGGGGCCGCTGCGCCGGGGCATAGACCTGCGAGAAGATGGGGCCGTGCGCCGTGAAGTCCTTGAGGAGGCTGAGGGAGGACGAGTGCTCCCGGTGGGTCGGGGTGGCGGGGCTGGAGCCCGTCTTCTCCACGATCTCCCTCTCCCAGGCCTGCAGCAGGAGGGACACGCGGGAGGGGCTCCCGTCCCGGCCCCGAGCACTCCCGGTGCTCTCCAGGCGCCGCGACACCAGCGAGACCTTCTGGAAGCGGGAGCGGCCCTCGGGGGCACCCGCGGCTCCCTGCTTCATGCTGAGCTCGGCGCTGGAGATGAAGGCTCTGCTCTTGCTGTGCCGGAACGGCGGATCCATGGATCGGGCAGGGGATGCCGCGGTCCCGGAGCTCCCCGCGCTGCCGGGCTCAGCCCCCGCGGCCGCCACGCTGGGGCTGGCAGAGCTGCAGGGGAGAGAAGGAATCTCTGGGAGAGCTGAGAACAACCCCACGAGGAACAGCCCTGACCCCCAAAGCAGCCCTTTAAACCCCACAGACCTCCCTCTGATCCTGCGGGACATTTTGGGAGGATCCCGTGAGCCCTGGAGGTGGCTTTGGGGCTTCTTGTGGAGTTCCTGCCATCCATCCTGGCACATGTGGAGCGTGGGGGGCACCGTGGGTCCCCATGCCTGGCCGTGCCAGCGCTGCCGTGTCCGGCAAGGCTCTGCCACGCACCGTGGTGGGCTGAGGGCTGTGGCAGAGCCTGGCGGGGCACAGGTGAGCCTGGCGGGGCACAGGTGAGTGTGCACGATCTGTGCCGTGCCCCGAGCTGCGGGATGAGTCAGGCGGGCAGCAGGGCTGCGCCGAGTCAGCAAATGCAGCAAACAAACAAGCCCAGAAAACAACAGGGAAGCTGCTCCGTGGGGAAAGGGCCTGGCTGGGATCGGGACCAGCCGCGGGAGGAGGTGGAGACCTGAGCAGCATCATCCCCTTCCCTGTGCTGTGTGGTAAAGGTGGGATTGCTCCGTCCACCTCTGCAGCTCCACCGGCACGAGGAAACCAACTGGAATAATCATCCAGGGCTCACCCTCTGCTCTGAGATTGTCCCCAGCACGCAGCAGGGTGGGCATGGCTGTGCTTCCCGGGGCTCAGGGCAGGGGACAGGAACACAGGTGCCACCTCGGCTTGGGGGGATGCCAGCAGAGGCGTCCCTGTGCCTGCGTTTTATTGCTGGGTTTGGGATTGGGAAGCAGCTGACACAGCAATGCTGAGCTGAAGGTGCACCCACATCCCAGCATCTCCCAGTTAGGAGCTGTTCGGTGTCACCGCCCAGCTGTGGGGACAACGGCGGGGATTTGGGGTCAGCCCGAGGACAGGCTGAGACTGAGGTCCCCATCCGGGAATGGGGACACCTCCCTGCACAAATCCCAGGGCTGCTTTCCCTGGGGAACACCTCAGAGAGGACCTCATGGTGCAGCAGCCAGGTGGGACGGATCCAGCACTGGCAGGTTGAGTTTCCCCAGTCCCTGAGGGGATCAGGGGGCCGGGTACAGGCAGCTGCCTGCCCCTGCTGCCTGCCCGCCACGCGCCCTCCAGATCCTGCTCTCCCCGGCCCAGCAGGTCTTTCCAGAACAGATAGGAAGAGTTTGTGTCATTTCTCCGGAAGGTGATGAGACCTTGTCTGGGACAGGCAGCACCTCTGGAGTCTGGGACCAGCCTGGGTGGGGCTGTACAGCCACATGGCCACAGCTGGATCCCCAGGACCACAGCTGGATCCCCAGGGTCATGGCCAGTGGAAGCGGGATGGATGCACTGGCCGTGCCCGTGGCCCCAGGACAGCACAGGGACAGGGACGCTGGCTCCGTGCAGCACCGGGCTGCTGGGGGGAGGTGGGACCTGCTGACTCAGCATCCTGCCTCTCACCGGGAGCTGCATTTCCAAAGATCTCCAGGTCTGTCATTCCCATCCCATCCCTGCAGCTGGATCCAGCACCTGGTGCCACCCTGGACCCCACAGGTCCTGGGGAAGGTGCTCACCCAGAGCGCTGCTCTGCCCCAGCACCCCATTTTCTGCTAAAATGATTCCCACTGCAGCAATGGGTGAAGGACAGGAGGACACGAGGATCAAGGACAAGAGGACAAGACCCTGCAGCTCCCCGGCTGCCGCTGCCGGCGGTCCCCGCCTGCCCGGACGTGCCAGGCTGGGTCAGCGGTGTTGCCACACCGGGGCACCCAGCACGGCTCTAATTAATCCCCTTTGGCCAAGCCAAGCCAAGCCAAGCCGCTGACCTCGTTCGCTGCCTCCCGTCACCTCAAAGGGTCTCCCAGCACCCAAGTCAAAGGCACGAGGCGCTGTTTAATATTCAGGAGAGACGGAGGGGCCGAGGGCAGCAGCTGCGGCTGCCTTTGAGCCGGTGACCACGGATTAAGCTGAGCCTGCGGCCACGTTGGGCTGAGCTCTGTCACCGCGGGGTGAGAGCGGACCTGCCACCTTCAGGAAAATCAGGGATCTGGGTTGGGTGGCGGCTGCACGGGCTGAGGTTCATGGGGAGGGCAGGGGAGCCCCCGGCCCCCCTCGCTGAGCCGGGTCATGGGCTGCCATGTGCCGGGCACGGAGGGGGACAGGGGTGACAGGGGAGCCCCGCTGTCCCCTCAGCAGACGTGGAGGAACCCCAGCTCACCCTGGCACCTCTTGGGATGCACTGTTGTGGCAGGAGTTGGATTACAACCGCAGCAGCTCCTCAAATTCAGGGACTGAAAGTGAGAGGGTCAGAGCGGGGCTCAGCCCCCACCTCCCGGCCCCATCCCCCCAGCCTGGCCAGCGCTGATCCCGGGACCCGTCCCAGCTCCTGCCAAGCCGGGGCTTGGCTCCGGGCACCGGGGAGGCCCCGTGGCTGCAGCGGGACGGGAGCAGCGGTGCCCCCATCCCTCCCCAGCACCGCGGATCCC
Source organism: Acridotheres tristis (assembly GCA_037013685.1). NCBI lineage: Eukaryota > Metazoa > Chordata > Aves > Passeriformes > Sturnidae > Acridotheres > Acridotheres tristis. Next base: position 668,348 of record CM072910.1, on the reverse strand, counting down.
CTTCCCTGCCAGCCGGGACCCCCCGGGCAGCGCCCTGTGCCGGGGGGCACCCCCTGACCCCCCGTACCTGCCGGCCGAGGGTCCCGCCGTGCCGTGCCGTGCCGTGCCGTGCCGTGCCGTGCCGTGCCGTGCCGTGCCGAGCGGGCTCACGGTGCTGCTCTCTGCACACCACACAGCTGGGCGGACCGGCAGAGTCACCCTGAGCACCCAGCCCTGAGCACCCAGCCCTGAGCACCCAGCCCTGGCGCAGCGGAGGTTTGGCATTCCTCAGGTGCTGACAGCCGGGGAGCCGGTCAGGCTGGTTCCAGACCCGGCTCCCCCGTTTCCTCCGACTCAGCAGCGCCGGGAGGGAGCCCAGCCGGCCTGGGTGGCTCTGGGCGCCCCCGGACCTCTATCCCACCACCCACCGAGTGAAGGACGGTGGTGACCTCGGATGGGACATCAGGGACCGCTTTTGTCCCCGCACCTCCGGCCGGCACGGTGCTCCCAGCATGGGCCGGCCCTGGGGCTGGCAGGGTCCCAGCGCGGAGTGGGGAGGGGCTGGGGGTCCCCAGGGCTTGTACAACTTCCCGGGGGTCCCACACGGAGCCCCCCAGCACTGCGGCACCTTCCCGAGGGGCTCGGAATGCGGGGGGATCGCGCAGGTCTCAGGGGATTGGGGCCCTCCAGGGGCTTCACACGGGCTCGGGGAGGGAGTGGACATCACAGTAGCCCTGGGCCACCGCGGGACACCTGACCCCGGGGCGCAGGGCCCCGTCCCGGCAGGGCTGGGAGCGCAGCAGGGCCAGCGCCCGCCCCGTGTCCTCGCCCTGCTCCGCCCCAGCCCGCGGGTGCCCGCTGCCGTGCCAGCCTCAGCCCGGGGCCACCACTCCCGGCTGCTGGCCCAGCCCAGGAGCCTCCCCGGCCACCGCCGGCCCCGCGCAGGCGGCCACAGTTCAGCTCCGGCTGGGGAGCCCGGGGCCACCCAGCTCTGGGTGACAGCGCTCACGTGCTGGGGAAACTGAGGCAGAGCCGAGCTCCCTCTGCCGGGTCCTGGCAGGTCCCCTGTCCCCTGCCCTTCGCCGGGGCACCCACGCGGGGACCGAGTGCCGGGGCTCGGGCACAGGAGCGGGATGTGCCCCCTGCCTCCCCCGGTGCCGCGGGCTCGCAGGAGGGGCAGCGTTGGGGTCCCGGAGAGCCCGGCCCGGCCCGGCTGGGTGTTCGGGGGTGTCACTGGGTGTTCGGGGGTGTCACTGGGTGTTCGGGGGTGTCACTGCGTGTTCAGGGGTGGCACTGGGTGTTTGGAGGATGCCGCTGGATGTCACTGGGTGTTCGGAGGGTGTCGCTGGGTGTTGGGGGTATCACTGGGTGTTGGGGGGTGTCGCTGGCTGTTGGGGGGTGTTTGGGGGTGTCACTGAGTGTTCAGGGGGTGTCGTTGCGTGTCACTGTGTCTGTTCAGCGTGTGCCAGGGTGTCCGAGCCGAGCCAGCCCCGCACCGCCCTCCCCGGCCGGGTTAGTCAGCGCTCGGGAGGGTCCCCCCGCAGCAAACCAGTTCCCAGGCACTGGAGAAACTGGAGGGACACCGGGGCGAGCCTGGGCTTTGAGTCACTGTGTGCAAAGGGAGGGACGCGCCACGGGGCGCGCTGGGGACGGGCGGGGTCGGGCTCAGCCGCCGCTGCCGGGAGGGACACGGGGCCAGAGGGAGCCCCAGAGCACCCCGAGTCCTCCCGGGGCTGCAGGGGGGTCCTGCGGGCATCCTTCCTCCAGCCAGGGGGAAATGGGAAGGTGAGAGTGGAAAAGGAAAAAAAGGGAAAAAAGGGGAAAATAAAAAGGAAAAGGACACCCTATAAGCCGTATCCCCTCCCGGGGGGAACACGGGGTGCCTGTCCCCCATTGCCAACGGGACCTGCAGGGCTCTGCTCTGGCCACACCTGCAGTGAGTTTCCAGATCTCAGCGCTGGGCGGGGGCTGAGCCAGGGCAGCCGCTGGTGTTTGGAGGCGATGGGATCTGGATGGATCAGCCAGCTCGGCTTCCTCGGGATCACCCTGAACCTTTGAAGGGGGTTCCCCAGCACCCCAAGAAGGATGAAAACCCTGTTTGCCAGGCCCGCAGTAGGAGGAGGAAGATGCAGGACAGGCCGGTGCTTTGGGACGTGAGATTCAGCTGCTGCAGGAGAGGCTCTGCCTTTCCTCAATATCCTGCTCTGCCCTCCTGGCTCCCCCAGGCCAATTTTCTCCCCCACTGCTCGGGTTTGGTGTCAGGGGAGTGAGGTTTGAACAGGGCTGGGGGGATTTAAGGGGCAAGGACAGACTTGTGAGCTCTGGTCTGAGGTGGGGAGGGGTCTGCAGCCTCCGAGGAAAATCCTTCAGCTATCGATTCCCCCTTATCAGAGAGCAGGAATATGTATGGGCTGAAATCCTGATCAATCCCTGCTCGGCTGCTGATCAATCAGCTGCTGCCCCAGGGTTTTATCAAAGGGAGCTGCGAATTTGGGCACAGCCCATCACTGCAGGGGACACGACTGTCTCGATCCAGCCCTACCCTCCCTGTGGGAGGGCAGCACCCTACAGGGCACCCCTCAGGAACCTCCAATGCCCCAGGGAGCCCCATTTGGGATGGAGCAGGATGGTCACGCTCCATCCCCAGAGCTGTGGGGCACCCCCAAGCCCCAGGGGAGGATTTTTGGGGTGTTGGGATGGTGCTGCCTGGTTAGGGCACCCTCGGGGATCAATGCCCCCCAGCCCCGTGTTCCCAGCACTGGGAGCATCCCTCAGTCCCAGCTGGGCCTGTGGGAGGCACGGGGCGAGCAGGGGGTGTGGGGGGCCAGTGAGGGGGAGGAGCAGCTCCGTGGCCTCCTTTATTGATTGCTTCGTAGCCAAAGGTCAGCGGCGAGCGTGGAGGGGTGGGGAGGAGGGAGGTGGGGTGTGAGGGGCTGTGCCACGGGGGGCAAGTGCCAGCCTCAGGCAGGGCAGGGTGGAGTGCCCAGCACGGGCTCCCATTGCACGGGCACCCCCTCGTGCCTCAGTTTCCCCACCAGCAGATGGGCTGGCAGGACTGGGCAGTGGCCACCAGCGTGCTGGGCTGGCTGGGTGGGCGAGGAGGTGTTGGGGGCTGGAGGGAAGGGTCCGTGCCCACCGGAGGGGTGGAGGGGGGCTCAGCCAGGAGGGCTGTGCCTGTGGGGTGGGCAGGGACAGGGATCAGTTTTCCTTGGCAGGAGCTCGGGGATGCTTTGGAGCTGGTCCGTGGTGACAGTGACAGCGCTGGGAGATGGCGCTGGAGCCTCAAACATTTTCCACGGCTCTTCAGGACCCTGGAGGGGCTTGCAGCGCCATGGGGACAGCGGTCCCCACCTCTGCCAGCGCTGTGACCCACGTGCCCGGGTGCTGCCCATCCCCAGGGCTCTTCCTGCCGGGCCAGGGCCTGGGTGCAGCCCCGGGGCAGCTCCGTGGGCCCGGCCAGGGACAGCAGCGCCGGGCCTGGGCTCACTGAGCTGCTGCCCTCGCCCCGGCCGTGCCGAGGGGGAAGATTTACAGGCTGTCAGAGCCGGGGCCAGAGGTCAGCAGGGGTCAGAAAGTCCATTTCAGTGAGGTCACTGTCCACTTCTTTCAATCTAATGAAGCCATTATTTGTGAAAGCGGCCGCTTTGCCGGCTCTTCCCTTGAAGCCGGGCAGGGCACAGGGGCTGGCTCTGAAAGAACAGGAAGGAGTCCCCTTCCCTTTCGCATTTGCCATTCAACAGGCCCCGAAAACAAATACTGCACACACAGAAATATGACACAGGCTGCGGGCTGGGACAGCGGCACCGGGGGCAGGATGGGATGCAGAGGGACGGGGTCTGGAAGTGCCGTGGTCCGGGATGTGGCTGCATCACGTGGGTGGAAGTCAGCGAGGATGGGCAGAGATGAGGAAGTTGCTGCTGGCTGTAAATAGTTACAGGAAAATGCCTCTGGGGCTGCTGGTCACTCCTGGCCATCAGGAAGGGGCTGGAGAAGGGTGGGGATTATTTTCTGAAGGATTCGTTGTGGGCAAAACAAGAGCTGGTTCCTCACCACACTCAGTGTGGACAATTCCTCACCTTCCCCCGTGCCCTCCCCAAATCCCGAGTGAAACGGGGAAAACCAGGAAGGAGATGGGATGGAAGCAGGGATGAGCGGAGCGGGCTGGAGCCGTATGGAGGCTGGGTTATTTTCTCCCCCCTTGCCCCAGTGATCCACAGCCGAGAGGAAAACGAGGATGAACGTGCAGCCCTTGCAGCCAGGAGAGGGGGCCAGACGCGCTCCTGCTCTCGGGATGATCCCGAATCGTCCGGGATCTGTGAGTGCCGGCAGAGAAGGGAGCGTGGACACGGACAGGCACCGTGGTTTCCTTCCTTCCTGCCCAGACTGCCACCAACCCGCCATCCCCGGTCCCGGACCGGGAGCGGGGGGTCCCTCCGGCTGCCAGAGCCTGGGCAGGGATGGGAGTGCGGATCCCATAGGAAACATTGGCCAGACCCTTCCCCCTTTCTGCGCTGCTCCTCGGCTTTGGGGAACCGGCTCAGGACTGACCATGAGGGGCCGGTGGGGTTTCCTCCCCAGCTCGGTTAATGCCCGTTGAGAGCAGCGTGAAGGTGAGGGGACACCGTGTGACACCGTGTGACACCGTGTGTGTGTGTGGCACTTCCCACTCCTGCTGCGTCCCGTGGGACACGGATTCACCTGCACCACGGGCAGGCTGGGGAGCCGCCAGCAGCTCACCCGCAGGGAGCCTTCACAGAGAAAAACCCTCCTCTTCCTCCTCTTCCTCCTCTTCCTCCTCTTCCTCCTCTTCCTCCTCTTCCTCCTCTTCTTCCCTCCTTTTCCGTCCGTCATTGGGGTCCATCGGGGCCGTGGGGAAGGGGCAACGAGGAGTTCCCGGGTGTGCGGGGAATGAGGAGGAGGAAGAGCAGGAGGAGGAAGAGGAGGAAGAGGAGGAAGGGCCCGGCCAGGACCCTGGACAGGGCCCCTGTTCAGCACCACGGCCAGCGGCAGCGGCCGAGCCCTCGCGCGGGGATTCCCCACGCGGGTTCTGCGCCGGCCCCGGCCCGGCCCGGGGTCCCCCCGCGGGTGACACCGCGGTCCCCCCGCGCCCTCTGCCCGCCCAGGGCTCCCCCCCCATGCTCCGCTCGGGGCCACCACGCGGGACTCGCCCCGCGTGGGGCGGCCCCGGTGGGCGCAGCCGCCGCCCCCCAGCCCCAGCTCCCCCTTGGGGGGGCACCGGCGGCTCGGGCCGGTTTGGGGGCGGCGCGGGGGGACCCCCGGGCACAGCCCGGGAGGGGCGGCGGGCGGCGCTGTGCCCCCACGGCCGGGGCATTGTCCGCAGCCGGAAATGGAGCCGCTGGTCACTCGCCCTTTGTCCCCGCCCGGCCCGGGGGGCGCCGGGCCCCGGCACCGCTCCCGGGCCGCCCGAACGGGGGAAGCGCGGCCAAGGGGCTCGCCCGGTCCCGGGGTGCTCGCCCCGCTCGCGGTGCACGGGATGGGGCTGGGGGCGCAGGAAGACCCCGCAGAGCCGCCCCGTGCCCCTTTCCCCGTCCCACCGGACCGCAGGTGGCTCCACTCGCGGGGAGGGGGCGCGGAGAAAGGACGGGGAAGCTCCCCCCGATGTCCGGGGGTCCCACCTCCAGCCCCCCCCGCCCGGGTGTCACCTCTTCCCTTGACAGGTGGCCTCGCCCCTAAGTGCCCTAAGTGTGGGGGGGTCAACCCGCGACCCCCCCTCCGCAAATCCCTCCCGGAATGTGTCGCTATTAGCGGGGGGGTTAATTAGGATCACGTGGGGACGGGATGGCGGAGCAGGGCCCGGCGCCCCCCGGCCCCGCGGGTGGGTCCTGGGGGGGGGGGGCGGGGGCTGCTATTGTCTGCGAGAATTTGGGAGCCTTTGAAAAAACCCTCCCGCTCCCTCCCACCCCTATTGTTGGAGTGAAGATGGAGTCAAACCTCTCCCGGCTCCCTCCCGGCGGGGTCTAAGCTGGGTTTTTTTGTTGTTTTTTGGGGGTTTTTTTCCTCCTTTTTTTTTTCTCTTTTTTTTTTGGCTGGCCTGATACCCTCAAAGCTGGCCGAGGAGGAGGAGGGAGGAGGCGGTAACAGCCACAACTCGGAATTTGCAAGCGAGTGTCGGGATGGGGTCTGTTTCCAACCAGCAGTTTGCAGGTTAAGTTATATTATTGTCGCAGCCCGCCTCGGCTCCGCGATTATTAATAACGAGGGCAGAGCCCGGCTGGGGGGCGCAGGGACCCCCCCGAGCCCGGCCCAGCCAGTCCCGCTGAGCCCCGGCAGCGCGGCCGGGCCCGCCGGGCCCCTCTGCCCCGCGCAGCGCTGGGGGGCTCGCAGGGGGGGAATTGTCGGGTTTTTTTCATCCCCCCTCCAGCCCCAGGATGACCCCAGAAGTTTGGGGGCGTTTGGGAGCGGGGGTGGGACGGTGCAAGGGGGGAGATGCTGACGGCGAGGGAGAGTTTCTCCAGCATGGCTTGCTGGGGGCAGGGGGGTTTCGGGTTGGTATTTTGGGGGAGTTTTCCCCCGTTTTAAAAAATTTTTATTTCAATATTTTGATTTTAGAAAAATAATTTGGCTATTTTTCCGTTGCTCTTTTGGTCTTTTTGTGCGTGTGTCTGGGATTTTTAACATTTTTTCCCGTTTTTAACATTTTTGAAGGAGAAACGGATTTAGGGCTCCCACTCCACGCACTGCTGGCTCGTGCTGGCAGGAGCTGCCTTCGTTTCCCGGGGTGACCCCCATGCACACGTGGAGGCAGAGCTCATCTCTCTGTTGGTTTTTTGGGGGGTTGGGAAATTTTTTTTTGCGTTTTCCAGCCTGGGCGCCCCGAGCAGGATTTGAGGTTCCTGTGCGGGGTGTGCGGGGCCGGGGGGCACCCGCGGCTCCCCCAGCCCCGCGGCTCAGCGGCTCGGGGGTCTCTCGCCAGGTGCGAAGCCGGGCGAGGAGCCGGCCGGAGACTCGCCCAAGGCCGAGAACGAGTCACAGCCCCTGCACGGCTCCGGCATCTGTAAATGGTTCAACGTCCGCATGGGCTTCGGCTTCCTCTCCATGACCGCCAAGGGCGGCGCGACCCTGGACTCCCCCGTCGATGTCTTCGTGCACCAGGTACGGGCCGGGCCCGCCGGGGGTGCCGGGCAGGGAGGGGAGCACGGTGCGGAGGATGGAGGTGGGATGGGGACCCCCGGGCGGGGGAAGCGCAGCCGCAGCCGGGGCTCCTCTCCGGGACCGGCCCTGGAAGCTGATCCCGAGCGATTTCATTTTCCCGTCGCTGCTCCCGGAGCAGCCCCTGGGGGCCGGATCCCGGAGCAGCCCCTGGGGGCCGGATCCCGGAGCAGCCCCTGGGGGCCGGATCCCGGAGCAGGTGCCCGCGGGGCCGGGGGGGTTGCGCCGCTCGCCCCGAGGAGGGACACGGAGGGACACGGGCGGTGTCACCCCGGGAGCCCCGAGCCCGCCGGGGATGCGCCACTGGGAGTTCTCCCGCTGGAGCTCATCCCGGGACTGGGAATCTCTGCCGGCGCCCTTTGTCCCGGTCCCGGGTGGCACAAAGGCGCCGGGTTTGTGTCCCTGCGGATCCTGTGTGACAGTGACAGCCCCGTGCCCGGATTTGCCTTTGCCGAGCGGGGAAGCCCCACGCGCGCCGGGGACCCTGCACGCAGGGAAGTCGTGGATTAGGAGCTGAAATTCCTTGAAGGGCCCGGATCCCTGGGGAGGATCTGCCGGGAGATCCCCCCGGGGCTGGGGAAGGGTTTGGAGATGGTGCCCAAAGCAAGCACGGCGCAGGGAGGGGATGTGGGCTCAGCGCCGGCTCCTGCGGCGCCCTCAGCTCGGGACAGACTCAGCTCGGGGGCACAGTGAGCACGAACGAAGGGGGCACGGGAGTTTTTGGGGCAAACACGGGGGGTTGTGCCGCGATTGAGAGCAGCAGCACGGGGCTGGCTCGGGAAAGCCCTGGACTAGCCGCCTTCAGTGGCTGCTGCTCCTCAGGGACCCAAAGCCCCCCAGACTGGGTCCGTCCTGTGGGCTGGGGGTGCAGGACCGAGCCCCTGGGCTGTGAGGAGCTCCTGGGGCAGCGGCTCCCGGGGGTCCCTCACTCCCTGCCCACGAGTGGAGGCTCCAGGCAGGGCTGGCAAGCAGATGATGGCCAGGGGAGATGCAATGCCTTGGTAGGGGCTGCCATCGCAGGCACAGCTGGTTTTGGAGTCAAGGGCTCCAAATCAGCCAGGGGAAAACAGATCCTGGTGTTCTCCAGAGAGCAAATGGGCCTTTGCATCTCAATGTGGCACAGCGGGACCCAGAGCTCCCGGGGAGAACCTCCCGCCCTTCTCCCGGGGTTTATTGCCCCCAGACAGTCTGGTTTCCTGATTGCTCTTGCTCACATTCCTGCAGGGGAAGAGAATTAGCTGGGGTGTCTCTGTCGAGAGCATCCCACTGCCCGGAGGGACCTGCAGCCTCCCGGTGCTCCCCGATTCCTAAAGTCGGGGGAGCCGTGCGACCCCGGAGATTGCAGCGTTTGGGAAATACAGGGAACTCTGGGAAAAAACTATTTATTTTGGGTAGCAGAGGGGCCGGGGGTGCTGCAGCAAAGGGCTTGGCACCACCAGAAGCTTTGGGCTGATGGAGAAGAATTCTCCTCCGGGTCGGGTTTCGCCTCCTGCTCCGCTCGCTGATGGCACAAAGTCTCTGCTCTCCTGCAGGAGCAGCCGGAGGCGCTCCCGGTGTCTCTCCCTCTGCAGATCCTCGGAGAGGGATCAGCTCATGCTCCCAGCGCGGCCCCGCTGCTGTTGGTGGCTTGCAGGGATGTCCCGATGCTGTCCCCACCCCAAACGTCCGGGTCCTTCCCAAGAGCTCCGCTCCCGGGGAGGGAATCAGGGCTGCCAGGGCAAAAGCCACCCAAAGCCGGGGTAGCACCGCTCAGGGCTCGGTGTGCCCTGCCCAGCACCCAGCGCCCCAAAGCAGCTTTGGGGCTTAACACTGCAGAGCCCCTCAAAACCCGCTCCTTCCCCTCTTCATTTACATATGTGAATGATGACCCACAGGAAGTAATTGTGGGAGAAAGAAGGGAATTGGCCTCTTTAGATCTATTAAATCACTTTATTACAGGAACCAGGTCTGAATGGCCCCTCTCTGCAGGGAGCGCGTCTCCATCTCCCTCTGCCTTTATCTGATCACAAAGAGATTAAAATCTCGGCAGGACAGGAGACTAACAGGGCTCCTTGGGGCTGCCTTTCCCTCGCATTGTGAGCTAAAAATGAGGCATTTGGGTTCAAATGCCTCCCCTGGACACTGGAGATGGATTCATTTGGGGGCTGTGAGGAGACAGGAGGGATGAAGCAGAGGGGAGCAGAGCAGATCGTCCCGGGGAGGCGAAGGGCTGAGCAGCACCCCTGAGGAACTGGGGACGTTGAGGTGGCAGAAATTGGGCTGGTGATGGTGAAGACCCCCAAGGTGCAATGGTCCCCTCGGGATGCGGCTCCCGGGCACTGAGCGTCATTTACAGGAGCGTGGAGCTGCCTGGGAAGGCAACGTGGGAAGAGGAAAAGGAGAAAATCAAGGCTCGGTGCCCCTGCTTGGAGCTGGAGGAGCAGCGGTGACCAGCAGGGCTGGGATTTGGGGAGGGGAAGAGGATGTGCAGTGCCTGGAGATCGCTGCTCTCCACAGCTGGGCTCTGCATTCCCAAGCGTTTCTCCAAGCCAGCAGGTCTAAATCCGTGATAAACACAGTTTGTTGGTTTTTTGTTCCTTCTCGTGATTTCAGCAAGAAATTCTGCTGGGCACCGTGGGTGCCGAGTTTGATCAGTGGCATCTCGGTGATTTAGTCCTTCCGGGGGGGACATAAAATTGTGCCCGTGATTGGACCTGCTGGGGCTGGGATGTGGCACTCGAGCCTTCCTGAGAATTGCTGGGCACATCCCAGCACGGGAGGGAATTCTGTCCCCTGTGATCCCCGGGGGTCGGGACAGGAGGAGCAGCTCCAGGGGATGGGATGGGATGGGAGGGGGGATGGGATGGGATGGGATGGGATGGGATGGGATGGGATGAGGGGGTGGAAGGGGCATTTTGGAGGCCGGTTTTGGCTGAGCCGACCTGGGCTGTCACCCCCGTGTGCCAGCCCGTGCATGCGGCCAGGGTAATAAAAATAATAATCCACGTGAGCATGACGTGAGGTCTTAAAAAAAAGAAAAGAAAAAAAAAAAGGTGTTTGGAGGCTGCTCCGTCCCTGCCTGTGCAGGAAAGGCACAAGGGACATTTTTTTTCTGTCAGGGAACAGGACCCAGCCTTTCCCTGCTGCCCCCCCGGGCTGGGGTGCGGGGCAGGGTCCGAGCGGGGGGTTTGGGTTGTGCAGAGCTGGGGGGCAGCGAGGGGAGGCAGGATCCGCTCGGAGCAGCTGTTTGCAGCAGTGATGCTCCTGGAGGGACACGTGGGTGAAATCTGGCTTTTCCCGCTTCCCCGAGCGCAGCTCTGCGGGACCGGGGTCACCCCCAGAGCTAGGCGGGCACCCCGCGACCGGGAGCAGCAGAATTGCAAATCCCTGGGGATGAGATCGTGGAATCCCAGATTAGTTTGGGCTGGAAGGGACCTTTAAAGGTCATTTAGTCCAACCCCCGTGCGAGGAGCAGGGAACCCCCGCTGAGATCCCCTGGGGTAGAAATGCTCTTTGGAATCTCTGGTGTTTTTCGGTTTTTGGTGGGGGGAGAGGGGTAGTAGCAATTTCTTTGCTTTTGTTTTGGTTTTTTTTTTTTTTTTTTGTTGTTGTTGTTGTTTGTTTGTTTTTTTAATAACCGCTGGAATGAAATTGTATTGCGCTGCTTGTGCGCCGCGTCCCGATGGGAAATAGTGAAAAAGAGTGGCTTTATTCCACCTCTGAAACTCCCTCAAGACGCTCACACACAAAAAAAGCCTCCTGTCTCTGTCTAAAGATTAACTGATGGCCGCAGGCACATCCCTTCCCCCAGCTCCCCTCCCTGCCCCAGGGAGAGAAAACACCCTGGAATGGTCTCCGAGATAATATGGACCAAATGAATGGGATGGCAGCCGGGATGGAGCCCCTGTCCCCGCCGCCCCCGGTTCCAGCTCCCATCTTTCCTTCTCGCTGTTCCCTTACTCCCAAAAATGAGCGGGATGGAGCTGAAAAACGCGCGGCTGCTCCGGGCCGTGTTCCTGCTTTAAGATGGGAGCACCAAATTCATACGCAACCACTGATCCCAATTAGCTGCCCCTGGGAAGTGCAGGAAGGTTTTGGTGGGGAAAAAATACAACCAAGGGAGCTAAAAGGATTTAGGACAGGAAACTGATGGATTAAACTCTGTGGTAGATGCCTTTTTTTTTTTCCCCTCGGAATTGATATCTAGAGTTTAATTTTACTGACTTGTGGTGGAAAATTAAGAGTAAACATGGTTGATTTGGCAGGGAAATATCTTTATTTTGATTTTAGTTGGAATCGGTAGGGGTCCTTAGGGACATTGCACCAGATGACGGCGAGGGAGGCAGCGGCAAGCCTTGGTAATGTTTTGTTAAATCCTCTGCGCTCTCCCCGAGGGCTCCAAAGGCATCGCCCTCCTTATCTCTGCACCAGCCCCCGGGGCTGAGGGAGGACCCCCTTTCCCAAGCACATCCCCCCGTTTGTGCAGGAAGGGACTGGGGGGGATTCCTGCCCCAAACCCTTCACCCCCGAGCCCAAAGCCAGCACCAGCCCAGCCCCTGGAGCTCCTGGCACCGGGCAAAGATTTGTGTGATTTGGGGACAGGGACGGCGCAGGCTGTGGAGGCAAAGGGACATTTCCCCGCCGTGCCTGGGGACTCGGGGCACTGCTCTGTGCTGGCAGAGCCCAGCCCTGCCGGGATCTCCTCTGGGCGCTGTGTGCCATGGGCAGTGCCCAGCCGAGGGGAGAACTGCTCTGCCAGGGCTGGGCTGAGGCCGCCGCGCCCCCGGGGCCGCGGTGCCAACATCCAGAGGTGACAGTGCCACCAGTGCCTCGAGAACCGGGCAAGTGCCAGCCCCTGCACCTCGAGCTGCTCCCCCTGACTGCGCCGAAGCCCCTGGGGCTGGAGCTGCTTCCCCTGGGATGGGCCCTGGGGGTCGTGGGGGGCCGAAGGCGGCCGGGACAGGGGGGATTGAAACCGACAGAACAAGGCATGGGGGGGGGACAGGGACACTGTGGCTCTGGGGACAGAGGGGGGCTGCACGGTGCCTGGGGGCACTGTGTGGGTGCCAGCTGAGCCAGACAGGACAGACACGGACAGGACACCCCAGTGATGGGGCCATGGCCCCTCCGAGGGCTCAGCAATCCCTGGGCTGCTTTTCCTGACCCTCCTCTGCAGACTGAGGGAAACTGAGGCACGGGCACTGCCTGCAGCCGGGCTGGGCTGCCCGAATTGCTCAGGGCAGGGCTCAGATGTACCCCTGGCACAGCTTGGCATTGCCACCAGTGTTCCTGCCCGTACCCTCGCATCCCAGCCCGGCTCGTTTTCCAAGGGATTTCAGTTTAAAGGGCTCTGCAGAGCCGAGGTGCAGCGGCTGCTCCGCCCCGGGCCCCGCTGGACACAAAGATGGTTTGATTGAGTGGCCGGGGCTGGCTGGGAATAAACGTCTCCTTGTGTCGCGCTGGGGACAATGGTGACCCCGGGGCCGGCCGAGCCCCTCCGGACCCGGCAGCTCGGGGGGCAGCGGTGGCGTTTGGGGCGCCCCACGGTGCCATCGCTTCGGGACGGGAAATTGGGATAAATGTGGGATCTGTGGTGAGGGATTCGCTGCGTGGGAGGAAGAGGAGGGATGAAGGCACTCGTGTGTGTGGGGGGGGGGACACCCAGTGCCGGGGGTGGGCAGCGCTCGGCCGCTCACGTGCTGCGGCTTTGTCTGCCCGAAATAAGCGGGGATGCGGGAAGGGAGGGTGGGGGAGCGGGGAGGTGCCCCCTGTGATGCCCGGGGAGCTGAGTGAGGCTGTGCCAGCTCTGCCTCTGTCCCCTGTGCCAACTCTGCCTCTGTCCCCTGTGCCACCGCCTCACTCCGGGCCCTGGGGACCGCGAGGAAATCTCCCTCCGGGCTCCGCTTCTTTTGGGATGGGCGATGCTCTGTGACCCCGAGCCCAGGGCCACCCGACACCCCCCGTACCAAAACCATCCCCCCCAGGACTGACCCCGCAGCTCCCCCAAGGGACGCAGAGCCCAGCGGGCGAGCCGGGCACGGGCTGATGTGCGGAGGGGCTGCAGGGGGTCAGAGGGCCCGCGGCCATGCCGGCCACCCTTCCCCCCCCGCCGGGGCCTGGAACTCCTGGAATTTGGGCAGCGGGAGCGCGGCCGCCGCCGGCCCTTTGTTCTCCTGGCCGGTGGCTCCCGGGCCTGGCCCTCCCCTGCGCTCCCCCTCATCCCCAGCATCCCCGGCTCGCTCCAATCCCCCCTTCCTCTCTTTATTTTTTGGGGGGGGGTGTGGGTGTGTGGAGGCCTGGGAAGGCTCCGGCTTTGTGTGTGGTGTGGGACAGGGGCTCTGGGCCCCTTCCTTTCAGATGCAGGAGGTATGCAGCTAATTCAATGGGCTGCAGTTTGATTACCTATCTGATAACAGAGGAATGCCAGCAATGTGTGTGTTTTGGGAAGGGGGCAGGGGGGATGCGCAGGGACCACCAGCCACTCTGCAGCTCACATCAAAAGGCTGCGGGGGTGGGGGGGGGGAGCTGGGGCGCCCCGGCCTCTGTCCCCCCCCTTCCCTGGGGAGGGGGCGTTTCTTTTGGCCTTTTGGCGGAGGGGGCTGGGGGGGGTGCTTGTCATCCTCACCAGCTCCTGGAAAATAAATCGCTTCCCCGTCATGTTGTGGCAGCTTCTGCCTCATCCCTCCTCTTCCTCCAAGTGGGGGTGACGGGGCTGGGCTCTGGCGGTGGTGCCCGAGGTGTGGCTGAGCTGGGGGGGCTCTGGGGTCCCCCCTGGCACGGCTCAGCTTCATCCCGAAGCTCAGGGTGAGCGCCTGGGAGTTTTCATCCCTGCAGTGTAAACACAGCTGGGCCAGCTGGGGCTGTAAACGCCCTGAGAGGAGCCACGGGAGGTGCTTGGCCTCGTCCCCCGGCCTCCAGGGCTGCCTCCCGTGCCAGGGAGTGATGCTCAGCCCCTCCTCACCCCCAAACCACTGGGGCTGCTGTGGCTATGGGGTAAATCGCCATCTGGGGTAGCTCCCATTGCCCAAATCCCCTCACAGACAGAGGCAGGGCAGGGTGGGAGGCTGATCCAGGTGCTGAGGCACCTCTGGGACGTGCTGGTGCTTTGGGCACAGATTCCTGCATGAGGGATGCTGGGCTGGGGGTGGGGAGCAGTGGCTGCGAGACTCTGTCGTGTCCTTGCTGTCATTTGGGACCTCAGAGTTTGGGGTTTGGCTCTGCCTTTAGGCAGCTCAGAGAGCAAAGGAGGATCTTTGGCCACTCGGGATCCCATCCCAGCAGCCAAGGGGATCCAGGCCATGGGGGTGACTTGGCCCAGCACATGGGGTCTGAGCTGGACCCCCAGGCACAGACAGGGAGGGGAAAAGCAGCACAAAAAGGGGTCTCAAGGGCTGCTCCTCGAGCCTTTCTGTGTTCCCATTTCTCTCGTGCCCACGGACTCACGGACATCCCACAAGACCTGCCAAGAAAAATTCGCTCTTATAACCCAACAACTCCATTTCTTCCCTCTCTGCTTTTACACGAGGTGTTTCCTGGGGACTCCTGGTGACATTTGGAGTGGGGATGGGAGCAGCCCGTGCCTGCCTGTCCCGGGCAGGGCTCACACGGAGGCTCGCTGTGGAAAGAATGGGAGAGCTCGGCCCACGTGATGGGAACTGTCGGGCCATGAATGGGGGAGATGCTCCATTCATAAATGCAGGGTCGTGCTGCAGCCGCGCAGGCGTTGGGAATCCCCGGCCGGCAGGAGCTGCTCCTCCCTCTGCCAGCAAATTCCCTTTAATTCCTCGCTCATGCTCGTTTTGGCTCCGCTGGCAGAGCTGCTGGAATGCCGGGCTGGAATTGCTGAGCTGGAATTGCAGAGGATGCTCACGGCACAGGGGGTTGAGAATTGCCAGTTCCTTCACCCAGCTCTGCTCCTCGGGGATTTGCTCTGCTAAAATGGACAGAGCCCCTGGTTGTGGAGTGGGTTTTCCTGTCCCCTCACAACCCCCCTCCCCAGCCTGGGTTTTTCTTGGCTCCCCTGCTTTGATTGTGTGGTGATAACCGATGTGGAGTTCCTGGAAGGAATGGAAGAAGCTCCCAGCAGCGATAATCCTGTGCCAAATGGCTGCTTAATTAATTACTGCACGCACTTAAAGGGCTTGAGCTGAGGTGAGCCGTGCTGAGGGGCCGGCAGCGCCAGTTTCCATCCCCTGGGTTCATATCATTGTGCAAAGCCTCGAGATTCTTTTGTATTTAAAAAGAAACCAAAAAGGAGGGACAGGCAGAGGGGACATTTGCAGCTCTTGTGCCACAAGGGCTTTGTGCTGTCCCTGAACCCCCCCGCTCTGTGCTGACCCCCTCCTCTCCCTGTGCCCCCCCAGAGCAAGCTCCACATGGAGGGGTTCCGCAGCCTGAAGGAGGGCGAAGCTGTCGAGTTCACCTTCAAGAAATCATCCAAAGGTTTGGAGTCCATCCGGGTCACCGGCCCCGGGGGCGTTTTCTGCATCGGCAGCGAGAGGAGACCCAAAGGGAAGAGCCTCCAGAAGCGCCGATCCAAAGGAGATCGGTAAGGGCTGAGGAGGGGCTGGGGCTGAGCCCTGCGGGCACCCCGGGGATGGGATGGGATGGGATGGGATGGGATGGGATGGGATGGGATGGGATGGGATGGGATGGGCAGTGACCCCCGGGCTGGGATGGGATGGGATGGGATGGGATGGGATGGGATGGGATGGGATGGGATGGGCTGGGATGGGATGGGATGGGATGGGATGGGCAGTGCCCCCCGGGCTGGGATGGGATGGGATGGGATGGGATGGGATGGGATGGGATGGGATGGGCAGTGCCCCCCGGGCTGGGATGGAGAGCAGCTTCCTGCGCTGGTTAATGAGCGGCAGATGCAGCTCGGTGGGGAAAGGGCAGGGAAGCAGCAAGGGAGGGGCAGAGGTCAGGGACACCCCGGGCAGAGCTCCCCTCGCTCCCAGCCGTGCTGGGAACGTTCTCCAAGAGGAGCCTTTCCTTGTGGGGAGGAAACAGCCAGAACTCCTGACAGCGTCTCCCGCGGTGGGATGGGAGCCCCGGGCAAGTTTCTGGCCAGCCCTTCATCCCCCTCTGCCATCCTCTCCATCCCGGCTGTCCGGGGACGCCTCATCCCAGTTTTCCCAGTGGATGCTGTCCACTCCACTCAGCTGTTCTCATAAAAAGGTTTTTTAATTAACCAGAAAGGAATTGTGAAGGAAAAGGAAAGAGAAAAGCCTTGTGGCCATCCTACACGGATGCAGGATTTAAAATGGACACGAGGCAGCTCCCTCTGCTCCGGTGTGAGGGTGGCACCCATGGGACGAGTGCTGGAAGGCACAGCCCTGTGAGAAGCCACCCTTGGGCTGTCCCCACACGATGGCAGCTGGGGATGTCATTTGTTCCTTTGCCTGTTCCTGGGGCAGTGTAACCCCGGGACTGGGGTCTGGACACGCAGCAGCCAGGACAGTGATGGAGCCAGAGGGGTGGAACCCCCAGGATCCCGATTTTGTCCCGGTGTGTGGCTCAGTGCAGTGGTTTGCTGCCATCTCCTGGGTACCAGCAGCACCATTGAGCCCCAGTTGGCCGTGCTGGAGCTGGGGCTCTGCGGGGACCAACCCTGGGGCCACCACCCGCCCCCAAAACCGAGCCCAGCTCTGGCTCAGAAACCAGCTGGGTCCCGGGCATGGTCACACCATTCTCCCGTCTCATTTTATTTCTCCTCACCTCACACAGGTGCTACAACTGCGGCGGGCTGGACCACCACGCCAAGGAGTGCAAGCTCCCTCCGCAGCCCAAGAAGTGCCACTTCTGCCAGAGCATCAGCCACATGGTCGCCAACTGCCCCGTGAAAGCACAGCAGTCGCCTAGCTCGCAGGGAAAGCCCGCCTACTTCCGAGAGGAGGAGGACATGCACAGCCCGGCCCTCCTCCCCGAAAATCGGGAATGATGGTGGGTGGCAGGGAGAGGGGGCTTCCACCGGGATGAAAGGCTTTGGCAAGGCAAGGGGCAGGACCGGGCAGGGCGGGTGGCAGTGCTGGCAGCTGGGACCTGGTGTCCCTGTTCAGACCTTTCCCCCGTGCCCAGGCTGGGAAAAGCCCTGCTAGCATCAGGATGGCTTGTTCCAAAACAGGGGAAGGCAACACACTTCATCCCGCTAAAAACCCCGAAAATATTTGATGAATCTTTATTCTTTTCCTAAGTTAAGCCAGGCAGTCGTGTCCTGGGGAGGAGGAGCAGAGGGGCAACATCCCAGGGAGGAGCTGGTGGCTCCTTGTTCTCCGGGAGGGAAAGGCTGGTGTGGAGCAACAGGGACACGCCCGTGGGCCGGTCCCGCGGGTCCCTCTGCTCCTCGTGGCTTCTCGCTGTCAGGGAGGGGTGAGGATCTTTCAGGGAGGGGTGAGGATTTACGGTTTTTCCCCGGTTGCTCCATTCTGCCAGCAGCAGAGCCCGGATTTGGGCTCAGTCTGGATGACATGGATCATCTCTCAGGGCTGTTCTAACACCACCTGCTGTGGGCAGCCTGGGGGAGAGCAAGTCAAAGCAAAACCGCTTTTATCACCCTCATCCTCCCAGAGAGCACGAGGTGTTCCCTGCAGCCAGCCCTCCCCTCTCAGGCTTCTCCCAGCCCCTGGAACTCGGGAAACACCTCTGCTCCTCCTGCCCACGCCACGCTGTGGGGCTGAGCCTCCCCAGGGACAGGGGATGAGGCTGTCCTGGGTTTGTCCCCCCTCCCCACAGCCCTCCCCAAGTCTTGCCTTTATTTATTGGCCCCGGTGGACCCCCCCTTTCTCCCGGGGAGCCCCCCCGGCCGTGCCGAAGCCAAGGCCAAGTGAAAGCTGCACTAGGACGTGCGTGAATGACGTATCTTTGGGTTTGTTCGTCGTCTTTGTTTTGGGTTTGTCGTTCTTTTGGTTTTTATTTTTTTCTTTTTTTTTTTTTTTTTTTTAATATAAATATTCTGGGTTTGTATTTTTGTATATTTTAATCTTTAAGAAAAGAAAAAAAGAAAAAAAAAAGGAGAGAAAGGACATAATTCCTGCAACTTATTCTCAGGTATTCGAGCAATCTCAGGGATAAAATGCCTCTGCAGCCCAGTGCTGGACAGAGAGGAGGGTTTTTTCTAACAGCACAAAGAAATAATGAAGTTTGTATTGGAAGTGTAGATCTACCTCACTGGATGTTTGCTAGGTGGGCTGACATGTTGTCGAGCTTTTCCAATGTGTTTTTTGGTGTGTTTGGGATTTGTTTTCTTTTGAACTGTATTTTAATGGTCTCTTTCCCTTCCCCATGCACTGATGGAGGCATTTGGGTCTGTGGATCCGTGTGTGGGGATGGAGAAGCCAGGCAGTGCCATGGGCAGGGAATGGCTGTTGGCTCCCTGAGTTTCTCCAGCCTGGTGGCTTTTGAGGAATGTCCTTTTTCTGTCTCCTGTTTACTCTCACTCCTGATGGGAACACTCCAGTGCACCCCGTGCCGAGCCCTCCTGCTGCCCACGGGCTGGGATGTCACACAGGCTCCCAGCAGGCTGGGGTCACGATGGGGGTCCCAGCCCCATCCAGGGGGACAGAGGGGGAGCAGGCAGTGACCAGGGAGTGTTGGGAGACAGGGCTGCCCTCAGTCCCTGCCCTTCCTCACCCTCGAGCTCAGGGCTGGCTGTCCATGGCCTCCTGGGACAGGGTTCCAAGTCTGAGGGAGCTGCAACTGCTCCACCTTTTTCTCCTTCCTGGCTTGCCTCAAATGCTGACCCACCATGGCTGGGGGAACTCTGGATCCCAGGTTTTGGGGTATGAACGCTCCTCTTGCAGCCCAGGCTGGAGCCTCCCCAGGGAGGGTGTCTGGCCGTGGGCACATTTCCTGCTGGTTTTTAGTAGCAATAGGTTTAGATGTGGGGCAGGGTTGGATCAGATAGGAGCACCCACTCCATCCCCGAGGATGGGGGACTCTGGGGGGACTCACTGAGGCTGCTGGAGCCTGGTGACCCCCAGCACGTGGGCATTGGGGGGGATGGAGAGCAGCCCCCAGCTGCTCCCTGCCCTGCTCCAGTAGTTTAGGGTGAGGTGGTGGTGTCTTCTTGGGAGAGGGGGGAAGGACTTTTAGTTCTTGACTAGCAACGGGGTCTGTACAAAACTGCTTCAGGAAAACAGCTTTAGTGTGACGGGGTAAATGCAATAGAGCCTTGGGGGGTGAGCCTTGGCCTCCCCCCGGCACCTCGGCCGTGCCAGGGAAACTGCTGCCCCCCTCATCCCTGTTTTTGTCCCCTCATCCCTGTTTTTGTCCCCTCAATTCCTGTGTCTGCCCCTCAATCCCTGTCTCTGCCCCCCTCATTCCTCTCTGTCCCCTCAGTCCCTGCCCCCTCAATTCCTGTCTCTGCCTCTCATCCCTGTCTCTGCCCCCTCATCCCTGTTTTTGTCCCTTCATTCCTGTCTGTCCTCAAGAATCGTGTAGGACCTTCCCCACCCCTGCTCCCACTTTAATGGTTTGGTGATTTCTCTGCCAGGTGTCTTAGTGTGTGTAAATACCTCTGTAAGCCTTTCCACTTTCTCTCAGTATTCTTGATTATTGTTTACAAAAATAAGAGGAAAAAAAAAAAAAGAAAAAAGAAAAAAAAATATAAAATATCCAAAGCATCTAATAGGTTATGGAACAGGGAGATGGATCTGATCTCCCACACAGAGCTGCCAGATGGGAGCTCTGTAACCATCCCTGTCCTGGGCTGAAGCAAACAGGGAATCGCTCAGCTTTCCCCCTGGGGTAAAACTGGGATCTAAGAAAACAGGGATTTTTATCTGTGGTGAGAAGCCACACTGGAGGAGATGGGATTGATTCGCATCTCCTTGCGTTGGCCATTGTGGTTCTTCCCTTCTGCTGACAATAATTAACTCAATTGCTGCATCATGGCCCACCCTGCCCACGGGCACTATGCATGAGGGGACAGTCGGGGAGGATGGGGCACGCTCAGGGTCCTGCTGTGACACGGGAGTCTTTGAATGTATGACAAATAAAACAAAGATGCCCCTCACGAGGGGGTGTCTGCCCTGGGGCGAAAGCTTTGAGTCCCAAAAATCTCCACGAGGAGAGGGAAGAATGTAATCCATGTTTACTGCTAGCAACCAAAGCGTTGGTGTCAAAGCCGTGAAGTTTGAGGAGTGGGTGGGAGGGAGGGGATGGCTGGGGTGCCTGTGTGTGTGGGGGGCTCGGGGTGAGTTACTCACACTTCCCAAAGTCATTTCTGGAGTCCCTGCAGCGACATCCTCAGCTCCTGCTGCTGCAGGTTTTCCCCCCTCTGTTCATTTTATTTTTTGTTTTTTTGTACCAACTATGTAAAATGTGGGGTTTTTTTTCTTTTCTGGAAAAAAAAAAAAAAATTAATAAAGACCATGGGCAATGGCTGCTGGTGATGTTCTGTGCGTGGTTACTTTTGTTTTGAGGAGCCCAGACCCCAAATGGGGGGTGGTAGCAGGGCAGGGGGGTTGTACTGGGAACCACCCCCCACCTCCCCTTGCAGCCCCCCAGAAATGCCCCAGCCCTGTCACAGAAACACAGACTGCTTTGGGTGGAAGGGACATTAAACTCCATCCTTTCTTTGGCTGCTCCAAGCTCCGTCCAACCTGGACACTTCAGGGATCCAGGGGCAGCCACAGCTTGGGTGGGCACCCTGTGCCAGGGCCTGGGAAAGGGACAGCTTCTTACCAGCCTACCCCTGCTCTGTGTCCCTTTGAAGCCATTCCCTGTGTCCTGGCCCTCATCATCTCCCTATCCCCTCCCCGCCATCTCTCCCCGTCCCCTCACAGTTCCCGCCCCAAATCTCCCCCCGTCCCCTCACGGTGCCCCCCCCTCCCCTCACGGTGCCCCCCCGTCCCCTCACGGTGCCCCCCCGCCCTCAGCGCTCCCCGCTCATGCGCGGCCCCGCCCCCGCCCTCGCGCGCCCCCCGTGGGCGCCGCCGTGTGACGTAAGCGGAAGAGCACGTCACCGTCCGGCGGAGGCTGAGGCGGCGCCGCCGGCGCAGGTACCGGGACCGGGCGGGAGAGCCGGGGCTTACCGAGGCTTGCCGGGGCTTACCGAGGCTTGCCGAGGCTTACCAGGGGCATTGCGGGCGCGGTGTGTGTGTCCTTCCGCCGTGTCGCTCCCGCTGGCGGCCGCGTGCCTCCCCTCACGGAGCCGGCGGGGGCCCAAGGGACGCCCCGTTCGCACCGTGCCTGGGAGGGCCCGTGGGGCTGCGGGGAGCGGGGTAACGGCGGGGTGTGCCTGTGCCTGTGAGTCCCGTTCCCCGCTGGAGCCTCCCGGCTGTGCCCACCCGGCCCGGGGAGCGAGCACGGCCCTCGCTGCCGTGCCCGGGCTCGCAGCCCCGTGTGAGGGTTGTTCTTTGGGGTGACGGTGTCAAACCGCGTGTGAAGGGCTGCTTGCCGGTATCTGCCCGTTGGCAGCCGGCGATGGCTCTGGGTGTGCTCAGCCCGAGCCGTGCCAGGGGAGCATTGAGCTGTAGGAGCAGCCCGGGCTCCAGCAGTTCCTCGCTGTAATGTTCTGTGGTGCAGCAGTGGGCAGGGATCCCTTCCCGAGGGAGGAGGCAGAGAAAGCCCGCACGGAGAATGAGTTCAGTGTAACTCGATCTGCTGCTGCCCCTGGATGCTGGGATGAAATCCAGGCCGTTGGGTCTGGGCTGTTTGTGCTGGTGGCACCCCGACCTTGGGGCTGTACCAACCAGTCGTGCAGGCTGGAGAACTCAGGGATGGTTTTCCTTGCACCAGCTGATGCAGAATCCAGTCTGATGACACAGCTGGAAAATTCCAGAGCCTGTTTCTGAGCTTCCCCACTGCCTGCTTATCAAAGGACTCCCACAGACAACATAAAGGGCTCCAGAGCAGCAAAGTCAGAGCTGCCTTTTCCCAAGTGGTTTGTTTGCTTTGGGCTCAATCACCTTTAACCCCTTTATTTTCATCTTCTCTTTGAAAAAGGAAAGGAGCTCTCAGTAAAAAATGTCGTGGATCAGAGAGGGCGAGCTGAGCATCATAGAGAGGTTCTGTGCCAACATCATTAAGGTAAGGGATGGATTTAGGGGGATTTTGTGGTGGAGAGCTGGCAGGTTCTTCAGGGTGGCTGCAGTGCTCTGGAAAGGGAGCGTTGTTGGCAAGGGTACATTTAGTGCTGGCACTGGATGTGCATCCTTAAACTGCATCCCAGGGTGGGAGATTACTTAGGCTTAGCCTTGCAAATGAGCAAGGCTGCAGGCAGTGCTTGCCAAGAAGGATTTGTGGTCTTGCTGATGAAGGCAGGGCATGGGAAGGAGGGAGAGAAGAGAGATCCTCACGTTGGGAGTTTAAGGAATGAAGCTGAGTATTGGAACGAAAACTCAGCAGTTCCAGGAAAATTCTCTCCTTGCTCAGGCTTGAGACTGCTGGTGCTGCCCTTGTGAAGCCCAGTGAGGTCAGTGGAAAGGAACACTCCTCTTTGTGGGGGGAAGCCCTTACGACCTTTTCTTCTTTCCTCTGAAGTTGTGTCTGTGAAAAGGCTCTTGAGTTCTGAAATAAAAAATGCAGCATAAACCCCTGTGAGGCCTCCTCCATGGCTGCAGGGACTGAGAGCTCCTGAGCACTGCAGCTCTCTGTGGTGAGAGAAATGGGGAAGGCAAAGCTGCTTTTCAGATTAGACAATTGCCAGCACCGAGCTGTTTCTTTGGAGCCCCTAAACTGGGCTTGGCAGAGAGGAAAGGAGCACCCTGCTCATTGCAGGGACACAGCACTGCACTCCTGGGAGGGCTGCTGGGACAGGGGGCTGAGCTCTCCGTGGTGCACAGCCCTGCTCACCTGCTGCTCCCTGTTTTCCAGGCAGGTCCCATGCCCAAGCACGTCGCCTTCATCATGGATGGCAATCGCCGCTACGCCCAGAAGTGTCACGTGGAGAGACAGCAGGGACACTCTCAAGGCTTTGATAAGCTGGCACAGGTGGGAGAGTGTTTTCTGCCTTTGTGGGGTGGGAGTTTGAGCCGGGTTTGCTGCTGGGCTGTGTCCTGTGTTCCTTCTCTTCACTGGAGCCAGGCCTGTGCTCTCATCTTCAGCTCCTCCCTCTCTGTGGTATCTTGCAGAGTCATTCTGTTCAGCTGCTTTTTCTTCTGTTTTGCACTCAATTAAAATATCCACCTTCCAGATCTCAATGTTTTTATTTCTGTGAAACAGGTTGACTTTCTTAGAAAAGGTTTTGAAAGGTACAGTATTATATAATTTACAAACCAGTGGTGCTTTTCCTGGCTGGATGAGTCCCCTTTGATGGATTCTCATCCTCAGGTAGTGATATTTTCATCCTGTTCTTTAGAGTGAATGTGAAATTCACATGTAGAAGTTTCCTATTTTTGGCAGTTATTTCTTTTGATCCAGCCCTGGCCTGGTGGGGAACCACAGGAAGGTTTTCCATGGAGAAGTTGTGTCTTGCTGACCCGATTGTTACATTTTGTCTTCTTGCAGACCCTGCGGTGGTGCTTGAACCTGGGCATTCGGGAGGTGACAGTTTATGCCTTCAGCATTGAGAACTTCAAACGCTCCAAGGAGGAGGTGGATGGGCTCATGGACCTGGCCAGGCAGAAGTTCAGCCGCCTCCTGGAGGAGCAGTAAGAGTCTCCCATGTCTGTGTCCCACAGGGTGGAACTGGAGCAGGACATGAATTGCAGGGATGTTGGGAGAGTGGATTAAGTGAGGAGAGCCTTGCCCACCTCCAGTCAGAGATTGGAGGGGCTGTGCCTGCCTGGGCAGGGTGTAGAGCTCAGTGCATGCACACTCCTCCTGCACGAGAGATTTGGGACAGCTGTGCCTTCCAAACCATGGGGACAAGGACAGCTTGCAGATAAACACAGCGTGCCAGATGTTGTTTTCATGAAATATCAAAGCTTTGTCTTAATTTTTGGTTAGTTAGAGGTGCCCAGAGCCTGTGGTTGTATTCTAAGCTTCCAGAGGTAGGGATGCCTAATCTGTGATCATTTCCTGGTCCTTTGGTTATGTGTGTACCTCAGGAACTGGTGTGGGGAGTGATCACTGTGCCTTTATGGAACAGTTTGAGGTGATCAAATCTCAGCCAGATTTGCACACCTAAAAACCATTCGGTGGTTTTGCCTTTCTCCAGTTCCCAGTTTTCTGAAGCTGTGGGTGGATGTTGGCACTTGTGCAGTGGAGACTGATGTGTTTTCTGTGGTCCCCACTCTGGTTGGGTGCAGGGAGAACCTGAAGAAGCACGGGGTGTGCATCCGTGTCCTCGGGGATCTGCCCCTCCTGCCCGTGGATATCCAGGAGCTGATTGCCCAAGCTGTGCTGGCAACCAGGAACTACAACAAGTGAGTGACACTCAGCTCAAGGAGCTGAGACCTCACATCTTCCTCCTCTTCCTGAGGGCTGGGACTTGTCAGACATGCTACACCTCTTTTTTCTCTTGGTCCTACAAGCACACATCACTGTCATCTGCTGGACTTTTCCAGGATGAGCCTTTCACATTTTTTCCTCTTTGCAGGTGCTTTCTGAATGTCTGCTTTGCATACACATCGAGGCATGAGATCAGCAATGCTGTCAGGGAGATGGCCTGGGGGGTGGAACAAGGACTGCTGGAACCCAGGTAATAACTCTTGGCTTTCTGTGTGAGGCTTTTGGATGAATCCTGCCTGTCTTACCACTCACACTGCATGAGAAACCTCTCAGAAGCCAAGTGGCTTTTAAATAGATCTCATTAAACCAGTGTGACTGGAACAAATGACTTAAAGTTACTATGCAATGTTTGGCTTTTATTATTTTAGTTACCATGGTGATAGATACACAACCGAGACAGAAGAGAAATTAGGTCTATGTCTTAAGTTAGTTTAAATGTGAAGGCAGATTTTATGCCACAACAATTGGCTGCTTGGCTGACAGTCTTAGCTATGAGGTCAAACAACAGATGAATCATGAATGCTGCACTGTTCCTCCACCCTGAAGGAGAAGGAATAGTTTCACTCTGCTCCCTGCTCCAGATGGAAGCCCTCACAGTCTGCTTCCACCACTGTGTTGTGTTTCAAAGAGCATGGAGTGGGATGCTCTGGGGGCTGAAATAGCACTTGGAATAGCCTGTGGAGCAGACAGCAGTGTCTGTCAGATGGAAGTGGATGGCTGGCTGTGCTTCAGCTCCACCACCCAGTTTTAATTTGCAGCCCCGAATTTACATAAAACCCCTTAATTCTGGTGTGCCACATGCATCAGGTCAGGAAAGGGTGTGATAAACTGTATCTGTGTTTTAGTGATGTGTCTGAATCACTGCTGGATAAGTGTCTGTACACCAACAACTCCCCTGACCCAGACCTGCTGATCAGAACCTCTGGAGAGGTTCGCCTCAGTGATTTCCTGCTCTGGCAGGTAAAGTCTCTGTTTTCTCCTTGGCGTATTCCATCTTTACCTCAGAGAGTGATGCTCCACTGACTCCAGGTGCAAGTGGATGTGAGGGGTTACCTGACTTCCAGAATGGACTGAGTGCTGAGGCACCTCAGAACAATCTGTTTCTTGCAGAACTGTGTTTGCCTAAAATCATAAATTCTCATCCTTCTGCTTCTCTCCTCACCTTCTCTACTTGTTTGTAGAGAACATTTGAGTGCAGTGCCAAAACCCAACTGCCTTTAGGCAACCACATCAAATGTTCCCATTCCAAATTATTTAATTGGCAAGTTCTCAGAAGTTGTCTGGCCTGAGCTGTGCTTACCTACCAAGGAATCCCCTCTCTTCCCCCTGGTTTTGGGCACACCTATTCCCTGGGTGGGTGTTGATGCTATGAAATAACACTTGTGGTAGAGGAGTCCTGTTATGTGTTGGATTGTTTTAGCAGTCATCATAGGAACGTATTTACCTGAAACTATGAGGAACCTGGTGGCAAAAATAGGTTTTGACTTGAAATCTTTCATCATCCAGCTCAAGGATATCTTCAGTGCACCACAACTCTTGGCTTCATGAGGCAGTTTAAATGCCATGAGTGGGCAGTAAGGAATATCATGAGATGTCATTTGAAGAATGGCTTAAATGTCATGTCCTGATCCTCAGTTCAACTGTTATTCCCTTAGCCTTTGGTACTCCAGTGTTGCTATTTTAGGTTTTTTATAAGTCTGTGATGCTTAAGCTATTAAAAATACCTCTCTGAAGACCAACACGGCATTAGAAAGGATTCTGCTGATGCCTTTGCAGGAGTGGATGTCCCAGCATTACAAACTAATTAGAAGGACTCTACACTCTGCAGTTTCAGACTTTCCTAGCTGGTTTTTGCCTCACTTTAAGTAGAATCTGATAACACAGCCTAGTTACAGCCTTTGTGGGGAAAGTGGCATAATTTGCCCAAGAGTTGCATCTTAATGACTTTCTCTCTGGCTCAGGGATTAAATTGTTGGTGATCTTGCTTTCTGCAGACATCCCATTCATGCCTGGTGTTTCAATCAGTCTTGTGGCCAGAATATTCCTTTTGGAACTTGTGTGAAGCTATCCTTCAGTTCCAGATGAACCACAGTGCTTTGCAGGTAAGGGAGCCTTGGGGAAGTGGAAAGCCCAGCCCCATGTGTCACCTGCACAGCAGCTGCAGATCAGGTGAGAGGCTGCAGAGGGGGAGCAGTGCTTGTTAGTTAAGATCTTGTTTCAGTAGCAGCTCATGCGTTGCTGCTCCTGCACCCCTGTGGCTTCTTACAACGTCTTGGTGAGTGGCCAGACTCCTCTGCTTTCAGCAAGACACAGAAATATCCAAAGTCAGCACTGTCTGTGTTACTCATGGCTCATTCCACCAGCTGGAGCATCTGTCCCAGACCTCACACCCCAGTGAGCACTCCTGGACTGCCACAGGCTGAAATCTGCCCGTTCAACTCAGACACTTGAGCAGTGCTGTGAGCACAGGCTGCCTTCTCACTGGAGCAAGCAGGGAGTACTCACAGGCTCTTCCTCTAACCCCACTGTTGTTTTCAGGGCTGTAACAAGTGGGTTTAGAGTTTCCTTTGTGGGAGCTGAAATGAGGTTGCCCGAGCTGTGAGTCTGTGGACAAGTGTCCTCTTTCTGGTGGGTCCACATGTACCTGCTGAAGGGATTGTTCCTGTTGCTCACTGACATTGCTCCTCTCCTTTTAGATGTGTTGCTGTGAGCTCTCCCTGGCCTGGTTCTGGTACAGCTGGCCAGTTCAGTAGTGAGACAGTAGTTTGGCTCTTTTTAAGCAAAACAAGTGTGGGAGCTGGAGCTCTTGATGGAGAAATGTGAGGGGCAGCAGCCTGTGACACAGGGACAGAAGCACCTCAGTGTGGCACCTCCAAATCTCCACCATATCTCGCTGCTGGATGTGTCTGTTCCTTAATTATTTGGGTCCTCTTTTTACAGACAGGCTTTGCATTGCCCTTTTCTACCTTCAGGGACCTTGCTCACCCCTGAGAGTTGTCAAAGAGATTATAGCCAGTTGTGGTTATGGCTGAATTTAATCAAGTGCAGCCAGTCTGGCAGCATCCAAACTCTCCACGTCTTTAACCTCTTTTGTTCCTATTTCTGGCCCAAGCCTGCCCTTTTCCTACCAGCAACTCATTGTGTTAGTACAACTAATGGCAGTTCACCTTCTGCATGAAGAGGGAAGCAAAAAAGGCAGTAGTGTTTGTCATTGCCATGAGCTTGGCCTCTGTCTGGAACAGTAAGGTCACTGTTCTGACTTTGCTCCTGGTGCTGGTTTCTGACAGGCAACAAATGCAGCTTCTGTTCCCAGCTATTCTCATCTTTTCTTAGTTCTGGTTGGTGGCTGGATGTGTTCATGCCATGCTATTATCAGGGTTTCTCATTGTCCACATTTGTTCTCTGGTCAGTTTGCTCCCTGGAGGGGCCACGTTGCAGTGTCTGAGGCTGTCCCTTTTTTCCAGGGAACCCTCACAGTTGTGCAAAGGGAGGACTTCTCCCTCTGAGGAACTGAGATTTAGGAGCTGGTCTTTCTAAATTTAAAATGGGTGATTTTAAAATCCAAAAGAATTCATGAAGCAAATTCTCTTGGTGGAAAGGTTGCTGTCAGTGAGGATGGTGGGGATTTGCTGAGGAGCCAGGATGTTTTACAGCAGCTCTGTGTGCTTTGGGAATGTGCTGCAGCTTTTGGGATGTGGATGCACAGCAGGATGGAAGGGGTGACAAGGTACAGAAACCCTCCTTGATTTGGAGGTATTGGATAAAAGATCCTCCTTCCATCAGCATCACTTTTAATGGCTGCCATTTTATTTCCCAGCCTGTTGCCCAGCATGGAGTCCCAGGATCAGCTAGATCCTGCTTTTGGTACCTGGTAGAGCTCAGGAAGGAATGCAGGACCCTGCAGTGCTGAGCCTTTTCTGGGCAATGAACAGAATTGCACTTTGAGGGTGGAAATCTTCTGCTCAGCAGGCTGATGGTCCTTGTAGTTCAAGTCAGCCTGGAGTGCATCCATTCACTGGGTTTGCTGGGGATATTTCTGTTCACATTCCCAGCACAACAAAAGCTGATTTCCAGAGCCATAGCTGCCTTGGGCTCAGGGAAAGTGTGGGGATGAGTGAGTCAGGCTCTCATTAGAGTAATTATTCTTCTTGCTTGTTTGAAAGACTAGCACTTCCCAAGTGTGTGTGTGTATCAGTTTATGTCACAGTGACCAGTTTTTAAAAATAGAACTTTAATATTCCTGCCTGCTGATGTGTTTTTGCTGTTGGAAGCTGCAGGCCAGGACATGTGCAATAAGGAGAAATCTAAAAGTGATGTTCTACAACAAAATATTTCAAATAGTTGAAGGGTAGACAAGGATGGCTCCTGCCTTTGCCTTTCTCCTGCTGTGTCTCAAGCCAGTTCACTCTTAGATCACAGAAATTTGGGAATGCTGAGCTTACTCCTGCTTTTGTCTTAAAGCTGATTAGCTCAATACTGGATCATCTCAAAGAATTGCCCTATAAGTCATGGTTTGGAGTCCCCTAAAACCTTTCAGCAGCCAGGGGAATACAATCAAACATGCTGTGCTAACACTGGTGAGGGTAAGAGTGTGCATGTGTGGGGTTCTAAAGTTCTCCTGTGGCTGTTCCTCCCTGATTGCAATACCTGAGGGTTTTCCCACAATCTGTCCTGACTTTTATGTGTTCTAACTAGGAGTTAATGCTCTGAGCAGAGTCCTGACTTGGAGGGAAGGCCCAGAAGGAGATTTTTTGTAACCAGTCTGCCTCAAGGTGGAAGAGGCAGAGCCAGAGCCAGCCTTGAGTGACCCTGCAGATGCATGGCCAGGCAGGGGCTGCCACCCCAGGTGAGCTGATAGGCCTGGGAAGCTGCTAACACTCTGTGTTTTCACTCCAGAAGGCCAGAGACTCCTACCTGGAGGAGAGGAGGCGACAGCAGATGGAGAGGGACCAGGCTTACGTGAGCAGGAAGCTGCAGCAGGAGGGGAGCTCGTCCCACGGGGACTCGCGGCGCCGGCGGACGCTGCTGCAGAAATGCACAGCCCTGAGGGAGGAGAGGATCCAGGGCTTCCTGCAGGCCCTGGAGCACAAGAGAGCAGACTTCTTTGAGAGATTGTGCCCAGTGTCTGCCTGACACAGGTGCTGGGCTCTGGGGAGCACACTGTTCACAGGGAGCAGCTGCTGCCCACAGGGACCGGCTCAGCAAGGTCCTGCCCTGCCCTGGGCACCCGGGGCTGCTCCAGGACTGTCCCGGGGCAGGGGTGGCTGCTCTGAACTCTCCAGGCTGCGATGCTGCTGCTGAGGAAGGTGGTGCCGTCCTGTGTCACCTCCCTGCCCTGGGGACCTGCACCCTGCGGGGTCCCTGACCAGGCCAGGTGTTCTGGTGACAAGAAGTTTTAACTGCAGGGAGCCTCCTCCTGAACTGGCCCAGCCAAACCAGTCCTGTTAAATTGGCCTGGGCTCGGATTCTCTCCATGGTTTTGCAGTAGGGAATCATCTGTTGAGATGTCCTCTGCTGTCCCATCAAGAGAGCCCTGCTTTCTGCAGGGAGGGGATTATTCCTGGTGTCAGGGACATTCCCACTGCCTCTTCGGGCACAGCATCTTGTCTTTTCCCCACCTGACTCTGCTGGGTTGGATGTATCCACTCCTGGTTTCCAGAGAGCCAAAGGAAATGTTCCCAGCCTTGCTGTAGTGAAAATTAAGCTGCTCCAAAGCTGCAGCAGGTTCTGAGATCTCTCCTGAGCAGTGAATGTGGGGAAAATCCAGGTGCAGAAAGTGTTGGACCACACTGACCTCCTGAGCAGGCAGGAAAAAAGGATTGGTTGGGAATGAACCTTCTCAGGAAAGAAAGGAAATTGGCTAAACAAGGTGATGGCTACCATATGGCAAACCCTCTGAGGGAGTTCCAGGGAATGAGGGTGGGTGTAATTCAGGAATACAGTAGCCAAAAAGCAACCTCTGACCCCAGCCAGAAGGGTTCAGAAGGGCTGTTTGGCTGATATTGAAGGGAGTGGCCAGAGCAGCTGTGGAGTGTTACTTGTTCTCAGTTTTCCATTGGCAGGGAGATGGACAAGCTGATTTCCAAGATTGTTTCTGTCTCTGATTCCTCCTGGTTTCCGTCCCCATCATCTGAATAACTGAAAATGTCTTGATTTTTGCTCCTGATGCAAAAACACAGGTGTGGCACTACCAGCTGTTGCTGGGCTTCAAGTGTTTCTTCTTACCTCCAGGTGAAAACCACAAAATGCAGATTTAAAAGCCTTGTAAGTGCTGCACACTGAGCACTTGGCCTGTGATTGTGAAGAGAAGAATTGTGTAGTCAAACTGGGAATAAAGTATATTCATACCAAAGTTATTTAAAAAATAACCTGAATGTTTAAAGGTATGTAGAGCTGCTTATTTTAAGGTGTGATGAAGCTGGAATCCAGGTTTAATATAATAATATTTAATCTGTGACAGACTCCTCATGTGATTCCTGTTAGCTTGGGAATGATTTGAAGGTTATTTTTACAGTGTAGTGTGAGCAGTTTGCTGACACCCCAAAGCCTGCCCGAGTGAAGCTGTGTGCAGGTACCACCTCTTGTGTGAGTAACAAACAGAATTTGGATAAAAATGTGCTGACATCTGTTGATTTGAAGCTTCTTTTGCTGTATTTCATTTTCTCCATGTTTCAGGAAACTGTGGAAACAGTGTACTCTCCATGAGATAGAAAATCTCCAGTCTGCTTTGCCAGGCTGATGGGGTCTCTTCTACTCAAAAAATGCATTTTTGTCTTAAGAAAAAAAAAGGTTTTCCATTGTATTATGGCTCTACAGGTGATGAAAACCACAGTGGTGGCTTTCCACAAAGTACTGGTCCTGTTGCAGGTGAGGTAAGTGAAGGATCTGGTTTATAAAATACTTGTATGGGAAGTTTTAATCCATTTTATAATTCTATAAGAAGCCATTGCTGCAGCAGGGGAGGAGGAAGAGTCCTTCAAGCAGCGGCAAAAGGTTCCTGTCACCTGATTTTGTACAGTTCACCTGCATCAGTTATTCCAGTAAATACAATTCCAGTTTATTTCCCCTGTGAGCCTTCCTTTGTTAGAGGGTGGAGATGAGTTACTCCAGAGTTTGAGGAGTGAATCTGTGGGAGTAGAGCCACAGGTTTCTGTCAGTGAGAACTGAGCCTCCATCATTAATTTTTATGGACTGAAGATGGGAGAAATCAGCATGGCCGGAAAAATGCGTGGCTGAAGTTTGAAAAAGTCCGAGTTCACCTGGGCAGGGAAGGGGGGAAAGCTTGTTCCTTGGGACGTTTATCTGAATGAAGCTCAACTAAAAAGTGAGCAGCTTGGGGCACAGGGAGGTGGTGATGAAGATCTCGAGTTGGATTTGTAGCAGTGCCAGGTGAGAGCAATGTCCCCTCCTGCAAGGAGCCCGACTTCCCCAGTCACTTGGCACAAGCAGCAGGCACCTGTGTGAATCGATTTCACGTCGTTTTATCGCTTTTTAACATTTTTTTTTCCCCTCTCTCCTTGCAGCACTCCGCATTTCCCGTTCTCCCGGGGACCGGAGCTGCCCCGGGAGCCCCTCCCGGATTCGGGGGGTGCTGAACGAACAGCTCCGCTCACCTGCGCGCGGCCTCGCGGGGGAGGGGGGTGTCCCCCCTTTCCTTTCACGTCCCAAATTTTTCACCTTTTCCCCTCCTCTTTTTTTTTTTTTTTTTTTTTTAATTTTTTTTTCTTTGCTCTCCCCCCCCCCCGCCCCCTTGCCGGGTTTCCCGCGCGCGCGCACGGAAGGGGGAGGGGGTTGTGAATGGCGCGCGCGCCGCCCCCTCCGCGCGCCCCCCCCCCCAAACCCCATCCCCTCCCTCCCCGCCTTGGCCCCAACCCCACGTGACCCCCGCGGGCCAATGGGCGCGCGGGGCGGCGGGGATCCGGCTGGAACCGGTTGGGCCGCGTCCGGCTCTATATAAAACTTTATAAACACCCGATTCCAATTAGTGGGGTCGGGAGCAGCGCAGCCCGCCGGGTCCAGCCCTCAGCGCGGCGCGCCGCTTCCCCCGCACCGCACCGAGCCCGCAGCCCTCAGCGCGCCCGGCTCCCCCTCACCCCCTCCCGCCCGCCTCCCTCCCTCCGCCGGCTCCCTCCGCCCCCTCACGCCGCCCAGCGCGCTCCGCTCTCCCTCACACATACACACACACACGCACGCACACACGCGCGCACACACACACGGAGCCATGCCGAAGAGAAAGGTACGTGCAGCTGCTGCCCCCCGCTCCCGCTGTCCTCTCCCCCCTCACGGTGTCCTTTTCCCCCCCCCTCACGGAGCCGCCTGTGGGAGGGGGGGCGGGACTTTGCGTTCCCTCCCCGCTTTCGGGGCGGTAACGGAGGCAGCGAGGCCTCACCGGGGGTGGGGGCGGCGCGGGGCCCGTTACCGGCGAGCCCCGAGGGGGGCCGGGGGTGCGGGAGGGGCCGGCCGTCCCCGCCGGTCCGAACCGGTTGGTTTTGGCGGGAGGTCGGTGTGAGGGGAAGGGAGGGGGGAGGGGAGCGCCGGTGTGGGGCGGGAAAGGGCGGGAAGCGGCGGCGGAGCTTTGCCGCCAAAACGGCGGGGGCGGGAGGGGAGCGGGGGCGGCCCTGAGGGGACAGCGACGCCCCCGCACAAACCCCGCACACGGCCCGGGGAGGCGGCGTCCGCTCCCGCCCCGCCTGGGCTGCGGCGGTGCGGGGCCGTGCCCCGGCATCCCCCGCCCCGGCCCCGCGGGGAGGGGCCGGTGCCCGCCGGGGGTGGGATGGGGATGTTCCCCTTGAGATTTGGGGAGGTTCGAAGGGCGGCTGGAGGCTGAGAATCCTCCCCATCACTTGTTCCTACAACCTGTGTCCGTGTCCCCAGGCTGAAGGAGAGACCAAGGGCGATAAGGCCAAAGTTAAGGATGAGGTAAGAAGTTGAGTCTTTTGAGAAAGTTGTATCATCAAGTGTTTCCGTTGGAAGATGAGGTTTAACGTCATCAGAATAACTGGGGAGTAGAGGGAAGGGTTGGTCTCAATTGATTCTGACTTTTCAAAGTCTTAACTGTTTTTTAACCGTGAGAAATCTAGTTTTAACCATGAAAAATCTAATTAACTATTATTGGCTATTAGTAATTTCAATGGTATAGCCTCATGTTTCTTGAGAACACAGAAAAGGGGAACTGCCTCCTTAATTTCTAAAAACTAAAGAATAAACATAATTCCTGGGGATTTACTACTTTGGGAAGAGAGCAAGTTTGTGAGACTTTGGAAGTTTGTATTCTACGTCATTTCAATCGAATTATTTTCCTTTTCCAACAGCCACAGCGGAGATCAGCGAGGTTATCTGCTGTGAGTATCCTCTTGCTGGGCAGAGATGTCACAACCCTTGGTGGTTTCACACATGACCACTGGGTGTGTAAATGTGTGTCAGAGCTGGAGGTGAAAATTAAGTTCCTGCCTGAAGGACCTGCCCTATTGTGTGGTGCTATGGGAGTGGTAAAATAACGGACAAGCCAAATAACTGCTGCAGTTTGAAATGTTTTGATTTACTTTATTAAAACTAAGCTGTTTGGCCTGAATGTTTGAAAAAAAAAAAAGAGAAAAGTAGTTTGGTTCTCTGGAGCAGGACTGGAGTGCCAGGATAATGGGGAATGGCTCTTCCCACTGCCAGAGGACTGAGACGTTGGGAAGGAATTCCTGGCTGTGAGGGTGGGCAGGCCCTGGCACAGGGTGCCCAGAGCAGCTGTGGCTGCCTCTGGATCCCTGGCAGTGCCCAAGGCCAGGCTGGACAGGGGTTTGGAGCAGCCTGGGACAGTGAAAGGTGTCCCTGCCATGGCAGGGGTGGCACTTTAAGGTCCTCCCAAGCCAAACCATTCCACGAGTGTCTAACACAGGTTTTCTCTCCCTTGCAGAAGCCAGCTCCTCCAAAGCCAGAGCCCAAACCTAAAAAAGCAGCTCCAAAGGTGAGTTGGGTCAGGGCTGTTTGGAAAGGTAAATGTGTGATGAGGTTTGGCATTGCCTGGCAGTAACAACAACTGACAAACCTTTAGTTACCAGCTGTGCAGCGAGGAAATGGAGCTGCATAAAGCTGAACTGGAAACTTGCAGATTTTACAGAATTTGCATAAAAAATACCCAAGTGAAGACTTGACACTTGCTGTCAGTCCCTTAACAAACAAACATGGGTATGCTGTGTTCTTTGGGGCCAGCAGCCCTGGCTCAGGGGCTGGGGCTCGGGTCTGCCTGCTGGGAGCTGACAGCAAATCTTGTCTTGCATTTACAGAAGAGCGAGAAGGCGCCCAAGGGGAAGAAGGGTAAAGCTGATGCTGGCAAGGAGGGAAACAACCCCGCAGAAAATGGAGATGCCAAAACGGACCAGGTATCCCAGCAGCCTGTCCTGCACCAGGATCGATTCCTTTCCCTCTTGGGGACAGGTCCTGGCTTTGGGCAGACACAGGTGTTGCTTACAAACGCTTAGCACACATGGGTGGTGTTGGTAAAGAGTTAAAGTTGCCTGTTTGCCAGGGGATGTTGCCACATGGAAGTTACTGTTCTTCTGTGAAGTTCACAAAGCAGCTTCTAAGTTGTGTTTTATGGTGCCACAGACGTTAAATTTAGTTTTACTAAAAATCAGAGCTGTGCAGCCCAGAGAGGATTTGTTCTGCTCAGGGTTTTGCTATATAGAAAAATGAGTGTCTGTTTCTCTAATGAATTGACTTGTTCCCCTTTTCCTTTTCAGGCACAGAAAGCTGAAGGTGCTGCTGAAGCCAAGTAAAACGTGTGAATTTTTGATAACTGTGTACTTCTGGTGACTGTACAGTTTGAAATACTATTTTTTATCAAGTTTTATAACAATGCAGAATTTTGGTTTACTTTTTTTTAAGCTATGTTGTTAGCACACAGACTGCTTCATTGTCGTGTTCTGGGGGGGGTGGGGGGCAATGGGGACAAATGTCATTTAGTCTATTTCTCAAAACCTAAATTTTAATAAGAAAAGCTTTTGCCAGTCCCCCAGTTTTTGGAAGAAGGGATTCCCCCGTGCTGACCAAGTGAACATCAAAGCTCCCAAGGTGCTGTTGCCTGCTCCAGATCCCAGTGCCATCAGTTCTCCTTTGGTGTCCCCCTGTTCACCCAGAGCCCCTCACTCCCAACCACAGCAGAACTGGCATTTCGGGACGTACCACGCTCAGATGCTCCAGATTTCTGGTGTCCAATCCGGGATATACTGGCCCAAAAACGAGCTGCACTTCCTCTTTTCTACTGTGGATCCTCAGATATAGAAACCTGCCTGTAGATTTTCTTTCCCTCTCAAAGTCAGGGTGGGTTTGTGCAGTTGTCAGACAACGTGCGGATGTGAACGTGTCCACCCTCACTCTAAACTTTGCCCTCTACAAGTGTGAGCTGAGGATTCTTACGGTTTTTAGCAACTTCTCCATTTCAGTAGTCCACAAAGGGAGGGGAGTTTGACAGTTGTTGTAAAATGTTGCAGATTGTAGCCCATGTCCTGCCTAAAATTACCATGATTGTTCATGAAAAGTACCTTTAATAAAGCTGGATACGGTTTGGCTTGGACTGTTCTTAATACTCTAATTTCTCTTGCCTTTAGTTCACTTCATGTGGTTTAAGAGCTCTTGCTTTGTGCATGTCTGTGTTTTGTGTTTTCATTCAGATAATTAATTGTTGTAATTCACACCTGAAAAGCAAGATTCCCTTACCTAAAAGCGAGGTTTCCTTGCCTAAAAGCTAGATCACTGCAGGAGGTTTTTAGAGCCTTGGCTTGCTTGGAGGCTGAAAATGGAACATGTAAGTGAATCTACCGAGATAAATTATCTTTATTTTCTAAGATTTAGCACTGTACAATATGGGGAGGAATACAGTGATCTTGCTGCAGAGAAAAGTAAATTCTGGTGAGCTTTCCTTGGGAGTGAAACCAGAACTGGCTCCATAAAACTGATGATGTGTTACATTTCTGCACTTAAACTTGAATATTGTTGCTCCTGCTAATCGAATCCAGACCTGGCTGGGGTAGTGACTAAGCAGGAGAGGAGATTTTTGAGTAAAAATGCACCATTTTTATAGTTGCTACTTAGACTCCAGAGCAGAGCCAAACCCAAACCCCCCTGTGTAAACGTCTCCTTCAGTGACTGTCAGATGGAATATTTTTTCCATCTCTGCTTGGCTTTCCCTGGGATTTCAGTGTCTGTTTGTGATTAAGTTCAGTGACCTGTTTCAACCTGTGCTGCTTTCAGAGGGAATCCAGTGAAAACGAGCAGGGCAGAGTTTCACATGCAGGAAATTTCCGAGGCCGGGAGTGCTGGAAGTGCTCAGGAGCGGCTGCAGGCACAAAAGGCAGCTTGGGATGGACCCCTAGGAACTGCTCCATCCCGTGCTCCCATAGCTGGTATGTCTAACAGAAAAGAAATCATGATGAATAATCTTGTTTAATAATCATTAAACCCCACCCAGAATCAGCCACCAAACCTCCTGGAGCAGCCGGGCGGTGAGGTGTGGCTGTGGAAAGGAAAATAATAATAATAATTAAATCTTTTAAAAGCAGAAAGTTTGACATAGCCTACCTTGCTTTGGTAGAGCCTTACCTTGCTGGGCATCTACAAATGAACGAGTATTTCCAAAGGAACTGGGTTTGGAGGGGTTGCCAGCTGGAATGTTCACCCTGTGTCCATCACTGCCTGGGTGACCTCTTCACCCCCGGTCATTAAACAAAGTGCTGCTAATGAAGGGCATTCTCTGGGCTGCTCTTTGTTAAGAAGTTATTCCTTAACTTCTCCATCTTTCCACCCCCCCAGCAGCCTGTGCTGCCCCTGTGGTTCCTTGCAGGATGTTATCCCCAGCCAAGCACAAAAATAGTGATTTTTAAGTGAAGTTTGCTACCTAAATTCCTCTGAAAGCAATGGATATTTTCAGAACTGAGGTTCCCACTGGATGTGCCCTGCACTGCTGGAGTTACTGGCCTTGTTGGGCTTGACTCAGCAGGCAGGACTCATCTATTTCTCCTTAAGCAAATAGAGGGTGAGGGATGCTGAAGCCAGTAAATCCAACTAATTAGCTGTATGAATGAAAGCTGGGGAGCAGGCACTGAGCTGCAGCCCGGGCCTGGCTCGTGGTTAGAGGCACCACAGATCTGCATCGCCGCCTGCCTGAGCGCCCGGAGCTGAACACAGATTTTCCTGCTAAACTGTGATCATTTGACATGGAAAATTGTCTCCTGTGTATCTGTTGGGAACAGGGTTGTGCTGTTAACAGCCTGGTCTGCTGGGTGGGCTCTGCAGCAGCAGGGATTTGTCCTGCTGGAGCTTTGGAAAACATCACAGCCAGGGTCCAGAAAGGCAAAATGGGTTCTGTGCTCCATAGCAGGCCTTGGAGCTGGGCACCAGTATGGCTTAAATCCATGTGATATTAGAGCTCTGCCACTAAATTGTTTCTCCATTTATTAATTTCAGCACCAGCCACCTGGGAAACAGGCCCAAGCTGCTGTTGTCATTTATTTGCCTCTTAATAGGTGAAGTTGCAAAGAATGGCTGAGTTCTGCACAGGACTGAAGCCTTTGGGATGCTGGAAGTGGATACTGGGGATGATCCTTGTTTTCCCAATACTTCAGGATTTTGCTGGAGTTTTAAGAACGGTGAAATTATTGATAAATTATTGAGCAAAGTCTCTGGACTCCCCTCAGAACAGTGGCAATTAAACTGAGCAGAAGCTAATGGGAGCCAGTGCTCACTTCCTGATATCCTAGAGAACCACCTTCCATATAAACATGGGTTTATGCTAAACTGAAAATGAATTGGGCTGAAAACCACGAGAACAGGTGAGCTGGCCAAGCCAGGAGGAATCCCCACACCCCTGCTCCTCCCAGTGCAGTGCTCTAGGATTAAGAGTTTTGAGTTTCAGAATCCTTCCCCCATGCAGCAGTTTTCCTTTTTCCTTCCCAGAGCTCAATTCTGTTTGGAAGAAGCAACAGTATCCTGCTCCCATCCCTGAGCCCTGCCACGGGTGGGCTGAAAGGGAACAAGGAAGGCAAATGGACTGAACTCAGTGAGTGCATCCTGAGGATATTGAGTTGCAGGATCATTTGTGTCAGAAGAATCACACAGCTTGATGGCACAGGGATTTCATTGTCCCTAAATCATCCCAGATATGGTAATACCATACCCAGGGACTAATATTGCTGACTATAATTCCTGAGAAATGGCACCTTCTCCTGCACTTGGTGGAGATGAAATGGAGCTTGAGTTAAACTCACAATTTACAGAGTGAGCCCATCATTCATAAGGGATGGGAAGGAGATGGCACAGGGGGATCTGTGGTTGAGTAAAGTTGATTGAGGCTAATGAAGATCTTTAGTGACTTGGCTTTAGAAGATTTCTGATGTGAAAGACTGGGTTTTTAAAAGACCCTTTATTAAAAATTGTTTTGTCTTTTTTTTTTTTTAGCATTTTAACCATCTCATTACAAAGGGAGCCAGAAAATATGTGGTGTGGCAGAAGAAACAGGAGTAGAAAATTTCAGGGAAAACTTCCTAAATGTGAGGCCTTTTAAAATGCATTAAAGCCTCCAAAATAAAACACTTCATTGCCTTAGGTACAGCAAACCAGCCTGGAGAAAGTGCTTGGAGAATGTGGGAGGAGCAGTCCCAAGGTGGCTCAGGGGTGCAGTAGGAACCACAATTCTCTGGATTTTGCTGGACACATAAACCCCAAACTAAATTTTTCCTTTTCTAAAGAGATTTGATAGTAGATCTAATTTTTTCTCACTCAGTTATCCCACTGAGGTTACTTTTGAATTTTGAACAAATTTCCCTGCAGGCAGCAGCTCTCCCCTGCTCTGGAGTTTATTGCTTGCTGTGCAGAGGTGGGTGTATGTGACAGTCTCCTCCTGGAGAGCAGTTACTAATAGATTACTATTAATCTGGTTCCTCTGGATTACTATTTCAGCACTGCCCAGACAGATTTTGTTTGCTTTTATTCTAATGAAGTGGTGTCTTGGTGCTTCTCAATGGAATTCAGTCTTACCTCAGCACAAGAGCTGAACATTCCTGTATTAGGGGTTCTGAGTTTAGCCCCAGGACTGATTCTCAACTTGGGCAATTAAATTAGCTTTTCTCATCATTTCTTTCTCACTGGAGAGAGTAGCAGAGGTTGTTCCTGTGCTGGGGGTGTTTGATGGATGGGTTTTGTTGGCCTGCAGCCTGGCTGGGGGTGCCCAGGTTTCCCTGCCATACCACGATCCAGTTAACTTCCCTGCTGCCAAGCCCCACTGAGAAAAAATCCCTTGATACTGAATTAATTGCTCTTGCAGAAAATATCCGTGATTTCAGAGGCAAGCTGGATCGGAGGCACGCTGCCAGGGGAAGTTTGGATTTGGCAACCTCACGGTGCCTCCTCGCCACAGCCCGGTGGACGCGGGGATTTGTGCGGGGCGCTTTAGCTCATTAACACGCCGTGATTAACAGCCTGTTCTTCCCTTGGCCACACGGTGGTACCAGGAAACACAGAATGGGGCTGCGAGGCCAACAAGCGGCAGGTGAGGTCCGAGAGCAGCTCAGGGCCTGGCGAGGCTGGAGCCGGCTTGTCACACTCTAATGAGCATCAGCAGCGCTGCCCCAGCAGCCTCCACCCTCTGCCACCTTCAGAGATCAGCGCTGGGCAAGCTCCACTCACCCAAGCAGTGTGAGCCCTCTCTGCTCCTCCCTTTCCAGATTTTGTTGTGTCTTTACTCAAAATCCAGCCTGAGTGCTCAATTCCTCATTGCTTTACAGGCATAGCTGACATTGCAGAGGAATTTATCCGTGTTATATCAAACCTTTCCACTTAGGCTTCCCATGTTCTATTTTAAGAATCACTGGACCATTCCTTTTCCTCCTCAGGCCATTATTGCACCTGCTGTGGCACATGTCCTGAAAGTTGGAACCTAAAACTAGAGCTGCCACTCTCCATCTCATCTGTCCTCAGCTTGGGGGGGGATACTTTATCCTAAACCCAGATTTAAATAGGTAACCTATGAGCCTGTCTATCCTAAACCCAGATTTAAATAGGTAACCTATGAGCCTGTCTCTTTTAGGCTTGTTGGCACAAACTACTTATATCAGACTTGCTGAATCTTCAACCTGAGGTCACAGCATAAGTGGTGATGTTCAAAGAAATAATAGTTTAGTTATTGAAAAGTTTCCTGTGCTTTTTGTGTTATTTAATTTAGCTTTTGTATTCCAGTGATTCCAGTGTTTGAGTGTGTGCTTTTGCTCTGCAAGCCAAATCTGGGAAATTGAGTTGTAATATCTGTGCTAATCTCCTTAGAAGTCTAACCAGAGCGATTTTTCTGATGCTGTAAAACTCTGGGCTCACTTTGCCAGCCAGCAGCTCTTACCTGCATTGTATTAAAGGCTCCCAGAATGATACTCTGTGACCTGTATTGTGCTCAAGCAGTGCCACCAGTTGCTGGTTTTCCTTCACCTTTCCCATTCCCAAAAGCCTCAGTTGTTGGGTTATCTCCTCTAGCACATGCTTCCCATGTTTATCTTTTTCAAGGATGGTGTTGAAAGCTGGGAAGGAAGTGGCTGCTTCCCAGAGCTGGCGAGATTGCAGGGAAAGCACTTGACACCCTCATGACACTTCCTTGAAATGGATGCAGAACGGAAAGATGAGCTCCTGGTAAGCCAAACTCATTCCTCTTCTTCAGTTCTCAGTGCCTGCTTGGGGCAGGGGTTTATGCATTGATTGGAGTGGGGATTTATTGGGTAAAGTGGGCAAAACTCCACCCAGAATTAGAGGGGAAAAGCAGAAGGCAGAGATTTCCAGTCACAAGTGTGAATGCTGTGGCAGGAAGATGTAGCAAACGTTGAAACCAAGTGTTCCAGGAACATCTGAGTGTGCTGAAAAACATAAACATTTTATTCAGCCTCCATTGAACAGGCCCTGTCACCGTGCCCTGGTAGTTGTAGATAAGAAACCTGCAGTGATTGTTCTGTGATCAGGGAAATGAGCAGGCCAGGGTTCCACCCATTTGCAGCGAATTGTTGGGAGTTTGGTTTAGTGATTAACTTAGTGAGTGAACAACTTGCACCAGCAAAGCAGGGATGAGCCAGCCTTCACCTTCTGGGCTGTGTTTGGGGAGGAAAGGCCAGGCTGGACAGGGCTTGGAGCAGCCTGGGACAGTGGAAGGTGTCCCTGCCCATGGCAGAGGGTGACTGGGATGAGCTGAATCCCAAACCTGGGATTCTGTGAAATTCTGGGGTTCTGTGAAAACAATTCCTGGTTTAGCCCAAACTGGGAGT
Source organism: Acridotheres tristis (assembly GCA_037013685.1). Lineage (NCBI taxonomy): Eukaryota > Metazoa > Chordata > Aves > Passeriformes > Sturnidae > Acridotheres > Acridotheres tristis. The sequence continues at coordinate 626,541 of CM072910.1, read as the reverse complement.
GCTGATAATCCCTTCCCTCCTGCCCCTGGAGGAGGTGGGGCTGGCAGCCCCCACTGCTGGGACTGACGTGTGCTGGCCCCAGCTAGGTGCTCTCCTACCCTGTGAGCCTGCCCTGCACACAGGAGCAAACAGATCGTTCAAGATAAACCTCCCCAATGTCAGCCCAAGGTCCTTGTCACATGCTCCGTGCCTGGGACTGGGTGTGAGCATTCCCAGCCCTGTGCACTGAGCCCTGGGAGTGCAAGGTTTGGGATTCGGGTTCCTGGGAGCCAGAGTGTGAGCAGGTGGTGCTGCCCAAGCAGGCAGAGGTGAGGACAGAGCTGTGGCTCCCTCGTGCTCTGCTGCCTGGTGTAATTCATTCCCTGTGCAGTGCCGGGCTCTCCTCACCAGAGGGAATCGTTCCTCAGCACAACCCCTCCCACTCCTGGGCTCTGCAGGTTCTCGGCATTCACAGATCCCCCCATCTTACACTGGGAGGAAAAATCACTTCATTTTCCCCCTGGCTGGTGCAGGACCACGAGGGGTAACTCTCACTCTGTGTGGGCTGCTTTGCCTTGTTCTTGAGCTGCTTTGCTTTCCACCCTAAGCCTTTCACTTCACTGAAAAATTAATTTCTAAGACCATAGTGCTGATATTTAAACCCATCTGGTTTTGTCTGAATAGTGATGATATTTAAAGCCGTGCCTGTATCTTCCTTCTCTGAAAGTTTCTGCTGGTGATCTTGTAGAAGGGACATTTATCTGGTGGTAATTGACTCCCATATTAACTTCCAGCTGGCAAACAGCTGCCAAAAGAACTGTTTTCCATCTCTGTTAATCAATAGTCCTTTTCAACAAGTCTCTGGTGTTGCAGAGAGTTGGCAGCTAATAGCACTGTGATCCTTATCCTATTTTAAGGACTATAGGGTATGTCAGAGTCCTTATAGCCAATAGAAGAGTTTTGAGTTAAATAATGTTACATCTGATGTTATTTGTTATCCATTTCTGACACACTGACCCTTTTTCCATCCTATCTTGTGCTGGGCCACTGCCACAGGACATTTATTTCCAACATGATATCAGTGGCTGCTTAGGCTGGGGGGGAAATGATTCTGTGCAGACTGTAACCAGAAAAATGAGATGGCAGGTCTGGCCAGCGATTTCTGACCCTGGGTTGGGAGGAAAGGGTGACAGGAGTTGCTGTTTGCCATGCAAGTCCCAGTTTTGCTGTCACTGAAGCCAGCAGCAAATCCAAACCACCTTCCAGGGCTGGGGCTGTTCAAACTGCCCACTACCTCTGGCCAAATCTTTCATAAAATAAAATAGCATAAAATAGCATTCTCTGAAACTTTTATCTACCCATTGTGTGATATCTGATTAATCGAGTTTTTACTTTGTTAAATTACTGTTACTCAGTGTCTGGGACAGGACAGCAAAGCAGAAGCAGGTGAGAGGGGACATTCTTGAATTCTGGGACATGAACTTGGGGACACATTTCTTTATAAAATATCTTTAATCCTCCATGATAAACATCACCACCTGAGCAGTGTGACAGAGGAAAGGCACAGCCACAGCATCACAAGGACGTGGCTTCCATCACAAGGGTGCCCACAAAGTTTAGAGGAAGAAAGATAAAAGTAAGTTCTTGCTTTTGTTGCTAGAAATTATCTTTTCTGAGCAGTTCTGGTGTATGACAGTGAAATGAGAGCAGCACACACGAATCAGGCAGGTGGGTTTGGAGCCTGCCAATGGGAAACCCTTTGGGCTGAGCTTGGAGTGCCTGGAGGGAAATGAGAAATGATTCTGCAAGAGGATTTTTGTAATGGAGGATCGAGTGTGTCCTCCCTCAGCAGCAGAGGTGTGAGGAGTCCAGGTAAAGCTCCCAGAAATGCACCAAGGCTCTCCAAGAGAGCCAGAAAAGGCCCAGCTGGACAGTCCTGATAGTTGCTCATGAAGGAAAGAGCAATTTAATGGGCAAGCAGCAAAGTACCAGCCTTGCAGTTCTGACCCAGCTTTGTATGTGCTGTAGATATGCAATGCTGCAAAACTCCAAGAGCCTCCCTAAGTCCAGAGTCTGTTTCTTTGGGGCTTTTTGGGATGCTGATGAGGGACAGAGAGATTTTCTTGTTCCAGGGAATCGAGTTTCTGCCATCACTGAAGCTGTTGTGCCTTTTGTTCAGTTCCCAACAAGGAGCCCATTGAGCACTCCTTGCATGTATCTCCTACCTGGCCCTGAAGCCAACTGAGTCATACCTGTGCTCTGCACTGCCTGAAGCACTTTTACAAATAAAATACAGAAACAATTGGTATTAGAAGAGACCTGCTTCTCTCTTCCTAAATTATAAAGGCACCTCTTTCCCCACCTCTTCAAAAACTCGTGCTTGTGTTATGCCTTCCTACCTGAAACAATCAATCATTAGGCCAAAATATTCCTGGCCAGGATAAATTCTCATATTTTGTAAGTTTATTTTTATGGTTGTTTTGGGATGTGGCTTTTCAAGGCTGGATGTGTGCCACAGTCTCTGTTTAGTGAGGGGACTGAGAAGTGAAAAGCTGCCAGTCATATATTGATCTGAAATCAGAAAAAAAGTTTGGGTCCCCCTCAGGAAAATCAGTTCCTGTGGTGTTTGGTCTTTCCATCAGGATTTCTGAAATTCGCTTCCAATTCTAAAATGGTTTCTTTATTTTTTCTGTGGGATGATTAAGTATCCACTTAAAAGCCCCATCATTTGTTTACAAGTTCTTAAAGCTAAAAGAAGCATAAACCCTGACTGTACTTAGTGCTGTGTTTACTCAGGTTTCTGCCTCCTGGGGGACAGTGCAAACAGCCCTGGCAGCTTCACTTCTGTTTACAGTTTCTGATCGTTTTCTCTTTCATGTTTTCACTCCCTCACATAGCCCGACACTGAAATAAGCTGCAAACATAGCTGTGTGCTCATTAGAAACAAAATTTGATGGATAACTTGCTCTAGGTAACTTCCCACCTGAGCTGCAAACCTGTTCTGAAAATCAAATTAAAAAAAGAAAAGGTGAGGAAATGCTTGTATTTTACATGGGGTTTTGGAAAAGCCTGTTTCAGTTAGAAAAAAGAATCTTTTACAAGGGAAATTCTTCTGTGTGAGGGTGGGCAGGCCCTGGCACAGAAGCTGTGGCTGCCCCTGGATCCCTGGCAGTGCCCAAGGCCAGGTTGGATGTTGGGGCTTGGAGCAGCCTGGGAAAATACTGCAAGGTGCCCCAAACCTGGAGGGGCTTTGAGATCCCTTCCAACCCACAAAACGCCGTCATTGCAGGCGTAGTTTGAGCCATGACCTCGGGATGTCTGAGGGCAGAGCTCTGCTGGGGTGTGTGTGAGCACAGGCAGCACCTGCACATCCCAAATCCTCGGCACTCCGAAGGGATGGGCCGGGAAATGGAGCCAGCAAAGGGCCGGGGGTTGGTGCAGAACCGCGCGGAGTTGGGCAAAGCATCATCGGCCCCGCATTGCCCGAATACCAAAACCCCGCGTCACCTCCCACGCTCCCCGCGGGTCTTGGCACGCGTGGCTTTGGAACAGATGTTTTTCTCCTCCTGCTCGGGTGTCAGGGGCCGTGTCCTGCGCAGGAGCCAGGCCGGCACTGCTGTGTTTGCATCCAGGAAAGGGAAGGTAACTGATACAGGAGCCGGGCAGCGATTGTAGCCATGACAACCGGCAGATACAGCCTGGCTGCATCGCAGCTCCTTCCTGCCTTCCCCAGCGCCCGCCCAGGCCACAGCCCGGCACACACGGGTCCCTCGGCTGCAGCTCAGTATTCCTGACAGAAAGGTACAAATCCACAAATCCAGCACGTTTCCTGGAGCCAACAGCTCAGTCGGATGTGCAGCAGAAATCCCTGGCTGCTCCAGCGAGGGGCTCCGGGAGATCCAGAGCCAGGGACGCTGTGGTTGTACAGAAACAGCGCCCAGAGCAGGGCGGGCTTGGCACACCCAGGGTCTGCAGAGCCAGCAGGCAAAAATGCACTTTATTCTGCCAAAAAAAAAAAAAAAAAAAAGGGTTTAGGTGTGCTGGACACGTTCAGAAATACATCTGAGCTGAGCAAGGGAATGTGGTGCTCACCTGAGCGGGAATGTCAGCAGAGGTTGGAGGTGTTTGCTCCAGGGATGAGGCTCAGTGCGCACAGTCCCTGGCCAGGGAGCAGTTCCTGCCTGGGCTCTGCTTCCCCAGAGCTCTGCACATCCCTCACACATCCCTCACACATCCCTCACATCCCTCACACATCCCTCACATCCCTCACACACCCCTCTGCCTGCTGTGCTGCAATTCCTGCATCCCGACCGCTGCCTGGACCCGCCTCGGGAAACGCTGGCATTTGAGGCAGCTGCAATCGCACCCAGTGTGCAGGAACAGAGAGAAATCTGTCAGAAAAGCAAAAAGCTCCTAAAGGCAGCCAGGTTTTCTCATTTCCAGCCACCCTGCCTTATATCTTCAATATGGTTTGTACCACGCTAAGGAAAAATGTTCCTGGGATCAAAACAAGGTGAGCCATCATGTCTTCCTCCCTCGTGGTAAAACAAAGCAGAAGAGGCAAAGAAATGAGATGGTGAAGGAGAGCTGGGGATTAGAAGACAGGATGTGGAGTTCAGGTTCTGCCTGACATTGAAAACCTGACTCAGTTTCCCCGTGAGGACAACAGCGAGCTCTGGACCTGATTGGTCAGTATTAAAAGTGCAATGAGGGCTGCTGCAAGCTCTAATTAATTGACTGTCTTAGCAAATTAGACGAGTCTGTAAATTGTAGCAGATATTTGGGACTCAGCCTTGCAAGGTCTTGCTCCTGTGAGCTTGTTTTTGTATTTCCTTGCATGTGTAAAAGCAGCATCACACAGAGCAGGCAGGGGATGAGATGCCCGTGGATTCAGAATAAAAGAAAGGATGCAGAGAGCACTGGGTTACTGTGTGGTCATGGGGAGAATCGCTTGGCCAGCTTTTGGAGCAGTGAGGCAAAATTGGATCTGGTAGTGATGACACAGACCAGTCTCCATCTGCTCTGGGGGTGTCCTGGTTTAGGCTGGGACAGACTTAATTTTCTTAACTGGCTTAACAAATGTTGTCAGCCTCTCTGCAAAGGAAAAATGTTACACAGCCAGCCAGCTGCAGAGGCAAAAATATCTACAACTGTATTTGAGGAGGATTTGATGGTTTTAAAAGCAAACTAAACCCGCAGTATTTTGAATTTTCAGCAAATGCAGCAATGACAAAGGATCCAGCTGATCCCGAGTCTCTGTTTACCACAGCAGCAGCTCTTCCCAGCCTGCAACTGTCTCAGAAAAATGCCAGGCTATATGTTTTAATCACTGTATTTAGCCGTGACAGTCACCCAAACAGCACATTTTGCTTTTTGCACCCTGCTTCCAGGATCAAGGATTCTTTTTATAGTTGTTCGTTGACTGGAAATAAATCCTGGGGGACACCACTACCTCATTTCTCTTACCCTGCCATCCTGCCCTGAACTTAGCAGCAATCTCCTGTGGCACATTTCACCTTCTGTTAATCCAGCCTGGATCCAGCAGTACCTGGTGCAGGAAGGGAGGGAAGGTGGGTCTGAGAACAGCTTCCATCACTACAGAGATGGCTTCTGCTTCTCCTGCAGTCCTGGAGCTGGTGATGAGGCCTCAGCCTTGCCCCCCTGCATCCCTGTGGTCTCACCACAACCTTTTTAGGGGTGTTATTATTATAATTTTGAGATAATGCAGAGCTACCTCAGCAAAATCCTCCTTTTTTTTTAACAAAAGTGGCTGCAGAGATGCAGATTATAATCACACACAAGTCATTTGTGGTCTCCCCAAAGTCTTTAATTTGCTGTTATGCTAAAAGGATTGGACAGGATAATCTGGCAGTTTTATTTAGGTGAAGCTTCATGATTTTTGTCTTTGTCAAGTCCCAGGGCAGCTCGTCTGTCTCTCTGTTATGAAATATGATGGATTTCCTGATTCCCAACAGCCCTGCCAGGGGTGCAAGCAGCAGCATTTCTGTCTCCATGCTCTCCATAGGCCTTGTTCTGGATATTGCCCATGAACCTCTCACTGCAGCCTTAAAGAAGAACACTTGATTTTCTACTAAAACTTTTCAACACTTCAAAAGTTATTTATTTGTTACTTTTAAAAAAATGGCGGGAATAACAGTTGTGATTTGAGAATCAGAAATTTCCCTGGAGTTCATGATCAGCCTGAGATCCCCCCTCATCTGCTCCAAGTTCCTGCTCTGTGCCTGATCCTGTCTCACATCCATGGATAACCCTCTGGAAGTGTCTCATTCTCCTAAACACAGAGCAGGGAGCCCTGTCCTACACGCAGCTCCCTCTGCATTCCTGCAGAGCAGAGGGGAAGGAGGTGAACGATGGGGGTACTGCCAGCACTGTGTTACTGGTGCAGGAGCAGCAGCTGGAGCCTGGCACACCAAGCCCCAGGCAAGGGGGGATGTTGGGGGTGCCTTTGGAGCTGAATGAACAACCCTCCACAAGATCTGCTCCAACTTGTTCAGCACCAAGTGCCACGAGTTTAATTGGCTCTAGCACGGCCACAGTCAGCAGCAGCCAGGTGCATTTGTGTTCTTTAATGCCCTCACCTGGGGCTCCTGCTGGATTTGTGTTCTTTAATGCCCTCACCTGGGGCTCCTGCTGGATTTGTGTTCTTTAATGCCCTCACCTGGGGCTCCTGCTGGATTTGTGTTCTTTAATGCCCTCACCTGGGGCTCCTGCTGGATTTGTGTTCTTTAATGCCCTCACCTGGGGCTCCGGGCACAGCAACAGCAGCTCCCAGCTCAAACAGCCCCCTGGGAATTTTCTACACTCAATTCCCCCCTGTGCAGAAAAGATGACAGCTCTATCCTAAATCACAAGCAGGTCCTGCTGATGACTCACAGAGCAGCTTCACGTGCTGTGGAGATTAATTGGAATTTTTCAAAGTGCTGAGCTCTGTCCCAGTTTGGCTTTTTCAGAGTTTGCTGTGCACTCGGACAGGCAAAGAGCCCAGGGCTGTAACCTGGGCCACCTGCCCTCACAGTGCTCAGCCCCAGCTCTGTGTGCTGCCACTCAGGCTCGTTAAACATTTCCAGCCACACCTTGATGAACTCAACCCTTAGTGATGCATCTTTTGAAAAGATTTCGTTTCTTTTTTTTTTTTAACAAGGAGTTTTATAATGAAATACGAAAACGTGGTGCATTGGGGTTTGGAAAAATGTGAGTAGAAGAAAACTTTCCTATTTGAGAACCTGAAAGGTGAGAATAGCCAGGAATTCTGAACACCCCTTTTTAAGGTGGATGTGTTCTTTATCCCTGTTTTTAGGGAATTCCTGGGGCAGTGCAGGAGGTGATGAGCAGTGATTCATGGCACATCTCAAACCTGGAACCCGGATTTCCTGGAGCAGTTTCCTGAGTTCAGCAGTGATCTGAGCCGTGTCACCACGTTTGTCCTCACCAGCTCTCCTGGTGCAGATTGTGCACACAGGGAAGCAGCTGGACACTCCCAGAGGAAAAATCTTCCCAAGGCACAGAAGAGCAGGACTCAGTGTCACGTATTTGTGATTAAGTTTCAGGTGTTCGTGGTGCTTGAGGATTGTGCAGAGCCACAGGATGGCTTGGGTTGGAAGAGATTTTTATCTTGTCCTGCCATGGGCAGGGACATCTTCCACTGGCTCAGGCACAGCTGTCCCTGGCACAGGTTCCCAGGTTCCCTACACAGATTTTTATTTCATGGTGCAGCCAGGCATCACTTCCCAAATTTTCAGCCTTCCAGTGAAAATCGTCTGGGCTGTCCCAGCCATGGTGTGGCCACAGGCCCAGGGCTGTGCCTGTTCCCTGTGCTGGCACTGCTGATGCCCCTCAAACTGTGGGGTCAGAGACACTGAGGGACTGCGGGTGTCCAGGGCAGGGAACGGAGCTGGGAAGGGGCTGGAGCCCCAGGAGAGGCTGAGGGAGCTGGGAAGGGGCTCAGCCTGGAGAAAAGGAGGCTCAGGGAGGAATCCTGTGGCTCTGCACAACTCCCTGACAGGAGGGGACAGCCGGGGGGTGGATTTGGGATCTGCTCCAGGGAACAGGGACAGGAGGAGAGGGAACAGCTTCAGGCTGCCTCGGGGAATGTTTAGGCTGGATATTGGGAAACATTTCTTCACCAAAAGGGTGGTCGGTCATTGAAACACACTGCCCAGGTTGAGTCACCATCCCTCGGGGGATTTAAAAGCCGTGCGGGTGTGGCACTCAGCGACACGGGCTGGCGGTGGCCTTGGGCCAGTGCTGGGGGCACGGCTGGACTCGATGCTCCCGGGGGGAGCTTTTCCCACCCGTCCGATCCGGCGATCGCCCGCTGCCATCCCCAGCCGCACGGCGGGCGGGCTGTGCCGGATGCTCCGGGCGGAGAATCCCCGCAGCCCCTCCCCGGTGCCGCCCCCGCCCCGCCCCGGCCCGGCCCGGAGCCGGTGGGTGCCCAGCCCGGCGGCGCTCGGAGCCAGCCCGGCGCGGGCACCCGCCGGCAGCGATGCCGCTCGCCCAGCTGGCCCAGCCCTGGCCCGACATGGAGCTGGTGCATCTGGACACGGAGGTGAGCGGGCACGGCCGGGGGGGCTCCGGGGCGGGGGGCTCCGCCGAACAAAGGAGCGCCCGGCGGGACCCCGCGGAGCGGCGGCCGCGGTGCCGCCCGAACCGAGCCGCTCCCAGCGCCGGGGGAGCGCGGCCAGCGGAGCCCGGGGCGGCTGGGGCTGCTCCGGTCCCGCTCCGGGGCTGCTGGGGCTGCTCCAGTGCCGCTCCGGTCCCGCTCCGGGGCGCGGTGTGTGCGCCCGGGGCTGTGGTCGGGGCACCGGGGGCTGCCGGGTTCGCCGCTGCCGGTGCGGGCTGTGATCGTTCGGGGAGTGCAGGCAGCGCTCCCAAATCTCCCGGGCACAGAGGAACGCGGACCCGGCTGAAGGCCCGGGGAATGGAGATCTCAGTTTTGGGGGTTTTCTCCCTCACCCTCCCAGCGCCGTCTTCTCGCACAGGCCTGTGCTGCCAACTCCGATCCCTCTCGTGTGTCACTTTGCTGGATGTCTCCTCTTCCCTCCCACTTGGCTCTTTTGCTCCTCACTAAGACCCCCAAGCCAGATGTGCGGGATGGAGCTCATCCCCTGTGCACATCTGCAGGCTGGCACCACAGCATTTCCGAAGGAAGGGGCAGCTTGCAGCAGTTGTCACCCAGGGCAGAGCAGCCACAGGCTGAGGCTCTGTGCGCTGGCACTCCTCAGTTAAACATCTTCTCACTCGCACTGAGCCAGCAGCTCTAATGGAGAAACCAAGGGCAGGTGGGGGTTTTGTTCCAGGTGTTTCACACACCTTGGTGCTTTCCTGTCCTTCTGTCTGGATTCGATGGTGTCACACTCCATTATCATACCTGGGGATGTCTCCATGGTTAATTGGTCAGATTTGGCCATTCCTGTTTAAAATTGCCTCTTCAGAGGTCTGGGCTTTGAGCAGGGACAGCAGGGAGGCGCTGGCCATTCAAGGTGAGGTTTCTTGATTTTCATCAGCCGGGTACCGAACACCTGGCACCTGGTGCGGTGGGTGAAGAGCCTTTGCTCTGGAACGTCGCTGGAGCCGTGAGGAGGAGTTTGTGCTCCAGGCTGGGAGAGGAGGGAATTCCTGCAGCAATTCCCAAATCGTGTCATGTGCCCAGAGCCAGGCCGTAGGTTACTGCTGGGAGACACGGCTTTTATTTGTGGTTCCTCCCTTCCTAAGAAGGCAGATGCCTGAAAAGCCAGCAAACGCCACTCGACTCATAATGGGAGGAAGCCAATGCCGGTGCCCAGGGCGGTGGAAGCCGCGGGCGAGGCTCATTCAGTGCCTAATCCCGGCTGTGTCAGCGCCACGGGATCGCTTCCGAGAGGAAATGGCTCCGGGGGCTCCGAGCAGCGCCAGGGACTGCTTTCCTATGGCACTAGGAACGGGTGTGATCATCGCAAACTGAAACTGGAGGGAGCTCTGGCCCTCCCCTTCCCCCGTCTCACCTTGGCCTCAGCTCCGGGTCAGGGTCAGGTCAGGTGCCACGTGCAGGTGGGATTTCAGCAGATCAGGGTTTTTGTGTCACGGGATCTCAAGTGGGACTTATCATTTTAAACCAAAGGAAGGTGAATTGCTAAGTACACACTCTTAATTACAGCGAGGAAAATAATTCAGGTGTTCTTCACCTCTACACCTGGCTCAGGCTTTAGAGAGTTTTCCCAGGTCCAGCAGCGGAGCAGGAATGGGGCTTGGGAGGAGATTTGCACTTTGAGGCTAAAATCGCCGAGGGCAGGGGCCCAAGGGGGAAGTTTTCAGCACTCCTGGGAGAGGTGGCACCACTGAGAAAGCAAGGAGACGTTTCTGGAACACCAGTTACGTAAATTGCCCTGGGATCGCTGCCATCCAGGTTAGAAACCGGCTTCCTCCAACCTTTGCTTTCTGAGTCATGGAGCAGAGGTGCTGTCACCGCAATGGTGGAGGCATCAGTCCTATTGTTGAGGGATTTGGGGTTTTTCCACCGTGTTCTGGGAAAACTGGTCATGTAGTGCCACTTGTCCCGGCCCACCAAGCTCAGCCATGCCAGGGAAATGCGTGGGAGTGGGTGGCAATGGGAGCTGTGCCCTGGCAGGAGCCAAGTCCCCCTGTCCTGCAGGCTGAGCTTTACAATCATTTCTCCTGCTGTTTTTTACCCTTGCTATTCTCTCTTCTGCTCATATTATTCCAAGTATTGCTTATGTAGTAGAAAATTGTGGCTGGGACAGAATGCAAACTCTGGAGAATGGAGTTGAGTGACACAGAATTCTTTTCGTGTGAGGGTGGGCAGGGCTGGCACAGGGTGCCCAGAGCAGCTGTGGCTGCCCCTGGATCCCTGGCAGTGCCCAAGGCCAGGCTGGACAGAGCTTGGAGCAGCCTGGGACAGCGGGAGGTGTCCCTGCCATGGCAGGGGTGGCACTGGAGGGGCTTTAGGGTCCTTTCCATCCCAAAGCATCCTGTGTTCCTTTGATTCCATGACTTCATCCCCATAGCGATGGATCTGTCATCAGGGCTCCGCTTTGCTTCCAATTCCTCTTTCCTTACACAAACCTACAACAATGCAGCTGACGTGGGATTACAGCGAGCTCCAGCACTTCAAGCTAATTATTTTTGCCTGTATATATGTATCACCCTTTATTGAGCAGGAGCTACTCATGAATAACTCTTTTCTCAAGCATGGTAGCTTGAGCTGTGAACTACAATCAAGAGACAGGGAGAGAGCAGAGTGTCTGTCATCTCTGATGTTCCTTGTGCAGAGACCCCTCTGTTGGGGCTACCAGAGTTCCTTTGGAGATCTCTATTTTTGTAGAATTATTTCATTTCTCTGAACTGCAATAGGCAAGATCCATAAATTCCATTTAATGGTAATAATTTAAACATGCCTTATTCTTGTCAAACTAGAGGAGCTCCGGGGTGAAGGGTTTCTTCCCCTGCTCCTTCCTTGAGTGTTTCATGGCTCATCAGAGTTGGGTGAAAGAGCATCTCTGGGTTCCTGGTACTTGTGAGGTGTTCTGGGGCACCTCAGAACGTGAGGCTGCAGGAAGAGCAGCAGGCAGAGCTGGGGATAACCCGGGATGACTTGAGCTGGAGGTGTAACCACAGAGCAGCACTGGGCACTGTCCCCACGCTCCTGCCAGGATGTGCCTCGTCCTGGTTTCACATCAGAGCACACTGGCCTGGTCTGGAAATCGCTCCCTGTGCTGCGGATTATGGGGAATTAAAAGGATTTAAAGCGCAAGATGTCCTAAGATAAATATCTGCCAAGTTCAGCCAGGCTGGCGGTTGCGTAACGGAGCACACTTGTTTTCCAGGATCCTTTTCTGTGCTAGTAAGGAAAGTCACCCAGTGAGTGCTCAGGAGGGCTTTGTGTCCCCTCTGGGGCATTTGGAGGGGTCAGAGGTGCCCTGGCTGCTCTGCTGCTCCACGTGCCCCCAGATCAGCTCTGTAATCCCCATTTCTGCTCACCCCGGAGCAGGGCAGCTGCAAGGACAGGCTGAGGGCTCCTGGGGAGGCTCCTGTGGCTGCCCAGGCCCTGCTCTGACACAGCCTGGGTGAGCTCCTGGCTGCCCTGGGCACCCCAGGGAGGAGCTGTGCCAGACCCTGCCTGGTTGCTGCAGGAGGGAGATCCTGGGAGTTCTCTCGGAGCAGGAAATTTGGGAGGCTCCTTTGCAGCCCCAGGGTGCTGTGAGAGGGCAGCTGCACCTGCTCCCCTGCTGTGTGTGGTGTGCAGGGACAGGGCAGAAATAAAGCCTTTTAAAGAGGCAAATGTCAACCCAAGAAACCCACGGACTATTTCAGCCCTGCTCGTGACGTGCTGAAGGGCCGTATTTTATCTCAGGAGGTGATGAGTCTGGAGCTGTGTTTGCATCTGGAACATTTACAAACGGCCCTCCAATTCCATATGAGGGAATAAGGACTGGTTTTGCTCTGGGGTAGAAGAAGAGTACTTGGCTCTAAACACTGCAACTCTGCTCACACATCTGTCAGCCTGAGACAGATCATTTCATCAGGAGCTTTATCCCTCTAAGACCAGGGACCTGCATGCCCACGAAACCTGCCTGGCATGGACACTGCTCTCTGTCTTTCCCCTTCCATCCCAAGTAGGATGGGTTTCTGTCAGCAGCAGAAAGACAAGTTTTAGTTTTCCTCAGAGCAGGGAGCTGATAAAACTCAGCCCTCTAAAGTTTGGTGGCTCTGGAGGTGTCACCTGGTGTCTCCCAGCTCACCCTTGAGGCTGAGGGGTTGGACACCCCCTGCATCCACTCTCCTGGAACAAACCTTGTGGATCTGTTCTCCAGATCAAGAGCCAGGCACTGCTTCCCTCTGTCCAACACAGAAATTCTGCTTCTTGAGCTGTTTGGGAGAAAAGCAGCCCTCCCCAAGCTGTGGTTTGGATTAGCAGCCAGTTACGAGCTGTGCATGGGTGACAGTAAACATCAGCCTGCTTCCAAGTGTGGTTATCTGCAGTGCTGTGTCTCCCCCTGCCTTGTGGGGGCTGTTCATAAACACAAATTCTTACTTCACTGCTCAGCTATTCTCCGTGCTAATGGCACCGAGGGCTCTGTGTAAACACCAGGGCAGCATTCCTGTGGGAGAACTCGGCCTTTTCAGTCCTTGGCTGAAACTGCTTTGCAACTTAAAGTCAAGTTGGGACTAAGGTGAGTTGTGGAGCTCAGATGGGGTCCATGGAGATGTAAACATTGCAGACCTGAGGAAGAAGTCAGCTTGATCATACCGATGGATCCTTGCTGCTCCAGGGAAGGAGTTGGCTTCATTCGTGTGAGTTCCTGAAAGGCTCTGGAACCCAGTTCCACTGAGGATCTGAGGCTCCAGTCCACTGGCATTGCAACTCTTGGCCCACAACTTCTGAAAAGGAGAGAATAAACTGCCCTTGTTCTTTCAGAGGAGGGGAGGAATGCCGTGACTTTTGGAGCCTGGGACTGCAGTGCAAACAGATGTCAAAGCAAAGTCTTCTTGCCCTTGTTTTTCTCCACAGTCTGCAGAAAACCTCCTGTAGTGCTTATCCTGCTCTGGGTATCTGTGTCTCCATGAAATCCCACCCATTTCTGCTCGTGCCGGTGCCGAACCTGATCCCTGCTGGGTTCGGTGCCCTGGTGCCACTGCAGCTGGTTGGGGTCACCCGCTGTGACTTTGTGCGGGTCCTGGAGCCGGGCGGGTGGGGCCGAGTTCCCGCAGTTATCAGCTGCGATAGGGTAATAAATAACTGAGAAATGCTCCAATTAAAGCCCATGTCACGGCACAATGGTTGTTAACTCTTCCGGCTGCTGGCAGCAGTCCCGGAGTGGGGCAGGAGGATGGAGCAGCTCGTGGTGCCCGGGGGGAACCCGCACCAACCACGCAGGGATGCTCCGAGCGATATGGGGTGCATAAGGAGCCCCAGTTCCATCCGGGGGAAGTGTGGAAACACTCTCTGAGCAAGAGACTTACTTTTTAACAAGTTAAAAGACAAGAGTCTGGCGTATGGGGAGATGTTCAACCACCTTGTACCGTGTCCAAGATGCCACCCTGCCCTGTTTGTCCCACCTGAGGGGCTCCCAAAGCCACCAGCTTTTGTGAGGGATGTGAGGAGCAATCCCATGCCAGCACGTGCTAACAGCGGGTTCTCTTCCTTTGCAGAATGGACAGGCAGCTCCAGAAGAAGGTGGGAATCCTCCATCCAAGGTAAAAACGCCCCGGGGTTATGTGAGGGGAATGGTTATTTTTAAACCCTGGAAATCTGCAGGAGTGCAAAGGACTGGAGATGGGGAAGAGGAAAGAGAAAGCCCTGTCCTCCTGTCCCTTTGGCCATCCAAACATGCCTGGAAGGTTTTCCAGAGGGCAGTGGAGTGGAGGCTGTAGCCGAGGGTGAGAAGTGAGAAGCCCTGGGCTGTTTTGGTGCTGTGTTTATGCCTTTCTCTGTGCTGTGGTCTTGCCAGCTGGGATGAGAAGTACAGGAGTATTTGATGGTTTTGGCACAGCTGCCCTTGCTGAGTGTCTGGTATCTGTTTATTCTCTTGCCTTGGTGGGGCTGGGAGAAGCTCCACCTCTGCCAAGTCTCCCTCTGCATCCCCGTGAGCATCAGCTGGGAATGGCAGAACTGAGCTGTGTCCTGTGTTTTGGGCAGGGATCTGAACCTGCTCGTACTCACGCTGCCCCAAACACGAGCAGTGTGGTGTGGGAAGCCTTGATTTGTCTGCAGAGCTCTCCCCAGGTCCTGGACCAACAGCCTGCTGTCCCCATGGCCATTTCCTGCCTGTGCCCTTTCCTCTGTCCTGCACTCTCTGCAGAGCAGGAGAGCCATGTCAGTACCGTGAAATCATAATCCCTTCAGGATTTCCTTTTCTGATCCAGCCGTGCTCTGACCCTGGAGAATGACACACAACACACTGGATTTGCCCTGGGCAGGTTGTCAGGAGCTCTGTACCCTCAGCGAGGGCCCTGGGGCAGCTTCTGTCTCTGAATCATCCGCCCTGCCCGAGGCTCTGGGGGCTTGCTGGCTGGTTTCTCCAGATGGTTCCGTTGTATTTTTAGCAAAAGACATTTAAACCTAAACCCCAGTTGTCTACACTTCAGCCAGTTTTTTTTTTTTTTTCCCTGGGATGTTTGTGGATTTCTAACAGTGCCAGTGCATCTCTCCTACCTGTTCTGCCTCTCTGTCCCACTCTGGAGCTGGCCTGGCACTTCTTCAGTGGCTTGCAAAGAAATCTCTGGGTCAGATGAATTCAGATCAATGAAACCTGCACTTCCCTCCCCTGAGAACTGTGGGTTTACAACTCTCCACTGTGCCTGCATCTCTGGCATGGGGAAAAAAGGAATCTGTGTCTTCTGGTTGGATTCCAGCTGGGTTTCTGAGGTTTGAGACTTTGCCTCTTTCACCTTCAAACACTTGGCTAAACTGTCCTTCCCTAAATGCTGCTGATGGGTGTTGCTTTAGAAATCATTTAGGATTTTTTCTCTTTGAATGACATCACTGAGACAAACCCTGGCTGATTCCATCTGTAGGTGCCATTTCACAGAAAGATCATGAGATAGAAGCCAAAAAGCACTTGAGGTTCCCTTTGCTGCTCTGTGGGACATGGACATGCAGTCCCAGCTGGAGCAAGTTCTCCAACATCCCAGAGCAGGGACACCACAAGAGCCCTGTGCTGCTGCAGGTGTCCTGATTTCCACTTTTCTGAGGCCCTGTGGCCAAAATGCCCGTGAGCAGTGTCTGACAATCCCATTTTGGGTAACTTTTGAGCACCCAGAGCTCTGCTGTGTGCTCCTGAAATAACCTCGGTGGCGTTTTCCAAGTTTGTACAAGGTATGTTTGCTACCAGCACAAATGAGATCCCTCCTGTAAACACATACCTTCAGCTTGAGGGCAAGCTCTGCCCTGAGATGCTGCAGATGGGGAAACACAGAATATTTGTTTCGGTTCTTCCTGTGGTGAGACAGCAGCAGCTCCTGGCTCTGCTCTACCTCCAGCAGGAGAACAAGTGGCCGTCACCATCCGAGGAGACTCTTCTCACGTTGAAGGTTGCTCAGACTCCCTCCCACCCCTTTCTGTGCTGTGTGTGGAGAGCTGCAAGGGGAAGAGGCACCTTTTCTCCAGGTTTGTGCTATCCTTTTGCAGCTCATTCTGTGAACTCTGCTAAAAATAACCTGAAGCAGCGACAGCGGCGATTACTCAACAGCCACGCTCAGCCCTGTCCCTCCCCACCCTGCCAGCAGGACGCTGCCAAAGTACAGAAGTACAGTCCTCGTGTGCCTGGGCCATCACCAAAGGCTCTCTGAAAAGGAGGAAATCCAAGAGTTCCTCAAAAGAGTCAGGAAGTTCTCGGTTGGAGCTGTGAGACTGCTGGATGTGGTGCCTCCATCACCACAAGGACGGCGTGACTGCAGAGGCAGCAAGGGGATGCTCTGGGCCAGGCTGGCCCTGTTCTGGCATTTTCTTGCTGCTTTTGTAGCTCCAGCTCAGCTTCCTACCAAGGACAGCTGGTGCATTTCTCAAGCTCTTGTGTTTTCTACCTTTCAAGAGCAGTTGTGTTACACAAGTCCCTGCAGGCCCCGTTCCTCAGGGTGTTTACCTGGGCAATGTCTGCAAGATCCTTGTGCTGCTTAGGACTGGGGAAGAGTCAGTGCTCACAGTGGATGGGATGAGGCTGTGTTCTGAATTTGCACTGAAAACAGGGTTAATCATGGCCACATCCCTAAAACCAGGCTGCTGATCCAATGCAGGATGGGTGCAAGGATGGATTTTTTTCTCATCTTCTTTGGTGGTGGTGGTTAAAAGCCTCTCTGAGTATAGATCCCTCTTCTCTCCTGTGTTCTCCAAATTTTAATTGCCAGGTTGGGTGAAATTGGTTTTCGTTCAGCTGGGGAACAGCAACTGAATTCAGTGGAAAAATGGAAGCTCTCCTAATGGGGGTTTTTCAGCCTGGCTGAGGGTGAGCCTGTGCTCCCTGAAGGTGCCAAGCTTGAGGAATTATACGTGGAAGTACAACACCGAATTAGTGAAATCACTTCATCCTGAAAAGCAGAGGAGTGGAATTGCAGTTGCTGAGTGTGCCCACACTCTCTCTGGGGAACGGGCTGAGGGTGCTGATCACTTGTTCTGGGGTGATAATCACAGAGCACAGGGAGAACTGGGGAAGGGAAGAACGGAGCTCTCCCATAAAAGGGACCTTTGAGACTGGAGCAGGGCTGAGCTGTGCCACAGGCACCGGGCAGGAGGTGCTCCAGGCTGGGGCAGTGCAGGAGAGGGGCAGATGAGGCTTTTCCTGTTGGTTTATCCTGACCAGGTGAAGCTTGCAGACAGGTCCTTCCCTGCAGCATCTTGCAAGGGCACGAAGGAATCCAGGGCAGGGACACCTTCCCCTGTCCCAGGTTGCTCCAAGCCCTGTCCAGCCTGGCCTGGGTGTCCAGTGAGGGTCCAACTCTGCCCTTGAGCTCCAGGCTGAGAGCAGGACAGGACCCACACCCTGGTCAGTGCTGGCCACAACTAATCACAGCCTCTTAACGTGAAGGGTTTCAAAACAAACAAGTGAGTGCTGTGCTCTGTTGTGTTTGCACAGCTGCTGCTGGTTCCTCCAGGACTGCAAAGCCCTGGGGCTGTGGGAAGAGGCAGGTACCTCAGCAAATCCCCTCTCAGCCCACTGCCCCTCTCCTGTGGCCCCCAGCCTGCAGAGTTCTGGCCAGCCTGGCCCCCGTGGCTGGGCAGGACGTGGGAGCAGAACATCTCCAGTGTGCTGTGGTGCTCCTGGAGGGCCTGGGCAGCAGCTGTGGCCACTTTAACATTTGGCTCTTCCAGCCTGTCACTGGTAAGGCTCTGAGTTCAAACTGGCTGCTCTGCCTTGTCAGCTGAAGGAATCAAGTGGCTTTGCTGCTCCAGCAGTGCCTGACAGCTGCCTGGCCTGTTCCTGGCAGAGCCTTTGCTCTGTGTCCTTGGCAGGGCTGGGCTATGGCGAGCAGCAGCTTCTGAGCTCTTAAAAACACAAATAAATGCCTGTTTGAGGAGCAGAGTCTCTGATGAGCTGCAGACTCTAATGAATAATTGAAGAGGGGTCAGTTTACAGGACTTGCACACGAGGAATGCAGCAGAGGCTGCTCCAGCAGCCCTCCCACGTGGTCCCCGACCCATCCAAACCTCTCTGGTTTCTTCTCTGCCATTTCCATCCCCCTGGTGAGTTCGTAGAAGCTGCCTCATGTTCTGTCTCAAGAAAACCTCTTTTATTGAAGGGACAAAAGCCCTGAAAAATGTGTTATTGTGTGCTGTACTTGGAGGGGACGGTGGTGAGGGCACTGGAGAGGACCCCAAAGAACTCATTCATGTTTGATTTTTTGAAGGGGCCAGGGTGGTTTTGGGTCACTGGGCCATCCACCCCAGCAGCTGGGAGCTTGGGGTGCCCTTGGCTGGGCTTGCTGGGCCCCCTGGCTGGCCAAATGCTGGTTGGGATTCTCCCTGCACACACAAATCTGGCTGAAGCTCCTGTGGCTTCACCAGTCTCAGCTTTATTTGGAAGTGAAGCCTGGTTTGGACATGAGCAGTGAATTCCTTCCATAGCTCCAGGTGAAGCTGCAAAAGCTCTTTTCCCTCTGGTTACACTGAGCTGCCTGCCAGGGCTGCCAGGGGGTGAGGACCATCCAGGGAGGGGAGTCCCAGCCATCCAAGAATTCCTGCCTTGCCTGGAGCCCTTTTCCTTCTCCCTTAGGAAATCCCCTCTGTGTGTGCCCGGGGCAGGCTCTGAGCAGTGAGAGCAGAGCATTGCAACAGCTCCTGCTGATCTCATTGCAGGAAGGGTTTCCCAACTGCAGAGTGAAATCCAGGTCCTTCCCTTGCCAGTCCTGGAGAGCACAGCTGGGAAACCTCACCCCTTTGGATACGGGAAAGGAGGGGGTTTGTCAATGTTTGTGGAAAAGGAGGGAATTTATCCCTAATTCTTGAAGCCTGGCTGTGAGCAGAGCTGCTCTGGGAATCCTGAGCAGGCTGAGGATCTCTGTGCTCCTGAGATGTGGCTGAACTGATCCCCTCACTGTCAGAGGTGGATTTTACTGAGCCATGGAGGGGGTGGCTGCTGGCTGCATCCATGTTTCTATAAACATTCAATGATAAAACAGAGCTTTGCTCCAGCAGACACCCATCCTGTGCTCTCTCACTGGGGTGTTGGTAATGCACAGCTCTGCGTGTGTTTTGGACGGGGGATTTTTTGCTTTTAACCCTGCTGCAGTTCCCAGCCATTCCCAAAACGTGACAATCCCACACGTGTGACCTTCCCAGAGGGTGGCAGGGGGCCGGGTTCCCCAGCAGGTACCAAGCAAAGGCTGTTCCAGGTCCTGAGGCCACTCTGTGTGTGCCTTGCAAGGGGAGGGCAGCCCGTGCTGTGGGAGGAGTGTGGAATTCCAGCGTTCCTGCCATACAGAATAGTTTCCACATCCCACGATTACTCCAAGGGCAGCAAACAAGTCTTGGTTCTTGTTGTGAAACCGGTGTTGTATTTTATAATTGAGCTAAAAAGAGTTTTCAGTTTTTCTATGCAAGCAGCAGAGCTGCCCCAGTCCTGATGGAAGGTGGTGCTTTAGTGCTGCTCCCCCAGAGTGGGATCCTGTGTTTGAACAGCCTGGGACGGGCTCTCCTGGTTTTACTGACTGGAATTTGCTGAGAGCAGAGCTCCCCTCCCTGCTGGGAGGTTTGTGTGGGGTGCAGGGAGGGGAGGCTGCATCCTCTGCTCCTTCACACTGGAGGCTGATTTGCTCTGTGGAAGCTGCAGAAGTGAGTAATTCCTTATCTCTGCCTGTTGAAGGTGTTCTCCTCTCCAGTGTCACGTTTCATTGGGTGCAAAGTCCTGCTGGCTCCCCGTGCTCTTCTCTCAGCTCTGGAGCTGCAGCAGCACTGGAGCCATCAGGAAGTGTCTGTGGAGTTTGGGAACATCTTTTGCCTGAGCTTGTATCTTTAGCCCAAACAGCTCATTGTCAGCTGATCCTGGCCAGTTACAGCTTGTGGTGCTTGGAAAGGGTGGAGAAATTGTATTAATTAATTTATTTTTTAAGAAACTTTCAGGATCTGCTGCCAACATAGCCCTGGATAGAGCCAGGAGCAGGAGGAGCCCGGGGGTTTTGAGGGGTTGCCTGTGCTGGAGCCTCTCTGCTCTCTCCATCCCAAAACCGACCTGAGCCCTCTGACATAAAGCAGAATTCTGCTTTCCCTGTGAAACGGTTTGGTTAAGAACTGAGCAGATCAAGCAGGATTTTGTGAAGCACAAGGACAGGGGCTCAGCTGTGTGAGCCACCCTCTGCCTCCTCCCTTCCTCAGCCTCAGGCTCTGCTTGAGAAAACCCCTCATCCCTTCATAATTTCCAAGATCCCTCTGTTTCAGGGGTGCTGAATCTTCCCAGAGGGGTGTTTATGACGAGGGTCTGAGATGGGCTTTGGGCTCCCCCATCCCGTTTCAAATGAGAAACACATTTTGGACGTTGAAGATGCTCCGAGTGCCACCTGCTGGAGTGTGCTCGGGGGGTGCCAGGGTGACACTGCCTGTCCCGTGGCACTGTTCCCTCTTTAGGGGTTTGCCTGTAACCCCCGCTGTGGGGAGCCAGGGTCACTGCAGGAGCAGCAGAGTCCCTCCCGGGAGTCACCAGGGTAATTTACACTGTTTGGTTGGCTCTGTGAGTGGGGAGGAATTGCCCCCAGCAGGATGCAGAGTGTTTCCAGGAGTCAGGTTTTTGTTTAAGCCATGCTTGGGGAGGCTCCTGATGTCTTCCATGCCAGCATGGAGCTGGACCCTTCTTCAGCTGTGTAAGGGTTTGGGCGCGAGGGCTCTGATGATTTGAGAATTTGAGAATTTCTGGACACCACGTTACCCCCACTGGGCAGAGGCCTGGCTGTGTCCTCTGGTTTCTCCTCCCTCTCCCATTTTTGGTTGGTTTTGTTTTTCAGGAGACCAATAACAGTCCTTGGAGATGGTGTGGGGTGAAATGTGCAGCCCTGCTCCCTGTCAGTGATCCCTTCCTGCAAACTCCTGCCAGGAATCCACCCCCGTCCTCGTCCCCTCCTTGAGAAGTTCCAGTTCCTGGGCTGTGTTTGTTTGTAGCAGTGACTTTGTGCAGGACTTCCACCTTCAGAGCCACCCCGTGGTGTCCCTTCCTCCTCAGCCCCGTGTCCCCAAGGCTTTGTCTGTCAACAATGTCCTTGTTCAGTGGAGTTAAAGGGCTCAGGAAGCCTCTCTGTCCCTGCAGATCCTCTTGGATTGCTCCAAGAATCTCCCTCTTCTTTTCAGAGACTCTGTGGCCCCAAGGCACAGGTACCCCAAGCTGAACCCTTCCCTTCCCTGGGCTGTGTGTCTGCTCAGTGTCCCACAGGATTGTTTAGGCTG
Source organism: Acridotheres tristis (assembly GCA_037013685.1). Classification (NCBI taxonomy): domain Eukaryota; kingdom Metazoa; phylum Chordata; class Aves; order Passeriformes; family Sturnidae; genus Acridotheres; species Acridotheres tristis. The sequence goes on along the minus strand of CM072910.1, from coordinate 605,180 downwards.
GGGACTCCCAGGAGCACTGAAGAGGATCCACCACACAAGTGCAGTCAGAAGTACAAGGTTCTGGCCAATTCTTTTGTTGCAAATGAGGCCAAGGGCCAGCCCTGCCCAAAAAAGGCCTTTGCAGGAGAGCAGGCAGTGACTGGGGAGGTTTCTTTGCTTTGTTTGTTCCCCTTTTTGAGAACCATCACTTGAAAAAAAGTTCCATACAGAGCAGCCTTTGCTCTCCACAAACTTCAGCCTGGCTTCCTCTGCAGAGCTGCAGCACCTCGTGCTCCCTCTGATTCCAGGCTCCCTGCAGAGCAGGAGCTGCTGCTCCAGAGCAGGTCACATAAAATAACTTCATGCAAAAGTTCAGGAGTGTGAAGCTCCCACATTCCTTCCCAAGGCTGACACTTAGGAAGGGGTATGAGGTTGTCTTCACCCGGTCCTTCCTGGGCAGCAGCTGAAACCTCTGCCAGGTTTCTGCCAGGACAGCCCCTGGGGGCCTGTGGCTGTGCCAGCTGTCCCCCCTCAAGCAGCAATTCCTCACACCATCACCTTCCTGTGTGTGAAAGCCTGATCCTCCCGTCCCAGATGGATCCTGGCAGGAGGCAAAGGCAGGCCCTGGAGATTCTGATGGAAATCTGTGGGACCAGCCAGTGTCCTGTTTTATGGAGCTGATGCTGGGAATGGCTGCAGGTTGCTCCTCCACAGAATTGGATTACAGGACCTTTAATCTGTGCACTGGGAGCTGTTTGGGTCTGGCAGAGCTGGATTTGGGGATCGTCTGTCCTGGGGCTGAGGTGCCACTGGCAGCAGGTTCACACAGAATTCACAGCCAGAGTTCACACTTCAGTGCCAGCATGAGCCACCACCCTGCAGTGTCACCTCTTCCACACAGCACATGGTGACAGGTGAAGGGGGAATGTTTTTAAGCTAAAAGAGGAGAGAATTAGATCAGATATAAGAAGAAATTCTTCCCTGTGAGGGTGCCCAGAGCAGCTGTGGCTGCCCCTGAGCAGCATTTGTGCTGCTCAGAGCAGGGGCAGAGAAATTTTGAGGAAGAAAACTGCTGAGGCTCCCAGTTGCTCGTTGCTGCCTAAAATTGCTCTTTCTGTGCCTGTTTTCATGTGTGTGACACGGGGGACTGAACTGTCCCTCCTGAAAAGCCCACTGAGATTTGCTGATGGCTCTTTCCATGCCTAAGCACCCGTAAAGCCACGCAGTGTTCTCTTGTGCTGCTGCATTGTGCAGCCATGGCCACACAAAGGCATTTCCCCATCGAAACCGCTGCTTCCTTTCAGTAAAACTCCCAAAACACATCCAGTGACACCAGCAGGGCTCTGGTGACACCGAGCTGCTCTCGGTGCTGCTCGGGCTCCGAGCTCAGGAACCGCTGGGGAAGGATGGGAGGATAAAGCCCAAAGCTTTGGAGATGCTGAGGCTCCTGTTCCGCAGCAAGCCAAGGATCCAGGAGGCAAGTGTGTGATAAAATACCTGCTCTGCCTGCAGTGCTGGGCTCTGTCTCTTCTGCAGGACACAAGGAATCAGGGAATTCCTGATCCTACGGAGCCAGACCTTATCCAGGTTTAATTAAGCACTCTTTTGGAAAAGGCATTCCGGAGGGTATGACTGCTTTCTAAGAAGTGTCTTTCCTAGGTGCTGCCAGATTTTGGGAGTGTTTTGGGACCAGAGCATGTGTTGAAGCAACAGAAATTAAAACAGCTTCTGGTTAGTTGTTGATGAATAGGAAGTGAAATGCCAAGAGCAGAATCTGTTTCGAGCTTTTGCAGGGTGGGTTTTTTTTTTCTTGCATTTAGATGTGACGGTCTCAACCGGCAAAGTGACAAAACGCGAGCAAAAACAAACCTGTCTCTTGGCTTCTGTCTTGTAAAATCCTCCCTCAAAAAAAAGGGGGAAAGTAGAAAACAGGACTTGTATTTTGAGCTTGGGAAAACCCCCTGTTCGTGTGTCCCCAGCCCCTGCTCTGGGGTGACTCAGCCGTCTGTGCCCTGCGAAGGCGGCACAGGGACGTTCAGAATTTGTCTCCTCCTCTGACTGGAGCGACCTCCTGGGCTTTTCTTTTCCAGGAGAAGCCAATCTCAGTTCCCAGCAGTGCAGGAATCTGTGGGAATGTCTCTCTGGAGGCTGTGGGTGACAGCAGGTGCTGGGAGTGCTGGACCTGCAGAGATCCGAGCTTGTGGGAATCCAATCCTCCCAGCCCAGCCCGGGGCTGCTCTGAAGGAGCCAGGATGGAGCTGCTTTCCTGGGGGATAGGAGGGATCCCTGGGGCAGGGTCTGCTGAGGGTCTCGTGATCACTTTTTGCTCAGCTGTGGAAGGGTTCAGGTGTGGCTTTGGCAGATTTGTCACCCTGGAGCAGCAGGACTGTCACCCTCTCCAGCTGCTCCCCCTGCAAGGGCACAGCAGTGCAGAGAAGGAAAGGGAAGAGGTGACTGCAGGGCCCCCTTCGATCTGATTCAGTCCTTCTGGAGCTGAAAATCAGTTAATTCCTAGCTCTAATCTTACTGTTCTCACACAGCTCCTCCCTTCCCTCAGGGCTTGCTTTTCCTTCTCTTCTCCCTCTCTGTAGCTCCTGTCCCACGTCTAGGTCACCCTGAGTTTATCAAATCAATATAAATTCATTTACTTGGACCTGGCTCCAACTGCTCTCCTGGAGCCACCACACAGCTCAGAATCACATCCTGAGGACGATGACTGGTGGGACACCCCCAGTGGCTGTGAACAGCTCACCTGGTCTTGCTGCACAAGTTCTTTGGGAAAACTTTAGCAGAGAATCACAGCCCCCCTGTGCTGACGTTTGCTTATTGTCCCACAGGCAAAACCTGACATCACTTGGATAGAGAAGGACCTCGTGGACTCTGCAGACAAGGTAGGAGAGCTGCAGTGGGCACCTGGAGGACACTCACCCATTTCACTTGCATTGTCCCACACAGAGGGTGTGAGCAGAGCTCGCAGGGATTCTCTGAAAACCAAACCCTTTCCTGCCTCCCCTGCCAGCCCCTCTCAGCTCTGTGGGACTGCTGCTGCAGAGAGCAGCAATTGCTCAGTGCTCACGTGACATCCTGGACTTGATTTCATCCTCCTCCTCCTCCTTCCTCCCCACACCAACCCCCTTTCCGTGCTGTCATTTGTGTCTCCTGTGGCTTTCTGATCTTGTCAGTGAGGCAGGACGGGCACTTTTGGTTGCGTGGATGTACAGGGGAGATTTTATTGCCTTTCTGAGGCTCCTCTCCCACGCTGGTAACACACCATGAAAAACTGTCTGGGTCAGGAGGAGATTTATCAGCTCCTGCCAGGCCCACGCACAGGGTGTTCACTGCTCCCCACGCTGAGAACGTGGAGCTGCTGTGGAGTGGGTGTTTATCTGGGCAGCACAGGGTGCTCAGGGTGTCTCCTTCCCGGGCTGTGTCAGGGCAGGAGGTGCTGCTGTGAGCCAGGCTCCTGCTGTCCTGCAGGTGCTTTTCCGTGGGGCTGGGCCCAGCTGCCTCACTGCTGTTCAGTCATTTGTTTCTTTCGTTATCCGTTCTCAAAGAGCACGTGGTGGGGGCACTGGGGGCAGGACAGTCATAATTTGTCTCTCTGGTTCCATCCTCTGCACTCTCAGGAAAGATTCAGAAATCAGAGCAGACACGGGACTGTTTCCTTTTGTGTGGGTGTCTCATTTCAAGAGGTCTCTTTCTTACCTGCACCCTCCGGGGTCTTGCTGCAGGTCAAAGGGGAACAGGTTTGGAGGGGGAAGGAGGCAAAACAAGTCCTCTAAATCCCTCTGCTCTGTCCTGCCAATAATCTGAGCCGTGGTGGATTCAGAAACACTTCACATGGACCTTCAGGGTGGTTCTCAGATAAGTAACTGCAGACTCCACAGCAAGGGCTCTTGTGCAGCATAAGGCAAGAGAAGGACTGAATGCAAATCCAAACATTTCCAGGGGAATCCCATCGTGGGTGTCCCCTCATCCCTGTGCCAGGGGGAGAGCAGAGATCTGCAGCTCTCCAAGGTGTCCTCACTCTTCTGGGTGGGTTCCTGTGAGTTTGTCTCTTCTGTTTTAGAGAGGAAAGTGACTTCTCACCATTTCCCCTGTTGTGGAAATACCCCAAAGCTCCCAGCTTGACGTGAACTTCAGGCAGCATTAGATGGAAATCACTTTCAGGAGGCCGTGTGTGTTTTCTGTCAGTGTCTTGTCTGACAAACGTCAGCGAGGAGCTGTGAGATTGTTTTTTTTTTTAAAGCAAACCTAAAAAAAAAAAAAAAAAGAAAAAAAAAGCCCCAACCACAAGTGCTGTTGCTGGGGGGGAGCATAAACCTCCCTGCATGTGACTGAGTCCTGTTCCCACTGCGCATCCGCCGCCGGTGCAGCCACCTGCAGCTCCTGGTGCTCCTGCAGCTCCTGCTCCTGCTGCAGCTCCTGCAGCTCCTGGTGCTCCTGCTGCAGCTCCTGCAGCTCCTGGTGCTCCTGCAGCTCCTGGTGCTCCTGCTGCAGCTCCTGCAGCTCCTGGTGCTCCTGCTCCGGAGCCCCCAGAGCCCCCAGCCCCGGGGCCAGGCGATGTTGATCGGGATGGGACAATGGAGAGGGACCCCAAAGCTCCCCGTGTGTGGGCGTTCCTGACGCTCTGGCTGCAGAGGAAGCACCGAGCCAAGCCCTGCAGCCTTCAGCTGCCTGCCCCCAGCCAGCTCGCCAGCCCGGTCAGTACCACTGTCACCTCTGCTGTCACCTCTGCTGTCACCTCCACTGCCACCTCCTTCTGCTTCCCTTCTTGCCACTGCCCGATGCTTTCCCATGGACATTCAGGGCACTCTGGTTTGCTTTTCTTTCTCTGCCTTCTGGGACAGTTTGTTGTGGTGGCACTCACTGTGGTGGCCTCAGTGGCACACAGGTGCTTTTGTGCTGGAGATTTGTGTGTGCTGCCAGCCAGACTGCCACAAGAATCCTGAGTGTTGAATTCCACATTAGTGGATGAGTCCATGAGGGAAAATCCTTTGTGTCAGCAAGATATCAAATGGTTTCTCAGAGTGTTTCTGTGGTAGGAGGATCATAGGATGGTCTGGGCTGGAGTGGACCTTAAAGGCCCTCCTGTGCCACCCCTGCCATGGCAGGGACACCTCCTACTGTCCCAGGTTGTTCCAAGTCCCGTCCAACCTGGCCTTGGACACCTCCAGGGATCCAGGGGCAGCCACAGCTTCTCTGGGCTCCTTTGCCAGGGCCTCACTACCCTCACAGGGAAGAATTTCTTCCTAATGCGTCCATTTTTGGGTCTCTCCCCAGAGAGCTGAGCTGGCAGGAGGAGCTGAACTTGGCTGGCTCCTGCTCCAGTCTGGAGGTGGGAAGCTGCTCCTCACAGCCTGCAGGGACTGAGCCTCCAGATGGACCCAGAAGTGCAAAGTGGCTGCTCTAAGCTGGAGATCATCTGCAACACGAAAATGTGTTGTTTAAGGGATTATGGGATCTTTCTTGCCTGTGATCACTGAGCCCAGGGAAAGGCAGGACAATGCCAGGGAGCTCCTGTGCCCCTGCCCTGAGAGCACAGGAGAGAGCAGAGCTCCCAGCACGGGAACAAAGGCACTCCCTAAACTGAGGGAACCCGGCCTGAGAGTGGGGAGGGGAGGGAGCTCGGTGCAGGTGGGCACCACATCCCTGGGCAGGAGGACAGGCAGGGCTGGCACCTGGCTCTGCCTGCCTCTGAAAGCTGCTTTGCTGAGGTGGTTCCAGACCAAGTGTCTGAATAGGTCTAGAAAACAAAGTGTAAGTTTTTTTTCCCCTAACTCTGCAAGGGAAAAAATATAAATCATCTTCCAGCTTTCTGCAGCCTCTGCTGGCCACAGCTTCCCCAGGGCCAGGGCCAGCAGAGTTTAATGCAGTTTTGAGCATAATTGCTGTCCTTTGGGTCCAAAGGCTTTGCTGGGAATAGGAGGTGTTTCAGCATCACCTCAGGGTCTGTGGCTGTGCTGGCCCAGCTCCCTTGGTGACTTTATTCTATTTATGCTGATTAAATCTATTTTTTCTTCTTTATTTTTTTTTAAGTAAAATAATGTGTTTTAAACAAAACATGTGCCAGAGACCTTGGCTTCCCCTCAATCTTCTTGAAGGCTGGAGTCTGTTAAAGCATCATCTGTATGTGCTGAAGATGCACTAAGACTTATGTTGCAGAGTTGCTCAGATTGCTGAGCAGATGGGCTCCAACATGTCTGATTTTTGCCAGCCCTGGCCCTGTTTTGACAACAGTGCCGTATTTTTTGTGTTGTGGGATTTTTAGTGGCATAAACACTCCTGTTTTTGCTACCAATGCCTCAAAAAGGAAGGTGCTTCTCAAGCACTCTTCTGAAATGCAGTTCAAAGCAGCTCCTGTGGTTGGCAGGGAGGGCTCTGTATTTACCTGGTCCTCCCTACCCTGACATTGATTGCAGATGTTGATACTTGTGACAAGCACCAGCCTTTGTGGCTCTCTCAGATGTGGCTCCTGTGAGTCTGGAGCTGCAGTCCTTGTTCCATAGTCCCAAAGGCTGCTCAGGGGTCCCTGCCAATCCTGTGTCCTCTGTTTCAGGGGGAAGGTGTCGTGCAGGAAATCAACATCACCCACCATGTGAAGGAGGGCTCTGAGAAGGCTGATCCCTCCCAGTTTGAGCTCCTGAAGGTGCTGGGACAGGGCTCTTTTGGCAAGGTGAGATCATTTCTTCCTATGTGCCATGCCAGGGAAATGATTCTGGTGACGAAAGGAACCATCCCCAACAAAACCACTTTCCTGACTCCCAGGAATGTTCCTGGGCTTGTTCCTCCCTTCTCAGAACTGCTGCTGTGTGCCCCAGGCTGGGTTTGGCTCCTGTTTATGGTCCAGTTTCCCTTCTGTGAAGGAGGAAGGAAGTAGCCTGTAGCTCTTATCTATTTCAATAATCCAGGTCTCTTACAGACCATCTGCTGACACATTCAATCAGCTTGGTGTCAGCCAGTCACCAGCTGACAGTGGGAGCTTGGACTGTGTGCTGCTGCCTGGGCAAATGCAGCAGTGGCCTTGCAGAATCAGAGAAAAGTTGGAAAAGACCTCTGGGACCATCCAGTCCAACCAGTAGCATTGCCAAGCTCACCACTTGCAGGTGGTGTCCTTTTGATGCTGCCTAAAACCAGGTAGAATGAGACATCAGGGAAGAGAAGGAGATAAAAATCCAGAGGATGCAGTACCTGAATCACAAGGAGTTGATGTGACTGACAAACCAGGAGGCTTTAGTGGTACAGTAAAGCATCAGTGCCTCCAGTCACAGGTCCCAGGCATCAGCCCCAGCCCAGGAGCTGTGGAAGGCTGGAGAGGAGGAAAGTGCAGCATGAACCTGGGGGGTGAGAGGAGTCCACACACAGCACCTGCCTGGAAACCCCATGGGAAAGCTTGGGCTTCGTAGGGACACTCTGGGGTTTGCCACTTTGGGAAGCATCCAGCTCCTGCTGGCAGTGTTTAGTACTTGGTGAATGTGGTGTTCTTCTGCCTCAGGTTTTCTTGGTGAGAAAAATAACACCCCCAGACAGCAACCACCTCTATGCCATGAAAGTGCTCAAGAAGGCGACACTGAAAGGTAGGAAGGAGACTCCTCCTGCCAGGCTCTGGCCCTCTGTGACTTACAGAGCTCTGGGGAAATGTCACAGCACTCTCTGCTGGCCCTGGGATGGGCTGGGTGGAGGAGAAGCATCTTTATCCTCCTTTTCTTTCATCTGTTGAAGAGCATCATGCTGGAGGTGGGAAAACACCTGGCTCAGACAGCTTGGTGCTTAAGGCTGGGATGGGGCTGGGCACTGGGCACTGCCCAGGGCCTTTTCCTGTGCCTGAGCTGCTCCTCTGTTCCCACAGTGAGGGATCGACTGAGGACAAAGATAGAGAGGGACATCCTGGCTGATGTCAACCATCCCTTCGTGGTGAAACTCCACTACGGTGAGTGGAGCTCAGTGGGGGCTGGGAGAGGGGCTGCAGCTCCAGCAGGCTCTGGCTGCCTTTAAACACAATCCCCTGATCACAAATCCTTTCCTGGAAGGATCTGTGCTCCCACTGCCTGCTGCAGCTGAGGAATGGGGAACTGAGCATGGACTGGGAGAGGAGGTTTAAACATCAAATCTCTGGGATTAAAACATTAAACCATGAGAAACTGAGAAAGCAGAGCTAACTAGGCAAGCTGGAGTTTGGTAGGATTAATGCTCTGACTCTGGGGAAGGCAAGGACAGCTTTGTTCCCTGTAAGGTGACCAGTGCCTCTCCTGGGAAAACAGCCCTTTCAGGAGGGTATCACTGGCAGAAGGGAACCACACCCCCATAAAATGAGGATTTTCTGCAGTGCCAGAGTGCTGTGGGGAGCTCCCATTTCAGCAGCAGGACAGGCCATCTCCTTTACCCCATCAGCCCTACCTGCATTTAACCCAGAACCACGCAGGGCATGTGCCCAGCTGGAGCCACTGGGATTTAAGTGATTAATCCAACACCACAGAGCCTTCCCTCAGTGCAGGGCTCTGATTCCTGCTCTGGCTTGTGTTTCAGCATTCCAGACCGAGGGGAAGCTGTACCTCATCTTGGATTTCCTCAGAGGAGGTGACCTTTTCACTCGGCTTTCCAAAGAGGTGAGTATGCTCTGGCACCTCGGTGGGCTGCTGAGGCTCAGCTCATCTCTGCCTATGGCCGGGAGAAGTGACTGACCCTTGCAGTCGTTGAGAGGGTGAAAACAGCCTCCAAACTGCTGCTGCTCCAGAGCTGGCACCAGGAGAGGCTGTTGTGGGAGCCCTGTGCTCCAGCACAGGTGGCAGGTCCCAGATGAGCATCTCCTAAAGAGCAAGAACTAAAAGAACTCAGTTTGGATTAGAATTAAGGACGAATTGTTCCCTGTGAGAGTGGTAAGGCCCTGGCACAGGGTGCCCAGAGAAGCTGTGGCTGCCCCTGGATCCCTGGCAGTGCCCAAGGCCAGGCTGGACGGGGCTTGGAGCAGCCTGGGACAGTGAGAGGTGTCCGGGCCCATGGCAGGGGTGGCACTGGATCCATTAAGGTCCATTCTGATCCAAAGCATGAACAGTGGGTGAAGTCTGGAAAACTTAGAAAGCACAGGAGGGAGGAGCATGGATGTGGAAGGCATTGCCTGGGTGCAGGAGAGCTGCTGGCATTGTAGCCCAGCTCTCTCTGCTTTCCTCCCCTGCCTGCAGGTCATGTTCACCGAGGAGGACGTGAAGTTCTACCTGGCAGAGCTGGCACTGGGACTCGACCACTTGCACAGCCTGGGGATCATCTACAGGGACCTCAAGCCAGAGAAGTACGTGTGGCCAGCTGAGGCAGGATCCCAGCCCTGCATCCAGCCCAGCCTGGGGCCAAGGAACAGCTCCTGCCTTCCCGAGGGGCTGGAGGATGCCCTGGGGGTGGACAGACGGGAGGGGGTGGTGCCAATCCAAGGCTGCTGCTGCTCAGATCAGTGATTGCAGCCAGGAGCTGTGTGAGCTCAGGGCTGAGCACAGATCCATGGCAGGCTCCAGGATCCAGCTTTAGGCACCTGGGAGTCTTCAGAGGGAGAAGGGGCCAGGCTGGGCTCTGCAGAGCCCACTCCAGCTTGGTTATCCTTGCCTGGGGTATGTGGGGATCAAAGAGGGGGTAACCTCTGGGGCCATTGGCTCACTGTGAAGCCAAGGGTGTGGAGAGGAGGGAGCTGCTCCTGTCCCACTCCTGTCCTGGTGGTGGAGCTTAAACCACTGGGAGAAGGGACAGGTAACTTTTTCTTTGGATTCTGGAAGCCAAAGGATGATCTCAGACCATCCCTTGCTGTGCTTGTTCTCAGCAGCCTTTACCACAGACACTAACAACTTGTTTTCCCATTCCTGCTGTAGCATCCTCTTGGATGAAGAGGGACACATCAAACTCACAGGTAAGGGGTTCCACAGAGCCTTGGGCTTCAGCAAGGTTGGTTCCTGAAGTACAGAGGTGCTTGAAATGTTTGGAGCAGTGACTGTGTGCTGACAGCTTTCTCTTGTGCAGATTTTGGCTTGAGTAAGGAGGCCATAGACCATGAGAAGAAAGCCTACTCCTTCTGTGGGACCGTGGAGTACATGGCCCCAGAGGTGGTCAATCGCCAGGGCCACTCACACAGCGCTGACTGGTGGTCCTATGGGGTCCTCATGGTGGGTACCCCTCCAGGACCGGGACTGGCAGTGTCCCCACTCTGGAACACCAGACACGGCTCCGTGTGTCTGTGTGCCCTCCAGACCTGCTGACCTGGGGGGGACGGGCTCCCCACACCCCCAAAGAGCTCTCTAAGGGGTTATCCAGGCCTCCAGCAGGAGCACTGCTGTGCCAGCGGGTGCTGGGCTGTGAGGGGGCTGTGGGGTGTGTGGGGGGTCTCTGTGGGGTGTGTGGGGTCTCTGTGGGCTGTGGGGTGTGTGGGGTCTCTGTGGGGTGTGTGGGTCTCTGTGGGGTGTGTGGGGTCTCTGTGGGGTGTGTGGGTCTCTGTGGGGGGTGTGGGGTCTCTGTGGGGTGTGTGGGGGGGTCTCTGTGGGGTGTGGGAGGGGTCTCTGTGGGGTGTGTGGGGTCTCTGTGGGGTGTGGGGGGGGGTCTCTGTGGGGTGTGGGAGGGGTCTCTGTGGGGTGTGTGGGGTCTCTGTGGGGTGTGTGGGGTCTCTGTGGTGCCCGTGTCCACCCCAGCGCCGGCCATCGCTGTCGGTGCAGATCTGGTGCCCCCGTCTGGCAGCTGCTGGATCCCAGGGCTCCGGCAGAGCAGGCGCTCCTGGACACGTTCCCGTGCAAACCCTGAGAGCCAAACTGCTGCTGGGAACAGCCCGTGCCCGGGAGCTCCGTCACAGCCAGGCTTGGAACCCCTCACAAGCAGGAAAGACAGTGGGAGCCGTGAACCCTGAGCCTTGCTCAGACATGACCCCCCATTCTTCTCTTTGCTTCCCAGTTTGAAATGCTCACGGGGGCCCTGCCCTTCCAGGGGAAGGACCGTAAGGAGACCATGACCCTCATCCTCAAGTAAGAGTTTCTCTCTCTCGTTGCAGTTGGGGGCTCTTGCAATTTTGTGGTGTTATTTGGCAAGTGGTGCCATATCAGCCATCAGTTCAGAGGGTGCAGTGTAAATGCCAGGGAGATGATTGTGTGTTTTGGGGGTGGAGGTGCTGCAGTCGCCTTGTGGGTTGACTTCTTCAAACCTGCAGCTGATTGCATAACTTCCTCCCCAGAGCGAAACTGGGCATGCCACAGTTCCTGAGCACTGAGGCTCAGAGCCTCCTGCGAGCCCTTTTCAAAAGGAATCCAGCCAACAGATTAGGTAAGAGCATTTTTTGGTTTCTAAATGCCCCTGATGCCATATGGGGGCCTCTCACACCCCCCTGGGTCAGCAGCGTGCTGGGTCAGGCCCCTGGGTGGTCCCAGCCAGGTTCTCTGTGACATCTGGCTCTGCTGCCTCCCTTGCTGTCCCTTTGCTCTGTTGAGGGCTCAGCACAACAGGACCTGTGATGTCTCTTGCAGGGTCTGGGCCAGACGGGGCAGAGGAAATCAAGCGCCACCCTTTCTACTCCACCATCGACTGGAATGTGAGTATCAGGAAGAGCAAATTTCTGCACCACTCAGCACCAGTGACACAGTTCTGGCAGCAGGAATAGCCCCTGTCCCCATCCATTCCAGTAACCTTTACAAAACCAAAATTCTCTGTATGTAACTGTCTCATACCTGGGCTGCCTGTCACCTCACTGAGCTCTAGCAACATGCTAAGACACTGAGTTTCACAAAATCTTCTCCCGGCCTTCATTCCTCAGCAGCCTTTGCACCTTTTGGGAGAAGGTGCCTGTGGGATCATTTCCAAGCTGTTTCTGCAGCTGTTTTTTGGGGTTTGTGTGTTTTGCAGAAGCTGTACCGCAGGGAAATCAAACCCCCTTTCAAGCCTGCAGTGGGCCAGCCAGATGACACCTTTTATTTTGACACAGAATTCACCTCACGGACACCAAAAGGTTTGTATGACTTGAGGCAAAGCCCAAGTTTCCTGTGAGATGTCACTTTGTGACTTTACACCAGGGAGTATCCAGCACAAGCAGGATAAGGTTTCTGCACAGGGAAGGTTTAGGTTGGATATCAGGGAAATGTCTTCTCCCAAAAGAGTTGCCCAGGGCACTGGGGGAGTCACCATCCCTGCAGGGATTTAAAAGCCATGTGAATGTGGCGCTTGGGGACATTGGCAGTGCTGGGACAATTGTTGGACTCGCTGATCTTAGAGGACTTTTCTAAGCTGGACAATTCCAGGATTCTCTGTGGGATGTTAGGGGTAGGCTCAGTGCTGCAGGTGTGGCTCCCGTCTCGAATAAATTACAGGAGCTGTAGCTCCTGGGAGTGAGGGGCAGGCTTCTGCTCCCCAGACCCTTCTCGAGCTGTCTCTCAACTCCTGCTGCAGATTCTCCAGGTGTCCCCCCGAGTGCAGGGGCCCATCAGCTCTTCCGAGGCTTCAGTTTCGTGGCAACGGGGTTAATGGAGGATGGCAAAGTGAAACCTGCCCAGCCACCCCTGCATTCAGTTGTGCAGGTAAGGAGTGGGGACAGAGGAACAGCTCTTTGGAAGTGCAGGAGTGCTGCAGGTCTGCAGGACCTCTGCAGCACCTGGAACCTGAGGCAGTTCTCTTTGGGATTCTTGCCTCCTGTTCTTTCGTCACCACTGACTGTCACATTGTGCACAGGCTGTCAGGGCAGTGTGGGGCTGTGGCTTTCCTGTCCCCAGGTGGATCTGTGCTGCCAGGGGGTCTGTAATGCCCGTGGGTTGGGCAACCAAAGGCAAAGGCAGCGTGCTCAGTGCAGGCAGCATTGGCCCAGTGCCCCATATCTGCCTTGTTCTGCTCTCGTCCTGCTCCCCGCGGGGGAAGAAGCTGTGGGATGTGCAGACATTCTGGCAGCTCTCTGTGCTGCAGTTAACTCCTGACTTTGCACAAACCCTTCCCTGAACCCTCCCAGCTCAGCTCTCCTTTGTGCCCTGCAGCAGCTGCACGGCAAGAACGTCCAGTTCAGCGATGGGTACGTGGTGAAGGAGGCCATCGGCGTCGGCTCCTACTCCGTCTGCAGGCGCTGCATCCACAAGGCCACCAACATGGAGTACGCAGTCAAGGTCTGGGATCTGCCTCCCAAAGGAGCTCTCCTGTCACATCTTGGTCCAGAGCAGCTGTGGCTGCCCCTGGATCCCTGGAAGTGTCCAAGGCCAGGCAGGATGGGGCTTGGAGCAACCTTTGGGGGTTGGAAATAGGAAAAGGTGTCCCTGCCCATGGCAGGATGAGCTTTAGGCTCATCTAGGATGTAAAAGGACAATTTCTGTGCTGCTCTGCAGGTACCTGCACTTCCCAAGGAATAGCAGGGAAGCAGCGTCCTCCTCCCTCAGAGAGGGGAGAGCATCTCATCTTCCTGTGCGAAGCTGTAGCTACATCAGATCTTAACAAAAGACAGAATTTTGTAGGTTGGGGACACAGAACTGGTGAAGCAACTTAAGGATTTCTGGAGCTAAAGAGATGAGGGGACAGGGAGTGGATATGGTACAGGAGCTCTGCAGGGCCCCTGTACTTTGTCCTGGCCCCTTTCCCATCAGTGGTGGCTACAGTGTGTCCCTGCTCTTGCAGGTGATTGACAAGAGCAAGCGAGACCCTTCTGAGGAGATTGAGATCCTGCTGCGGTACGGGCAGCACCCCAACATCATCACCCTGAAAGACGTGAGTGGCTTCAGAGACTTCCCTGTGCTTTGGTTTAGGAAGTGCCAGGGGCAGAGCTCAGCCCAAGGACCCAGCTCCACAGGTTGCTGCTCCTCTGCCAGGAGAAGGCTCTTGCCCAGAGGGTGCTGGGCACTGCCCAGGCTCCCCAGGGCTCCAGGAGCTCTTGGACAATGCTCCCAGGGATGCCCAGATGGGATTGTTGGAGTGTCTGGGCAGGGCCAGGAGCTGGATTAGTGATCCCTGTGGGTCCCTTCCATGTTGGGACATTCCATGACTCTGGGGTGGGGAAGAACCCCCAGAGCCAGCTCTGCTGATCCCTGTCTGCTCCCTGGTGATGGAAGTACGAAGGGGAAGCTCTGGAAGCACATTTGGTTTCCCCACCACGGTTTCTTTGGCAGGTGTACGATGATGGGAAGTTCGTGTACCTGGTGACCGAGCTCATGAGGGGAGGGGAGCTGCTGGATAAAATCCTCAGACAGAAATTCTTCTCGGAGAGAGAAGCCAGTTCAGTCCTGCACATGATCTGTAAAACAGTGGAGTATCTGCATTCCCAAGGGGTGAGTGTGGTCACCACTGCTTTCCTGGGAAGCTCTTTGGCATTACATTGCACTCCCTCTCCTCCAGGGAGTAACTCTGCCCATCACAACAATTATTTCTGGCTGGTGTTGCCCTCTTGGCAAAGCAGATGTGGGTCCAGAGCAGGGGATGAGTGACCTCCGGCAGCTTTCAGACCTTTATGTAGCTGTGGTATGAGCACAGCCCTCTCTTGGCTCCACAGGTGGTTCACAGGGACCTGAAGCCCAGCAATATCCTGTACGTGGATAAATCAGGGAACCCCGAGAGCATCCGAATTTGTGACTTTGGCTTTGCCAAGCAGCTCAGGGCTGAGAACGGGCTCCTCATGACCCCCTGTTACACAGCAAACTTCGTGGCACCTGAGGTGAGCACCTGAGTGACCTGAGACCCTGCAGCAGTCCCCTTGTCCCTGCCCCAACGTGTGCTCCCACTTGGCACAGTGGGTCTCCCCTGTTGCCATCTCCAGCCTGCCCTGGAAGAGGCAATTACAGAAACACCACTTGTAGTAATGAGTCTATTTTGAATCCTGATCTTTTAGTCCCAGGCTTTGCTGTTCTGTCCAGCTCTGGAAGCTTTGCATGTGGACTGTGCCCAGGTGAAGCCCCTCTTCTGAAATGAGCCCAGCAACAGGAACCAAACACTTTTTTCTTTGTTTGTTGTGCTCAGGTCCTGAAACGCCAAGGCTACGACGAGGGCTGTGACATCTGGAGCCTGGGGGTCCTGCTGTACACCATGCTGGCAGGGTGAGGCAGTGGCTGGGGCTGTGAGCCCTGTCCCCAGTGTGCTGTGTGGGGACAGCTGTGCCTCCTCCTGCCTGGGTCAGTAAATCCAGGGCTCTCTGCTCTCTCCCCAGCTGCACTCCCTTTGCAAATGGTCCCAGTGACACTCCAGAGGAGATCCTGACACGGATAGGAGGGGGCAAGTTCTCCATCAGTGGGGGCAATTGGGACACTATTTCTGACATGGCCAAGGTAGGGTTTGATATTTGTGTTACTGTCAAGGGCTGAGGTTGCTGTGAGGCAAATTTACAGCAGGCTGGGGAGGGAGACACAAGGGAGAGAAGAAAACCAGCACTGCAGCTTCTGCCCCACACATGTCCCACAGTAGCTTTGTTTAAGCTCTGCCTGTGGATGTTCGTATGGAAAACCAACATAGTCCTTGACCCTTGTGGGATTTGCTGTGTTATAACCCCCCAGGCCTGCCAAAAACATATTTCATCCAAAAAGACATTGATGTCTGGGGACTTTAAACTTGGCCTCTGCATTTAAATCCTAATCTGGGGGTCTACACAGGTGGAACTTTTTGCATTTAAATTATGAAATCTTTTAAGGTCTGACTTTCCAAATGCTACCTGTAGGATCTGGTATCAAAGATGCTCCACGTAGATCCTCACCAGCGTCTCACAGCCAAGCAGGTCCTGCAGCATCCTTGGATTACCCAGAAGGACAGTTTACCCCAGAGCCAGCTCAATCACCAGGACATTCAGCTTGTAAAGGTACAAAATCTGGAGTCAGAAAGCTGGAAAGATGGAAGTTTAGAGAGGTGTGAGCCAGGGCAGGCAGTACAGACAAGCTGGGTTTGTGGAAGAAAAGAAAGGGGAGATTCTTTAACAGCATGTCAGTGCAGGAGGGAGACTTAGAGAGATAAGAAAGATGCTTCTGGCTGTGTTTGTGGGTGTGGCTGCTCTGGTCCCCTCCTGCCCCTGAGTGACTCCTCTGTGCCTCTCCAGGGTGCCATGGCTGCCACATACTCAGCACTGAACAGCTCCAAGCCAAGCCCCCAGCTGAAGCCCATCGAGTCCTCTGTCCTGGCACAGAGGAGGGTGAAGAAGCTCCCCTCCACCACCCTGTGAGCCCCACGGTGCAGGAACAGCCTGGATTTTGCACACCTATGGAAGAGGGGGACAGGGAAAGGCAGGGTCTGCACAGGGGCTCCCCTGGGGACTTGTTCTCCAAGGCCAAGTGCCTTCCTGCTCCTGAAGGACTGGCTCCTCCTCGTGTGGACTGATCTTTGCTGAGAGAACTTCACTGTAAAACTTTTTTGACGTGTAAATTGTCGATTTTTAAATCCATCTGTGTATATGAGAACCAGAATGTATAACTGATGTTAAGTGGCACTAAAAAGCAGCTCTGATTCACCTTTCCCTGTGTAGGGCCAGGTATTTGTTGTCCCTACAGCGTTTCTTGGAACTGATCCTCTCCAACTTCACAGCAGCTGGAAGACTGTGTCACACTTGGGGTTTAGGTTTTGGGGCTCTTCCTCAAACCTTTGGATGCATTTCCCAAAGCCAGCCCTGCAGCCTCCCAGCCAGCAGCACTCTTGTCCATGAAGGACCTCCCTCCCCTCCAAGTCCTGTGTGTTTGTTCTATGTAAGGTGGATTTTGCAGCCTCCATTTCTCCCTCTCTTCTGTGCTCCCCCAGCCAGCAGCTCAGATCTCCTAACAAAATAAACCACTTTTTTTTTTCCAAGCCCTCCCGTAGGTGCTCAGCAGGCCAGGACACCTCCCAGGTTTGGCTCATTCCTTCCCTGTGCCCTCCCATCTCTGTGTTTCCCCATCACTGGGGAGTTTGTCACCTCTGCAGGGAGGGTGATGACAGAACCTGCTCCTGGCAAAGCCAAAGCTTTGGGCTGGCTCTGGCTGCTGCTTTAATCATTTGGGGTTTTCCTTCCCTTAGTAGGAACTTCTGAACCAAACCACCCTTGATGTTTTAATTTAACTTTGTTCTCCAGTAACTCAGGGTTTCTTTCTGACTCGTACAATAAACGTCATTCAGGGGCTGTCCTGTTACTGACTGTGAGCTGCACAACCAGCGACCCCGGGCGCTTCCTGCTCCTTGCCAGGATGGTCCTGGTGCCGTGCAGGGACAGTGCTCCTTGTCTGCCTTCTGGAAAAGCTGCAAAGCTTTTCTTCAGGCCTTGAAAACCAGCAGTGCTGCTTAGGGCAGCCTCTCTACCTTCTCTCAGTGGGAGATGAGCAGAACCAGTCCTGGAATGAGGCAAGAACCAACAGGAATGGGGAATCTCTAACTCTCAGGACTCTCTATGCTTATAGGAACCAACACTTGGAGACAGACTGTGCTAGAAATAAAAACCATTGTCTTGGTTTTAAAAGGGGCAAAAATGGATTTAACTTCCACACATAAGGACATCTTTACAAGGAAAGCTACTTCTGTTAGTTCAGGTATTTAATAGTGGATTTGATCTTTAAGCTTTTGTCCTGTAGGTCTGAATGAAAGCTCAAGGGAGCAGAAATCCTGGAATCCAGCCTCAAATTGCTGAGTCTAACCTGGAAAGAACCTGTGCAGAAAGAACATATTTATCTAAAGTCAAGGAGCCTGGAAATAATATTGAACAGCTCTATATAATACTGTTGCTGTGTAATACAGGTTAAATGTTGCTATTTTGGGGCATAAATCAGCCATTTTTCTGTTGTAAGGGGCTGACCCAGCTGAGAGGATGTTTCCCTTCTTCCCACTGTGTAGCTGTGCCTTTCCCGTGCTGACCTCTGTCAAATTCACCAGGGCATCAATAAATGTCTTTTGGCCTGGGAAATATTCCCATCAAGATTCAGTTTCAAACTGAAGGCCAGTGGCTTTCCCAGCAATCATTTTCTCTTTCATAGTGAAACTTCACAGAGCAACTGACCTGTGGTTTTAACTTTTTAAACTTAAATGCAAATCTCTCTCCAAGTTCCCAGCTTTGAGTTAGTCTGTGTAATTCTCTTTTCAGCCTCTCTAGGCACTGGTTGGATGGGGAATTGTGCAGCTGGAGTCTCCTGGGTGCCACCAGCTCCTCGTGGTGGCCACGGCGCTTCCCGAGGCTGCGGGAGGCTTCGGAAGTACTCGGGGACTGGAGTGACTTCCACGGGATGTGGGGTGGATGCTGCGCTTTCATGGAATATTCAACAATTTAATCCCTCTTTCAAGGCAAAGAAAACATTTAAAATATTTCAAGATCTTCTTTCGGCAGTACATGGGGGCTCTGAATAAAACCTTCACTCACGCCGGGGAAGCCGCAGGTCCGCTGCCACTCCATTCCTTGCCTCTGGTTATTAAAACATCAAACTGTCTTAGTGCCTCGGCTCAGCCTCCCTCCCTTTGTGTGCCACTGAACACCTGCCATTAATACTAATTCCACTCCGGAGGGAAACTCCCTTTCAGATATGCTTGTCTGAAAATAAATTGACATGTAAAAGGTCTCTTTTGTCGAAGTGCAGGGAAAGTGCCGGGGTGAGGAGCTGACTGCTCACAAAAGGAGCCACTGACTTTAAATGATGTGTGGAGGGGGTGAGAAATGCGAGGGGTGGGGGGCGATGCTGTAACTGGGCTGATGGGATCAGGCTGGAGAAGAATCCCAGAGCTGCGATCTCTGTGTGGTGTTAGATTTTGAGATTTTGGGTGGTTTTTGTGTAAACCCCTGCTTGTTTCAGGGTGAACGGCCAGGGACTCCTTTGGAGAAAAGTATTTTTGTTTTAGAAAAAAATGCTATTACAAATATCTGCAGCCAAAACTAAGAGCAGTAGTTGTGAGCCCTTCAATTTAAATGTGTAATGAGCTCCTGGGTTCTGTTGTTTTTTCTGGGACAAAAGTTTGTGTCTCTTTCAATTAGGAAGCAGCAGAAGAATCCTTGGTTAGAGTGTTTATTCTGTCCTACAGGCAGCAGCGTGAGCCAGCAAAAGGTCAATATTTTTATTTTTAATAGAAAGAATGATTTGCTTTGAGCTCCTCATACCCCAAGGAGACCATGGCTCTCTCCTTAAAAATGAACCCATTTTTAAGTCGGTTCTTGAGCCAAGTTTTGGAGAGAGTGACACTGCTTGAAATTTGTGTTGGTGCTGAAATGACACGAAAACTGAAGCATCGTGGACCTGACATTCAGCTGCTGCTCACTGGGATTCTGCTTCCTCTAGAGAAGAAATAATTCACTTCATAATGAAGATCAAGTCAAAATATGTTCAGGGCTTGAAATAAGAAAAAAAAGGAATCGTGGCAATTACAGAAACGTTCCAGATTCTCTGGTGTCACGCCTGGTCTATCAAACAAGCTCTGGGTGCTGCTGAGCTCCAATGCCATCTTCCTTTTAAACAGCAGATGGTGTTAGAAACCTGTAACAGGTGGAAGCTCTCCAGTTTTATGTGAGAGATCAGAAGTAGCAGCAATTTCTGTTTCCCACAGGGCAGTTCCTTCCCGAGCTGAACAGCAAGCTGGCCCTTTGCTTGGAGAGTTCTTACAGAGGGGAAAACTTCTGAATTACACATATTCACATGCAAGAAAGTGATTCTGATTTCACTTATTCTGGTTATAATAAAAGGAACCTGGTGATGGCCTCCGTAGCCCTCTGCTAGCAGCTCTAAAAGAAAGATGTAGTGGGGGAAATGGGCTCTGTTTGCTGGTGTGCCTTAAAATCCGGCTCCAATCTGCCAGATCTGTTGGTTCCTTGTCTATAACAGCACTTCGCTTGCTTAAAGTGTTTTATAAACATTTAATTACCGCAGCTTTTGACTCAAAGCCAGGAATCTCTCATTCATCTGCTGCTTGCAAGGGTTGTGAAAATGATATTCAAATCATAGAATTACAGGAAGGGCTGAGTTCAAACCCCAGCTGAAGCATTGCTGGGATCCGTGAGCGCCGCTCGTCCGCAGGACCGCGCTTCCAAAGGGAGCGACTCCAGCGCTGGAAATGGAAACGTGGCCTGGAATGCACAGAGATCTGAGGGGCTGTCAGTACCCCAGGACACAGAGCTGCATTTTAATCATGCTAGGGAAACGAGATGCTAAATTCTGTCAGCTGGTGTGCTATGAACTTCTGAGGCGGGCGGGGAGTGCGGTTCTGTCTAGACCAGAGCCCTGTTTGATCCCCCAGCCCCGGCGTATTTGTTAAAAGTCACTTTTTTCCCACCCACCAAACCACTTGGAATTTTATCATGTCTGCTCCACCCCAACTCCCAGCTCTGTTTCTAAAAAGGGGAAGCCCCCAGGAGTCGTGGGGTTTGTGACACCAAGTGCAGGCAGCAACAAAAGATAAAAGCTTGTATGGGATTAATAATTTCTATCCGACCATCTGCCTCTTTCAGCAGCTCCCTTTCCTGCACAGCACACAGTACCTGCAGAACCGAGTGTGCAGGAATAGAAATCAGTTACTTTCCATGAAAATCCAGCGCAGCTGTGGCTGCCCCAGCCCTGGAGGTGTCCAAGGCCAGGCTGCACAGGGCTTGGAGCAGCCTGGGACAGTGGAAGGTGTTCCTGCCCATGTCAGGGGGTGGACTGAGTGGGCTTTAAAGGTCCTTCCAACCCAAACCCTTCTGGGATTCAATAATAAAAGAGCTGTTGGCTGGCTCTGTCTTTTGGTGGATCCACACAAACAATCACTGCTGGGCAGGGCAGGAAACTCAGAGAAACTGTTCCTCCAGAAGCTGACCCTGATCTCACTGGCTTGAGGAGAAACTACCAAGGAGAAAACCTCCATGTGCACGTGCTGACCCCTCCAACCTTCGCTGCCGTCTGAAGGCAGACTGTGAGCCCCTTTAATAAGCTGCTGGCAATCAGCCCCTTTTTAATGAGGCAGATCCCCAGTTTCAAGGCCCTGCATCACTCAGAGCTGGCTTTCTGCTCTGTGAATTGTGAGCACACCCTGAGCAGCCACTCTCAAAGTAATCCCGGAGTCCCTTTTCCTGCCCTGTTTAAAGACGGGGTAGGGAGTCCTGTGATGTTTCATTAAAGCTGGCTTTTCTCCTCGTGGCAGAGCAGATTTAATCAGACCTGCCTCCTAGTTCCAGCTGCTGGGTTGGAGCGCTCTGATCTGTGCACTGGGTGCACGTCTAATTATGGAGGCAATTCCCATGGATACCGAGAAGAATTGCCTGTGCTGGCAAAAAATTATCCCAGCTGGGAAAATGGGGAAGGAGAATGTGTTGAAATATTCGGGAAGAGATCTCAAAAGTTTCTGGAAATGTAAATGAAAAACATTTCTGGTTCTTACACCACAATGTGCAAATCTTGATTATTTTAAAACTGAGATATGGGCTGGTTTGTAAGAGATTATCCCAAACTGCTGTTCTGTCGTGCCACCGGAGGATTCACAGACACCACAAAACTGCATTTCCCCCCTCCCTGGTACCTGAATCCACTTGGGAATGCTTTCCCACCTTCGCTTCTCACCTGTGCAGCAGCAGAGGAGTGTTTGGAGAAAATGTCCAACAGTTTGTTTCCATCAGGGCACACCCTGGGCGAGGCAGAGCGAGGGCTGGTAATTCTGGTTCCTTCTGCAGTGCTGGGTGGGACCTGCATGAGTTCCTCCTCTTTATGCCTCATCCTTCTGAAATGTATGAATTTAAATAACTTACTTCTGTATAAATTAGTGTTTGAAAGGTCTGTTCAAGACAAAAGAGCACTCCCTGGTAAAAGGAGAGGGGGAAATACCTGGGCAAGCACTGCTCAGATGTGGAAAATTAAACAAATATGATTTTAAATGATTTTGTAATTGTTCAGCTGCAAGGCCTCATGTTCAAACTGCAGGGGAAAAACCAGATTTCTTAATTTAACTACATACATTCAAACGTCTTTTTGAGGGTATTTTTTTCCCTTTGGGTTTGTTCGGAGATTTTTAGGAACATTCTAATCAACCCCACAATGGTTGTAACTTGTATTTATTTCACTAATTTCTCTCCAGCAGGGGCTAAGACACTTTCCATGATGTTGCTGGCTAATGTAAACACACAGAATAAGGAAAGCTGTGGTACTATTAGGGTGTATTTCCATCTCTTTCTCATCCAGGGCACCTGCTCCCCTTCCCCTCCCCTCCTCCCAGTCTTCCCAGCTGTCTGTCTGTCTCATTTATGTCAATTAGAGATTCAATGCTGCCTGATTTAATTGGCCTGACTTTCTCCTCTAGCAGAAACCCAGGCGCAGGCCGGGCAGGCAGCAGCTCCTCTGCTCTCGGCTGGGGCTGGAGCCCGGGGTTTGTCTGCAGCACAGAGCACAATAACCTGTTTGTTACCCTGGCCAGGGAGAGCCTGCTGACCTAACGGGGATGGGACCCAGCAATGATGTCACTGGAGAGCTTGGGGGGATTTCAGAGCGCTCCAGGAATTTGTGTGACCAGTCCCTCACTGCGGGATGGCTTCTAGGGGAGAGCTGGAGATCCCTGGCAGAGTCCAAGGCCAGGCTGGACGGGGATTGGAGCAACCTGGGACAGTGGAAGGTGTCCCTGCCCATGGCAGGGGTGGAACTGGATGAGCTTTAGTTCCTTCTAAGCCAAACCAGCCTTTCTGTGATTCTATGATTTGCTGTGCTGCCTCCTGCCAGGAGGTGACTCTGTGTGCCCTGAGGTCAGAGAGTGACAAAATTTCCCCAAGCTGTGGCCAGAGGGCTCATCCTTCAGCTTGGGCTTAACCACGAGTGAGGCTGACCAAAACCCAGCTTTTACAGAGTTTATGTGAGGGCGTGACCCCGTGTCCCTCTGGGCAGCAAACCTGGGACCAAACCAACCCTGACAAAATCTTTGCCACCCCTGCGCTCCCCCTCCCACAGCCCAATGCCAGGAAGCAGTTCTGACCTACTTCTTCTCCCCGGCTCCTCGCTCACATCTCCCTCACAAATTCCACCGCCGTCCTTCCCTCCCGACAGAAACGCGAGTTTCCCAAGGAGCTGGCCCGCGGAGGCGTCAATATTGAACAGCAACAGTACCATCTAGTGACTTGGGCTTCCCGGGAGCATCACTCAGCCGGGAACAGGGAATCTGTGAATTAAGGAGGCCAAGAAGGGCCCAGATTTGCAAACGAGATCCCATCTCTCCGTTCACTTGGATTAAGCAAACAAATCGTGCTGATGTTCCAACAGTCTCGGCGTTTTTTATCGGAGCTGTGTGATGCTTCCTCGGGAGCCGGTCCCGTTTCCAGGCTCCTGACTCCCCGCTGAACCCGGCCCTGCCCCACGCTCCCTCTGCTGGCAACCAACGCCTTCATTTCACACGTTCCCAGCTCCTCGCACACCCACCCGCCCGCACAGCACCAAACCCCGGCTAATCCATCAGAGGAAATTGAGGGCTGTGCTGAGTTCTCACTCCCGATAAATGCGCACGTTCTCGCTCTGACGAGCCACTAGTGAAATCCTGAATTGGATGCGTGAAATAAATAGATACAATTCAATTTAATCAATCAAAAATAGGCCCAAACCCGAGCGTAAAGGGCCCGCTCTGCGCAGATCTGAAATTACACACTTGGCAGCTGAAGGGAGGAAATCAAATTAGAGCATTTCTTCCCCCATCAAAGGACATTAGTCCCGATCCAGGTCCATTACAGTGTGCAGTTATCCCTGTCAGCATTCTGGCTGACCGTGAGGAAGTACCGGGTTAGTGACAGGCTCTGGCGTGTTCTGTGTTTGAGGTGACAACTTTTCCCTGCTGTTCTGCAGCACACATGTCCACGTCACCTCCTTCCCAGCGAAAAAAAAAATCATTGTCAGATGTGCAAAATGCACCGGACTGGGGAGAGCTGACACAAAAGCTGCACGGCACAACCTCAGAGCTCAGACACGCTGTGAAATGCCACTGGTACCACAGCAGAAATTGCTTTGCTGGCTAATCAAACACATCCCCTGCTTGCCGCCAGTAGTGCAGCACTGCCCTGAGTCCACTCAGCCTTGCTCGTGGGCTGATGAGTGCCTGACAATTTTCTGGTCTCAAATTAAACAGAAAACTAAATTAGCAAATTAATTGTTTGCCGTGTTTTTCCTCAGTCCCCATCAGCTGCCTCAGGTCCTGCAGCCAATCCAAAGCCCCTCTCTGCAGTTCCCAGTAGAAGGTGGAGCCCTGCACTGGGTCCTGCTATCTACCAAGTGTCAGTCATGTTAATTTTAAATTACTTTTGTACAGCTTGGTGTCAAAACGATTAAAGCATGAAAAGAAAAACTGAACTAGAGGGAGGAAAGAGGGGGGAGAGAGAGAGAGAATGAATAATTTACCTTGCACTTACAGCAAGGACACTTGGATTTCCTTAATTCTCCAACTCTGAGAAGCCTGAAACTTCTATTTCTTCAGCTTGGGACCGTACCCAAGGGGGTGCTCTGGATCCCAGAGGGGTTTGGGTGGGAAGGGACCTTAAAGTCCATCCCGTCCCACCCCTGCCATGGGCAGGGACAACTTCCACTGTCCCAGAATGCTCCAAACCCTGTCCAGCCCGGCCTTGGGCACTGCCAGGGATCCAGGGGCAGCCCCAGTTTCTCTGTGCCAGAGCCTCACCACCTTCTGAGTAAAGAATTTCTTCCTAACGAGGATCCCACAAGGACCTGGGATCTAGTTATCACCTTTGTGATCCTCAGGGAGGTGATAACTGCTAGCAGCACAACGCCAGGATTTTACCTCAGTTTCCTTCCAGGAAAGGCTTTTCTCCACACTCTGCTCCCCGGTTCTGCAATCACCGACACGGACAAACCCACCCACCCACGTAGAGACCTTTTCTCCCCTTCCCAGTGCTCCGCTCCCAACTGGGTCTGCTCCATGACTCGCACGTACTGTGCTAGATAATTACATACTCGGAAAATACAGAAATGCCTAATCAGATACAGCCTTAAATGCACAAGAATTAGGGTTGTAGGATTGCGGCGTAGCATCCCTGGAGTTCTCTGCATCTGGCTCACACAACCAGCCCACGTGCACTGTGAAAATGTTGGGTTTGGGGCACAGACTGCTTTTATCTCCCTTATTAACACCATCCATGAATTCTTTGTCTTGCTAGCTACTGAATGGTGTCATCAGTGGTCTTTGAAATACCAATCTAAAGCTGTTGAGGCCAGGAGAACAGCAGAAAGATTTGTAAGAGGGCAACTCGACAGCATCAGAAAATGTGAATCAAGTTCAGCCACTTCTGTTGATGTTTCTGCTGTATCTGGCTTATCCTTCAATGCATCTTCCCTTCATTACAAAGGGTATAAATATTGGGAATGATGCTGCCATGAGGGATGTGCAGTGGAGTGCTTTGGTAGCTGATCACTAACGGGGTGACAGAGCTGTTTGGGAAATGAAAGAGGCTCAAGCCCCCAGTGAAATGTATCCTGCAGGATGTGTGTGGGCTTGAACTGATTTGTCAAAAGCAAAGAAATAATTTTACTAATGGGTGTTTGATGAAAAACCAGCATGGTGCCATGGAAATTTCTGTGCTGTCATGTGCTCTCTCCATGGCAGCCATGGAGAGGAGACACCTCTGTCTTCTACCTGCGTTTTACTCCCTCTGCCTTGCTGGATGCCAGACAGGTCATGTGGAGGGCTGGCGAGTGTGTTAGAAACATCCTCCTCCTCCAAAAGCACCTGCCTGGCTCCTGCAGCGTGTTTGCTGTGGCTGGATAAGCTCCCAGCAATCTCCACCTCACCACGTGGGAGCTGTGACTGGGCAGCAGCGTTGCTGCTTGAGCACAGAGGCACAGGAGCGTTTCTGTCCTTACCAGAGGGACTCCCTTCACGTGACAGGGTTTCCTCAGTCTCTGATTCACAACTACACCATTTACAGTACTTTTTTTTCCCTTTCCCACTTGGGAAGCTCCTGTAAACTTCCCTCATCCTCCAGCAGAGACCTGGCAGAAGGCTGGGAAGCTGAAAAGCAGAGTCTCCTGCAGTGCCTTTCAGTAATATCACTTCAGATACAGTGAGTCCCAAGTACTCCAGGCCCATAAACTCAGCTTTCCCTAGTTAAAACGTGCTCAGCTTTATAAAACTAACACCTTTTTTTACAGGATTCTGCTAGTCTGGATTCAGCAGAATGTCTGCTTATGGTTGAGTTACTTGAGTAAGTTTAAAAATATGAAATGTTGCCAACCAGAACATTAAAGATACAGGTGTAAATACTGCCCTGGATGTGGGAATCACTTAAAGCACAATTGCAAACCAAGCAGGACTGACCGTGGCACTGGGGAGCCAACACAACTGGGAAGCTGGACAGGGATTTGTATTGGATGTGTTATCAAAAAATCACTCCCAACTGCAAAATCTTTATGTACCAGTCATTAAATGGTTTCAAATTCTAAATAGTCTGCCAGGCAGGCAATTAACATCATTAATTGAACAAAACGCATGCAGAATAATTAATTTGGACTTAATTGCAGGACCAAAGATTTCTCAAGGTGTATCTTTACCTTTTGCAGCTGCTCTGAGGATCCTGGTGTTGGGCGTGTTGTCCCTCACGGTTCTTGGGAATCTGGAAGCCATCCATCTCAGCCCAAAGTTTTTGAAGGAGTTGTTTTAATTTACTCCAGAGAAAGCTGCCTGTGTAAAGTCACCAATCTGCTGATGAGTAATCGAGGAGCTTTTGTGTTTTAATATTTTGATGTTTAAGGGAAGCAGCGTGAGGCTGACAGAATAAATCCATGTATTTACAAGCTGTTCTGCACTGACTGGGGTACAAAGAGGAAAGGAATAAAAGTACAACAAAGAGCACATAACCAAAAGATATGAACACAGCTCATCTTTAACTGAGCAGTGCTGGAGGAGTCTAAAGCCAAGAGATGATTCCTGGTCCAAGAGCTGGAGCTGCCCTTTCCAGTAGACCCTGAACTACGGAATTTAGAGCTAAAACCCAAGGAGAGGGACTTCAAAGAGATCCTCCCCCCTCCATTTACATTTGGGGTTTAGGTTTGTAAATGAAGCCACGTAGGGATTTAGGAATGGTGTTAAGGAAATGGAAGCATAGGAAAGGTGCTGGGCATCTAAAATCAGGAAATTTCTATGGAAATGCTTGGCTGCTAACAGGATTTACGGGTATCTCCTCGCTCTAATGGATCTTTCTCTTCCACATAATTTCATTACATGTTGCCTGCCTTTCCTGTGTAGTCCCAGCACCCCTGCGACTTGTGGATTCAGTGGAGGAAGGGGCTTTTGGCATCAAAGAGTTGCATTGTAACACTAGGGAGGATCAACAGCTCCACATTTAAAGGGTGGCAAACTGGGAACCGGCAGAGCTGGAGAGAGGAGCTGGTACAAGGCAGCAATCTGGAGAAGGCAGAGAAGTGAGGGGCCTTTAACTGCAGGGCAGGATCGCCCCAGCCGGTATCTAATGAACCACACGGTATTTACTGCCCGTGTTTGTGTATCACAGGCATTTATCAGCACACTCACTCTACCCTCCTGTTTCTTCCACTTTTTTTTTTTTTTTTTCCTGTGGCTTGCACGTGTTAGGCATTAAATAATTCCAGTATTAAAGTGCAGACCCCAAAAGTCTTTCGGCTTGGAGACATCCTTAAGCCTAGTCTAACAGAAAGGAATTTTACCCTTTAGTGAAGTTGTTCGGAAGTGAGACGAACAGGAGCACGTCCGCATGTGGGAAAAAGGCTAACTCGGTGGATCCAGAGCCAGGAAAGGCTGCACTCGGTGATCTCAGAGGTCTTTTCCAACCTAACTGATTCTACGGAAGCACCACAGGTGTGCGAACTGGCCCGGATTCCTCCGTTTTTTCACTCACGCGATGTCAGCTCTTCCCCAGCGTCGGAGGCGGCCGGGCTCCCCCGCAGCCTCGGCAGGCAGAGGGCAGCAAAGGAGCCTTTTCACGTTTTTTCTTTTTTTTTTTTTTTTTTGTTCTCAGCCCGTTGCAGTCGGAGCTTTCAGCCCGATTGTGCTAAAAAGCTTCTGTACCAGCGTTTTGCATTTACCAGCCCGGCTTCCCCTCCCCCGCACCGCCTCAGCCCGCTCCCAGCCCCCCGGATCCAGGGATCGCCCCCATCCCAAGGAACTGGGGGCAAAGGGGCTCTTTTTCCCCCTGTCCCCCGGCCATGCCGGGCTCTTTCCCCCGCTCCCCACTCCTCAGTTTTGGGGGTAGAGGGTCGCTGCCTGCTTGTGAGGGAAAAGATAGGAGTTTGCTCTTCCAGACCCCGGGCTGTCAGGGGAAAGGGGGAGTCTGTTCTTCCAGACCCCAGATTGTGAGGGGAAAGGGGGGAGTCTGCTCTTCCAGACCCCAGATTGTGAGGGGAAAAGGGGGAGTCTGTTCTTCCAGACCCCAGATTGTGAGGGGAAAAGGGGGAGTCTGTTCTTCCAGACCCCAGATTGTGAGGGGAAAGGGGGGAGTCTGCTCTTCCAGACCCCGAGTTGTGAGGGGAAAGGGGGGAGTCTGCTCTTCCAGACCCCAGACTGTGAGGGGAAAGGGGGGAGTCTGCTCTTCCAGACCCCGAGTTGTGAGGGGAAAGGGGGGAGTCTGCTCTTCCAGACCCCAGACTGTGAGGGGAAAGGGGGGAGTCTGCTCTTCCAGACCCCAGACTGTGAGGGGAAAAGGGGGGAGTCTGCTCTTCCAGACCCCGAGTTGTGAGGGGAAAAGGGGGGAGTCTGCTCTTCCAGACCCCGAGTTGTGAGGGGAAAAGGGGGAGTCTGCTCTTCCAGACCCTGAGTTGTGAGGGGAACAGGGGGGAGTCTGCTCTTCCAGACCCCAGATTGGGAGGGGAAAACAGGAGTTCTGCCCTTTCACCTTCCGCATTGTGAGGCGGAAAGGGGTTCAGCTCCCGCCACCCCGCACGGCGGTTACGAGGGAGTTTATCCCTTACTTCTCCCAGTTCCATCTGCACAGGAAGAGGGGGTGGTCTGAGGGGTGTCAGCGGGCTCGGGGGGCGTCCGGGCACGGGGAGGGGTCTGTGCCCTTCCCCCCTCCCGTTCCCGGCCTGGGACTCTTTCGCTCCCGCCCCCCCTCGCTCCTAAGCGGGAGTTTCCAGGAAGCGCTGAGGAGAGCCGCAGTACCGCACCGCCTCTCGCTCAAGCGCGCTCCTTCCGCCGAGGCCGTGGCAGGAGCGCCAAGTAGTCCCAACCGCCTCCTCTCGCTCACTCCGCAAAAGGCTCCGTCCCGCGGCCCCTGAGCCGGAACAGCATTACAGGAACGGGGTGGGAGAAGCGTTTCCCTTCCCGCATCCTCCCGCAGCTTCTGGGGCGCTAACCGGGATGAAGCGATGGGGGTGGGGGAGGTGAAAAAGCCCCAGCGCCGGCTGCGGCGGAGGGATCCGGAGGCGCGGAGGAGTGAGGAGGCGCGGGGAGCGGGGGGTGAGCGGGAAAACGCGGCGCGGAGCCGGGAACAGCGCCCCCTTCCCCCTGCGGCGGGGGCGGGAAGAGCCGCTGAGGGCGGGAGGCGGGGGGGGCGCCGTGAGGGGGTGGCTGAGAGGGGACGGGACCCCCTCGCCAAAGTTTGGGGAAACTTTCCCCTGGTTTGGGGCCGGGGCCGCGCCTCAGCCCCGGGCATGGAGCGCCCTCGGGGCCGCCTGTGCCCCCCTTCCGTGTGCCAGCGCACCTGGGCTCTGCCTCGCTCGCTCCCTCCGTGCCCGCGGCCGCTCTGAGGGCGCTCCCTGCGCCCCTCAGATAAGGCCGGGGCTCGCCCCACCCCGCGGGGCACCCCGGGCTCGCCGTGCTGGATAAGCGGAGCCGCCGCGTTCAGGGAAGTTTGCCCCGTGTTCCCCCCTCCTTCCCCTCCCCTCACTAACAGCTCGCCCGCGGGTGTGGTGACTTCGCACAGGACCCCACAAATCCCAGCACACGCTGCCGGGAGCCCTGCGGGGAGCTGCGGTCCGGCCGTGCCCCCCCGGGCCTGCCCTTATCCCGGTGACACTCGTGTCCTCCTATTAACCCTGTGGAGAGGGGACAAAAGCTAAACTATGATCCTGCTCTGCTTCCCCCCCCCCCATCCCGCTGCCGGCTGCGTGAGCTTCACATCCTCCTGCTAAGGCTGAAAGGAACAAGAACAAGAGCTGCTGATGGTTGTAAGGCCTCGCTCGGTTCTCCCCACCCCCTCCGCCAGCACCATCCCCCACTGCAGCTCCCATGGACTCGTATCCCTCCCATTAACGCTGGAAGGGGAGGACAGGAGCTCTGATGGGTTTTTCTCAGGCTTTACTCTGTTCTCTCCCCCCACACACCGACCAGCACCAGCTCCACAGCCCTGCAGAAGTGCAGAGCTGGCTCTGCTACCACATCCATGAATGCCCCTTCCCTCTGAGCTCCAAGGAAAAAGGGAAAAAACCACCCTGATTCCCCTCGTTTTGCTTATTCATTATAAGCGGTTGGCAGTGTGCTGTTAAAAACGTGCGATCTCTTGTTTCAGAAGCATCTGTGCTTTAAGAATAAGGTTTTGTCTTCTTGAATGTGGCTCTTCATAATAATCTCTTGAAGTGCTCCATTTTTGTCCTTAAAGTTCTATTTTATTACCTCTTCTGGATCAGCGAAGGTCGGTTTAACCCTTTAGAGATGAAAATCAGCAGCCACTTTAGGAAAACGTTGCCCTTCTCTTTATTAATTCATGATTACGATAATATTTTATGGAGGGTTTTTTTTTCCCCCAGCCCAGTCCTGCTGCATGCTGAAGGAAGTGAGTGCTTCAGCACTGATTAAAGTCATGTATGAGTTAATGAGAAGCTTGCAGAGTATGTGAAGCAAGAGAAAATCTTTAACCAGCTCTGCTGTTCCTTCTACATGCCATAAACTTGCACGCTGTAACCAGAAGGTGGATTGAATATGTGTGAAATGCTGCAGTAGGAGACTCTTAAATCGCATCACAGGTGGATGCTCACTCAATTAATACGTTATCATTTCAGAATACCTTGAAGTTAGGTGGGTTTGTTGATTTTTTTTTTTTAACTATTTTGAGACTTCCCATTTCCACATACATAGAAATGGATGAAAGATGCTATGAGCTCACAAAGTATTTTGTGGATGGATTTTTTTAATTTTGAACAGTGTGTTCTCACTGCTTCCCAGGTTAATGGATTGATAACACGGGAGGGACTCTGAGGTGCTGGAGGAACCAGCAGTTGTGTCAACATTCCAGTTGTGGGACTTCTAATTCAAGACAGGTATTGTCATAAGGAATAAGATCAAGGCTGAATCCTGCTTGCATTTAGGTCCAAATACAAAATACGCTTTGGAAGGGGTCCCTGGGGAGCACTGAGAGTAATTAAGTAAAAATAAAACCTTTCACTTCAGCCCCCCCTTTCCCCTTGTAACACAGACAAGTCAGTGCAATGCTGGTTTCATTCCACCATTTTCATTATGTGTCCTGATATTTCTTAATTTTGAATTGCAGCTGAAATACTCGGGTGACTTGTAATTCCAGTGATTTGGGGGTATTTCTAGACCATACTTTTAAAGAAGTCATCTCTCTGTGTCCCAGAAGGAGTCATTGAGCAGTCGTTCTCATAAACAGCACTGAACTTCTTACAGCCTTGCCTTTCCAAACACCTTTTTTTTCCCCCTGTAATTTTCATCCTTAACTGTTGAATTCCCTTTTCTTTACATTAAGTAAATATTTATTAGTACCACTAGGATTTTTTTTATCTTTTTAGAAGAACAGAGCCTTGTCACAGAGACAATCCTTTCGTATTGAGGAGGTGACATAATAAAGGAGTGAAGGAGAGTTGTCTTGTGCTGGGAAATGCCATTTTTGGAAAACAATACTATAGGAAATGGAAATGAAAAATACATTTGATGCTGGTGGGAACTTGTAATGAGGCTAAGAGAGGATTTGGTGTCTCAGAAAAGCAATGATTACAAGGGGAAAAGCGGGACTTTATCATCCATTTGTAAAAGTTCTCGGGCTGAATATCCTTTTGGGGAGCTGAAATTTGGCTCAAGTCTGTTCATGAACATCTGTTGAATTGAATTTTAAAAAGGCACAGATTATAATCTTGGTTTCTGCTGGCTGTTTAAGATGATAAAATAAAGCAAAATCAATGTATCTGCAAGTACATTTTGGGGTTTGTTTTGTTAATGGCGAGCTGCATGGATGCTCAGTAGTCTCTACTGCTGATTATTGGGCTCTATATGTGCTCCCATACGTTCTTCTATTTGACATATAAAATATTGCCTCCACCCCTTGCTGTAGCTGTCAGATTCCATTTGAACACTCCTAGAAAGCACTGGAGTTGTTGTAGGTGTTTTTGGTGGCAGCAGCTCCTGGGTTTTGGTGTCTGTGCCGTTTCTTGCGGCGGGAGCACAGCGGGGTTTGCGGGGGGTGCTGAGAGCTGCTGGGTATTCCCAGAGCTGTGGCTTCACTTCACATCCTGCCCACCTGGCCTCTGCCTGGGCTGCAAATGCAACCACTTTGTGTCCCCTGGCTCAGGATAGCACCACTTCAGCTTCTATTTCTGCAGCATTTGTGACCTGCTCTTATTCAGGGAGGACTTCACTGTAATTTTCCCTCCTATTATTTTGCCTCTTTTCACAGCCTGATGTTTTTTTGCTGTTGTTTTCTATTCCAAGCGAGGATGCTGTGAGTGCTTCAGCTCAAAATTTAGGTCATCTCCAATAGAGGAAGGGAGACCTAAAAAGTAAAAATAAGATTTCAATGTGCCTTTAAAAGTGACAACTCTTCAGGAAAAAATGTGTGAGCTCACCTGTATTTTGTGGCAGGACAGAAATGGAAGGGGCCTTTCCTGATTCCACAATGAAAGCTGAGTGAGTCTCTCTTTGTGAGTGTGCTTTCCATGTGCTTTCCTGGTCTTTCATTTTCACACCTGATTTGAGCTTTAATCACTCAAATTATTCATAGACTTGCCCTGGAAAAAGAAGAGAGTGACCTCTTCCCATCTGGAGTAGATGGATTCACCACCAACAATTGCAAATGGATGACTTAAGATTGGGGTTTGCTCTTAAAAATTTAATTCTGTGGTTTCATTGCTTTTCAGGAATTCTGTGGTCTTTTCTGAACTGGTAAGTGGGAGTTGTACCACAGAGATTTATTTCTTGCAGTTTTTCTCTTAGCATTGGGCTCCTGTCTACAAAGAGCTGATGATCCCCTGAGCTGTTGAGTTGCCAAAGCTCCCTCCCCAGGACCAGGCCTGTGAGTTTTGTTTTGGTTTTTGTCTGTAATTATATCTGATGTCTTCCATGACAAGGAACGTCAAGACAATTTATGGAATGAACAGCCAGGAAAGCAGTGCCCTTTGGAGGTGATGTGATTACAATTTAGCTGTCCCTCAGCCTGAGGGGACACAGAGCCAAGTGCCCCTCAGTTCCTGTGGGTGCCTGGAATCAGCCACTGGAATTGATAGATATCTGTTACTTTAGTGGCTTAATTTAAATTATTAAGGAACTTGTGAATCTGTTTTGTTTGGTTTCTGCTCTCCTTAGGAGCTCTCTGCAGTGTTATATGTATTAAAAGTCCTAAGCTTCCTCTGGCCTAGATGTACAATGAATACCTCAGTCAGTGCAGCTAAGTCCAGTTTCCTCTATTCACTCAGAAGAGATTTGTTCCTTATCTGAATTGTTCCTCTATTCAGAAGGAGAGAAGCCTTGCACAGCCAGAGCTCACCTCATAAATCACCCAGACAAATGGAGCTTGGGGCAGAAGGAGATACAAAATGCGAATAGTTGTGATTTAGGCTCCATGAGGTTTGTGGAGTTCTGCTGTGGGAATGTGCTTCCCAGCTATTTGAAATACAAATGTTTAGAATGGTCACCATTTCCCAGCTATTCCTTCAGCTGAATTTGCAGTTTTCAGCTGGGCCCTGTTCCTCAAGGATGCCTCCCTTCACCCGTAAACATCCTCTAGTATTTGGTGGCTTCCCTTTAACAGTATTGGTGTGGTATTGATAAATTGTTTTATCAGAAGCTTAGAAAGAGCTGCTTGGTCTTCACCCAGGCTGTGCTCTGATGCACAGATAGGGCACAATCCACTCACTAATTTCCTTGGCTCTGTTGTGGCAGAGGTGGCTCCCAGGCAGCAATCAGTGCAGCCACAGCAGCTCAGAGACCTGGAGTGCAGGTCCTGCCCCAAGCAATGGTCACACACAGGTGACATCCCCTCCCAAGCCCAGAGTCACCCTGATTGTGCTGCTCACAACTCTTCTGATGACACCAAGCTTCTCTTTGCTTGGTCTCCTGTCTAACTTAGACAATTCATCTCATTTGTGTTCAATCTAAGGTTATTTCCTACCATTAGCTCCTTTATAATGCCTTCATGGCAGTTCTGCAGGGCTGGTATCTTTTCCATTCCGAGAGTGTTTGACAAACACATTTGTTGGCACCTGTCCTTGTTTCCCTCCACTCCTCCCATATTCAAGGACCCTTCACAACAATCTCACCTCCCTCAGTTTCGAGGGTCCCTCTACCAGATGAGAGTTTCCTGTTGGTGTTGTGTCATTTCTGAGCAAGGAGAGGCTGATACCTTTGAGCTCAGTGCTTGCTTCATCTCCTCAGCTCTCCCTGGGGTCTTGCAGGCACTCTCAGTTCTGCCTCACGTCTTTGATTTGGTGAGGTTCCCTGCTATTTACATTTCTGCACATATATCCTCTTCATACCATCTGCTACCTTATGTTTTGCTCATCTCTGAAACGTAGTGACCATATTTCATGCAGTGTTGTTCTACATGATTTTCTTAAAATTTAATTAAAAGGTTCTGAGAGAACAAAGCAAATTAGAATTCACCCATTTGTGCAGACGCTTTAAGTGAATGGGAAGCGACTGAATAAGGACCTTCAAATACCTTGAATGAATTTGTAACCAAAATTCTGTGCAGTGTTTATCCAAAGGGTCTATTATTGAATTAATTAGGAGAGTTTTATTACTGACAAAAGTTCAGGTTGTTATTAAAGAGCAGCATCTTCTCTAGAAACTCTTTCTTTGGAATTCAGCAGTTCTCCTGAGTGGTATTTACCTTGGAGTGAGTGTGTGGCTGTGCCTTGTTAGATAAAAGCTGCAGCACTAAAACTGTTTTACTGAACTTAGCTCCTGACCTGCCTTCTGAGGCCACAGCTACAAAGGGATGGTACATCAATCTGGTTTGTTTGATCTAATTACAGCTGTTTAACCATCCTGAGCACAAGTGCACTCACCCCACTTTGTTATGCTGATTTCAGGTATTTTCACTGTTAATCGGGTGCACAGTGCTTGGTTCTTTCTTGTATTAATTTACTCTCAAGATACTCTGGGCAAGATACTCATTACCCCACAGAGAGGTGTTCTGCTACTCAGCTGTGTGTTATTTTTCACAATGTGTTGACAGGGAATTCTCAGGAATTTGGGGATTCTGTGGGTCAACCTGACAAATGACTACTCCTTTTCTCCTGACATCCATTGGTTTTTAACCTGTGCAACTTCTTTTCTGAAAGGCTGCAAGGTTCATGAAGAAGAAAGTGGTAAATCCATTAAAACATCCCTTAACATGCAATAGCCTATTGCCACCTGTGGATGAGCAGATTTCTGATTACTTCTAACTGAAATCTCTAGGATTTATGTCAAGAATATTGTCATGGGATCAATGTATATATATATATGATATATATGATGGAGTTTGTGTACAGTCTGTGGCTCAAACAAGGGTTGTGGGGCTTTGAGGAATTAACAAGCTCCATCTCCTCTTCTGTTTCCAGTGCCCATGAACTTTGGATTGCTGACCTGTCCTCTAACTAAATGGACTAATTTTTTTGTCCGCTCTCAATTCTGCCATGAGTTCTCTCCTTTTTATTTTCTCTTTTTCTTTCTTCCAGTTGATTAGGCAAATCCAGCATCCCAGTTTGTTCTGGAGGGTTAGATTTCCTCAGCCTCCCAGCATTCTTGTTGCTCTCTTTGTGCTCTTTCCAGTTGCTTTGCATCTGCTTTTATTTTCTAATGTGGAACCTGAAAAAGGACAGAATATTCCAGCTGAGAATATTCCAGCCAAAATTAATTCTGGAAGGCATTTGAAGAAAACACCAACAGGTAAATTCTGGGGTTCTCATTTGGTCCAAAACATTGATGACCTGAAGATACAACTCATGGCTGTGAGGTGTCCTCTGGTAAGAGGTAAAGAAAAAAGGAGGAAAAGACCCCAACTGAAGATGCTTTTTGGCTCTGTGCTTGTGTCATTGTTTATAGGAAGAGGTGGTAGATCCAAGGAAGCTGGGAACAGTGGGATGGAAAACATGTCCAGTGGGCAGGCACCTGGGACAGAAGATGCCAGCCCTGGCTTGTTGCTGTTTTGCTGAAGCAGGTACATTTTGTGTGGAGAGGGGAAGAGATGTGAGATGAAAAAATGGGTGACATGTTCCTGGTGGAACAGAGAAAGACTTCAGGAAAACCAGACCTATGGTGTGAGCCTTTGTGGCCTTCTGGGAGGTGCAGTCCTGTGGGATTTTGGGAATCTCTCTCTCTGAAGAGTTCCCTGCAGAGCAGAGGAGCCCTCCCTGCCGAGGGGACAGTGGCAGGGACAGTGTGTGCAGGCTGGGCCACACAAGGATCAGTGCTGAGTCTCCAGGCACTGTCTGCCACAGGGAATGTGCTGAGCTGGTGTGAGCTGCAGCCCCACGTCCATTCAGCCTCTGTGCTTCACGCTCCTGTGACCTGCATGAATTCACCAGGAGCTCAGCAGGGTGTGCACTTTTCCTGCCTCTGGTTCTTACACTTTTGCCCACCCTAATCCAGTTCTATGCACCATGATGCAAACTCTAATTATAAATCAAATCATACAACCTGCCTTCTCAAACTCTTGTCTCATTCAGTTTTCTTTTATCCTTGTTATTTGATGTTTGCTTCCATATTTTATTTATTGCATATAATTCAAGTGCTGCAGTAAATACAGAATTACTAATTGCAATGGATTTTTGTTACACTTATCACTACAGTGTCTGAATACTTTTTAACCACCATAAATGCATCTTCAGAGTATTGCAGAGATTTTCCTCTCATTTCACTGATTAAAAGTGGGGGAAATAATAACAAAAATGTTCTCCACTGGGTCTGTGTTCCCCAGAGGAAAGAAGGATTCTTTAAAATCTAGTTTTTCTAATAATAAGACATCCTATTCTAGCAATCATTTTAATTGTACTCAGGCCTTTAGATATGTGTTTGTTGCCCACATAACCCTCAAGTTCAAATACTGTCTTCAAGCCATAGTCTGTGTGTACAAACTCACCCTATCACCCCTCTCTTTGTTGGAGTTGGCTGAAATGAAGCTTCACTCTTCTCTCCTGACAGATTCCTTGCTCTTGGAACCAGCTCAGGGAGTTTTTCTATGATTATTCCAGTTTTCATGTGTCACTCTTGAATAGAAACTGTACCAAAATTCTGTAAGAGAGCTGTTGCCATAACATCTGGATGTGCTTTACCTGGTCTTTAGACCCCATTTGTCATCTTCATTTCTGTGACTAAATAACACCTCTGAGTCTCAGTCCTTCCCTGCTAACTGGTGAATTCCCAGTTTACAGGAGTTTGGGCTGTCAGTGTGAGCAGCCTTGTGATTTGCATTAATCTCATTACTGCATTCCTCCAGCCCATTCCTCAGCATTCCTGTGCTGCTCCAGAACCTCATCCAGTTCTTCATGTGGGGAATCCCAGTCTCCTGCACTGGTGCCTTTGGGTGTTGTCAGTGCCCAGCTGTATTAACACTCTCAGTTCTTTGTGCTCGGGCACTTAAAGCCCACCAGTAGCACCAGTTCTGAGACCAGAGCTGCAGGAGCTTTCAAAGCACTCACTCTCTAGCCCAAAATTTCCCATTTCAGCACAATCCAGCTCTGGATTTTTAGCCATTTTCTACCCACAAAACTTCTCTTGCACTGACCTGCATATTTTCCAATTTAACTGGTGTTTTCACATGATGCATCAAACACTTTATTGATTTGGGGATGGGTGAGATCTGTGTCTTCCTTTACCCAGAAATATTTGCTGCCCTATCAAAGAAAGACATCAGCTTTGTCTGCCATGATTGCAACCTTTGTTGTATTTTATCTCTTTACTTTCCTCTACATCTTTTCCCTCTCCTGAGGAAAAATAATTCAAGTTTTGCATCTCACTGAGGTCAGGTTAATTAGCCTCTTGTTGTCTGGGCATTACTTTCACTGTCTTTGGCTTGATTTTGGGGTGGGTTTTTTCCTTTCTCCCCATAATAGTGTCAAATTTAGATTATTTTTGTACCTCTAGAAGTGGTGGAAATAAATTCACTCATTAGCATAACAACTCGGCTCTAGTGCTTCATATTTTGGTTGAGTTTTGTTTCTTGGTGGGTGTTTTGGTTTGGTATTTTTTAAAAATATTTTTATAGGAAGTTGCTGCGCTGTGGCTATTAACCAGGTCAAAACATGAATTTTGAAGTATTTGCAAAGTTTTTTTAAAGCATAATGATAATGAGCAGTTTCTTGAGCAGTGATAGCCGAATGCAGGCTCCGTTATCCTGTGGACTGCTGATAAGTGCCAGGGGCTCCTTGCAGCCCGTGGCTCATCCCTGCCCTGCAGAGCTTCTGCTCCTCGTGCTGCCTTCAGCCCTGTGCTTCACCACCACACGGAGCGTGCTGGGCACTCTGCACGCGGGTCTGGGGCTGTCCTGCCCAAAATACTCGAAAAATAGAGCAGGTAGGTGAAACAATAGGGAGGCAGTGACTGCAGAGGGCCGGGATTGCTCAGGGAGGGCTGCAGTGCCTGAACCCCGGCACAGGAAAAGCCCAGGTCAGTAACTATGTTTCCTGAAGCTGGGAAAAGTCATCTTTTTAAACACTTTGTTTCATAATATCCCTAATTGTACCTTTTTCTGACAGCTGTAATCGCTCTGACTCTTTCTGATCACGTTTCACTCGGGATCTAATTCTAAAGACTGGGATGCAAGCAGCAACCATTACACGTTTGGATTTGGAGCGGGTTTTTTGTTGTTTTGCCAGATATACTCAATACTTTTATAAATATTTGAAAATTATAGCTTTTTAACCACTCTTCAGTATGTCTGGAGCTCAGTTTTAGGGAGGAAGCTCTGGCCAGTGCCTTTGTTTAGTGCACATGTGTGTGATATCCCAGCCTCGAGCAGCAGTGCTGCTGCTGAGGTGTGATCACGGGCCTCTCTCAAGGCAGAGATAACTGATAGATAAAAATGACCTCATTTCACAGTCCCACAGCTGAAAACTCTGAAAGTTCCAGCAAAGCTGGTCAGAATGTGTTTGAATTTTTGTTTCTGGGTAAATGTCACTGAGGTCCCTACTTGTGGCGTTCAGAAGGTGACTTTTAGGCTGTTTGAGCTCGAGGGGATGGAGGCCTGGAGCAGAAAATCATCCCCACACAGGAGCCCTGAATGTGTGGGAAGTCCCAACACTCCCAGGGGGCTGATTACAGAATTCAGATTGGAATTACACATTTATGTGAGACTGCTGAAAGGTAGATAAGGACAATTTCTGTTTGACCCTTTCTTGGCCAATGTTTGCAAGCTGCTCAACACCGTGTTTACGTGGAATATTGAGATTGTTTGGGGTTATTCATTTATTCAGCAGTTATTTGTGCCTGCCTTTGTACAGCTGGGATGAAGGGACGTTACTAAGTGTTCTCCCCATAGCATGAATATTTAATAGTTTGTATGTTCCTTCTCTGTGTCGTGTGTGTGCCTAGATAATACCAACAAAATCTCTTAAAGTCAGTTTTTGCAAAAGATTTTCAAAGCCAATCATGTATCTGAGTCACAGTGCTGAGTAAACCACTATTGTAGAATTTCACCTAAAATCTGAATTTGCCAAAGGGTGGCATTTTGCAAATAAGCCCAGATTCTGCTGACTTCCCCTTGAGATTTTATTCCAGTCTGATCCAATTTCCCAGTATGGACGAACTGGTGTCTCTTAGAAATAAGGGAGAAATGTTTAGCCTATTGGAAGGAGGATTTTCTTTGTTTCTCCGATGTGCAGATACTCATGTTCTGGAGCCCAGAGCTGCTCTGAGTGTGCTGGGCGGATCCTGCAAAGTGCTGAGTGCATGGCTAACTTTAAGGGAGTAGATCCTTCAAATCGCCGGGGCTGCTGATGTTTAAAATTACTCAGAGACTTAAGTACTCTGATGGCCCGTGGCCAGTGGCTTTCACATCTCCTAGGACTGAGCCCCGAGGAGAGCAGTGATCAGCTGCAGCTCAATTTCCTTCTCCCCTTTTAAATGTAAGGTTTAAAGCCCAAATTCTGACAGCTGTTTAATTAGAGATACTCATCTGAACCGTGAGGAATGTGACATGCAGCGGCGCTACGCCTGCTTTCTTTCTTTCTGCCTCTCCTGGCATCCCAGCTCGCTCCTCTCAGCGTTAGTGCAGGGCTTGCAGTTTTCACTGCTGCTCCGTTCCTGCTTTATCCTCTTCCATCTTTTCCATCTGCTTTATTCTGTTTGGAAAATGGCAATGTAGAATGTGTTTGGTGTAACCTTAATCCTGACCAGCATCTGGGCTCCGTTTGAAAAAAAAAAAAAAAAAGGCATCTACTGCAAGGAAGGTTTCTGTATATGTTTCCCCACTTTACTAAAACAAAGTTGGGGGGCAGGGAGGGGCAGAACCCAAAATAACCATTGCAAAATCATATTTATTTAAATCGACTTGTTAATTAATATGCGGGTTCTAATGTGTTTTCCTGCCTACATGGACAAACCGTGGGGTTTGTGCTCTCCCCTCTGTCCCGGTGGGGGTCGAGTCAGAGGTAAACCGGATTTGGACCATTTTGGGAAAGGAGAGAAAGGGGGGAGGGGGGTGGTTATTTAAATCTGCTTTTAACAGCCTCGCTGCTAATTACTCCCGATATGTAAAAGTTAACGCCACCATAAAACACGGGATGCGCTGAAATTCCTGCTGATGCTTCCTGACGTTTCCCTGCTAAACTTTCCCAGGCCCGCAGAGGTCCCGGTGTGGGGAGACTCCCTGGGACAGGACGTGGGACACCGGGCAGGACGGGGGACACCGGGCAGGACGTGGGACACCGGGCAGGACTGGGGACACCGGGCAGGGCTGGGGACACCGGGCAGGACGGGGGGACCGGGCAGGGCTGGGGACACCGGGCAGGACGGGGGGACCGGGCAGGACTGGGGACACCGGGCAGGACCGGGGGACACCGGGCAGGACCGGGGGGGCAGCCCCGAGCCCCCTTTTCCATTCCCGCTGCTGTTGGGTTTTTCCCGAGCCGCATCTGCTCCGCGCTCCCAGCCCGGGGCTCTTGAACTTCTGTCCCCGGCAGCCACAGAGGTCGCTTCTGAGCTCCACGCGAAGCCTTTTTTCCATTATTTATTTATTTATTTTTTCCCCAGCTCAGGCTCTCCCTCCCTCATGGCCAGAGTGGAAAAGCACGTTTAAATCCCGAGCTCGCCTTTCCCACGTGGTGTCTCGCTGAGCTGCTGTCACAGCCACGCCGCGCTCTCAAGGGGCACCGGAGCCTCTCCCCTGCCCTGCCGGGAAGCCACAAGGTGATAGACATTTTTAATTAAACCGTATTTTCGGGACACCTCACTAAACCCCAAACTTGTGCTGAAAAAATCGCCCTCCTCATGATCAGTCTCCTGCTTTTTAATTCCACCTGAACCGAGTGTACAAATACTGGGGGGATTAAAGGTCTGCTCCCCCTTCCTGGGTGCCTGCTGAAGGGATGGATGTTTGTCAGCAATTTGGGGGTTAATTCAGACAAGTTTATTTCACATTCTGGGTCTGCATACACGCAAAGGGCACGCGTGGTTTGGGGTGAAGGATTAGCGGCATGTGCAGGGGGACAAAACCAATTGTGGATATGAATGTGGGATGTACTGGATGTGTGTCTAAGCATTAATTCGAGGGGGGGCTGGGGTTTAGGTGACTTTTCACCCCATTCCGAGATCGTGGTCACAATGTACCGTGTTTCAACACTCACTGGGGACAAAGGGACACAGAGGGGAGGCAGGGCAGCACCCCAAACTGCATCTGGGCTTCAGACCGTGCTGCAGTCCCCAAGGGAGAGTGTCCCCAACCTTTAATTATTTCGTTTAAACAGGCCTAGAGCACGCCACATTTTTAAGGCCTTTTCCCTGGTGTCTCTAGGAGGCAGCCTTCATCGAGCGAGGAGAGCAAATCTTGGCAAAAAGAGCGCCGAAGGATGTGAACCCCTTGGAAAATTCCACTTCCTGCCCAGCACTGCGTGTCCTTGGGTCTCTCACTCATTCCCATGCACTTAACGAGGGATTTCTGCCTCAGGCTACCACACCAACTTTCTAAATAAATGCCGCGCACACCCGAGCGCGGTGCT
Organism: Acridotheres tristis; assembly: GCA_037013685.1. Taxonomy (NCBI): domain Eukaryota; kingdom Metazoa; phylum Chordata; class Aves; order Passeriformes; family Sturnidae; genus Acridotheres; species Acridotheres tristis. Next base: position 563,025 of record CM072910.1, on the reverse strand, counting down.
CTGCAGTTAATCTCACCCAGCACCAGCTCTCTCTCCTCTCTTCCTACTTCCCTCCATTTTATTTCTCCGCTGGTTTTTCTCTCCAGCAGGCTCCAACTCTCTCTCCGGCTGAACTTGCCGGGAACAAAAGGCTCCGTTCCCGATCCAGCCCGCAGTTGCCGTGAGAAACTTCCTCGCCAGCGCTGTCTGTCGCTCCGCTCTCCCTCCCTCGCTCCCTCCCAGCCTCGGGAAAATGGCAGTGCAAGAGCTTAATGAAAAGGGGGAAAAAAAATCCCTCTTTTCTCAGCGCCTGCCTCTCCTGCAGCACCCCCCCCCTCCCCAGCCGTGACGCCTGAACTCAAACTTCTCTAAAAATACACTTTAGGAGGGTAGGTTTTCACAGGAGGGGATGCGTTTTGTACACCCCACCGAAAAGAGGCGCCGAGGTGGGGGAAAGGCCGAGGGGCAGCTTTTTCCAGACAGGAGAACTTGCTGCTGACCCCTCCCGCACGGCATCGCCAGGTCCCAAGGATTTGGAACACAATAAGTTTTCCTTCAGTGGGAAAATCCAGGCCCAGAGTTCAGATCTTTCTCTTTTCGCAGCTTTATAAGCCTTTTTTCCCCCCCTTTTTTTAACTCTTCACAGTGAGGTTCGCAGAACGCGGTCGCTCTGCCAACCCACCCGAGAGCTCCCAAATCTGGTGGGATTCAGGGAAAACAGACGGTAGGCTCCGGATCCAGTGCAGGGGTTTTTGCAAACTCCGGTCCGCGTTTTGATTTTCTTTTTTGCCCTTTTTTTTTTTTTTTTTCTTTTTTCTTTCTTTCTTTTTTTTTTTTTTTTTTTAAAGTAGATTTACTCTTCCTTCCCCGAGCGCACCGGAGCGCTGCTGTCCGAGGGCAGCCGGGGTGCACCCCTGGGTATAGAATAAACGGGGTTCGTCTTTCCCTGCACTTCATTATCGTCTTCCTCCCCTTCCCGGTATCCCCCAATTCCCCCGGAATTACTAAATTCCACCCCCACCCTTACTTTCACTGCAGGGCGAGCGCTGCTCTCGTTTTGGGGAGATGTGCCCCCCAAACCTGCGCTGTGCCGTTTCCCCGCCGGGGTGGCTCGGGGGCTGCGGGACACGAGTGCCACCAGCCCCGGCTGCCCCCGGCCCGCGGGGGCTGCGCTGCCGCGTCCCTTCCCCTCCGCAAACTCCGCTTCGCTTTTTCCTCCTCCTCGCCAGCGCTGCTAAAATAATGCATTTCCTCGAGTCAGGCCGAGTCCACTTTTCCTGCCTTAAAATGCATCCAAAGTTTCGCAGCTCGCTGTCAGATGTCACCAGCGGGGCGGCCGAGCCGGGGCTCGCTCCCTGCCCGGGGGAACCTGGCGTGGGAAGCAGCAAAACCCCCGGAAAATCCACGCCTGCCTTTGAGCTGCTGCATTCAGCGAAGGGACAGAGTTACCTTCGCCTGGCACTCACAGCGCAGAGCCATTGTGTCTCCCCAGAAAGCGAGATTATACAATATTTTAGCATTATGTTGAAGTGGATAAGTGAGCTTTGTCTCGCATCATGCCCAGCAAACAAATAATTCAAGTAATATCAATTTTAGTGGTGATGGAGTCACAAGGAGAGTGCTTAACCCAGATACAACAGCAGCTAAAACACTGCAAGGAATAGGCTGGGCAAATATAAACATATTGAAAGGAAATGTGATTTTCTTTAGCAAAAAGCCTATGAGAGAAGCTGAGGTACAGCCAGTAACCCTCTCGGCTCCATTCCATCTTTTGCAGGGCGCCCCACGGATTACAATAGATGGGTCTCTTGTTCTCGTCCCCGCACGCCGAGCATCCTTCCCCGCACAGCTCCGTCCATTCCTGCCCAGCTCCCTTCGCTCTGCCCTGCCTGCGCTCGCTCAGACTTCAGCACGGGAGCTGCAGCCGGCTCCGGCAGCCGGATCCAGTCCGTGTTTGTAGCCAGGGAAAGGCTGGATAATGATAACTTGTGTGTGCGAGCTGAGCCGAGGCAGCGCTGACTTTAGTCCGGTTTCCATGTCAACGATTCAGTCCATATTTGCCATCACACAGTTGGCAGAGCCCGATTTTTTTTTCTTTTCGTGGAGGGGGGAGACACTACTCCTGTTTCTAGTACTCTAATCTAGACCAGGTTTCCTAAACTGCCTTAGTGCTGGGTTAAATGGCACGGCCACCTTCATGAAGGAGACTTCCAGTCAGGAGGAGGCAGCGCGGTGGCGGTGGCCTGCAGTGCCATGTGAGCGCTGCTTCCCCAGCCTATCTGCGAGCCAGGCAGGAGCCGGGCCGGGCTCGGGGAAGCGTGCTCGGCACCGGGGACACGGGGAGGGAAAGGGAAGGAAAGGAAAGGGAAGGGAAGGGAGCACGGCCGCCGCTGCCGAGCAGGGATGGCCCCGGCTGGGAAAAGTGAGGATGTGCCGCAGGGAAAAGTCGCTGCCGGTCCCGATGCATGGTCGCGACATCCCGGGACTGGCCGGGAGGATTTGCAGCTCTTTAGGTGGCAATGTTGTTAAGAACTGTGCTGTCATCTGCTTCCCAGTCCTCACGGCTGGGAATTCACTGAATGCCTCAGTACTGAGTAAAGTGCCAGGGCCTCATTGATGAGGCGTATTCCAAAATCTGCTGCAGCTTTCACAAACATTTGGTAAAGTGAGTGTCTCCTCATTGTGTGGGTGGCTGGGGAATCCAGGCTGCTTTTCACATTACTATCAACACCGGGTTTCATAGTCTGACACAGTGCTCCTTGGAGGGGGTTCCAAAGGACGGACACAGGTAGAGAGGTGGGAGCTGGGATCCTCGCCTGGATACACCCGAGCTGCTTCCCAGGCTCCTGAAGTGAAGTGGTTAAACTTTTGGTGATGCTCAGTGAGCTGGGGGGGCTCTGCTCCCTGAAGCTTTGGGGCTGGGGAGGTGGGTGCTTGACAGGTTCTGGGGTTAAATGGCACAATTCCCTCCAGTTCGTGCTTTTTAAAGTTTGGTGCAAATGAAACACCCAAGGAAGTGTTTTGGTGCTGTGGGACACCATGGACATTAATAGAATGCTGGGCTTCACTTTTGAGAGTCCAGCTTGATATTGGAAGTTTTCCTCCTCTTCTCCTTTGTCTTTCCAGAACCCAAGATTTCAGCAAATAACTCCTCTGATGAGAGGATGTAGATCAATTTTCGTTCTAGCACATTGCATAGTTTCCAAACCCTTCTGAAGAGGAATATCTTGGTATTTTTCCTTCTCTGTGGTCCACACACATCCCACTAAAGCCTCAGGGCCTCCCATGCGAGATTTCAGCACTGAACTGGGGCTCCAACCCTTGAGAAGGCCTTGAGTACTATCACAATATCACCATTTATTACTCGTTTTTTCCTAATAGTTTATTTACTGAGGGGAAAGGCTGATCAGCCAATCTGCTGGATGGGATCTGCTCCATGTTGCACAGCCAACCGTGCTGGCTGAGAAATGGCAAAGGTGCTTTGTTTGGAGCCTGAGGGGCAGTTTGTTGCTCTAGAAAACATTTAGAATTTTGCTGTTTATCACTAGACCCCACCTCCCCTCCCACTTTCCAGCTTTGGAATAACCCCTTTGTTCCACCACCTGTACTCTAGATGATAAATATTTCATATTATAAGTTTTCTAGTGGGTGTGAGGGCTGAGTTGCTGTCAGTAGACACTGACACCTTCACTTGATCCCCAGCAGGCACATGGTGCTGGCAGGGACCCAGTCCTGCTGCCCAAGGCTTTGCCTCCTGCGCTGGGCTCGCGTTTGCTCCGTCCCAGTGGTGTTCCTGGGATCCCTGTGCTGTGTCCTGCTGGGTGCTGGGCTGGGGCCGAGCCTGTTTGTTGTCACTGCACTGGGGTCACTTCTGCCACATTGTCTGTTCTGTGGTGATGCTCTAAAATGGCAGCCTCAGACCTCAGAGTCTCTTTTAGCTGTTTTCTGATGTTTTCTCTCGTCTTAAAGTTGTATTTACTTGAACTTCACTTTTCCAAGTATTTCCATATTCCAGAGGAACACCAGTTCATGGGACCCAGGCCTAACCCACACCATGCCTGCCATTTTTACCATGTCCCGATTTCTAAGAACTTGGTGTTTATAACCCAGATAACTCATTTTTCTGTCCGTCCGTGCCCTGCTGCAGCCCTGCACCATGTGAAGTTAAACAGGCAGGTTCAGACCCCGCTGGCACGGGCCAGGCTATGTCCAGGACGGAGCTCCAGGTACACGGCTCTCCTCCCTCTTACAGCTCTGCCAAGGCCTCGGGGATGGAGGAGGTGGAAATCTGGCTCTGAAAGGGTTGCAGAAGAGCATGGCCCAATTCCCAGTTCACCTCTTGACAGCCGGGGAGCTCCGGCACGGCGTTGGGCTCTGACTGCCAGCGCATCCTGTCCCATTGCCCAACGTGTTGTGTCTAGATGCGCTCAGGTGGTTTTGGATCTGGGAATTGCTGGTTCCGTGCCCACCGCCCTCGCCTTGGCAGGAGCGGGGAGCCGGACTTTTCTTGGATTGTCCGCGCGTGCAGTCACAGCTCTGGCGCGCCGCCAACGCCTTTTCCAGAGGGACACGGCCAAGCGGAGAGGAAATGACAACCGCTAACAGTTCGCAGAGGGCTTAATTCTAAATGGAATTTCTAGGGACAAAGAAGAGGCGCTTCGCTAACCCACGGGCAGAAACCCCAGCGCCGGCGGCCGCCGAGCGGCCGGGAGGGCTCCGGCCGCGGGACATCGCCCGCTGCCCCCGGGGATCGGCCCGGGCGGCTCCGGCCGCGGCGGGGGAAGCGCTGCCCCCCGGCCCCCGGCTCCGCCGATCCGCCGCGGGTTTTGCGGGCGGCAGCTCCGCGCCGGCGGCGGCCGGGGCCGGCCCGCTCCTCCTTTGTGACGGGGGGGAGGCTCCGCTCCGGGCCGGGCTGCGCTCCGCTCCGGGTTTGGCAGGCGGCCGCGGCGCTGGGTAAAATGGCAGCGCTGAGCCTCGTGTCGGACTGAGCCCGCTCGGCCGAGCAGAGTCGGAGCTCGCCCAGCCCGGCCCCGCCGCCGCTCGGCCCCGCTCCGGGGACGGCGCCCGCCCGCCCGCCGTGTCCCCCCTCCCTCCCTCCCGCCTCTCCCGCACCGGGAGCCCCGTCCCGGGTCCCCCCCCACCCCCCCTTTCCTCCTCCTTCCCCCCACTCCCTCCTCCTCCCCTTTCTCCGCCGGCTGCAACCGAGGAGGTACAGCGGGGCCAGGCCCCGGGAAGCCCAGCCCAGCGGAGCCCTCCCCGCCTCGCCGAGCAGGCCGGGGGGGAATGAGCCCCCGCTGCCCTGAAGAGCCGCCCGCCGCCGCCTGAGCGGGGAGAGCAGAGCAGCGAGGCCTCACGCCGGCCGGCCAGGCAGGGAGCAGCTCGGGGGGACCGGTCCGGGGGGGTGGCCGGGTGGGGAGGGGGGGGATCATGGCTGCTCAGGTCGCCCCCGCCGCCGCCAGCAGCCTGGGCGCCCCGGCTCCATCCGAGCTGAAGAAAGCGGAGGCGCAGCAGCGGGATTGTCCCCCGGAGGAGGCGGGGGGTGAGGCGGCGGCGGCGGAGCGCGGCGAGAAGCAGGCGGAGAGCGAGGGCCCGTCGGGGAAGGAGCTGCAGGACGGGGCCGAGAGCAACGGAGGGGGCGCAGGGGCCGAGTCCGACCTGAAGAGCTCGAACGGGAACCCGGGCCCCAGGCCCGCCGCCGCCGCCACCCTGAACAATAACCTCCCGGAGCCGCCCGGTGGCGGCGGCGGCGGCGGCAGCGACGGGGTGGGGGCGCCGCAGCCGCCGCCGCCGCCGCAGCAGCAGCCGCCCCCTTCCCACCCGGCCGCCTTGCCCCCGCCAGCCTACGGCTTCGGGCAGCCCTACGGCCGGGGCGCCGCCGCTGCCTTCCACCAACATGGCGGACAACAAAGCCCTGGCATGGCAGCGCTGCAGAGCGGGGGCCTGGAGCAGAACTACCCGGGGCCGGCGGGAGCCCCCGCGGGGCCGCCCCCTCCGCAGAACTCGCACGGCGCCGGGGCCGAGCACGGCTTCCCCAACCACCAGTACAACTCCTACTACGCGGCCGGGCGCAGCGCCGGCTCCTACCCGCCTCCCCCCCAGGCCTACGCCCTGAGCTCCCCCCGGGGCTCCGCGCCGCCGGCCGCCAAGTCCCCCGCGGCCGCCGCCGCCGCCGCCTTCCAGCAGCAGCAGCAGCAGCGCTTCGGGGTCATGGGTCCCTCGGCCGCCGGCGGCGCGGGAGGAGGGGGCACCACCCCGCAGCCCACGGCCACCCCCACCCTCAACCAGCTCCTCACCTCCCCCAGCTCCGCCCGCGCCTACCAGGGCTACCCCGGGGGCGACTATAGCGCCGGGCCGCAGGACGGGGCGGCCGCCGCCAAGGGCGCCGCCGACATGGTCTCGCAGTACGGCGGGGGCAGCGGCCAGGGCTGGGCCGGCGGGGCCCCGCCGAGGAGCCACCACGCGCCCATGAGCCCCGGGAGCAGCGGCGGCGGGGGACAGAGCCTCGGCAGGAGCCAGCAGGTACCGTCCGGGCCGCGCGGGCGGGCCGGGGGGGGGTCCGGGCTCGGGGCCGGGCGGGGGGCGCGGGGCTCGGGGGGCTCGGGGTGGCGGCGGCCGCTCTCCCGCGGGTTCCCCCCGCCGGGCCGGCGCGGCCGGGCGCTGCCATTGTCTGTGCTGCTCGCTCGCTCTAAAATGGCTGCCTCGCCGCCTTCCCTTCCTCCTCCTCCCCGGCCTTTGTGCGGGGCTCCCGGGCCGCCGCCGCCGGGCTCCCCGCCGCCCCGGGGGGCCCGCGCCGGGGACCCGCGGGTCGGGCCGGGCGCTGAGGGCCCGGCGGGGCCGGGTGCGGGGGGCCGGGGCCGCCAAGGGCGCGCCCGGGACAACGCGTGGCCCCGGTGGCTCCGCCGCCTTGCCGCGGCCCCGCGACCCCCGGAGCCGGCCCGGGGGGGTCCCGCGGGCCTCGGCGGGGTCCGGCGGGCCGGGCAGGGCCGTGAGGGGCCGGAGGGGCCGGCGGGGCCGCGGGGCGGGCGGAGGGGCCGCGGGCCGGGGCGGGAGCGCCGGCGGGGAGCTGGGCGATGGGAGCAGCGAGTGCGGATCGCTTGGGTTTGGGATTTGAATTATGGAGGTAAAATCCTTCTGTCAAAGCCAGGAGACAGTTGGTCTTAGGTTGACATCCCATCTGTGATCTGATTGGCTCCCCATCCCCTGCTCTTGGCCATTTATAATTGCCTCTGATGTAATGGTACAACCATCCTGATGAGCTCATAAACTTCCACGCTCGCCTCCTCCGCCAGCCCCGGACGGGGCAGCCCCGCGCCCCTCTCCGCATCCCCCGGCCTGACCTTGAGCCCCACATGCCCGGCCGGCCCGGGAGGCGAGGGCACGGTGTTTGTACCTTGGGTTTATTTTCCTTGTGATGTTGGATTCAGCCTGGAATAGAGTCTGTGTTGTCGGAACGGTGGCAGGGCTGCTCCGCACAATGGGCTTGCTGTTTATTTTGGTTATGTGACTTTCCCCTTGGTATAAATGATTTCTTTGATGGATCTGAGGATGCGTTTGTTCCTGACTGGTTTTGGCCCTTTTCAAAACTGGGGCTGTTTGGGTTCTTTATTAGATGGGAGCGTGTGGGGGGTTCTGGGGTGTGTTACAGCCTAAAGAAGGAAAAAAAAAAATCCCCAAACAACCGAACAATCAGAACCAAACTTGTGGCCAAAATGCTGAAATTGGTCAGTTACCAAGAATTACAAATTTACATTCAACAGATCTGTGATACAGGACAGGAGTCTCTAGCTCTGTGTTCTAGGGAACGTTTTGACATAGTGAGAACTGATGTGTCTCCTTCCCCCCCCACAAATACAGGCACTTCCTGGAGACTTCAGGTGCTGGTTGTGGTCAGGCTCAGCCGTGTCGCAACTCTTCTGAGGAGTGGGACTAGGAAAAGCAAGCCTGAGGATTATCCTTGTTGTTGCATGTGTAGAATCCTCTCTTTGCTGGAACAGGAATGGCCAGGAAACGTGCAGAGGAGAAGGCAGTACAGCATCAGACATTTTAGATACGGGGGAAAGAGGTGCTGGTATCTTTATCTGAAAGCCTTGGTTAAAGCCAGGTTCCTTTCTGTGCTCAGACTTGCATCTCCAAGGCCCGTGGTGGCCTCGTGCAGGACTGAACTTCCCTTTTCATTCCGTGTGCTTTGCTCCAACTCCAGGCCGGGGTCGGAGGCATCTGACACCACCTGGGGTGACCTGCAGCCTCCAGAGCTTCCCTTCCTCCTCAGGACTTCTCCTGCTCTGAAACCTGCTCGGTTGTTTGTCCCTTGATTACCAAAGGCACCCTCTGTGCAGCCTTGAGTCGTTGGGTTGGCTTTTCTTTCGGGCTGGAATTGTGCTGTCCCAGAGCAGCTCTGCTCTGCTGGGGCTACCAAACCTCCAGTGGTGGCTGCTGGGGAGTGTTGGAGCATCCTCAGGGCAGGTTTCAGCTACTCGGGAGTGTGGCCATGTGTTCCATGGATGCAAGTGCAAAGTGCTTACTTTGTAAATCCTGAAAAAAATCTCAATTTAGATGAAATGTGTGCTAAAATATGGAGTCAGGTTGAACTTCTCAGCTATTTCCCTGCAGTTCGCTTCTGTCAGTTTGCTGGTACAAATTTGTAAAAGGAACTTATTTTGTCTTGGCAAATGAATTTCACTTAATTCCACGAGCTGCTGACACGGTGAATCAGGAATACCTGAGTAAGTAGTCCCATAAACTGGAATTTTTAATGAATAGTTGTTCTGAGAATTAGTTGGACTCGAGGAAGGACAAATAGTGAATGCAAAAGGTAAACCAGCAACTCCTTCATCTCAAAAACCAAATGACTTTCCCCCCCTAGTCCTTTTTGTGCCAAGGATTATTGGATTTAAACTGACAATTCCTTTTTTTCTGCTGGAAAAAGAAAAGAGCAGACGTATCTAGTGAAGAAAGCTTCCACGTGTCATCTGTGCTGCCCACGAGGAAAGGTTGATTAATAATAATACTGCAGCCCTGAATTACAGCCTCCCGTGCTGTGTACTCCTAAATTCCCTGGATTAGGAGAATTTAAAGCTTTGTGTCTTTCTTTGTCTTGCACAGCGATGAGCAGAGCAGGAACTTCCCACCCAACTCGTGAGCAGCTCTGGGAGAGCAGAGCTCACCTGCCAGGGAGCATCACCTGGGGGCCACAGACCCGAGTTTGGGGGTGAGGAGCAGGGTGGTGCCTTTAATCCCTCTGCAGGTGCTCTTCAGGAATTCTGAGTGATGGGGTTTCGTCACTCTGCTCCTCAAGAAAGGCTCGGTAATTTCTGGTGTGAAAGTGGTTTGGGTGGAATGTCCCTGCAGTGAGAGGAGTAACTCACACCACAGTCACACAGGGGTGGCTCCTGTGTGTAACCTTTACCCACGGAGAGGGAACACGAGGATGCTCCATGGTTTTGGGGCTTGGGGTTTTTTTCCAGATGATCTTTGGGGAGCACCGAGCAGGATCAGGAGATCAGGATGGCTGATGTGGGTGTGTGGGATGAGAAATCCGTGGTTTGCTGTGGGAATGGCTTGTAAGGTCCTGGTTTTCAATTTTTCCGGCTCTCCTATGGATTTCTTTCCACCTGCTTCCCTTCAGAGCATGCAGCAGCTCTCAGTAATGCACCACTTTTCCAGGGCCTTGGGATTTAAAGGAAACTGCTTGAGAGGAAGGACTCCCCTGCCTTTAATAGATGGGCAATTCTCAGGCTTTGGCTACAGCAAAGTGTCTCCTGTAATGGGAGAACTCTTTGGATCACATTAAACATTGACATCTTGGATAACCTCCCCGGAGGTGCCCTGGCATCCCAAGGCCTGTGTTATAAGTTCAGTGAAAGCAGTTTAAAAATCTTATGTTAATTAAAAAAAAAAAAGCTTTTGGGCCTGTTGCCATACAATAGCTATTTTTTGTTGACTTTGATTCCGACTTTAGTAGCGAGTGAGGCATGAAAAACGTTGCTGGAAATCTGGTTTTTAAACGGAATTGGCACCAAAAGGCACTGTGCTGCCAGTGAGCTGTGATGTCTTGGAATGGGAAATTGGGACCTGGCTCCTCTTGGCTCGTGGTTTTTCCTTGCTTTGCATTGTAATGTCAGGAGCCCTCGAGTTGTGTGTTGTGCACTGGAGCTTTCCAACAGAAAGGAGAGTGCTGCATCTCCTTTTCTCTGAGTGAGTGATTTTAGGGCTTGGCTTTTTTAGAAAAAGCAGGAGAATTGTGCTGCTTTGATTTTGTTGGTGAAATCTTGTTAATCCTGTTGTGGACACTGGAGGTTTTGCTGCTTTATCTTTTTTAAACAGCCTGAAGTCAACCAGGAGTTGTCTGATTTTCTTAAAATCTCTCATTTTCTGCAGTAGCATCTCCCTGATGCCCAGCCTGGAGGTGTCCAGTGTTTCCAGGCAGGATGTGTGTGGGATACAGGACAGCAAAACTCAATCCTCACTCTCAGCTGGAGCTTTCCTTTTTCCCTGTCCTTATCACCAGCAGTTTACTGGGAAACCCAGCACAAACCACTTGAGTGTTGTGGTGAAGTGGGGTTAGCAAGGCTTGCCTATTGCTTTTTATGAAGTTTAATTGAGTTGCCCTGTGAATCTTTATTTATTATCTGGGCTAGGGGAGGGTTTCTCCCTATGGTGTCTCTCTTATAATGATGTTGTTGGTTGCAAGACAGAAATTTGGTTTTATATTTGACTTTTCGGGCCATTTTTGGGGGGGCTAGAATACTTAGTGGTTTCCTGAAACTGCCCAGTTTTATTCCTTTTACCTGTTACAACTTCTGTTTCCCGTTTCTGAAAACAGGAAAACTTCCTGTTTTCCCTCAAAAAGCAGGCAGAACTTGTTCCCTGTTCTTCTATAATATTAGAGGCTGGGTTGGGGAGAGTCAAATGTTGTGTTACAAAGCTGTGCCTGACTGTTCTCAGGAGCTTGGTGTATTCATAATGCTTTGGGATTTTTCTGTTGTCTCATCTGAGAGCTCTGGTCAGTGGTTCCTGTGGTACAGACGTATCACACGTTCCATGAGGGCTGTGCTGAAAATCCCAGCAGCTTTCCTTCAGAGAGAAAATAATGTCTAAAATTAGGCTTAATAGTGCAGCTGTTGGTTTTATCTGTTACCTCATCCACGACTTTTCCACCACTTTCCTCCCTGACTCTTCAAAGGAATGCCACCAATTGGAAATCCAGCTTCTACCCTCTGCATCTGTGTAATTAAAATATTAGAGGAGCAAAAGCCCTATCGAGTTCTTACTTTGTGTATTTAAAATTCTCTGGCTCGTGAGTCTGATTTCTTCTTTGAATTGCAACTCCTGTGTGATGGATTGCTCTGGGGAGCTCATCAGCAATGCCATTGCCCAATTCCTGCCAGGAATGCTGGAAACTCTCAAGGAGCAGCAGCAGCAAAACAGAAACCAGAAGGCAGCAAACGTGGTTGGGGGGATGGAAAAGATAAGCTTGTCAATATTTAGCCACTTGCTTTTTCCCTCTGGAATGGTCCTTAATCCTCAGCAAGAGTGGGAAACAACATTTCCCCTTTTGTTCTGCTGGGAGAGAAAGGAAGGATAACTTCCTGCTGGGAAAAAAATGTTTTTAAGAAGTGCTACAAAAGTTTTTTCTGTTATGTGCTGGCTGCAAAAAGTTCAGTCTTTAATTTATGCATGGGAGAACTGGACTGGGTGTTTGTTAGCCAGAGCCATAAATCTCCAGCTGGAAGTGAATGACAAGTGGAAGAAGAAAGGTTTTTGGCACAGTGGAACAGAACTGCTTGGGCTGTGTCCGGGTGGCACCAGAGCAGCTGCTGCCTTTTTGTTTCCCTGGAAAAGCAGGGGAGTTCCTCACTGCAGATAAACCCGGAGTGTCCTTTTGGGGGGCTCAGTTGGACCAGGCTGTGCCCTTCAGCACACCCAGACAATCCCAGTGCCGAATTTGCCGTCCTCTCTGCTGGGTGCTGGGTTCCAGGCAGCCTCTCCCTGTGCAGCAGGGGTGGAATGTGGGCTCTGAATTCCCGCTGGTCTGATCCTCAGAGGCTGCTCTGGCAGCTTTGGGAAGGGTGGGGAGGGGAAGATGAATCCTCTGGCTCTCATCCTGTGCTGAGTGTGACCCCAGATTCCCTCCCTGGCTTTATCTGAATGCACTGAGACCCTTTCGGTGGACTCAGCTCCTGCACGAATTTCACCAGTTCCATGTCTAATCAGCCGTGGATTAATCATGTATTAATTAACACGTGGGTGAGAGAGGGGTTCCCTCTCCTGAGCTCACAGGGCAGTAACAGCAGCTTGAGCATTTCTGGGGGTTCTTGCACTGCATCAGGAATGCATTTCCAGGTTTGCCACAGTGGCTTTCTGGAGTGGTTTGAGTTTTAAGTGACAGCTCAGTGAGTATTTACACAACGTGGGCATGAGTTCTCTGTAGTGAAACGTCAAGGATGCTGCATAATGACAGGTAAACTTAATAAAAGCTGCTTCAGAATTTCTCAGCAAATATTTCTTTTTGCTTTAGGTGTTAAGAGTAAAATGTAGCCAGGGTCTGATTTCTAATCATGTTCTTCTTATTTTTTTCTGGGAGAAAAAAGGGACAAAAGTGTGTAGGATCAAATAAGGGGATCAGTTAATTCAGTTAATAGGGTAAAGAAATATCTTTATGAGAGAGTGAGAGAGTGGAGACAGAGTGTGTATGACTTAATTCCTATGAAATTCCCGTGAAAAATCAGTTTGTGTAAATAACTCCAAAAAACTGCTGCTCCATTACAGTTATTGGCATTTCATGTGATAACCAGCATGTCATTATTTCCTTAAGCCAGCTCTGGTAATTGAAACTCTTTCAAGGACAAATTCAATTGCTATTAATTTTTTTTTTTTTTTAACTTGAGTGTCTTAGGGTGACTTTATGATGTTTGTAACTTGTTCTCTCTCCTGGATAATTAACATTAAGTCTGAATTGGTTAGGTGTAGGCAGTAGTTTTTGGGACCCCAGTGCAGCTGGTGGAGCAGAGCCTGCTCCTTGGCCTGCTCTTGTGGGGACCCAGAGGGGAGCAGAGGTGACTTTGTTTTGGTGGGATGTGATGGGAACATCTTGGACGTGGCTGAGGCCAAAGGTGGCCCTGAATTTCTGCCACGTCTCACTTTCCACTCTTAGAGATTCTGTGGTTCTTTTCTCAAAGAGAAATTCTTGAATTTGGGAGGGCTCTGGAGTTTCCCTCCCCGGGGAGGATGAATGGGTCAAAGAAGAACTTTCCTCCCTTCCACTCACTTGTGAAATTTCATTCAGGTTTGACTCAGAGAAACCCTGAAAATCACCATTTCCCTTGTGATGTCAGCAGCTCCCGGTGCCTGCCTGTGAGCAGCAATGTCTGAGAACCTGGGCCCAGCCCCAGCTGCTGCTCCAGATGTGCTGGGGCACAGGAGAGGCAGGGAGTGCTCTGGAAATGCCCATCCTGCTTTGGCTTTCGGTGCAGAATTCTCTCATTTCGGTGTGGTGTGGGCTGTGGTGCCCGCACACCGAGCTGCTGGTGCCTTGCCCGGGCTCTCTGTTCAGTGCTGATGTGGAGCAGAGCTCTGCAGGTGAGCTGGGCAGGTCACCAAGCCCCCCTGTCCTGCTCCAGCCACACTGAGCACAGCAGAGCTGCCTCTGTTGGACACCAGGGAAAAGATCCCAGCTCAATGCCATTAGCTGGGTGTCTCCTGTCCTGCTCTCTCCAGTGTGGGGAGCAGAGGCAAAGTGCTCTCAAACATCCTGTCCCTGTGCCTGTCCCTGTTTCCTTGAGAGAAACTCTCCCAGACGTGTCCCCTTGGCTCCAGGTCGCTGTGGGAGCTGTGTTGGAGGGGTTGGACTGTCCTGCTTTGCCACCTGAACTCTGCCAGGGCTCCCTGTGGGATCCTTCCTGGAGGCTTGGTTGGAATTTTGTACTTCAGAACAGTCCGAGGGTGGATTTAAAGTCCAAATGATTGTAGGACTATGCACCCTGTGCGAGTTTAGGAGGAGAGTCTGCTATTCATTAACTCTGTGTAAATAATTAATCCGGTGCCAGGCTGGAGGTGGTCTCCCCTCAGCCCTGCTCCTTGTGAAAGGCTTTCAACAAAAGCTCTTACCTCAGTGCAGGAGACCCAGTGAAACAGTGGAAGTGCTGGAATTACTTAAAACTTGATTTTTTTTTTTTTCCTCTTTAAATTATCTTTGACTTTGGGGTTTGCATGGCTAATGAAGGAAAAGCCTTCCCACTCAAGGCCAGTTTGCTGAGTGGGATCACGTGTTCAGAACCTGCCTTTATGGCTGCACGTGTTGCCTCTGCTCTGGGGAGTCCTGCAGCCCTCCGTGGGTGGCTGGGGGTTATTATTTTACTGTAAAAGAACCCAAACTCCTTTACTCACTGTTCTGTGGGCGCTTGTGGTGGTTGCAGTGCTTTGGATCCTCTGGGAAGGACTCGGGGCAGCTGCTGCCTATGGCCAAGTTCAACATTAATTTTATTTTTTTTTTTTAATTATATGTGGATAATTGGGCAGTGTTTTGATAGGAGGCATTTTAGTATCAAAGTATCTGAGAGTCTTTGAGGTTATTGTGGCAGCCCAGGAGGAGTTTCCCGTGTTCTGGAAGCCTTTCCCTGGCTCTGCACCCTGCAGGTGGCAGAGAGGTGCTCTGAGCTCAGCTCAGCATCCAGGTCAGTGCCCTCCCTGCCGGAGCAGAATTGCTCTGTGGGCTTGGGGTTACACCCAGAGCACTCCTCACACATCACAGCTCGAAGGGGGAGCCCCTGGAGATGTCCCAGTGCCACCCCTGCCCGGGCAGGAGCAGCTCCAGGTGGGTTTGGGATGTCCCCACAGTCCCCAGCTGTTCCAGGGCTGTGCCACCCTCATGGGAAGAAATTCTGTCTCATGCTGAGGTGGAACTTGTGGTTTATTTTATGGCCGTGGCTCTTTGTCCTGTCATTGTCACCACTGAACAGGGTCTGGCACCGTCCTCTTAACAATTTTCTCTGGTTTAAGGAAAAGTTTCCTGATGGAAATGTGGTTTCCAGCAGCCTGTGGGGAGAACGTGGCTCCCCTGGAGCAGGGGAAGGGACTTTCAGGAGGGAGTGAGTGTTGGCATAAAAATCACTTTTACTCAGGTCCTGCACTGGAGGAGAAGCAAAAATCCTGACTGGCTGCTGTGCAGGGGACACTGCCAGACCAGTCCTGTCCCAAACTGTCCTGTCTGCCTGTACCTGAAAGGTGTTTCTGACCCTTTCCTGTCCTTCCTGCTCGCTTCACAGCCCATGATGGTGTTGCAAAAGCTGCTTTCCACGTTAATTGTGATTGATTACCTTGCAATCTGGGACAAGATTTCCTTTGAAAAGCTATATGCTGATTTGGTGTCAGGAATTAAAATCAGATGAAGTGATTAGTGTTGTGTGAAACATCCCAGAGCAATGGAGTGCTGCTTGGTTCTCAGCTGTGTTCTGGCCCTTAACCCTTCCCTGCCTTGTCCTTGGAGTGGGGTGCTAAATCCTGAGTTACTCATAGGTGTAAATCCCGGGTTACTCACAGGTGTAAATCCCGAGTTGCTCACAGGTGTAAATCCCGAGTTACTCACAGGTGAATAACTCAGCCGGCTGGCAGCCCTGGGGCAGTTGTGGGGAGCCAGCAGAGCGAGGTGTGAGGTGCTGCTGGGCCTCAGAGCCCGGATTTCCCCATTTCCTGCCCTTGGTGCTCCCTGTGAGGTGCTGGAAGTGCACGAGGGGCAGGAATGAAGGCGAGCTGTGTGCCCGATCGCTCTGGAAATGGCAATAAACTGCTCGGAGGTGTCCCTGCTGTCAAGGCACACTCGTGTCTCATCTCCCTTTCCTCACAGGAGTTGCCTTGCCGTTTCTTGTTTAACCTGTTCCTGGAACCAGTGGAGGCTTTGCAGCGTTGGCTGTTCCTCCTGCCCCCATGGCATTGGCACACTTGGGAATTCTGGAGTCCTCTCCCCAGCTCCTCTTAACTCGCTGAGCAACTCCCCACGTTGTCCATTCTGCCTGCAAAGAAACCTGGATTTTTCTGGATGGAGATGAAATAAAAGCCCAAGGACAGAAGCGAGTGTGGGGCAACAGAATCAGGCTTCAAAAATTACTGTGAGCAAGGCCTGGTGGGCTTTTTAAAAAATAAAAAAAAATAATTAGTATTTATGAGTAACAAGGACCTTGTGTCACTCAGGATGTGTAGTGAACCTGAATCACAGCAGCCTTGGCTTGGTGCAGGCTCCAGGAGTGTCTTCCCTGCTGTCTGGAGCTGCCTTGGCTGCAGCTCCAAGTTTCTTGCCCACGTAGACTTTGCATCTCCCCCAGCCTCGCTGGATGCAAATAGCTCCTCTGGGTGTAAATACTGCAGATTGGTTGTGGCTTTGCTGTAAAGTTACCGAGCCCATCCTCAGTAAATGCAGATGGTAACTTGTCATTACTGCAATTTTAAATATTTTTGGTTCCGTGGAACTGAAGTGGAGGCTTGAAGGTTGGATTTTAAGGCTAAAATAAGAGAAGGCTCAATAAAATCCACAAAAATAGCACCCAAATTTGTCAACTGCTGTAATGACAAGGGAAATAAAGTAACTTTTCTGTTTCCTATTAGCAAAGCACAGCTTTGCTACCTTGTTTCGTGTTGGATCCAGAACACAGCGGGGTCAGGAGGGCGGGGAGGGGGTTTGGGATTTTCTGAGTTGTTTCCCAGTGAGGAATCGGAGCGGGGCTGATGCCAGGCCCGCTGTGAGGTGACAGCTCCTGTACCCCAGGCGTGTTTGGGGGGCTCTGGGGTAATCAGTGATGCTCATCCCGACCTCCTGGCTGGCCTGGGGCTGTGCCTGGGGCTGATGGAGCTGCTGGCCCCTGTCCCCCTGTCCCAGGGATGTCACTGTGCTGTGCCTGGGGCTGCTGGCCCCTGTCCCCCTGTCCCAGGGATGTCACTGTGCTGTGCCTGGGGCTGCTGGCCCCTGTCCCCCTGTCCCAGGGATGTCACTGTGCTGTACCTGGGGCTGCTGGCCCCTGTCCCCCTGTCCCAGGGATGTCACTGTGCTGTACCTGGGGCTGCTGGCCCCTGTCCCCCTGTCCCAGGGATGTCACTGTGCTGTGCCTGGGGCTGCTGGCCCCTGTCCCCCTGTCCCAGGGATGTCACTGTGAGCTGTGAGTGTCCAAGGGCTGGAGTGTGATGGACACAGGGGCATTGCCTGTGTTGGGGTTGCCTGTCTTGCTCAGATTGATCCCCAGACTTGTGGATGGTTTTGGCCTGCACAAGGCACAGCTCTGGATGAGTTCAGTCACTGTGCAGGAGCAGGGCAGAGGCTGAGCCGTGGCTCAGGGCAGCTGCAGGCCCTGACAGGCAGCTCCTGTGGGGGAGATGGAGCTGTGGCACAGAGCTCCTCCAGGAGCTCCCCAGGGATCAGCCTGGCTGTGTCCTGCTCCCTCAGGTGCTGTGTGTGGTGGGAGAGGTGGGGCTGGGCCCTGAGCTGACCCCCAAGGCTCCCCAGGAATGGGAAGGGGTCACGGGAGTCTGCCTGTCCAGTTGAGTCTGTTCACCCACGGTTTATTCTGGTGTGAAATGAGGTGGATTTGCAAAGTGATGAGATATTCAAATACAGATGGAGCTTTCAGACACACAAGTGGGTAGAAACCTGTGCTGCTGCATTTTACAGATGAAGATTTATCAGGAAAGTGTTCTTAGAAAGGAACCCAGGAGGCTGTGCTGGAAGTATCTTATCAAATCCAGAGTGTGCACCAGCACCCTCAGATTTCTGTGCAGAAAAGGCTTTTAATGAATTGATAAAACTACCTTTATTCTAGGAAGTCAATTCCAGTGAGCCCTTGCTTGGCTCTTCCCTCAGACCTCCAGTTTTGGAAAACATCCCTGGTGTTCAGTAGCAAAAGGCATCTGTCCATGAGCTTGTCAGCAGGGCTTGTTTTCAAGGAAACAGGGGTTACAGGGAATTAACTGCATGACTGAAGTCTGCCACAGGTTGCAGTGTCTGAATGTATTTACAGGGCATCTGGAGCCCTTTCAGGTTTTCAGCACAGTTTGGAGCAAATATTTTGGGACTCGCTGGTGATGGGGAACAGCTGCTCTGAGCTCCTTGGAGGGAGATCAGCTCAGCAGTGGTGACACCGAGTGTAATCCTGCTCTCCCACCCGAGCCCTTCCTCCTCCTGCTTTTTTTATGGCTTGCTGCTGGCCCAGTCCCATTGCTGTGGTACAGCACGAGCTGGGTTGTTGCTCCTTCCAGCCTGGAAGTGCAGTAATGAGACATTTGAGTGTCTTTTTTTGTTGACTTGCCTCCAGTTCATTAGAGCAGAAGTAGGAGGTTGGCTGAACTTAAAGCCTGGTTTAATATTCAGGAAGGAAGTTTCTTTCCATCTTAAAAGGAGCAGCACCTCATTACAAGGATCACATGTTCCTTGGGATGATCTCTCATGCAGCTCAGGCACAGTTTTCTTTACATCTTGGTGTTGCTTGGATTTCTGGGTGGAGTCAGCAGTGGCACTTGGGGAATCCTGGGGTGACTTGGTTGAGTAATGTGCTTGTAAAGTGAATTGAAGCTGGACGGTGAAGAATGGTTTGTTACCTGGTTCTTTGGATAGAAGGAAATTGTATTTTCAATGTAAGTTGAAATTATTGGAGAAATTGTACAGAAATTGTGTAGAGATCACACAGTCTGAATAACAAACTGCATCATCTGAGCCTGCCTGCTCGTCAGCTCTTGTACAGTAATCATAATCCCTCGTTAATTTTGACTGCACTTAAATCAGTAAATGGTGTTTGTCAGTGTCCTGCCATGGTGTGGTGGGGGAAAGGAGATGAGTCCTCTGGTTGTTGCTGATTTTTCCCCTGTGCTGCTCCCACAGGGATGTGCTCTGAGCCTGCAGGCAGGACAGGGGGTCCATGAGGAACCATCCTGGTGCTTGTTCCAGGCTTGGCACCTTCCCACCCTCCAGTTCTTCATAAAATAAACAATAACACAACTCTGCTGGTGCTTGGGCATGAGCCCTGTGCAGGTTATTTCCAGTGAGGCTTTGAGGGGTGACTCTCATTTCACTTCCCCACCACATCACCTTCTGCTGGTTGACTTCTTTCAGGAATGAGATGTTCCATAATGATACATCCTGTAATCAAAACTCTGGTCAGTTTTAATCAATTAGAGGAATAATAGTAAGAGCTGTGCTTTGGAAAGTCCTCTGAGATGTGTGGACTGGGTTCTCGCTGAGAAATGTTAATGGGTAATTACTGAATTGTGTTTAGCAGGGAGATACAGGTCACAGGGTGGCTGCTGGGAGAAACTCACTCCTCTTCCTTCCACTGGTACAACTCAGGATCTGCATTTACAGCACGTCTCCCCAAAGAAAGTGGTGTAATAAATGATCAAGGAGGGGATAAACATTGAGCAGGGCAGAATTGAGGTGTGCAGGAGCTCCAGATAGAAGCAGGTGGCTGAAGTAATGCAGAAAGAGTCCTGTTCTCCTTCTGTGTTGGTGCCTTGAGCTTCTTCTGAGGTTGGGGTGTTAGCAGAGGTTTAGAGGAATAGAAAGTGTCTTGGGTCAAACTCTGACCTACTGGGAAAAGTCAGAAGAAAAACCAGGCACTTTCTGGTTACAGAACTGAAACTGTGGAGCAGAGGTCATTTGTTTTGACAGCCAAACTTTCATCTGCATTGGCCATTGATAGTGGGATGAGGATACATCACCTCCTGCTTGTGTGTCCAAATCCAAGTTAGATTCTGGGATTTGTGGGGGCGAGGGAGGAGTTTGATTTTTCTGTAGCTTATGTAGAAACGGATTTGTCCTGGATTTTCCAAGGGATGAGCATTTGTAACCCTGTGCTGTATTCCAGAAGTCAGGCTTTGGCACTCCAGGCTTGTGGGTGTGAGCATCCTGCCTGCTTCCTGAGTTGGAGTGGGGCTCCCAAAGTGATGGGGGGAGACAAGGAGAGTCCCTGGTGGGAGCTGAGCAGGGCCAGCACGGGCTCAGTGTCTGCCCTGCATGTGCTGAGGGACTGAAGGAAGTTGGTGGATTTCTCAAGTTTAAAAAGGGAGGGGAAAAGCAAAAAAGGAACTGTGCATTTCTGTGACGATGTTCTCAGAAACGTTGTTTACCCTGTCCCGGTGAGGTGCTGGGTACCATTATTAGGTGTTTTCTTTTGGGGCCATCCTCACATCGTGCTGGAGGATCTCTATTTTACCTTCAGCTTCTCCTGAGCCTCTTCTGTCCCTGTCTAAAAGCAGACCACCACGGGAGGAGAGGCACTGGGGCATGACCTGGGCTATAAAAAGGCAGCGAGTTCAGGCCAGGGTTTGACCTCAGCACAGGCAGCTGCACCTGAAATAGAGCAGATGAAAGAGTTCCCCACTGCAAGGTGAGCTGTGTTTGCTCCTGAATGAGGACAGGGTCTGGTTTGTGATCCCTGCTCCGGTTGTGGAGGAGTTGGAGTCACCTTTGGGGGGTTTAGAAGGCACAGATGGGTGTGAGTGTCTGTCACACGAGTGAGCAGCTCAGACTGGGGTTTGCTGGAGCCTCCTTGGGAGCTCTTGTGTCCCCTGTCCCCGTGAGTTGTTCTGGGGATGTTGTGGCAGCAGAGGAGCTGTGTGCAATCACCACAGCCTGGTTTTGGTGCATCCCCAGGGCTCCGTGCCGGCTTTGGGACCTGAGCTGGTCCCCTCACCCCAGCAGCACACGGGAAATGTGTGGGGTTTGTTTCGCTCGGGGCTTTGGTGCCCCGGTGCTGCAGCATCTCACGGTGTCCTCGGGAAAAGGGCAGTTTGAAGGTGGGAATCCCTCTTCTACAAGTCTGGTGATGTCCCCTGGGGATGCAGGCAGGGAGGGTGAGCACTTTGTCCCCGAGCCCGTGGGATGTGTTACCCAGATGTGTTCTTATCCAGATGTGTTATCCAGCAGTGCTGCTGCTCAGCACCGTCCGGGCCCGGCCACTTCCCCCTGGCTGCGCTGGCCAAGCCGGGGTGGCCGTGGAGCAGCTGCAGCTCCCGTGTCCTCTGCAGGCTGCTCTTGGTGCCGGGCAGAGCACGGCGGGTGCTGCGCGGCTCCTTCTCCTTCCCCCGGCTCCTTCTCCTTCCCCCGGCTCCTTCTCCTTCCCCCGGCTCCTTCTCCTTCCCCCGGCTCCTTCCCTCGGCTCCTTCTCCTTCCCCCGGCTCCTTCTCCTTCTCCTTCCCTCTGCTCCTTCCCCCGGCTCCTTCTCCTTCCCTCTGCTCCTTCCCCCGGCTCCTTCTCCTTCTCCCGGCTCCTTCCCCCGGCTCCTTCTCCTTCCCCCGGCTCCTTCTCCTTCCCTCTGCTCCTTCCCCCGGCTCCATCTCCTTCCCTCGGCTCCTTCTCCTTCCCTCGGATCCTCCTCCCGGCTCCTTCTCCTTCCCCCGGCTCCTTCTCCTTCCCCCGGCTCCTTCTCCTTCCCTCTTCTCCTTCCCCCGGCTCCTTCTCCTTCCCCCGGCTCCTTCTCCTTCCCCCGGCTCCTTCTCCTTCCCTCTGCTCCTTCCCCCGGCTCCTTCTCCTTCCCCCGGCTCCTTCTCCTTCCCCCGGCTCCTTCTCCTTCCCCCGGCTCCCTCCCTGCCGCCATTCCCGGGGATTCCGAGGGGCAGAACCTCGCTGGCAGGAGCCTTTGCTTTTATGCAGATGAGCCATGTGCTTCTCACTCGAAGGCGTTGCACAGGAAAAGACATTTCCTGTGTTTGGTTCTGGGTGGGCGGCTCCGGGCTCGGGGCTGAGCTGGGTTTAGGAGCGGGATTAGGGCGAGCAGCCCCCCCTGAGCCGAGCTCAGCCCAGCCCAGCCCAGCCCAGTCCCTTCCACCTCCAGCTCTACGTCAGCACAACACAGGCACACGCGCTCGCACTGCTCGTGTCATTCATTCAGTGCCAAGATTGCTTTAAAAAATTCCCTTGGCCCCAGTTCAAACAGGAGTACAGCTGGGATGTGTTAGATTTTAGGCAGTCTGCCCTCAATTTGAGATGAGTTATAAATAGCAGTGCCGACTTCCTTAACTACCACTCTCCGAGGTAAAATGCAGGTTAATGACTGTGGGAATCAATTAGGGCTTCTCTCGGTTAAACAGCCAGCAATGCTTTTTATTATTTTTTTATCACAAAAAACGGACAACAAAGCTGGTCGGGAAAAGATTTCAAAGCCACGGTGAGAGCTTAGGGCTTTTTTCTTATTTTTTCAGCCTTCTTATTTTTTTGGGGAGAGTCAGGAGGGCAGCTGAAGAAATCAGTTGTGGTCAGCACCCACGTTTGGCAATAATTGAATGCTGCTGATTTGGAACTGGAGAGTTCAGTAAATGACTCTCCTTCCTTTTCTTCCTCTGGCCCAATAAAATACAAATATGTAATAAGGTAGTGGGGAAAGTCAGAATTCCATTTTTCTGTACAGCTGTGGAGAGTTTGGCTCTTGCTTCCAAAGTGGGATTTGCCTCTTCCCTTTACTCATTTTCCTGACAGGACCAATAGCAAGTCCTCTCCAATTTAACCAAGCTATTCGTTCAAGAGGCCAAATTTCTGTTGCACCGGAGAGAATCTGAAAGGAATCGTTCATGGAATTCTCTTGTGTGCTTAGAGCTTGTTTTGTTTCTCCTGGAAAGCCCCGGTGTTGTTGGGAAGAGGAGCTGGTTTCACTGCACTGCCTCATTACAGGGCCCTGCCACCCTTCACATCACACAGAGTGATTTGAAGAGCTTTTGAACTCGGCAATTTGAAGCTCACTCTGGGCTTGCTGTTGCTCTTAGTCTAGAAATATCTTAAATTACCCCAAAAGCTGTGCAGTTTCTCTGGAGCACGGGCTTATGGTCCCTCTCTTCACACACCAAACCACACAAGTTTGTTTTTGGGAGTTTCACTGGTGGCAGGACAGCGTTTTGTTGAGTTTTGGTCCTCGCTGGTGTTACACAACAGCAGAGATAGTGGGATTGAGGGAGAATAGAAGCAATTTCTGTGAATGCAGGGAGGTGTAAGCAGGGGGTCTGGACTTCAGTGATCAAGGAGCAACACTTTCTCTCAATTATGTCTCTCTGTGGCAGGGCCTTTGCTTTTGAAGTGTAATCACAGTAATCTACTCCTGTGGTTTCCTATTGAAAGGATTTCCCATGTATCAGCCCAGAGGAGAATTTCCAGCCCCTTGCAGTGGGGGTTTGCTGTTTCTGTGTTTACCCTGACGTGTTCTTGCTCCCTCCCAGCGTGCCCACCTCGAGTGCCAGGGCTGTGCCAGGGGCTGTGCAGCCTCTGCTCCTCCTGCAGCCATCCCTGCATCCCAGCTTGGCCCTTTCCTGGAGGCACAGCTCCCCAGAAGGGTTTTGGGGCAGCACATTCCAGGAAGTTTCCCGCTGGCTGATTTTTTTTGGAGCCAGAGCAGCATTACCAAGGCCCCATCAGCAGCAGAGATGTGTGGGATATTCTGAATTAATGGGATATTTTGAAGGAAGAGACAACACATGGCAGCACTTGAGATGTACAGGGCAGCCCCAGGGAGCAGGAATTAGCCTTGCTACGAGTCAGGAGTGTGTGAATGAAATAGTTCCTTCATTAGGGATTAATTGGCGTTTACATTCCTGCTGGTGATAGGATTTTATCCAGAGGGCTGCAGTGGAGATGCTCTCCATGTTTGTTTTTAGCAGCCTCTGTGTGCAGGGGCCTGGTGGAAGGGTGGCAGCTTGAGGCTCCTCGTGTCCTCCCACACTGAGCAGCCAAGGTGACAACGTGGTCACATCCTGGAAAGATGTTTGGGGTTTGTGTTTTGGGCTTTTTTTCTATTCTCGCTCTCTTTTCTTTTTTTTTTCTTTTTTTTTTTTTGTAATGGCTGCATAAACAGTTCCAAATGTTTCTTGGAAGTTTTTTAGTAGTTGTCATGCTTCCTGTTGGAGTCATGGAAAAGTGAATCTTCACCTTGTTTTCTCCTCCCTGAAGAGATGGTTGGTCTTGTGGGTGACCACAGACAAGAAAATCAGTGCAGGGGTGGCAGCATGTGGTGTGAGTGTATTTAGAAAAAAAAAATAAAAAGTTTAAAAAAACCCTGAAAAAGAATGTATTTGAGAAGCTGCCCTTGGTAGACGGCTGCAAAAATGAGTTACAACCACAGGAGGAAACAAGTAACAAATGGAAAAGATGCAGAAATATTTAGTGAGTGAGCCCAAAGTTGCCCTTTGTCAGGTGGAAGGATGTGAGTGCTTGGGGGTGGCGAGAGCAGGCTGAAGCCAAAAGCCAGGGGCTAGGAAAGCTCCTGGTGGCCCCGTTTTTACATCCCAAAGGAGATCATGTGGGCAGGGAGGAGATGGCAGGAATGCAAGGGGATACCCACAAGGCAAGGCTTGGGAAGCATCAGGGGCAATTGCTGGGAAGATGTAAACACAATTTGCATCTTTGAGGGTGTGTGGGAGCTCCACATGGGTGCTCCATTCAGGACTGAGGCCCTGCAGCTCTCAGGGCTCCACCAGAGCCTTCAAAGGTCTCTTTTTTTTCTGCCCCCATGAATGGAAGCTCCTTTTCCAAGCTGGCACAGACCCCGTGGGGTGCCTGGCATTGCCAGGGCAGGGATCTGGGGCTGCCCTGGAGCCTGAAACCTGGGATCCAACTTGTTCAGGGTTGGTTTGGTGTCAGTGTGGATGGAAATGGGAACATCCAGCACAGCTGAGCATGGCAGGGCATCGAAAATCCACCAAAATCCACCTGCACAGGAGTCACGGCAGGGCTGGGGACAGTTCCACAGGATGGCAGACTCGGGGGGCTTGGCTCTCCTGAGCCACAGCTCCAGGAGCAGCTGGGAAAGGCTCTCAGGCACAGGATGGGACTCTGGGGGTGTCCTGGGTCACAGCTGGATCCCTGTGGGTCCCTCCAGCTGGGCAGATTCCATGGGTAGCCCTGAGCTGGGGTGGAACAGAGCACCTGGACTCTGTTCTCCATCCCTCTGTGCCATACTGACACAGATTGCTCTGAGAGAGCCCAATTTCTGTAGAGCCAGAAATTCCCTTTCCCAGCAGTGGGGCTTTTCCTGCCATCCCTACCCAGCCCCGTGGTGTCCCTGTGCTGGCTCGGGGCTCAGCCTCCCTGGCAGCCACCCTGCACAGCCAGCTGGCCACACAAATGTGTGCTGGGGCTCCAAGCTGTGCTGGCTGCTGGGGAAGGCTTTTCTCCAGTGCAGCATACTGCAAGAACTTTTTTTTTTTTTTTTCCCCCAATAAGAGGGTGGATTCTGCAAACATCAGTGAAATCCTCTGGTTTTTCCAGAGGAAAAAGAGCTATTTCCAGTGAAATCCTGCTGTGGTGTCCGGGGTGCTGTGGGGTTTCCAGCCTGGGCTGGGTGTGAGGTTGGCTTGTGCAGAGCTGTGGGGCTGCTCCTCAAGCACCCGAGCTCAGCCAGAGGGGGTGGATCTGTACAAGCAGCACCCCAGGGCTGGGGGCAGGAAGGGATGGTGGAATAGAGATCCCATTGTCATGGTGATCTGTGGAAAACATCTCACCGGGGTTAGTTAGGTCACTGCAGCCCGGGGAAGGATTCCCCTTCTCACCCAGGAATGGAGGTTAAGGACTGTGCTGGGATTCTCTGGGAGGTCACCAGAGCTCCAGTTGCTTCAGTGGGGGAACAGCTGCCAGCGTGGAGGAGCCCTGTTTTGGGGTGTTTTGGGGTGTTTTGGGGTGTTTTGGGGTGTGTAGTGTTTTCAGGAAATTGGATTGACTATTCCTAAATCTTGGCTCCAGGCAGGGGTAGCACAGATAAAGAAGTCCAAGGAAAGTTTCATTTCTTCACTCATCTCATTGTGTCTGCTCTAAAGCTCAGGGACCTCACTTTCAAGGCTGACAAATTTTTTTACATGCATCTGAATAAATTTGATTTGGAAACTCTTTATTCTCCACAAGGCAGCTCTCACAAAGCACATGTAAAAAGAATATTCAAAAATGAAGCTGTGGTCTTGAAACTCTGGATGTCAGCAGCACTGCCCAGTGTTACTTCATCAGTGTGCATTAATTGAAATGCAGAAGTGTAAATTAACAGCCTGTAGTGTTTTGGGAGACCTTGTTACACGTGAAAGAAGCAGTGTTTCTTGTGAATATTTAAATTTTCAGCCTAAATTTACCTTGTTGTGGAATATCTGGACATTAAACTACTCCCTGCAATGGGGAAAAGCTGCTTACACTGATAATTGATTTTTCTTGAAAATCCTTCCCCCCTTCTTCCCTGTCTTGCCACGGGAGAGATGTCAGCATTAAATGACTTCACCGTGGGCTTGTTCTCGGTGGTGTGTTGGGAAGGGCGGCAGGAATCCCGCCGTAATTCCAAACGGAGCTTCGGGGCTTTGGCAGCCGGGGAGAGGCAGGCGAGCTTCTCCTGGCGCCGTTTTCTCGCGGGGGTTCTGGGGGAGTCGTGGTGTTTGAATGAGCAATTCCCGCGTGTCCTGACATGTCCCCTGTTGCCTTGCAGCCCTCGAGCCCGATGGATCAGATGGGGAAGATGCGGCCTCAGCCCTACGGAGGGAACAACCCCTACACGCCGCAGGCGGGGCCGCAGGCGGGGCCGCAGCAGGGCCACGGCTACCCCGGGCAGCCCTACGGGCCACAGGGCCCCCAGAGATACCCCATGGGCATGCAGGGCAGGACACAGAGCACCATGGGCAGCATCTCGTATGCACAGCAGGTACAGCTTCAGCCTCCTCATCTCACCGGGTTACTTGGGTCGCTGCAGCCCGGGGAAGGATTTCTGTTCTCGCCCAGGAATGGAGGTTAAGGACTGTGCTGGGATTCTCTGGGAGGTCACCACCCCAGAACAGCCCTTGCTTCAGTGGGGGAGCAGCTGCCAGCGTGGAGAAGCCGTGTTTTGGGGTGTTTTGGGGTGTTTTGGGGTGTGTAGTGTTTTCAGGAAATTGGATTGACTGTTCCTAAATCTTGGCTCCAGGCAGGGGTAGCACAGATGAAGAAGTCCAGCCTGTCACAGCTGGGCAGGCCAACAGGCACAGCCAGGTTATTTAGGTAAAATGGCATTTCTGCAGGCTGTGTTTTGTGCCACACCTGCATCCAGGTGGCATAGATACCCCGTGGAATCCTTGTGTCCAAGAGAGGCAGTGGCAGAGCAGTGAATCCAGCAAGGGAAAAATAAATAGCAGGGGAGGGAGATCCTCTTTCTGCTGTGCCGTGTTGGAGACACAGCTGTTCTTTGCACAAGAAATGACTCCAGGTCAGTTTTGGCTCATTACATGATCCAAGTGGCGCCTGCTGGACTGTTTGCAGGATTCAAAAGGCAATTTTTCTTTTTTTTTTTTTCTTTTTGCTGGAGTAAGCAATCTTTCCTTTCAATGTTACTTTTGTTGAAGAGTGGTCAGATAGGGATCCCTAAAAACTTAGCTGCAGTGGCTGTTAAAACTTGGTCACTGCCAAGGATAATGTCACACACGAGTGACTTCTGGCTGTTGTCTGGGAATTATCTGGGTATTGGCATTTCCAGTGCAGCACTGCACAGGTTTCTGAATCCCTGCTTCTCGAGCAGAGTCCGTGTGCGTGTGTTTTTGAGAATCACTTTTGTGACTGGTGCATCTCTCCCTCTGCAGATGCCTCCGTACGGGCAGCAGGGCCCCAGCGCCTACGGGCAGCAGAGCCAGACTCCCTACTACAACCAGCAGAGCCCTCACCCGCAGCAGCAGCAGCAGCCCCAGCCTCCCTACTCCCAGCAGCCTCCCTCTCAGAGTGCTCACCCCCAGCCCTCGTACCAGCAGCAGCAGCAGCAGCAGGCTCAGCCCGCAGCGCCTGCAGCAGCGTACCCGCAGCAGCAGCAGCAGCAGCAGCAGCAGCCCCCCAGCCCGTACCCGCAGCAGCCGGGCCCGCAGCACGCCCAGGGCCAGCCCTACTCTCAGCAGCAGCAATCGCAGTCCCCGTACCAGCAGCAGCAGCAGCAGCAGCAGCCCCCGGCCCCCTCCTCGTCGTACGCGCCCGCGCAGCCCCAGCCGCCCTCGGCCTACGGGCAGCAGCGCTTCCCCCCGCCTCAGGTGAGCCCTGCTCCCTCCCCTGGGCCGCTCTGCACGGGCACGGGGCAAACCGCTGCTCTCGGACGGCCGGGGGGTTCATCGGTTACAGCAGGCACGGCAAACGGGCTGGCACGGTGGTCAGAGCTTCTCCTGGGGCTCGCAGGTGTGGCCAGCAAAAGTCAAACTTGGCTTTGGGGAGGGGAAGCGAAGCCGGCTGGGACCTTTCAGCAAACACTGCAGCACATCCAGGGCGCCTTTGGGGAGAGGAGGGTTTGGTTGAGTTCCTTGTTTGTGTGGTGAGGTGCCTGGAGCCAGGCTGGGTGGGGAAGGTGAAGGTGAAGGAGCAGAGCCAGGACAGGCGCTGCTCTCCAGGGGCTGTGCTGGGGGAAGGCTGCAGAGGGGCTGGCGTGGCCCTGGCCCCGTGCTCCCAGCTCTGAGCAGCACTCAGGCAGTGTGGGTGTGTGCTGCCCTCCTGCCCTGGCTCTCACCTCCTGTTTGGGCAAATAAATCTGCCACAATGTGAGAACATCCCAGAGCAATTCCAACAGAACCTTTATTGTATTCCCGCCCATGACCTTTTCTTGGTGTGTTTCTTGGTGTTTCAGGAGTTATCTCAAGACTCATTTGGGTCCCAGGCATCCTCTGCTCCCTCCATGGCTTCCAGTAAAGGGCAAGAAGACTTGAACTTGAATCTTCAGTCCAGACCTTCCAGCCTGCCGGTGAGTGGGGCCTGGGCCCGGGGCAATCAGGAGCACAGCAGGAGAAATGAGCACTGCGAGAATTCCAGGTGGAAATGGGAACCGTGGAGGCTGCCTGTGCTTTTTACTAAGTCATTAGCTTCTGGCTTCCCACTGGAGATTGAATGTAATTTACAAAAGTAATGGATTTGAGAGGGAAGTTTAACCCCGAGTGCTCTGGTGTGCAGGTTCATTCTGTGAGCTCTGTGCAGTGTCTGCAGTGCCTGGCTGCTGTCAGAGCAGGCCTGACCTCCAGGCAAAATCCTCATTTTCACCTCACTTTCCTGTTCCTTGGCCCACTGTGGCACTGGTGGCTGGCACTGGGGCACCACTGCCTTTCATGGGACGCTTGTGCTGCTGACTGAAGCTGCTCTGGTCCAGCGTGACTGAACAGTTGGTGAAAAAGACAAATCACTTGGTGTCTGGAGTGAGGAACATCAGTCCCATGGAGCTCCTGCCTTGGCAGATGGAGAATTCTATTTCCTTTGGTGTCCTAAGTCTGAATGTGCAGTGGCCACCTGGGGATGAGGTTGGTTGCCCAGTGTTCCAGCAGGTTTTTGGGTCAGAGTAGTTTAATTTTGTGTTAAAGCACCAAGAAAACAGAGAAGGGTTGGAAGTTTATGTTAGTTTGCACAAGTTGGTCTGTGCCTCTGGCTTGGAAGAACAGTTTGGAGCTGCTGAGTTCCAACTTTGCTGGTAACTTTTGTTCTAACCAGTAGGAAGTGAGCGAGCTTTTCTTTTTTTCTGTAGCCACTGGCTAAGTCAGTGCTGGGAGCTGCAGCTGGACTGGCCAGAGGAGTGAGCTGTGTGTAGAAATGAGAATAGCTTTGTTATGAATCCCTTGAAATAATCCTCCACATCGTGGGTACAAATTGTCACCCAAAATACAAAATGATTCCAGTTCTGACCACCTAATGGGAGTAGTTGTGGGTTGTTGCTTTTTCTTTCCTTTTTATTTTTTAATTTTTTTTTGCCTTTTGGACTCTGATTACAAAGATTTAATTTGTTCTGAGGCCTGGGGGGAAAAGAAAAAAATCTTTTAAAATAGCATGTTTCTTTCCACTCTGGCTCTCCACAAGTTCTTCATGTGACCCATCTCTGGCGAGGAGCACAGGAGAAGTGAAGGCACTGAAGTAATTGAAGAAATTGCTGTAGCTCAGAAGTCCTTTCAGAGCCACTGCTGCTGGAGCCTTCCTGAGTCCTGCTGATCCCTCTGACTTGGATTATAGGAATTAGTAACAAGGCTTTGCACAAGTGGCTCCTTCTCAGCACCAAGTGGGAGTTTGTGTTGTACCTTGTGGTTAAATTTATTTGGCCCTTTTCAAGTTGTCCCTTCTCCTGAGTAGTCTAAGAAAAGAAATCCATCTCAGCTGCAGCAGTGGAGGAACCTAGAAACAAGGGAATATCTGGTTTTCCTGGCTTTACCACCAAATAATTTGCATTTAAGAAACCAAGCAGTTTTTAGCTTACCCAACCCTGGTGTATTTTTGGCCTTTCTCTTCCTTAGTAGGCAAAAAAATTAAAAAAAGGAGACTCACTTGCACATCTTTCATAGTTCCTTGTTGGACAGGAGCAGCCCCAGCTCAGAAGGGTTTCAGGGCTGCTGTGGGGTGTGGAAAGGCAGCAGATCTGGGATGCTGGCAGCCAAATCCTTGTTTCAGTTTGCAGTGATCAATCTCCTGCACAGAGTTTGGCCTGGGGATGCTCAGGAGCACAGGAGCTCCATGGAAGGGCACTATCAATTTCTTTTTATTTTCCTGATATTGCTCAGTCTGTCTAGTTGAGAAAGTTTTATCCTGCTCAGGAGGATTCCCAGATCCCTGTTTTGCCATTATGGATGACTTAGAGGAGCAGAGTTTGTTTGTGGGCTTTTAATTTTATTACAGAGTCCTGAGCCCTTTGCCAGGCCTGGTGGGTGCTGTGGAAAAGCTCACTGGGTATCCAGGAATTGGGGAAATCGTGCCATGCATCATCTTTAATTAAACACAGGTCAGCCTCAGCAGGAAAAGGAGGTTCCTGCTTTTTAGGTTCTTGGGAAGTGTTAAATTTATGTGCCCAGTGCCTTTACAGATCCTTGGCCTCTCCACATTGACACTGTGGATCAATGCTCGTATTGGAATTCCAGTCAATAAAATGGGAATATTCCTTTGGCTGCTCCATCACCTTTCAGGAGGTGCTGATCTCCTGGCAGGGACATCGTTCAGCTCCTGTGGCTTTTTGGGATCTGCCTGAGGAATGTCCTGTGGATTGTTCTGGGTGGGGCCTTCAGGATCCCTTCCCAGTCGATTGTGGTGTCATTAACTCAACTTTCTCCTGATTAACTCAACTTTCTCCTGAGCTGAGGGGGCTCCCTGGTGCCTTTCAGGGAGCCCTGCCTCCCTGTGAGTGTCCTGGCTGCTCTCCCTTCCTCTAGCAGGCAAGGTGAGGAATTTCTCTGTAAAATTCACTGCTTCCCTAGGGAGTCTCCATCAGGATTGCAGCCAAACTAAACTTAGATTGCAATTGCACGGGAGAAGTGAAGTGTAGTCTTTTGTGTCTGGGTGTAATAGAGGAATAGTAATCCTTGGGATAGATCTCTTTCTCCCAGGAGATTCCCTAGTTTCTTCTCCTCAGCAAAAAATTCTTCCTGGAGAGTTGTATCCAGTTTATTCAGTGCTAACTTTAACTTTTGAGTCTTGGATTTTGAGGCTGAAGGAGTCAAACATTTCCAGGTAATAATTTCCTTCTGTGTAGCCGTGGGAGCTCTGGGGGAGGCAGGTTGGGTGCTGGGACATCCACTGGGGTTTGGATTGCAGAGCAGCTCTGCTGCAGAGTTCTTTGGGGTTTTAGGTTTGTTGGGAGGGATTTTCCCTCTCATTATGGGGCATGGGACAGGTTTTACCTTGCCCCAGTCCCTGTCCCATGGGCAGGGCTTCATTCCCTCCCAGCCACAGGAGTTGGCATCTCTGGTGGTTGAGCTTCCAGGTTGGTCCCAAAAGCCATTCCTAAACCTGGAGAACAGATTCTGGCAGGGTTTTGGAGGTCCTGGCACAGCAAGGTTACGTTTGAATTTTTGTGGCAGCAAACTGGGAAGTTGGGGCAGAAGTTTTGGCATTTCCACCCCAGAATGTCCTTAGTTGGTCAGAGTGCTGGTGAACTTGAGGGAGAAACCCCCTCCCTGTCCTGGGCAGTTTATTTTCCTCTTGTTGTAGAGTGGGAATAGTTTCAACCTCAGTATTTTTCTATTTTGCACTGTTGGGAAACAATTTTATTTATTTAGTGATGTTTCAGTTTGATTCATCTATGAATGTTGATCTGAGAAGTGTCCTATCAGTGGCAGAAAGGATTTTAACCAACTGAAAATATTCCTGATCCATGGTTCATTTGTGGGTGTGAGTTCTGGCCTTTGCAGTGTGGATTTAAGAAAATGAGGTTTTGTTGGGTGGGGAGAGGGATGAGGCTGCAGAGCTTTGGCAGGAAAATCTTGTCAGTGAATGTCCCCAGCAGTTGTGGGGTGGTTTTGGTTTGATTGTGTCTCCCTCAGTCAGGCACTTAGTGAGTTTGGACACTGCAGGTTGTCAGGAAACACTGCTTGGATTTTCCTTTCTTTCCAGCTGGTCATTTCAGCTGCTCTGGGAGTGCTTGAAGTGGAATAAAGTTGAGCTCTGTCAGCTGCGTCCCCTGACCTGGAAATAATCGATGCAACAGGCAGAAATGCAGCAAAAACCTGTCAGAGCTGCCATGGAGGGAGGCAGGCTGTGTCCTTAAAATTTCAGTTTAAAATGAATCATTTTGGCAACTTTTTCAGGGGGCAGGGAGAAGGAACTTTTTGTAGTTGAATCTGCTGGTCACTTCAAACCTTTTTTTAATTTTTTTTTTATTTCCCTCTCCTTTTTTTCTCTTTCCATATGGGACTTCCTGCTTCTGTTTGGTTTGTGTTTGGCCTTTTGAGCTTGTCTTATTGCTTGCCTTAGGAGAGGGATTAGCAGTGTGTGCATTTCAAAGCAGGGCAGCACAGTGGATATGCAGATAAAGCCAGCAGCACCCCGAGGCTTCCCCCAGGAGCACCTGAGGCACTGGCAGTGCAGATCCCTGCATTCCTGCAGTGCCATCTCAAGGGTTTTATCCCAACTTGTGGTGGCAGCAGGAGGTAGAAATGGATTTTTCCTTGTTCGGTGCTCCTCTGCCCAAGGTTTCCTTGCCCTGTGCCCACCATTTCTGCATGGTTCCCTGAGAAGGTTGTGCCTTTTTTTCCAGGTTTTTCTATTTTAACTGTGGAG
Source organism: Acridotheres tristis (assembly GCA_037013685.1). Taxonomy (NCBI): domain Eukaryota; kingdom Metazoa; phylum Chordata; class Aves; order Passeriformes; family Sturnidae; genus Acridotheres; species Acridotheres tristis. The sequence continues at coordinate 530,102 of CM072910.1, read as the reverse complement.
AGCATCTCCAGAGCCACCCCGACCTCCAGCCCCTGCAGTGACTTCTCTCCCAGCCAGCCCTGCCCAGGGCTGCTCTGCTGTGTGTCCTGTGGCAATTCCCTGTGCTCCCACCCCTTCCTCGGGGTTTGAAGGGAGCAGATCCCACCCAGTTTTGGGATGAGCCCCCCGTGCTGGGGCTGGTCCTGCTGAGCATCCCCCGGGAGCGCCGCGCTCGCTGCTGGGCTCGTTTCCTGTTTCTATTCTGGTCCAGAGCAGCTCAGCTCAGCTTCCTGCCTGAGCCTGGCTCACATTCCCCAAACCCAGCCCTAAACCCAGCCCCAAACCCAGCCCTAAACCCATCCCCAAACCCATCCCCAAAGCCAGCCCCAAAGCCAGCCCCAAAGCCATCCCCAAAGCCATCCCCAAAGCCATCCCCAAAGCCATCCCCAAAGCCATCCCCAAAGCCATCCCCAAAGCCATCCCCAAACCCAGCCCCAAATTCAGCCCCAGAGCCATCCCCAAAGCCAGCCCCAAACCCAGCCCTAAACCCATCCCCAAACCCAGCCCTAAACCCAGCCCCAAAGCCAGCCCCAAATTCAGCCCCAAAGCCATCCCCAAACCCAGCCCCAAAGCCATCCCCAAACCCAGCCCTTCCCTCGGCCCACAGCTGGGGGAGCTGCCCTGGCCCAGGACTGCAGAGCCTCGCTCAGCCCCAGGCACGCTGTGAGCAGGAGGTGCTGCAGGCTGGGGTTTGGGGTTTGGGGTTTGGGGTTTGGGGTCTGGGATGTGCCCCAGGCTCTGTCACACGTGTCCCTGCACTCTGCAGGGTGACAGTTCAGGTTTGGGGTCTGGGATGTGCCCCAGGCTCTGTCACACGTGTCCCTGCACTCTGCAGGATCCAGAGGGTGAGCCAGGCTCTGCTCTCCCAGCAGCTCAAGCTCCAGGGCAGGGAGGTCAGATCAGGCTTTCCCCTCCTTTCTGCTGGCCTGGTGTCACTGCAGACCCTTTAAAAGGTGTGGGAGCCTCTCATGGGTCTGACCTTGCACGTTTGATCCTCACCCTCTTCCCTTTCCATGCAAACTGAGCCCTGCCAGAGGGGGAGCCCACTGTGCTGGAGACTGATCCCAGATCAGGCCTGGGAATTGCAGGTGTGTGGCTGGTTTTTATTGCAGTTCTGAATCTAGAAAGTAGAAGCTTCTATTAAGGGAAAGGAAAAAAAAAAAGGTTTAATTTCCTGAAATGAGAAGAAGTGACATCTTCAGGAATGGATTGCTGTGGCTCCCTGACCCCGAGGGCAGCACCAGGCCCACGTCAGCCTGGCCTGGGCCAGGTTTCCATGGATATGTGACCTGCTGTGAGCCAGGAGAGAGGAGCAGGTCCCTGATTGTCCCCAGTGCCCCCATCCCACCCAGAGCAGCACCCCAGGCCTGGGCTGGCTCTGCACACAGCTCTGGATGGAAATGGTTTCCCTGGAGATGCCCCAGTGCCAAGGGGCCATCCCTGCCTTCCCTTCCCTTCCCTTCCCTTCCCTTCCCTTCCCTTCCCTTCCCTTCCCTTCCCTTCCCTTCCCTTCCCTTCCCTTCCCTTCCCTTCCCTTCCCTTCCCTTCCCTTCCCTTCCCACAGGGGGTTTGGGCAGGAGCTTCCAGAGCCAGTCCAGCATCACAGAGTGGGTTGGGTTGGAAAGGACCCTAAAGATGATCCAGTTCCAGCCCCCCTGCCATTTCCAGAGAAGGAACCACTGGATTCACCACACTGGAAAATGCCTGAGACCTTAGAAATCTTATTCTGTCCTAATATCTTCCTCCTGCTTTTTTTAGAAATTGATCTTGTCACTGTTAATTGTTTCAGAGGCTGATGAGAATACTAAAAGTTCATTTATCTTAAAATCCAAATTATTGCCTGATCAGGGGCCTTGTAAATTTTGTAATAATTCCAGCCTCTTGCCTTTGCTGGTCCCCTTTGCCCACCCTGTCTGGGGTGCTTGGCACGGTGGCACAGTCACATGCTGGGATGACCAAATCAATGCTTTGGAGTCTCAGTGTGGAACGTGAGCCTGGAGAGCACCTTCCAGAGAAGCTGGGGAATGGGAATGTCCTGGCAGGGCAAGGGGAGCTTCCTGCCTCCTCCATGACTCTGAGTTCTGTGTGAGCTGGGGTTTGTCTTCAGGCTTGGATGAGGACACCTAAAAACCTGTGGAAGGAAAACAAAAGCTCTCTGCATGAGCAGGTCTGTCAGCTGAGGCTGCACTCATTTCCCTCCTTTCCCAGTGATGGCCTGGAGATCCCTGCATCCCCACACTTCCAGAAATCCAGAGACAGCATCCTCATTGCTTCTTCCTGTGCCCAGGATCCTCCTGCCTCTTTCCCACAGCTTGTTTTGGGCTCAGGGTTGCTGCAGGAGCCCCTTCTGTGCTGGGACAGCTGAAGTGATGCTGCCCTGTCTGGAAAAACTGAGCATTTTTGTGCTGCCTTGGGTGTTGTGCCAGCCTTTGTGTGAAGCTGGCAGTACTTTTCATCAGCTGAGCAGCCTCCAAGGGGTTAAATGGGAACTCTTGTTGGGGTTTTGCACCTCCCAGGTCCTGTGGAAGAGCCCAGCACTTCCAGGGTGGGGATGCTGCCCTTCCACATGGCAGGTTCTCCCTCCAGCGACATCTTGTTCTGTGGTGAATCCTGTTCCTCCTTCTCTACTTTGTGCTGCAGCCACAGCTCTGAATCTCTGCTCTCCAAAGACACAGAAGATGAGATTTGCTCATTGCTCCGTGCTCGGAGGGGGAGGAAAGCTCCCTCGCCCTCCCTTTTTTTTTTTTTTTATAATATATTTTATTTTATTTTATTTGGAGGGGAAGAGAAGGAGGGGTGGCACAGGGTAGGAGCAGGAGATGTGATTAAAGCTCGTGCCGAGGAGATCTGTGGGAGTGGAGTATCGACCTCTGAAAAATCAATGGCTGCTGCGGCTGCTCCGGCAGGCTCGGGTGCAGGAATGTGGCACAGGCAGCAGCACTTGCCGTGTGCTCCTCCTGCTCCATCCCGTGCCTGCTCCCTGCCAGCCAGCCACACTCACCTCCAGTCGCTGAGCTGGATTAGAGCAGCAGCAGATTTTTGCAATGGGAGTGAAATTTGTGGTGTGGCACCGAGCCCCTCCTCCTGCCAGCCTCCCCTTCCCTGCAGTGCAGCTCGAGCCAGCAGCTTCTCCCAGTTTGTCTGAAGCCAGCCTGCAGGAAGGAGCTGTGCAGCTTCTTCTTTGGGCAGGGAAACTGCACGAGTGTCTGTGGCACGTTCCAGTCCCCATCTTAGCCCTGTGATTGTCAGTGCTGCTGCCTGAGAGGAGCTGAGACTCCTCGGAAGGGAAGGGAATGTGGACTCTGGAGCAGGAGCTGAAGCCTTGCTGCTGTTTGTTTTAGTGGGCAGGTGTTTTCCCCTGGAAGGAATAAAGTCTGGCACTTCCTTCCTGTCTCTCAGGGCTGTGGGGGTGGCTCAGTGGCAGTGAGGACTCCAGGTCCTCGTGGCACACTTGCTTTGGTACCAGCATCTCGATGGCTTTTCCCTTGCTGAACTCAGTTCTAGTTGCTCTCCCTGCTCAGGTCAGAGGTTGAACTTCCAGGGACATATCCAAGGGGTCAATCCCAGTGATTTCATTGCAGAGAAATCCCTTTGTTCCTTCTGACGTGTCCCACTTTGAAGTCCCCCTTTGTGTCCTGTCCAGCCCATACCCACCCCGGGATGATCCTGGAGGTGCTTTTGGTGTGGAAGGATGGGCTCTGTTCCTCTCCACAGTCACTGGTGGTAGAGGAGCAGAGTAAGGGCCATGAGAGTCATCCCTGGCACAAGTTGGATGTTTTTGGGATAGGACAGGACTTGGAAAATCTCTGTTCTGATTCTTGATTTGTTGGCTTTGGAGACACTGGATGATAAATCCCTCTGGATGAAAAGTGTCAGCTGGGTTTCCACTGGAGCTGAGCTCATTCCCAAGCTCCAGCTGCTGCTTCCAGCTGGGGGCCCGAGGTAGAAGAGGCTGAGCAGGAAGGCACTGGGGCTGCAGGGCCCCTCCTGTCCCACCTCAGGTTCCTTTGTGGGTGTGCTGGGAGTCGGGGGAAGCCTCCAGGAGCCAGTGTTGTGTGGAGCACGGGAGGCAGGATTTGTCTGTGCTGCCGAAGGAGGAACAAGTCTATCCATGTCCCCAAAATAGCAGGGAGATCCTGCCAGTCAGCTGTGTGATTGTTGTGATAGAGAGGATTGAGGTATTTTGGGCGTGGAAATAAAGGGGAAGGAAAGGACAAGCTTGTGATTTTTAAATGGTGGTAGTTCTTGAGTAAGTGGAAAAGTAACTGCACAGAAAAAGAGCTTGTAATAGAAAGTGAGTATTTGAGTGAGAAGGAAGGAAGAGGCTTTTTCCCTTTCAGAAAGAATTGGGGAATAAATTTAGCCATTGTTCTCTGGTCTTGCTTGTGAGTATCTTATGGAAACCACTGGCCTTAAGAGTTTATAAACTCCACATGCTGGTCTCAGACCATCATTTCCTTGAGTGCTGTCTGGAGATCTCAGATCATTCCCTGTTCCCCACACTTCCCAGGTGGAAGGGCAGGGGAGGGGAGGCTGCAGTCCCTGCTCAGGAATCCCATTTGCTTTCTGGTCAGTCCTGCTGCTCTTCCTGCTCCATGGGATGGGCTGGAGCAGAGCCTTGGGTCTCTCTGCTCCTCTGGGATTTTGTTACCTTGATCTTAAGCATTTCTGGTTGTTTCATCTCTCATCTCTCTGTTTGTTTAACAAACGAGCTGTAGCAGATAGAGGGCTGCTGGTTCCTGCTGCCAGATAAAAGAATTTCAGCACAAACCACTTGGTGCTGGTCCTGCCAGGACTCGCAGCCCCTTTCCCTGTGAGGGATGATTTCCCTGGCCCCTGTGGGGAGCAGATTGAGTGATTTGGAGATGCTGTGATGGCAGGAGGGTTCTGCTGTGCTGTGGGAGGGGGGTGCTGGTGCCCAGCCCTGTTTGTCAGCAGCACTGGCAGCCCTGCACTGGCACCAGCCCTGCCTGGGCATCCACAGCAGCTGGAACTGCTCTGCTCCAGGGTCCCCGTGGGCTTCCACTATCAGGTCACAGCCCAAAATAACACTGGGCAGCCTTTCAAGTGAAGAAACTCAGGCTTTGGGGCTGCAGCCAGCCTGGAGTGTGAGATTCTCTGTGAAATAGTTGGAATCCCTCCAGCGTTTTTGATCTGCATGGCAGATGAGCAATAAAATGCATAAAAAACACATTGGAAACACGTGAGGAAATTCTCCAGACCCTGACGTTTCCTTGAGTTGGCAGAGCTGCTGCTGCTGAGCCTCACCTCCTGTCTGTGCTCCTGGCTGTGCTGGGAGGGAAGGGGAGAGCCCTTCTCCACTGCCCTGCTGGCCCAGCTCTGCTCCTGCTGCTCCGTGGGAGGCAAATAAAACCTCCCAGGCCCCTTCTGCTCTTGGGCTTCATCCAGAACCCCCTGACAGCAGCAGCTCTCCATTATTCCCACCAGGATTTATTGTTTTTAAAGGCTGCTCTGCTCTGTCTGCCCTGCAAACAGGCTGTGGGAGATGCAGGGATTTCCTTCTGCCCTGGTTTGGGGCTGTCAGAGCTGGAGGTGTTCTTCAGGTTTAATTAACCCGTGGTGCCCTGGTGCCTGACACCCTGAGAGGGGATTTGATGGGAGGAAAGAGCAGCTGGGGCTCAGCTGTTCCAGTCCATGTTTTCTCCTTCCCCTTGCAGGAGTTTCCCTTCTGAGCAGCTCAGTCCTGCTGAATAACACACTCAGAAAATGCTGCTGTGCTGGCAGATCCCTTCTTTGCTGGGAAATGACTTTATTGTTGGAATTCATAAAACTTACATGTCTTTGGAGGTGAAACTCACTTCAGGAGTTACTCGATTTTCACAGTCTTGTTTCAGCTGATGTCCCAGCAGCTGGGAAAGGGGATGTGTAATTCACTTTAAACTCATTTAAATTGATAATCTGGGAGCTCTGCTGTTCCTCTGGGGATCCCTCATGGGGTGTCAGCAATGCAGAGGGGGTGCAGCCCCCCAGGACCCACCTGCTTCATTCAAATGGGATTTTTTTAAATGGCTGCAGTACTAAAGCATTGATAGCAGGCAAGGTGGAAGACATGAGCTCTGCAGATTGTTATCTGCTTCTTAGGAGTTAATTTTCAAACTGTTTTTAACGTTCCTTCATTTCATGTCTTGCAGATATTTTTGTGTCTGGCATTTCCAGGCCTTGCCCTCTCAGCTGCCCAGTTCATGTAGAATATTGCCCAGGCCATGGAGCTGTGACCTCCACAGGTCCCTCCACCCAGAACCTTCTCTCTTGCCTCTTGGAGAAGCACTTACCCCAGATAAAGGACGGAAATTCACATTTCACCTTGCACACTTGCTCTGTATCTGTTCTTCCATGCCAGTATTTGTCTCAGGTGCACATTTTTAATGTGTTTTGGGTTTTTTTTTCCCTTTGAGCCTAAAAGCTCTTCATCTCTGCAGCCCAGGCACTGCCCCTCTGCTCTCAGGTTTAACTGCTCTGAAATCCCCAGCACCAGGAGCTTATGTGGGAGCTGGAAATGGGTTTGGCCTCCAGCTTCATTTCAGTGATGAGGAAAAGTGCTTGAATGCTCTTGGTGCTTCAACTAAAACTACCTTGATGTAGGGACAGGGCAGTGTTTCCATGCAGTTGTAGGCTGGACTGAGCTGGTTTCTGGGCATTCTGGTCCCTTCATGGGCTCTGTGTGTGCCTGCTATCAGTGCCTGCAGTTGGGTGCAGTAAATCTCAGTGAGAGGAGTGCTTTGCTCTTGATTGTTTGTGTTGGTTGATGCTTTTTAATGCAAAATGTTGGAAATAATGTCTCTGTACTCCCACTTCAGATGGTTTCCACAGTCGGAATGTGGGATTTGTCAAAGTTGTCCAGGGAAAAGCACCCAAATAGCTGCATAAAGGAGCAATGCTTTTGATGTTACAATAGGAAAGTAGTGAAAATTGCAAAAGAGAGCTCAGATACTATTTTTAGGCTTTTTCTGCAGTTTTTTAGCTTTCATTGAAATAAAACAAAGCTTTTTTTTTTTTTTTTTTTTTTTCCCCCTCAGGAAGATAATACTTGAGCAGTAAGCAAATACACCTCAGAGACTGTGGTGCAGGAAATGAGCTCTCCAACAGGAGCAGCAATGGGAGGGGAGGGAGGACAAGCTCTGCACTAAATCATCCCACCAAGTGTCTGGGCTCTGCAGCTCCAGTGTAACACTTGCCAGCATTTGTTAAAGCATTTTGTTCAAATTCCATTAAAACAGAGGAAATTGCCACGCTGGAGGTGGTGCTGAGGCCAGCTCTGAGTGCCCCTGGCCCACGGGGTGGGCATGAGGTGCTTGGGTGTCACCAGTGCTGGCTTTTATTCCTCCACAATTCCACTCCTCCGTGGTTCCTGGGTGTGTCAGAGCCTTCCACATCCCTGGCAGGTGTTGGGTGTGGGGGCTCCTGCTCCCCAGGGATGAGCTGCAGTTCTGCTCTCCCAGCTCCCTGTGTGCTGCCAGAGCTGGGAAAACATTTCCTGAGCTGCTGCTGAAGCGGGAGCTGTGCTGTCAGTGTGAATGAAACCAGGCTGTCCAGGTGATTTATCAGCTGCCTTGGCCTTTCTCTGTGAGCTTTAAATGAGGTTGGCTCTGCTTGTGCTGTGCAGCCGAGTTCTGTGCAGGGAGAATGACCTGGGATTCCCTCAGGGCTCACCCAGAACCCTTCTGATCCAGAGCTGATTGCTCTGCAACACTTAGGGAGGGTCAGTGAAGTCCTGGTAAGCTTTGGCCTCCACTTCTTCACCTGCTGTGATCCTTTGAACCTCTGGCAGAGATTTTATCTAATCCCTGGAATAGTTACAACTTCCCAGCTTTCTGTTCAAACGCTGCCACTTCCTCTGGCTGCTCCTGGCTCATTCAGAGCAGGCCAAGCCTGAGCAGCTGATGCACCTTGTTCCCACTTGGGCACGTTGGATCTGCACATCAGCTCCTTGGAACTGTCCCCATTTTCACACTTGCCAGCTGGGTTTTGATGCTGCTGTGGCAATTGGAGGTTTCAGCTCTCCCAGGCTTTTTGTGCTTTCCTGCTGCAAGGTGAATACATGCAGGAGGAAGGGTGTTTTCCAGCCTTGCCTTCGAGAAAAGCTCAACTTTACAGGTTGATGCAGTAACTGCTAATTTTTGCTGTCTTTGAAGAAAGGGAAGTGGGAACCCTGAAGAGTATTTTATGGTTTTCTTTTAAATCTCTGTTTAGTTTGTTTTTATCCATCTCAAGTGAGTAGTTTCCCAGCTCATAGGAGGTTTATGAATTAATTATGGTGAGGCAGGAGTTTTCTGTCTTTCAGAGGCTGAGCCACGTTTCCCTTCCAAGCCATGATCACATGGACTGTCTCCTGTGTTTGCAGTTTTACGTGTGCTGTTGATGCATTCTTTAACTTCCCACCTCTAAACTGAATTAAAAGCAGCAAGGAGGAGAATTATCCATTTGTCTGGGCCAGCAGCAAACCAACTCAGGAGCTCCTGGGTTGAGACTGGCAGCAGGACAAGACACATGTGGCAGCTCGGTGACTGCTGTGTGCAGCATGGCCAGGGACAAACGGCGTGTGTGACAGCAGCCCCGTGCCTCTGGCCTTTCTGACGTGTTTCTGTGCCCTGCAGGACCTGTCTGGTTCCATAGATGACCTGCCCATGGGGACAGAAGGAGCCCTGAGCCCTGGAGTAAGCACATCAGGGATTTCCAGCAGCCAAGGAGAGCAGAGTAACCCAGCTCAGTCTCCTTTCTCGCCACATACCTCTCCTCACCTGCCAGGCATCAGAGGACCCTCCCCCTCCCCAGTTGGATCTCCAGCCAGCGTTGCTCAGTCCCGTTCCGGCCCCCTCTCCCCTGCTGCAGTCCCAGGTAACCTCTCACCCCTCACCTGTGACCTCTCTCACCTCTCAAGGTAACCTCTCTCCCCTCCCCTTTCACCTCTCACTCCTCACCTCCCACCTCTCACCTTTCTCTCATCTCTCACCTTTCACCTCTCACCTCCCGGGCTCTGCTGGGGCTGGACTCTGGTGCCCAGTGGGGAGGAACTGGCCATTGTCAGCTCTGTGTGGTCCCCGAGTTCCTCTGTCCCCATTTGTTTGTGTGAGAGCTCCCAGCTCTGCAGGGATGGGTGAGCGTTGGTGACCCAGCAGTGTCCCTGCCCCAGCCCGATGTCACCACTGTGGCTGTTCCTCCTCTCTGTGGCCACCATCCCCTTGTCCTGGGGCGGTCTGGGGTGCTGGGACGAGGCTCTGCAGCCTGCTGGGGCTGTGGGGAGCAGCTGCTGATGCTCTCTGTCCTTTCTGTGGCCCAGGCAATCAGATGCCCCCCCGTCCCCCCAGTGGGCAGTCGGACACAATCCTGCACCCCTCCATGAACCAGGCGAGCATCGCGCAGGACCGAGGTGGGTCCTGGCTCACAGCTCTGGCTGTTCCTTCGGCTGCCTGTGGGAGAGAGCACTGCAAAGCTGCCCCAGGGTTACAGGATGAAGTGTTGAGGCACCTTGCAGTAAATTCAGCTCTTGGTGGCCTCTAAATGTTCATCCAGACTTTGGCTTCTAAAATGTTTTCTCTGGCTTCTTAACGCTCTTCCTTTAAACTTCAAAACAAGATGTGCTCACAGCAATGTTGTGTGCCTTTCCCCTTTGAGAGAGTAAGATTTTGGGGGGAAAAATACGTGTAAAATTTCAGCTCTCCTGGCTGAAGGTATAGAGTTGTCACCCTGAGAAAACCAAACAAGTGAACAAAAACCAAAACCAAGAAGCCCCAAGGATTTGCAGAGCTGTACTGGCTTCTGCTGTGAGACTGAGGGTGGGTTTTTTTTCTGGCTAAAACAGGAAATTGGATCTGTTATCTGCTCAGATAACACTGGCTCCTTAATGCAACCACTACAACGTGTCCAGGCTGTTTCTGGAAGGATTTTGTCAGTGCTGGGGGCTGGAACACGTGTGTGCCCTGGCAGCTCTGGATGCTTTGCAGTAACCGTTTCTCCCTCCTGTTGGTGTGCAGGCTACATGCAGAGGAACCCCCAGATGCCCCAGTACAGCTCCCCCCAGCCTGGCTCAGCCTTATCCCCCCGGCAGTCCTCGGGAGCTCAGATGCACGCGGGCATGGGCCCCTACCAGCAGAACTCCATGGGCACCTACGGGCCCCAGGGCGGCCAGTACGGACCTCAAGGTGGGCACGGGGCCAGCAGGGCCTCTCTCTGTCCTCGGGGCTTGTTGGGGTTGCCCAGAGAAGCTGTGGCTGCCCCATCCCTGGAAGTGTTCAAGGCCAGGTCGGAGCGGGCTGGGATGGAGGAAGGTGTCCCTGCCCATGGGATGATCTTCAAGGTCCCTTCCAAACCACTCCATGATTGCATGAGAAATGCTTTGATTTGTCCACTCTCAATCTGTGGGTGATAGCAGAGCTCTGCTCCTGTTGGGATTGATGGGATATGTTGCTTTCAGGGAGAGCTGTACTTCTAAGAGTGGGATTCTTCCTCCTGATGGAGGAATAAGCAGGTCGTGCCTCCCATGTAATTGTGACGGAGGGATGGCTCTCTTTGAAGAGGAAGGTGATGAAGTGGTGCCTGTTCTGGGAAGGGTTAATGTGGGATTTTCCATCCTGTCCTGGACCATTCAGCTCTCTGTGCTGGGCTGAGGTTTGGGAGAGTTTCAGGCATCTTCTGAATCGATGTTGTTACTTGGCTGTGTCAAAACACATTTTACGTGGCTTATATCCAAGTTCTTTGACTTTGTGTTGAGGTGTGAACACTCCCCCTCATCTCTGGTAGCAATCCTTAAATATTTGCTGATAGAAGATGTGTGTGGTGATTCACGAGCCGGTTGGGTGATGCTGCTGTGCTCTGCTCCTCTCCCCAGGAGGTTACCCCAGGCAGCCGAACTACAACGCCATGTCCAACGCCAACTACGGCAGCCCGGGCATGGGGGGCACCATGAACCCCATGGGGGCTGGCAGCCAGATGCACGGGCAGAGCGGGGTGCCCCCGTACAGCGGGCTGCCCCCGGGCAGGATGGGCCACGGGGCCATGGGCAGCCGGCCCTACGGGCCCAACATGGGCAGCATGCCCCCCCAGGTGGGCAGCGGGATGTGCCCCCCGCCCGCCATGAACCGCAAGGCGCAGGAGGCAGCGGCCGCCGCCATGCACGCTGCTGCCAACTCCATCCAGAACAGGTACAGCACGGGGGCTGGCAGCAGGGCACAGGTGTGGGGTACACCTGCCAGGGGGCCTGGAAATGGGTCACAGGTGTGGGGTACACCTGACAGGGGGACTGCAAGGTCACAGGTGTGGGGTACACCTGCCAGGGGGCCTGGAAATGGGTCACAGCTGTGGGGTACACCTGCCAGGGGGACTGCAAGGTCACAGCTGTGGGGTACACCTGCCAGGGGGCCTGGAAATGGGTCACAGGTGTGGGGTACACCTGCCAGGGGGACTGCAAGGTCACAGCTGTGGGGTACACCTGGCATGGTCACAGGTGTGGGGTACAGACCTGCCAGGGGGACTGGAAATGGGTCACAGGTGTGGGGTACACCTGCCAGGGGGCACAGACCTGCCAGGGGGCCTGGCAGCGGGGCACAGGTGTGGGGTACACCTGGCATGGGCACAGGTGTGGGGTACACCTGCCAGGGGGACTGCAAGGTCACAGGTGTGGGGTACACCTGCCAGGGGGCCTGGAAATGGTCACAGCTGTGGACACCTGCCAGGGGGTACAGACCTGCCAGGGAGCCTGGCATGGTCACAGGTGTGGGGTACACCTGCAAGGGGGACTGCAAGGTCACAGGTGTGGGGTACACCTGCCAGGGGGACTGCAAGGTCACAGGTGTGGGGTACACCTGCCAGGGGGCACAGACCTGCCAGGGGGACTGGAAATGGGTCACAGGTGTGGGGTACACCTGGCATGGTCACAGGTGTGGGGTACAGACCTGCCAGGGGGCCTGGCAACGGGTCACAGGTACGGGGTACAGACCTGCCAGGGGGACTGGCAACGGGTCACAGGCGTGGGGTACACCTGCCAGGGGGACTGGCAATGGGTCACAGGTGTGGGGTACACCTGCCAGGGGGACTGGCATGGGCACAGGTGTGGGGTACACCCAGCGTTGTCACAGGTATGGGGTACAGACCTGCCAGGAAGCCTGGCATGGTCACAGGTATGGGGTACACCTGCCAGGGGGCCTGGCATGGTCACAGGTAAGGGCAGTGCCCAAGGCCAGGTTGGACACTGGGGTTTGGAGCAGCCTGGGACAGTGGGAGGTGTCCCTGGCATGGCAGGGGTAGAGCAGGGGATGATCTTTAGGGTCTGTCCAACCCAAACCATTCCAGCACTCTATACATCATTTATGACATGCTTAAAGAACTTCTAATGTTCATAAGCGAAATTATTTAACTCTCAGATCCCTTCAGTTGTTTTTGCATTTTGCTTTCTGGCCTTCTCTGTCCCTGGGTGATTTGGAGATGCTGCCCCTAAATCCAGCAGCCACCCAGCTGTGTGTGATCCAAGGCACTGCTTGTCCAGTGTGAGGAACTTCTTCCTTTTAGGGCCTTGATGAGCAGCTGTGGGAAAGGAGCTGGAATTCAGCTCTGAACTCTGCACTATTTTCTGTGGTTGTTTTTTCCTTTATTGCCCATTTCAGAGTAGGTGTGTGTGGCCTACCAGAATGCCATGGGAGCCATGAACGTGCTCCTAAATTGGCTCCCCCAGATCTGGTGGATGTGTTTGTTGTCTGACTGGACACTGCTGTTTACCCTCACCTGAGGGCTGCTCCTGCAGCCTCCTGCTTTTCCCTGGGGCTGCCAAGGCTCAAGTTCCCAAACCCCAATAAGGGCACCCAGGCCTGTCCCTTTGAGGAAGAAGTTTGAGCCACAGCTGTGTGGGAGGTTTGCAGTACATGGAAAACAACTCTTCCAACCCAGGACATTCCATGATTCTAAATCCTGTACTCACTTCACTGCCCAGGGCTGCAGAGCCTGCAGGTTAAAGGCATTTTAACAACTGAAATGAGCTCAGTTTGTGGGTGTAGGAGAACAAAGATGAAGGGTGAAGATGTTCAGAGCTCAAGTCCCACTTTCCCAAGGGTTTGCATCCCCTTTCTCTTCAGAGTGTGAGCTTTACAAGAGCACCTGGTCTTTGTTCTTCTCTTGGAAAAGTGGTTTGGGGCAAGTCACTTCTCCGTGTCCTTTTTAGGTTTCTTTTAGCAAAGCTGCTTCCTCAGAAAGCAATATCCCAGTGCTTAATATGTCTGTTTGTTCCTTGCCTCCTCCAGGCCTCCTGGTTATCCCAACATGAATCAGGGGGGAATGATGGGCACTGGACCTCCCTATGGGCAGGGAATTAACAGCATGGCTGGCATGATAAACCCCCAGGGCCCACCCTACCCCATGGGGGGCAACATGGCCAACAACTCTGCAGGTAAGCCAGAGCTTTAGGATTTCACTGATGGCATTGCACTGGAAGGAGAATCAGTGTTAAAGATTCCTTTAACTTCCCAGGGATGGCAGCAAGCCCTGAAATGATGGGACTGGGGGATGTCAAATTAACACCTGCAACTAAAATGAACAACAAGGCAGATGGGACGCCCAAAGCAGAATCCAAGTCAAAGGTAAAATGTTCTGGGTTTTGTTGTTATTGACTGCCATCCTCTTCAGCATCCAGGGAAATAAAGCCATGTGTTGTGTGTTCACTTGGATTGAGCAGTGTGAGAGATGGAGGGGAGTGTTTCCCAGTCCTATGGGAGTCATGGATTCCACTTGGAAAACAAACTGGGTATTAGGAATTATTACCTGCCACAGTGAAACTGCCAAAAGCAGCATAAACAAACCTGAGTTTGTTGTGGAGTGGGCCTGGAGCTCTCAGCTCTCAGCTGGGACGTGGTAACTGAAGTGTTGCAGTTGTTTCACAAACAAACCTCTTACTAATCCTGTGTTAAAGCCAGAAGAGGGAGGCAAACAAGTTCTTCAGGGAGTGTTTTTCTTTGCATTGCTGCTACCAGTTTCAAAAGAACCACCAAAAAAAGCAGTTTCTGAGCCCCTGGTCTCCTCCTTTGCTACCTGGAGGAAAACAAATGTTCAGCAGGTTTGATCCCTGTGCCAGCAGCAAGAAGATCCAGGAGTTATCCCACCTCTGCTCTGTGTTCTGAGGCATCTGCCTCTCTTATTTATGGCAAAAGTGAACTTGAATGCTCTTGGCCACAGATCAGGGCTGCTCATGAACACACTCAGGTTTGGGTCTGGGCTTCACCTGGAACATCACTAGGTCTGACGAGCACCTCTGGTTCAGGAGCTCATTTCTAAGTAAGGGTTTGGAATGCCAGAGCCAGCTCTGCCTCCACTCCAGGTGGGGAAAGACACAGGGACAGGGACAGGGACAGCATGAGGAGCCCGGGGGGAGCAGGATTCCACCTGGAGGAGCTGCAGTTGTGCTGCTCAGTCCTGATCTGTCTTTCCTTCTCCTAGAAGTCCAGTTCCTCTACTACCACCAACGAGAAGATCACCAAGCTGTACGAGCTGGGAGGGGAGCCCGAGAGGAAGCTGTGGGTGGATCGGTACCTGGCCTTCACTGAGGAGAAGGCCATGGGCATGACCAACCTGCCAGCCGTGGGCAGGAAGCCCCTGGACCTGTACAGGCTCTACATCTCTGTCAAGGAGATCGGGGGATTGACTCAGGTCAGTGACCCCCAGCACTGAATCACCTTTGGGGCCACGTGTGAGCCATGACTTCCCATTTAGCCACGTTTTATCTGTGTTTTATTTCTGTAAATAAAGCCCAGCACCCTTTAAGTGAGCCAGATGCCTGCTCTGCCTTTGCCTGGTGACAACAGTCTGTGGCCAGATCCAATTCAAGCCCTTTTTTTCCCTGCTTTGTCCAGGGCAGAGATTGGTGACACTGTCTTTGTTTTTGCATCTGGCTGTCAGCTGACCTCGTCACTGATTTGATTTGCAATCTGCCCCTGTAAATCTGAGAAGTTTTGTGTAGGTGAAAAGGGCGTTGAGCAGTTTCGGGGTTGCCCTCAGTGCACCCCGGGTGTGAGCTGGGAAGGGTCGGTGTCTGCTCCTGGAGGAGGATCCAGGGATGTGGAGTTCAGAGCCTCCCGTTGGGTTGTGCAGGTCAACAAGAACAAGAAGTGGCGTGAGCTGGCCACCAACCTGAACGTGGGCACGTCGAGCAGTGCGGCCAGCTCTCTGAAGAAGCAGTACATCCAGTGCCTGTACGCCTTCGAGTGCAAGATCGAGCGCGGCGAGGATCCCCCCCCTGACATCTTTGCAGCTGCTGACTCCAAGAAATCCCAGACCAAGATCCAGCCTCCATCTCCAGGTGAGGCCAGGGCCTGCTTTGAGGTGTGCAGTGGGTGTGTGAGCAGGTTCTCTGGTGCTCTGCTGTGGCTGCTCCAGGCTGCAACAGAAGCTGTTCTCTGGTGCTGTAGGGTGAAAATTATTTGGGAATGTTTTGGGAGTGAGTTGAGCCTCTTGGAATAGTTCAGTTTTGTGTGTCCAAGCTCTGGACTAAGCTTGAGAAAAAGGAAAACCTGAAAATACACACACACACACACACCCCCACCCCTCTGGTTGCTGCTGCACCTGTGCCTGGTGAGGATCTGGTGGAGAGAGAGCTCTGGAGTTTCCCTGCAGGGAGATCCCCAGAGCAGCCCTTGGTCCTGCTCCTGTTGGGGATCCCACTGCAGAGGCTGTGCTGCTTTGGACCACGCCAGTGATTCCTGCTGGGAGCAAAGGCTGGGTGTGGGTGTGTGCACTCACCTTCCTCAGGAATTCTGCTCTCAGCCCTCAGCAGGAGCCAGGGGGAACTTTCTGAGCACAGGGCTCTGGAGGCCTGTGACAAGCTGGGTGATTTGGGAACCAAGCCCTTTAAAACGAACCTTTGCTGTTGTTCAGATTTGATGGGGTGCTTCTGTTACTGAATATTTAGCATAATGCTCAATTCAGATTTGTTAAACAAAAAAAGAAAAGACATCCAGGCCAGCCATGCACGTTGTACTCTTTGGAAAGTCTGATCCTTTCTGTCTCATTTGCATTGAGTTCATTGCTTGAATTGCTGCTGAATTTGCCAACTCTTCTTTAAGCTTGAGTTTTCCAGTTTGTCTTATAACTAAAAAAACTTCAGATGCTTTTTCTGGTCAGGAGCCTGCTCGTGTAGGTGAAATAAAAACTTGGTCTGCTTTGAAGTTCCTATAGTGTTTGCAAAAAAAAAAAAAAAAAAAAAAAGCTTTTTTGGTTCTGAAACCTGGCACCATCTTTGTCTGGCTCCTGAGGAGTGGAATAATGAACCTCTTTGAGTGCAGTGCAGTTGTGTCCCAGCCCTGCTGAACCCTTCAGGGGCAGTGGGCTTGTCCCAGTGCTCTGCTGGCCACCTCATTTCTCTCTCCTTTCAGCTACAGGAGGGTTTTTATGGAGAATTGACCGTGTCTTGTTATTGGTCAGGAAACCTGCCCCGGTGGAGCTTCAGCCTCGGTGTGTTCTGCAAGATAAAGTCACTTTTGTGCCATTAGATAAACCTCTGGCCAAAGTGGTGTCTGAGTTCTGCTCGAACTAGACCACAAATCCAACCCCACTTTCTTTCCAAAACCTCCTTCTTGCCCCCCCGAGGCAACGGAACAAAGATGTTGAGAGCATTTGGAGTTTATTTGGAGAGAGCTGAGACTTTCAGGAAGCCACTTTGGACTTGCTGTAGCTCTAGGTGTGTGTCAGAGTGGATTAGGTGCTGCATCAGTTTTTGTTTTGTTGTGGCTCACGTGGTGTTTGTGAAGGGCCTGGCTCTGCCTTCTGGGCTGAGCTCCTGCTCCAGCACATCAGCAAAGGAATTTTGGGGCTCCTACCCCAACCTCGGCACGTTTGGGTCCTGCAGTGAGAGAACTCTGCTGCATTTCCAATTCAAACCCTTCTGCAGCCTCCCACAGCTGGGGATGTGCCTGGCTGGTGGCTCTGATCCTTTGTGCTGAATCACCCAGCCTGTCCCTGCTCCTTTCACTTTCCTTTTCCTCCTCTCAGGGCCTGGCGAGTGGGGCAGGACAGGAATGGCTCAGTCAGGCCAGCTCCAGCCCTGGGGGATGCTGCTCTTCCTGCAGGCCCCACACACTCCTGTCCCCCAGGGAATCACCTGGAGGAGAACAAAAAATTCCCAGCTTGGAGCCCTGTGGACAGCAGGGGGACGTTCTGAAGCCATTTCATCATTTAAAGGCTGTGCTGTCCTTGCAGACCTCACAACCTGTTGGCTTTGGCTTGCTCTTCATTCCAGCCTGTCCTGCCAAATTAACTCCTGCAGAACTTGGGGAGTGCTGAGGATTGCACTGTGCCATTCCCCATTAACCCTTTCCTGGGCCTGCACAGGTGGAGCTCCTGTGTCAGAGCCCTCCTGTGCAGTGTCCATCACCCCCTCAAACACCCAGGAGCGATCCCAGAGGGAACTGGGAATTCCCTCATGGGCACTGGGAGTTCCTGGAAGCCCAGCAGGTTCCCTCTGGCAGAGTCCCCGGGGAGGCACCTTGGGTTTGGATTCCCAGAGCGTGGGGCTGGCCCCGCTCCAGCTCGGTGTGGGTTTGTGAGTGGGAGGGAGGGCAGACACCAAATGGCAGCGACGCAGGGAATGTCTCAGGGAATGTCTGGGGCCTCTTCCTGCCCTGCCAGAGCCAATTCCTGGGGGAAGCAGCGAGGCTGGGCTGCCAGGGAGGGGCTGGGAATGAAACTCCCCAGGAGCTCCCGCTGCCCTGGCTCCTGCCAGAGCTCCCCGGGCTGGAGGGAGGCACAGAGCAGAGGACAGGGTGCCAGGAAGGTGGGGTGTAAACAAACATGGCCTGGACGTGACCTCGGAGGATTTTAATGAATAGCTGAAATGACTCATCAGCCAGCAGGGCTGGAGCTCGGGGATATCGGGTGCTGGGGACGGAACTAATGGAAACATTAATGAAGAGTTCAGCTCCTGCCAGCTGCCAGGAGCAGCTGAACCTGAGCTGGTGCTGGCACAGCGATCCCGGGCCAGGGGAGAGCTGCTGGAGCTGCTGCACAGCTGGATTACACACAGGGCTTTGCTCAAAGCTCACTGGAGCAGAAAACTCAGGGGCTGGGACTTGCAGGGAACCTGCTGGACAGGTTTTGTGCTCCAGTGCAAGATCCGGCATCTCCGGCATTCCCTGCTCCAGGAATCCTTGGGAGGGGTCTGCGCTGGGGAAGGGCAGAGCAGGCAGGGGAGCCTCGTCCAGAGTTACTTGGTGGCTTCAGCTGAGGTTTCCATCACTGGGCAGATCCTGAGACTCCCAGGACAGGGCTCAGACCCCTTCCCTGGCTGGGCGGATGTGAAGGTGACAGGGACATCAGTGGTTGTCACTTGGCAGCAAGCCCCACGTTCCTGCCACGTGGTGCCCTCCAGAGCATCAGCCTCTGATGGATAACGTGGGAAGCACCACACAGGGCCAGGGTGTGGAAGAGGGAGCACAACTTCTCAGCTTTAGGTTCTTCTGGGGAGCCTGGCCTTGAGCTGTTGAGCTCCTTGTGCTTTTTTGGCCATATGTCATCTGTCCCTTCCTCAAAGGACTCTCTGTTCTCGAGGCTGATGTTCTGCGAGGTTCAGGGTTGCATCCATAGGGTGCAAAGCTGCTGACCCCACTGCTGTTCCTCCTCCTGCAGCGGGTTCAGGCTCCATGCAGGGCCCTCAGACACCTCAGTCCACCAGCAGCTCCATGGCAGAAGGAGGAGACTTGAAGCCACCAACTCCAGCATCAACGCCACACAGTCAGATGCCCCCTTTGCCAGGCATCAGGTATGGAACCACTGCTGGGGCTGGGGTCACTCTGGGTCACTGCTGCACGTGTTGGGCCCTCGGGTACCGATTGTGGTGGGACTCCATCACTTTGCTCCTTCCTTCATGGCTGACAGCAGCATTGTGTGTGAATATTCTTTAATTTTGAGGTTGGGTCTGAGGACAGAGTTGTGGAAGGGCAGCTCCTCTTGGCCCTGGGAGGGAGGATGTGAGGAGGAGCATCCTGAGGACCTGTGTAATGCGGTGTTTGTGGGGTTTTTTGGAACAGGAGTAACTCTGTGGGCCTCCAGGATGCCTTTGCAGATGGCAGTGATCCCGCGTTCCAGAAGAGGAACTCCATGACTCCAAACCCAGGGTACCAGCCCAGCATGAATACCTCTGACATGATGGGTCGCATGTCTTACGAGCCAAATAAAGATCCTTACAGCAGCATGAGGAAAGGTGAGGGATCCTCGTGTCCTGGAGCCCTCCTGCCTGGGGCCACCTGGGGGACCCCCAGAAGCTCAGCTGTGTTTTGCCAAGGCTCGGGGTGGGTGTTGCTCAGCGGTTCCTTCTGTGTTGCAGCTCCTGGAAGCGATCCCTTCATGTCCTCAGGGCAGGGCCCCAACAGTGGCATGGGTGACCCTTACAACCGCTCTGCTGGCCCTGGCATGGGCAACATGGCCATGGGGCAGCGGCAGCACTACCCCTACGGAGCCCCCTACGACAGAGTCAGGTGGGTGCTGCCCTGGGAGCCTCCCTGGGCCCCGGCAGGGCTGTGCTGAGCTCCCCTCTCCACTGAGCGATCCCGAGTGGAACTGAGTTGTTCTTTTTCTCTGTGTTCCCACGCAGGACGGAGCCCGGGATGGGAGCTGAGGGCAGCCTGGGCAGCGGGACCCCCCAGCCCAGCATCCTGCCCTCCACGCCCGACTCGGGCATGTACTCGCCCAGCCGCTACCCCCAGCAGCAGCAGCAGCAGCAAAGGTCTGTGCCAGGGGCTGCTGTCCCCAGCCAGGGCTCCCAGCCTGCCTCAGTGACACTCACACGTCTCTCTCTTCTCCAGACATGATTCCTATGGCAATCAATTCTCCACTCAAGGCACAACCTCGGGCAGCCCCTTCCCCAGCCAGCAAACCACCATGTATCAGCAGCAGCAGCAGGTGGGTGACCCCAGACATCCTGGCTGGCTCAGCTGAGAGTTTCATCTCTGCTGGCTGTGAAGGGGCAAGATGAAAACTCTCTGGGCTCATTTGCTTTATGAATGGGAACAATCAGGTGCCTCATCACAGAATCACACAGTGGCTTGGGTGAAGGGACCTTAAAGCCCATCCAGTGCCACCCCCTGCCCTGGCAGGGACACCTTCCCAGGGTGCTCCTAGTCCTGTCCAACCTGATTTTATACAGGAGGCCTTTTTCCCATATGAAAAAACCAAAAAAACATTCCCAGTGCTATGTTAACAAAACAGTGTTCTGAGAATGGAGGTTGTGTGGTTTGCATGCTCTGGTCAGGCAGCAGAAGATCAGGAAGTTTTATTGGGCTTCTCTGTCCCTCTGGAAGTTTGTGAATCTCATCCTGTTTCTGTAGCACTTTTGGTCCAAGTGATGACTTTCTCTGGAGTAAGTTCAGGATCATTCAGGAGAGAATGATCTACCTGTTTCAGGTAGATTGTTCTGCACAAACCAGGGGATTTTTTTTGGTCTTTCTCATCCTGCAGCCAGAGGCTTCAGAGCCATTGCCCTGCTGCCCCTTCCTCCTTGCTGTTCCCAAACCCATCAGGTTTGTTCCAGGACAGTTTGAATGAATCCCTTTCCCTAATCCTCACATAGGACTTGCTCTTTGTACCTATGCCAGGACCCATAATGTTTTCCTGATAATTTTAAGTCCTATGGTTTAGGAGAGTATAGAGAGGGCACTCACTGAGCTGTGCTAAGAATAATTCCAACTGCTCTGCAGTTTGGCTCTGCAACCAGAGCCACGGGGCTCGGAGCCAAGAGTTCGAGTTACTCTGGAACTTGTCATCTCTGAAGCCCTAGAGCTCCATCTGAAGCCAGTTATGACCATGGAGTGTCTGAACAGCCTCCACAGCAGCTACAGCTCAGACCTTGGAGGCACGAGAGATCCTGGGTTTTCATTTGGTCTCAGCAATTGGCTGTTTTCTCCGTTTGCACTTAAGAGAATTAGGGGTGAGAAACCTCCTTGCTCCTTTCAGCAGCGCATTTTGAAATCCACAGGAAAGGAAGGAGCAGGAAGTACAACCGTTTTTAATGCATTCTGTCTGATACTTCAGCAGAAACCTGGGAAGTGTGAGAGAAATAGGGTCTGATAAAATTCCTGGATGTGGAAGGAAGCAAGTGCCAGTGTCTGGTCTGGTTTGTGGTGAATGCAGAATAGAGCTGAGCCTTTTCTGCAGGAAAGTCCTTCCTGTGGGCAGACTCCTGCCCCCAAGGCATCCTTGTGGAATCCACAGGGAAACTCCCCAGGCAGCCACAAGGAATTGGCCTTGGCTTGTGAAATGGAACAACTGATCCAACTTTCACATCAGATACGGCCGGCGAGGAGACAGAGCCTCTCCCAGGCCGTGCTGTGGGGCACATCCTCTGCCTCCGGGGCTCTGCCCAGAGCTTTGGCTCGTTGGTCTCACCGAACCACTGAGGCTGGAAAAGACCTCTGGCATCAACGAGTCCAACCACCAAGCAAAGCGCTGACAACAAACCCCTGGCAATTCCAGCGATCCCACCTCCCTGTGCATCCCCTCCCAGCACTCCAAACCCTTCCACCCTCCCGAATTCCCGCTCACGGACCCCTCTGTGCCTCTCTCCCCGCAGAACTACAAGCGGCCGATGGACGGCAGCTACGGGCTCCCGGCCAAGCGGCACGAGGGCGAGCTCTACAGCGTTCCCTACAGCCAGGGCCAGGCCCAGGGCCAGCAGCAGCCGCTGGCCCCGGCGCAGCAGCCGCAGCAGCCGCAGCAGCAGCCGCCGGCGCAGCCCTCGCCGCAGCAGGAGCTGTACAACCAGTACGGCAGCACGTACCCGGCCGAGCGCCGTGCCCAGAGCCAGTTCCCCTTCCAGTTCGGCCGGGACCGCGTGTCGGCCGCGCCCGGCTCGGCCGCCCAGCAGAGCCTCCCCCCGCAGATGATGGGGGGGATGCAGCCGGCGCCCGAGGGTCCCCAGCAAGGGGCTCTGTGGCAGGGCAGGAACGAGCTGGGCTACGGCAGTTACCCCAACCGGCAGAGCTCGGGCGCGGCGCCCCAGGGCCCCGCCTACCACGGGGTCACTCGAACGGATGAAATCCTGCATTCAGACCAGAGGGTCAACCACGAGGGACCATGGCCTTCCCACGGCAACCGGCAACCTCCCTACGGCCCCTCCGCCCCCGTGCCCCCCATGACCAGGCCCCCCCAGTCCAACTACCAGACCCCCCCCAGCATGCAGAATCACATTCCTCAGGTATCCAGCCCAGCACCTCTGCCCAGACCTCTGGAGAACCGCACTTCTCCCAGTAAATCCCCGTTCCTGCACTCGGGGATGAAGATGCAGAAGGCGGGGCCGCCCGTGCCCGCCTCGCACATCACACCAGCAGCCGTGCAGCCCCCCATGATCCGACGGGACATCACCTTCCCACCCGGCTCCGTGGAGGCCACGCAACCTGTGCTGAAGCAGAGGAGGCGGCTGACGGCGAAAGATATCGGTAAGAGGAGACTCCTGCCCTTCTGCTGCTGCCTTGGCCCCTCGGTACCAGAGGGGCTCTGCTCGCTTTGACACAAAAAGGCATTTTTGCAGGTTAATTGTGTTCTGAGCCCTGACTCTGGCATTGCCTGGTAGGCGGGTGGTGGGTGGTAGACACAGCCTGTACATCATCTTAAGCAGGCTCTGCTCTTCACAGGTCCAAAGAGCAGTATCAGGTGTCTCCTTTTTGTTTTGAAACTCCAGGAGCTGGAAGTATCATGTGTTTATGTTACAGGAACTCCTGAAGCCTGGAGAGTGATGATGTCTCTGAAGTCGGGGCTGCTGGCTGAAAGTACGTGGGCCTTAGATACCATAAACATCCTGCTCTACGATGACAACAGCATCATGACCTTCAACCTCAGCCAGGTGGGTGCAGATGCTCTCGGGGCAGCTCTTTGAAGTGCTGGTGCTGCAGGGCTTGGTGGCAGCGAGGGTGTGTGCAGGGGGGCAGTTTGGATACTGACAGCCAGTGTCCCTTTTCTCAGAGGACAAAAACCTTGCTTCTGCACCATCTATTGCCAGCACAAGAAGCACCATTAACTGGCAGCACTGCTTAAACTCTCTGCACCCTGTGTGAGTTGGCCTGAGTTGTTTTCTGATGGCTGTTCTTTCCTCCCCTCCTGTTTTTCTCCCCCCCTTTAGCTGCCAGGCTTGCTGGAACTCTTGGTGGAATATTTCCGGCGCTGCCTGATCGAGATCTTTGGAATCCTGAAGGAATACGAGGTAGGAGACCCAGGGCAAAGAACACTATTAGATCCAGAAAGGTTCTGCAAATCCTCAGCTTCCTCCCCTGAAGAAGGGGAGGAGGACGACGAGCCACGGAGCCTGAACTGTGAGGAGGAAGAGGAGGATGAGGAAGAGGAGGAGGCTGCGTTTTCGAGCAAGGACAAAGTACCTCTAGAGAGCAGCGAGGAGAAGCTAGTGAGTAAATTTGACAAGCTTCCAGTGAAGGTGGTGCAGAAGAACGACCCCTTCGTGGTGGATTACTCGGCCAAGCTGGGGCGGGTGCAGGAGTTCGACAGCGGGCTCCTGCACTGGCGCATCGGCGGCGGGGACACCACCGAGCACATCCAGACTCACTTCGAGAGCAAGACCGAGCTGCCCTTGCCTCACAAACGAGCTTCCTGCTCCTCTGCCTTGAGGAAACGCTCAGCAGCCGAGAGCAACCCGAGCCCCAGGGAAGGGGAGGCCCCTGCTCCCGACGGCTCCTCGGAGAAGAGGATCACGGCCACCATGGACGACATGCTCTCGGCACGCCCCGGCTCCCTGGCAGGGGACGAGGAAGAGGTCAAAGCTTCGGAAACGGCCAAGGAGAGCAGCAAGTTTCCCTTTGTCATCAGCCCAGCTCAGAGCCACAGAAATATAAAAATCCTGGAGGACGAACCCCACAGTAAGGACGAGACGCCGCTCTGCACCCTCCTGGACTGGCAGGACTCTCTGGCCAAGCGCTGCATCTGCGTCTCCAACATCATCAGGAGTTTATCGTTTGTGCCAGGCAATGACTTTGAAATGTCCAAACACCCCGGGCTGCTGCTGATTCTAGGGAAACTGATCCTCCTACACCACAAGCATCCAGAACGCAAACAGGCCCCCCTGACCTACGAGAAAGAGGAGGAGCAGGACCAAGGGGTGAGCTGCAACAAGGTGGAGTGGTGGTGGGACTGTTTGGAGATGCTGCGTGAAAACACACTGGTCACGTTGGCCAACATTTCTGGGCAGCTGGACCTCTCCCCTTACCCGGAAAGCATCTGTTTGCCCATCCTGGATGGACTCCTCCACTGGGCAGTGTGTCCCTCAGCAGAGGCCCAGGATCCCTTCCCGACACTGGGGCCCAACGCTGTCCTCTCCCCTCAGAGACTGGTTTTGGAAACACTCAGCAAACTCAGCATCCAGGACAACAACGTGGATTTGATCCTCGCCACGCCGCCCTTCAGCCGCTTGGAGAAGCTGTACAGCACCATGGTGCGGTTCCTCAGTGACAGAAAGAACCCGGTGTGCCGGGAGATGGCCGTGGTGCTGCTGGCCAACCTGGCCCAGGGGGACAGCCTGGCCGCCAGAGCCATTGCCGTGCAGAAGGGCAGCATCGGCAACCTGCTGGGCTTCCTGGAGGACAGCCTGGCCGCCACGCAGTTCCAGCAGAGCCAGGCGGGGCTGATGCACATGCAGAGCCCTCCCTTCGAGGCCACCAGCGTGGACATGATGCGCCGCGCCGCCCGCGCGCTGCTGGCCCTGGCCAAGGTGGACGAGAACCACTCGGAGTTCACCTTGTACGAGTCGCGGCTCTTGGACATCTCCGTGTCGCCTTTGATGAACTCTTTGGTTTCACAAGTTATTTGTGATGTACTGTTTTTAATTGGCCAGTCATGACAGCTGTGGGATCCGAGCCCCCGTGTGCGTGTGCGTGAGTGGAGAACTTAGAAACTGACTGTTGCCCTTTATTTATGCAAAACCACCTCAGAATCCACTGTCTGCCCTGCGCTGTCCTGCTTCTCCCCCGGGGAAAGATGTCCCCGGCCCCTCTCCCCCTCCCCTGCCCTTCAAATTTGTCCTGAATCCCTTATTAAAGGAGACAAAGTTCTGTCTACATAGAAGACTTTTTTTATTTTAACCAAAGTTACTGTCGTTTACAGTGAGTTTGGGGAAAGACGACTTGCCGTGTTATCCCATTGACAGGCACCACTTTCATAACTGTTTTTAATGGTAAACTCTGAAGGACAAAAAGTGACTGCTGAACTCTGTGTGGTTTATCGTTGTACATTCACAATCTTGCAGGAACCAAGAAGTTACCAGTTGTGAACAGACCTTGTCCAAGGGAGGCCTGTGCAGTAGCGTGTAGAACTCCATGTACTGTACACCTTAAACTGTAAACATACTGTAATAATGTCTCACATGGATAAAAAAAAAAAGAAAAAAACGCTGGATCAGCAGCAAGCTGTAGTTTTTAAAAATGTTTTTAGTTAATGTTGAGGAGAAAAAAAGGCTTTTCCCCCAAAGTATAATGTGTGAACCTACAACACCCTGACCTCTTTCTCTCTTCCTCCTTGATTGTATGAATAACCCTGAGATCACCTCTTAGAACTGGTTTTAACCTTTAGCTGCAGCCCAGTGCTGCCACGTGTGTATATATATATGACGTTGTACATTGCACATACCCTGAGACTCCTGCAGTTTTGTCCCCTCCCACCCTTTATAGTATGACGAGTTAACGAGTTGATGACCTGCAAAAGCGAGACACAATTATTTAATCTCTTGCCAGACATCCCTCCCTGGAGGATGCTGTACAGGTCTCTGTGTATAAAGTCATTGCTGTCTCAGCAGCCAATCAACTTATAGTTTATTTTTTCCTGTTTTTGTTTTCTTTCTAATCGAGGTGTGAAAAAGTTCTAGGTTCAGTTGAAGTTCCTGATGAAGAAACACAATTGAGATTTTTCAGTGATGAATTCTGCATATTTGTATTTCAGACGATGTAGCTAAAAACTTGATGTAAATTCCTCCCTTTTTTCCTTTTTTGGCTTAATGAATATCATTTATTCAGTATGAAATCTTTATACTATATGTTCCACGTGTTAAGAATAAATGTACATTAAATCTTGGTAAGATGTTTGTAAGGGTTTTTTTTATTGGCAGTTCAGTGCAGCCAGGTGCTGCCCAAGGCCTGCCCTGCTCAGGAGCTCTGATGCTGCTTGCCCTGACTTTGCTTTCCCTGCTGGAATTTTTATTTAGGAGCTGCCCAGGCTCGGGATTTGCAGCGTGAGGTGAAGCTGTGGCTGCCAGGGAGGGAAGGGCCTTGCTGGGAAGGGAAGCAGTTCCCTCCCAGCTCTGTAAAATGGAAAATTTTCGCTCCCCTCGCATTTTTCACATTTTCTTGGGAGCGTGGTGTGGACTCTTGACTTCTCCCGAGGCCGGGGCTTTCCAGCAGACAGAGCTCCCAGGCCCTTCAGCAGGCTCAGGCTCTCTGGGTGAGGAGCTGCACGTTTTCAGGGCATTTCATTTAGCCCGAGACTCTTTCCTCAGTGGATACTGGAAGTAGGGTAGCTACAACTGCTCCGAGCTCATTAAAGAAAAAGCAGCTTTTTTTTTTTAAAGGCAAGCGTCATTTTTGTTCAAAAATTCCCCTTGTTTTATCTTCCCAGCCCTCTCCTCGGGAGCTCTCAGTTCCCAGAGCCTTCATTCCTCAAACTTCAGATTCCTGGGAGTGATTGTGCTGAAATCAAAGAGTCTTTTTCCTGAAAAGTCTTGTCTGTCAGCAGGAATGGTGGGAGCTCTTCCTGGCAGCAGAGTCCTTCAAATGGATTGCTCAAAAGGCAGGAATGGTGCTGGGCTTCCTTGGCTTTAGAAAACGCTGGGAACCGAGTGTGAGACCAGGATTCTGCTGGACTCTGCCACACTGTCAGTGCAAACCCGACTTCCCTGACAATTCAGTTCTGTGTTCCAGGAGTTGTGTTTCACCTGATGAAATGGATGTGGAAGTTCTGCTGCTTTTCCTGAACAGAAAGGAGCCATCAGTGAAGTGGAAACAGGTAACGTCAGCAGCTTTTCCTGTGGATTTAATCTGGAGTCAGTGCCACGTTTGGGAGGGAGAGGAGAGGCAGGAGTGTTCCTGGAAATCCATTTTACCGGAATTATACACCCAGTTGAGGTGAGGGATGTGTGCACAGACACAGCCCCTGTGCACTGCTAAAACAGTGGAAATAAAGGGCGGAGATGAGAAATGAGTAAAATGAGAACAGTGTTCCCAGTTTGGCCACACCTGAACTTTGACCTTGGCTGCCTGGAGCTCAAATCCTTGATGCTTTGGGCCTGCTTTGTACCCAAATCCTTCCATTCAGGGAATTCCTTGAAACACCTTTTGGACCCCAATCGCTCTGCTGTTCCCCATTTTTTTTGCCAGCAAAGAAAACGTGAGTTCATCCAAGCCTGATGCCGGATGAAAAGCACTCGGGGATTCTCCTTCAGGGCCCAGCAGCCCGCGATGGTTTCTCCTTCATCCCAGGGTGGATGCGGGCAGACCCTGAGTTTTCCATCAGGGATCTGGCCTGCGGTGAACTCAAGTGTTCTCCTTTGCTGGCAGAAAAGGGGAAGGGCAGAGAGGTGGGCTCAGAGAGAGGCGTGCAAGGAACTCGTGTAGGAATGGAAAGATTCGGAGCAAAGCACGAAGGATTTGCGTTCCGGCCGCCCTGGGAAGGCGGGATGTCCGTGGGTGTGGGGCTGCGAACAGCGGGGCCTGTGCCCTCCCGACAGCCCCGCAGGGCGCAGCTCTGCCCGCCTCAGGTCCGTGCTGACGGGACACGGCCCTGGGGCTGCGCTGGCCCCGCTCCCGGCCCGGGTTCCCCGCCCGCCCTCAACAAAGATGGCGCCGCCCGCCCCTTCCCTTCCCCACACGCGCGCGCCGCTGCCACGCGCCGCCGGAAGGGGCGGGACCGGAAACGCGCGCTGCGGGGGTGGGCGGGGCCAGGGAGCCGCGCGCTCGGGCGGGGAGGAGCGGGCGGGGCCTCCTTCCTCTGTTCCGCCGCAAGGGGGCGCTGCGGGATCGGGACCGGGATCGGGACCGGGATCGGGATTAAGCCGGGATCAAAGCCGGGATCGCAGCCGGACTGTCCCGCCGCCCTCGGCCCGGCCCCGGCCCCGGCAGGAGCCGCACGGTGAGGCCTGGAGGGGCCCAGCCGCCGGGAGGCCTCGCCCCGGGATCCCGGGTCAGGCGCGGGGTCGGGCGGGGTCGGTCGGCCTTCCAGGCCTGGCTGGCGGCGGGAAGGATACCGGAGGGGTTGGGGACAGCCCCGTGTGCTCGGGGCCGTGCACCCTCCGGTGTCCGGTGACTCCTCAGCACATCGGTCCCTAATCCTGGGAATATCCTGATCCTGCGAATCCCGCTGTGCCCCTCAGCACCGGCTCTGCCGCGGCCTCTGCTCATCCCGCCTTGTCCTGTGTTGGAGGGGTGAGCTCTGCCCGTGTGGGCTCCACGTGCGGGCGCGGCGGGTTTGGCTCCCTGGGTTCTGATCCAGACAGGTTTGGTTCACCCCCTGAGCTGTTACAAGAGATAAAAACACTCCCGTTTCCATCCGCATCCAAGGGAAGCACTGCTGGAGCTGCAGCCTCTGGACCAGCAGCTGAACCGGCCAGGAGAGATGGCCGAGAGCTCCCAGCCCACAGAAACAGCGCCAGGCAAACAGGATTTCCAAAATCCTGCTGCATTCCCTTGGCACCCCGGTTAGAAGAGGTTTTAAAACCTCTGGAGCGTCTGCTGAGTCTGCCAGCAGGTTGGAGAGGCAGCAGGGGTGCCCAGGCCGTGCTGGATGCCGGGGCACGATCCCTTGCCCTGGCTGCCGGCCGTGGCGACGGAAATGCCGCTGTGGCGAGCGGCTGCTGCCACCGGCTGGTCCCTGCCCTGCACTGCGGCTGCCTGGAGCCGTCCTGGCCCCATTCCCCGGCCCCTGCTCCGTCCCTGCTCACATCCCCCTCCCAGCGCCGCTCCCAGGCTCCGATTCACAGCTGAGAGCCAAGGGAAGCGCAGAACCCAGAGAGGAAAACGCCTGTAATTAAGACTTTGCATCTTTTTCTGCTGGAATATTTTTAACACCCTTCTCCCTCTCCTTTTTGTGTTCGTGCAGGTGCTCCTTCCCAGAGGATTTTTGGGGCAGAGCCATTCCCGACGCTGCGTTCTGGATCCAAATGGGGCTTGTGGGCTGCAGCTCTTTTGAAGGCTTTGCTCTGTCACAAGGTGTGCTGCATCGTGACAGGAACAAGCTTTTTAAAGCTGTTTGCTTTGAGCTCTCTTGGCACATTCAGGCGAGGCTTTTTCTCTACTTTTTCAAAAAACTATATTTAAAGTGCTGGGACCATTTTTGCCGCTGTGCTTTAATAGGATTTGCAGCTGTGAATGCACTTTAAAAGAGTTTACAGCTGGGTTGAAGTGTCCCCTCGCTTAAAATAACGTCACAGCTTCATGATGCAGGAGAATGTGCCTCCCACCAGTTGCTGTGTGAGTGCTGGAGAGCACAAGAGGAATAGGAGCAACCCCAGAACTTTTATTTGTGGTTAAATAGGAAGCATAACCCTGTGGTTGGGGTTTGGAGTTGTCAGTGAGCCAGTCAGGATCTTGGTTTTTGCCTTGCTGATGATTTGCTCTCTGCCCTCTCGTGCAGTTCCAGCCTGGCAGGGTTTTTTCTCCACAATGGCAATAGGGAAATCTCAGATTTTAGGTTGTGGAGTGATCGATCTGGGGATCTCTGTGTGTTACAAAGTGCTGGAGCAGAGAGAAGGGCAGGATGTGGTGTCACTGGGACTCGGTGAGAGCTGTGAGCTGTGTGTTTGTCAAACTGAAAAGCAGTTGGTGGCTGGGGAGCCAACGGAAGAAACGTTTTATCTTAAAGAGCTGCACGGCAGATCCTGCCCACCTCCCGTGGCTCAGGGCCAGGGGTTCAGAGCTGGCCACCACAGCACCCAGGACATGCAGACACTGACCTGGGGAGGCTCCACAGACGGGTTTAAATCCCTCAGAGGAGGTTTGCAGGGAGGAGGTGGACTCAGCATGTGCAGTGTGCCCTGGCAGGCAGGTGCCAGGAGGGAAAAATACTGGAAAATTGGAGGTGGTGAGGGTGGAGTGGCAGAGTTTGTGTCCTGCCCGTGCTGCTGTGCTGGGGGAAGCTGTGTGCCTGAGTTCCACCCTGCTCTGGCAGAGCTGGTGACACAGAGCCAGCTGAGTAAATCCATTCTTGGCTTCCCAGGGGCAAGGAGAGAGGAGGGAGCTCCTGGCAGCCCCACTCAGCAACTGCCTACACAGGGGTTACACTCAGAGTCCACATGAATTCTGTCTCCATTCCAGGAAAAAGAGGCTTAAATGCCATTCAGTGCATTGGGACTGGATGTGTGTGAGGATGCTTGGCACAGCCCTGGCTCCAGCTGCTGGAGCAGCCTCTCTGCTCCAGGGATTTTCTCTGGCCTGGTGAGGAGTGGGGTCAGAGAACACACCATAACCTCTCTCCCTCAGTGTCTTGGTCAAGGTTAAGAAGTCAGGGATTTATTTTTTTTAATAGGAACAATACCAAAGAGGTCTCTGCATCCCCGATCCATGATCTCTTCCATAAGCGATTTCCTTGTTCACAGAGACTTGCAACCTTTAAAGTGCCTGATAGTAAATATAGGTGCAAAATTCACAAACGAGGCTGAAGCTAGAAATCCCTTTCTTTGTCCTCTGTGTTTACCAACCCAGGTTTCCCAAACTGGAAGGAGAATTCCCCTGGTGAGCTCCCGAGGCCATTCCTGAGTGTGGGATGGAGCTGTGGAGCAGGGCAGACCCCCAGCTCCGGGAAGTCGTGTGCTTCTCCCTGCGCTGCCGGGCGCTGGCACTGCTGCTGCAGGCAAGTCTGTCCCAGGCAGAGAGGCTCTGCTGGGCTTTGCTGCTCCTCCCTTCAGTGCCCCTGAGATCCGTGAGCTGCTTCTGCACAATGGGGAAATCATCTCTGGACAGACTGTCTGCAGCCATGGGTTTTACTGACAGCTTGCTGTTAAGTAAAATTGCATAAATTTCCTTGTAACTTGCTGTGTTTTCACGCTGCTGCTGTGAGAGGCTGTTTTGGCTCAAGTTGTGTTTATCCACAGAAAAGGAACAATAATCTCCTCCTGTGCGTTCCTCCCAGGTCTGATTTTCAGAGACATCTTGCTCTGAGCATGGGAGAGCTTGGCTCTGACAGCCAGCACAGAGCCCAGTCACAGCCCTGAGCAGCTTTCCCTGGCCGGTTCTGCAGGGATTCAAGCTGGATCTGTCCCAGTTATTCTGTTTCAAAAGGTCGCGTTTGCACCTTTTCACAACCTCGTGGGCATCTCTACACACAGCCCTGAGGGGCTCTGGCCTCGGTGCCACCCTCACCCCTTGTCTGAGCGCCAGGAGCTCTGGGTACCAGAGCATCTCTGCTAGCCTGCAGCCCTCTCGTGTTTTCCAGGCCGTGTTTAACCTGCTGATCCCGGACCACGCTGCCGACGCCTTCTCCCCTCCTCGCCTGGGTGCTCCGAGCCCTTGGGACGCGCTGCTGGAGCGGCTGCTGGGCGGGCTGGCCCGCTGGGACGGCGAGCATTTCCTGTTCATCGCCGAGCACGGCTACCTGCTGGAGCACAACTGCGCCTTCCTGCCGCTGTTCCCGCTCAGCCTGCGGCTGCTGGCCGCTCTGCTGCCGTGGCCGCTGCCGCTGCAGCCCCGCAGCCGCCTGCTGCTGTCGGCAGCGCTGCTCAACGCGCTGCTCAGCGCGCTGGCGGCCGCGGCGCTGCTGGGGCTGGGCCGGGCCGTGCTGCAGAACCGGCGCCAGGCGTTCCTGGCCGCCCTGCTCTTCTCCATCAGCCCCGCCGGAGTGTTCATGGCAGCTGCCTACTCGGAGAGCGCCTTCGCCTGCCTGGCCTTCGTCGCCATGTGGCAGCTGGAGAAGGGGCAGGGCTGCCTCAGCGGGCTGCTCTTCTCCCTGGCTGCTGGTGCCCGTGCCAACGGGCTCGTCAACGCTGGCTTCTTCCTCTACTCGCGTGCCAGGCGCTTTGCTCACCAGCTGCAGGGGGGATCAGCAGCCCTGAGGAAGCTGCCCTCGTTGTGCAAGCAGGTCCTCAGCCTGGCGTCTTCAGCGGCCCTGATGTGCGCTGGGATTTTTCTGCCTTTCGCTGTGTTTCAGTATTACGCCTACGTGAGGTTCTGCAGGCCTGGCACGGGCCTGGCTCAGAGCATTCCTGAGCCACTGCTGCAGCTGGCACGGGACAAGGGCTATCGTGTGGCAGGCACGGGTGGGGCTGAACCCCCCTGGTGCTCCCAGCGCTTCCCTGTGGTCTATTCCTATATCCAGGACACTTACTGGAACGTGGGATTTCTGAGGTACTTTGAGCTCAGACAGATCCCAAATTTCTTGCTTGCTCT
The DNA here is from genome assembly GCA_037013685.1 of Acridotheres tristis. Classification (NCBI taxonomy): domain Eukaryota; kingdom Metazoa; phylum Chordata; class Aves; order Passeriformes; family Sturnidae; genus Acridotheres; species Acridotheres tristis. The sequence continues at coordinate 497,718 of CM072910.1, read as the reverse complement.
GCCTGTCACCCTTCTGGGCTCGTGGGCTGCCTGGACCTACATCAGCACAAACCCCCGGCACTGCCTGACCCTTGGTCTGGAGAGGGATAAGAGTGAAGAGAAGGGAAAGGCCAGAGGTGGATTTTGTGGCCCCGCTGCCTTCGTGTACGTGGTGCACAGCTCGGCCCTGCTGGTGTTCGGGTTCTGCTGCATGCACGTGCAGGTAGGACGGGGGGATTCCCTGTGGGGCCGGGGCAGTGACAGCACAGCAATTTGGGTGATTTCTGCTCTGCCTCTTGTCTCCAGGTGCTGACCCGGTTCCTTTGCTCCTCCTCTCCCATCCTCTACTGGTTCGCAGCTCACCTGCTCCAGGAACACGAACCTTTACTCTGGAGCACAGGGACTGATAACCCGAAATCTGGGAAGCCTCTTGTGGGTAAATCTCCCAGTTCCTGTGGGAAGAGGACCTCGGACAACCCCGTTGTGAGGCTGCTGCTGAACTGGCGATTGCTTACCCCCCTCAGCAAGAGCATCCTGGGCTTCTTCCTGGGCTACTGGCTGCTGGGGCTGATCCTGCACTGCAACTTCTTGCCGTGGACGTAGCGGGGTGTGCAGGCACAGGCAGCAGTGGGACAGGAGCTCTGCTCAGAACTGAAACTCACCTGCTCTGAAAGCCTGCGGAGGCTGTGAGGACGCTGTTGTTGCAGTTACAGAGGTGTCGCTCCATGTTCCGTGTGGTGCGATGCTGCAGCATCCCGCCCCGCTCAGCTGGCGGTGCTGAGCGCCGCAATTCCCATCAGCTGCCTGGGCTGGGGAAGGCACCTCGCCTCCTGCATCTCCTGGGGGAGGGTATGGCAGGCCCTGATTTGCGGCAGGATCCCGGGATGGATTTGGGGATGTCCCGGGATGTGTTGTGGGCACGGCAGGAGGAGGGGAGGGCCCGGCTGCCCGGAGCTGTTCTGGCTCCTTTTCGGGGGTGCCGGTTGCGGGCTCCGAGCCAGGCTGGGCAGGGAACACGGCGGGGCTGTGTGGGCACATGCACGGCCCCAATAAACGTGTGAAAGTTACCGCAGAGGCGGCGCGGCCCGCGCTGCCGCCATCGGCATCGGGACATGACGACACGAAGGGGGCGGGGCATGTGACGTTTTGGGGCGTGGCCACAGACGGCGGTGGCGGGCGGAACCACGCTGGCGGCGTGCATGCGTCATGACGCCGGATGATCGGGGCGTGGCCACGTGCAGACGCGATGACGTTTGGGGGCGTGGCCACGTGCCGACGCGAAGTCCGGAGGGGGCGGGGCGGTGCGCAACGCGATGACGCAAGCAGGAAACGGGAACGCGATGGCGATGCGGGGGCGCGGCCAAGTGACGACACGATGACGGAAAAGTGGGCGGGGCGATGAGACAAAGCGGAGACGCGGCAGAGGGCGGGACTGTGCGGCGACGCGGGGTGGGGGAGAGATGCCGGGGGAGATCACGTGGAACGGGAGTCAGGGACACGTGATAATGGGGAGGTCACGTAGCCCGGGGGGCGGTGCCACTTGACACCGGGAATATGACGTGCATAGGGGCGTGGTCACGTTCCGACGCGATGACGTAGAGGGGCGTGGCCCTGGCGGCGGGGGTACTGTGGCAGGGGGCGTGGTTACGTGACGTCACCGCGGGTCCGGCGTTGGAGTCAGGGTTTCTGCCTGTCCTGGGAGCTGCCGCTCCAAGAGCCCTGGCTGCCTTTGGGGCGCCAAGCGCTTCCTGCAAAGTGACATCAGGAAACCGCCGGAGTGAGTTTTGTTCCCAGGGAAATCGGGCACGGCTCGTGTTCGGGGATCGGGGCCGGGCTTCGCTGCGGGACCTGCCCGCTGTGGCGGCGGGGCCGGTAGGGGGCGCTGTGCGGCGGGGCGGGGCCGGGGCGGGACCGACGGGGCCGGGCCGGGGCTCGGGGCCGGGCCGGGGAGCGCGGCCGGGGCTCCGGGCGCCGCGGCGGGGCCATGAAGGACTGCGAGTACCGGCAGATCCCGCCCGGGGCGGCGGGCCCGGGCCCGGGCCAGGGCGGGTCGGTGTCGGTGTCGCCGTCGCCGGCGGGGCCCGGAGCGGCGCGGCGGCCCCTCAGGAAGTGGGAGGTGTTCCCGGGCCGCAACCGCTTCTTCTGCGGCGGCCGCCTCATGCTGGCGCGGCACAGCGGCGTCTTCGCCCTCACGCTCGGCCTCATCCTGGTCACCAGCGGCCTCTTCTTCGCCTTCGAGTGAGTCTGGGGCCGCGGGCTGCGTGCCTCGGGTGCTGCCCCCTCGGGGCTGCGAGCGGCGCCTGCTCCCCTCCGCATGGCCTGCCCAGGGGGAGCGGGGCCAGCTGGGCTAGCTGGCACCCCACGCTGGCCCCCGTGCTGGAGGAGGTGGGCTGGGGTCACCGTCCCCCCGCGGGATCCCCGCTGTCCCTTCTCCCCGCAGTA